>OY728132.1:1735959394-1737176957 GCA_963277665.1 Viscum album | reverse complement strand
AGGTATGAGTACCATTGGGAAAATAGGCAAGTTATTTATTTTATTGCACTTAATTAATTTTCTACATTGGTTATATAATAGATTAATAAATTTATTATTTCATGAAATTAAAAGTATTCGAAACCTTTGGTGTCAGCCGATTGGAATTTATCCCAGTCATTGCTCAGGCATCATTGAAACCTGAGTAGATTACATTCTTACAAGTATTGACAAATGGAAGCATGATGCTTCTGATGCTTGATTGTTTCTTAGTGATTAGAATAGAAACCAGGGTATAGGACTAAGCCTTTATCATGATGAAGTTGTTTAACTTTCTATATTTTCTATTTAGTTTATTGTATTCTTGGGTTTCTATTTTTTTAGATTTCATTTTAGTCAGAAATCAAAGAATGACATTGTTTTGGGAGCTTCCTCACTTAATTCATGTTCAGTTGGGCTATTCATTTTTTTGTGAAGTTTATTCTATATATGCTTTATCTATTTATTATTAATTATTTTTACTTCTTCTGGGATAATACCAATTACCTATGAGGGCATACAATCTCCTATAGACATGAAAAATGCCTTTGGTTCTAGTCGACAACCTCTAGCATTCGGCGAGATTTTACTGAAGTTATGTGGCCAACCTGTCTTGGGTACACTTTACGTGGCTCCCATGATTGGGATGCTAAAAGGTTGTATCATATTGAAGTTTTCCTTTTTTATTACTATTTGGGTTTGACATGAGATTAGGATATAATGATTTGGAACGTACCCTATGCATGGACGTTGCTAACCCATGTACAAGGGAAACCCCAATTCTTGGGTTGGGATTGCAATTATTGATTATGCCAGTTTATATTGATCTGATTTCACGGTTGGGTGACTCATTTATTTTGTGTTGTTATTATGATGGTATTATTGAGATAATGGGTTTTACCATTGCGGCCTAATGATATAAGGTAAATAAATTACATGCATTATATTAGGAACCACAGAATTTAAAATAACCTCCATATTGCCATTCCATATCTACTTTCATCAAGCATTTTCAATTTTCATATGTGTTCTTTTGGGTGTAGTGGATTTTTTTTAAACATTGGTTTGTTATATATATATAAGTGATGTTCTATTATATGATAAACTAACATAATCTATATATGGAAAGTATATCTTATTAGGAAATTCTTCTATTTTCGTTATTCCACATCGAAACCCAGCTCGGGAAGTGGGTTATCTGTTTTATTGTTCTAAGAGGTACACTATGTACCTAACCCCTTTTTTCACATTACTTGTTTTCCTCATCTTCAATACCTTTTATCTAAGGTGTGTGTTTGGATGTTGTAGGCCAATGTCCCCATGACGTCTTCCTATCATTCCATAAGGGAGTGACAACAAGCACATTAAAGATATGGTGGGCCCTGAACAACAAGTGGTACCTCTTATAGTGCGTCTTGTGGTACTACCACCTAATGGTCTTCTGAGAGACACTAATGATCAGATCTGAAATATTTTCCTCCAGTTTATGTAGTCTTTTCAGAGTATTCCTAGACATGTCCAATACATGGAAGATCTCAGGCGGGACTTCCTGTAGAAGGAGCCTCCCACCTTCTTGGGGAGGACGACCCTCATGATACAGAGTCATGGATAGAATCCATAAGGTCTATCATTAACCAACTTGATATTCTTCCATGGCGAAGGGTCAAAATGGAAGTCTACATGTTTCGTGACGTCGATAAGCGCTAGTAGTACGTTGTTTCATAGGCTGAGCAGACCGATGACTTGGTTTTGGTTAACTTCATAATAGATTTATATGATCACCTATTCTCAAAGACTCTATGATATGATCATGCATATAAATTATTACACCTTCATCAGGGCTTTATGATGGTACTATAATATTCAACTCATTTTATAGAGCTTCAGCATTTTTCCCCATCTCTGACTGGAGACGTGTAGACTAATGAAAGGCATTTTGAGGATGGACCTGAGAATAATATCCTCTTTTAGATGAATGTATTCCATTTGAACATTGTCTCAGATATTGTAAATCAGGGTCTATTCTTAGAGAAATATTTAAGGGAAGCTAAACTCATGAGCCAGGGTGGTTCAGTTCGGTGATAGGGTAACAACTCTTCTGGTTGTAAGAAACGCCATTTTGAAAGTGTATATTGGGAAAATCAAATCCAATCAGCATGTTTTGAAAGCTCTGTCACATGTTATCATTGCGGTATAGATGGTCACAATAAGCCACAGTGCACGAGAGACTAGAAGGTTTGTCAAGCTTATAGAAATATGATCCACCTTCAACATTTTTGTCATGATTTATCATCAGCATCTAGTGATATGGGATTCACACATGCACCTCCATCAGGTATGGGATATATTAATCCATTAAATTCAAGAAGTTCTTTTTCCTCTGGATGATTAGGCCGAGGTAATGGTCTAATTTTTGGCCGAGGAAATCATGATCCAGAATATTAGTATCTGCTGAGTGGACCCTCTCAGGCCAACCAGGCTGCATCTCAAGGTCGTGGTTCTGGTCTCATATATGTAGTAAAATCATCAATATAGTATTATAGTGTAGGGAGATCTATGTCTAGAGGTACAATCCTAGTATCCTCTAAATTAGTTTCATCACTTTTTGATACTGGTGAATGACACACCTTTTAACTGTTGCTTTTGTTGAAAGTCTTGGTTTTCTAATTGAGTACCGTAGCGGCATCATGTCTCTCAACACACCACTTAAGGTCAGGACAAAGGAAATACACTAGTTCCAATAGTTCCTACTTTAAATAGTTGTGTACAGTTTTGTTTGGCATTTCAATATCCTTGATATGTCTGGATTCGAAGTCATTCTTTGTATGAACTGTCTTTCTCCTAATCATGCTCAATTAGATTGCTATCACCATCGTGTGTTCTTTACATCCCCTGGGTGTGAAACATATCTACACAAATGAGAATGGGCTATGTAGGTAGATCAGGCTAAGACAAAATACGCAGGGTTGGGTAGAGTGACTGCTCAGTTATCATGTCTCTTCATGAGCGATCAAAGGATGCAGCTAGTTGAATTCCCTCCAGTGGTGGATCTTTTTGGGGATGTCTTCCCTCACGATTTCTCTATCGTACCTACTATTAGGGATGTGGAATTCACTATCGAGATCATGTTAGGTGTGGTTCCAGTGTCAATTACTTCCAATAGGATGGAACCAACTGAGATATAGGAACTCAAAAGGCCACTTGACAACCTTGAGTCTAAGGGTTTCATCGGACCTAGAACATTGATGTGGGGTTAACATGTTCTTTTCACCAATATGGAAGATGGTACCATCATGTTATGCGTGGATTATCATTGACTCAACAAGATCATGGTATTTTATCAATATCCATTACCTCTCATAGATGATCACTTCAACCAGCTACAGGGAGAAACTATTTTATTCAAGACTGATGCGAGGTCGGGATATTACCAAGTGCTTGTGAGAACATATAATAAACCCCATACAACATTCATAAGTAGGTACGACTTGTATGGGTATCTTGTTATGAAATTTGATGTCACAAATGAACCAAAAGACTTCATGGATCTGATGAACCAGGGTTTTCACCGGTGTATTGATTACTTTGTGGTTGTCTTCATAGTTGAAATATTGCTTTATTTGCATTCCAGACCCGACCTTGCCACCCACCTCGAGATTGTGCTGATTAAACTGAGAGAGAACTAGATCTATTCTATTCTCAATAAATGACACTTGGGAATTGATAAAGTTCACTACATGGGTCATATTATATCTGAAGAAATATTATATGTTTACCCATAAATGGCGAGCATTGTATTTTCATTGGAGCAGCCCAAGAATGTCTTTGACATGTATAGTTTCATGAGGATTGTTTTCTATTAAAGGAATTTCATTTAGGATTTTTCCTACATAGTAGTGCCTCTTACAGCCCTAACAAAGAATGGTGTATTGATCATCTAGCCAGAATCTTGTCAAATGTATTTTTTAAGAGTTAAAAGGAATAGTAACCTCATCCTCAATCCTGATTCTGCGTGATCGAGGTAAAAGCAATTAATATTTATTTTGATTCTTTATTAATTGGAATGGTTGTAGTTTTGATACATCATGACCACGTCATGGCTTATGGATCCTTATAATTGAGACCTAATGAGTGGAAACATCCTAAAAACAACATAGTGTTGGAAATTGTGGTTTATGATATACACTGTGGGAGACACTACTTCTTGGGTGAATGATTCATTGTTTACACAAATCATAAATGCTTAAAATGTATCTCCACTGAATGAGACATGAACCTAAAGAAGCATATTTGGATCAAATACTTGCAGTTAATAGACTTTGAGCATGCTTATAACCCAAGTAAGTGTAAGGATAGGGAAGATGCTTTATGTAGTAAGACACATACCCAAGCCATTTGGATTTCCAGAAGTAATTTATAGATGATGGACTTGTCTTTTGTGATGCATCTGATGGTTCAGGAAAAACAAAGAAAACCATTCATAGATGCTTTTATAGTGACACCCTCTCTTCTAGAGAAAGTCCAGAGGGGAAAATCGACTAATCTTGAGGGGATTGTTTTGAGGGAAAGTGTTACAGGAGGGAACCCACGTCCTAGTTGGGTTGTTGATGGATGTGATACTCTCCTTTACCTTGGTCGTGTATGGGTACCATCAGGTATACAAGAAGAGATGATGATGGAATCTGAAACCTATATTTGGGAAGTTCATCCTTGGATGACCATGATGTACAAGAACATGTGTTCACAGTACTGGTGGCCTGGTATGAAAATTTATATATCTTGTTTATTCACTCCGTGCACTGCCTAAAGACAGGTGAAGGTAGAGAAACAATAGCCTACTGGAAACATAAATCCTCAATCCATTCATGAATAGAATTAGAATGACATAACCGTGGATTTTATTATAGTGTTTACAAAAACTCCTCAAGGTAGCGATGGAGTATGGGTGATTGAAGATAGTTTAACCAAGGTTTCACACTTCTTACCTATCACGGAGTTATTTACAATTGATGAGTTGGGAGGGATGTATTTAAAAGAGATTTTAAAACATCTTGGAATACCTATTTATATTGTCTCGAATAGAGGTGCCTGCTTTATATCGTGGTTCTGGAAAGGGTTAAATGGGCCCTGGGTTCACAGGTACTTCAGTGCATTTCATATCACCCTCAGACTGATGGTCAATCAGAGAGAACTAGACAAGTGTGAAATTATATGTTACAGGTCTTTATCCCTGATTTCGGAGGATATGGGGGGAATCATATAACTATTGTTTAGTTTACCTATAATAACAGCTTCTAGAAGACAATTCAAATGTCTCTATATGATTCCCTCTATGGTAGACCATTCTGTTCTACTTTATAGTGGTATGAAGTAGGGGAAGCAGCTATGTAGTGTCCTTGTCTCATTCAAGAGACTTAAGAGCAAGTTCAACTGATTCATAAGCATATGACTACACGGTAGTCCAGACAAAAGTCCTACACAGAACATTGTTGTAGTCCTCTGGAGTTCATGGTTGGACAATGATTATTTCTGTATATTTCTCTATGACTGGGTCACAAGGGTATCATGAGATAGAGAAAGTGATCACTGAGATATATCTGGCCACTAAAGATAGAGGATAGAGTTGGGCCGATAGCCTATTGGTTGCTTCTACCTCAGATGTACCATTCCATTCAAAGAATATTCCATCTTTCTCATCTTTAATATTATCATGTAGACCAATTAGATTGTTTTGACCATGAAGATATCGATCTTGTGGAGAATGCATCCTCAACAGAGCATTTGGTCCGTATCTTCAAGCATAGAAAGAATGTTCTCTGAGGAAGGTCATTCCCTCTATTATGGGTGTTATAGAAACATGGACGGGTTCAGGATGAGACCTGGGAGAGAGAGATGAATGTATGTGCACTTTGGCTAGAACTTTTCTCTGACGACATTCCACTACCCTCAGAAGGGAACCTCAGGAATGAGTTTTATTAAGGAGGGGAGTATGTAACATCCTAGCTTTAATCAGGTATATACCGTTTAAATTATTGTTATCTAATTCTGTAATGAAACCCAGAGCGTGTGCCTGCACTCCCAATGCAGGTCCCAGGAATCTATTGACTTAATTAAATAACAACATGGGATTTTTAATAAAATGTCATACCACTCTTTAGCATGGTGTTCTGGATTAAAATAATTAATTAAGGATTTAAATGAAAAAATAACAGATTTAAAGTAAATTTAAAAGAAATAAATAATAGATAAAAGTAAATTTAGAAATAAAATAGAAAGGGAGTTACCGAAAAAGAAAAATACTTAAAATGGGAGATTAACATTTTCATCATTTATTTCATTGCCTTCCATTTTTTATTCTATTATATTTTTCAATTTTTTTTCTCTTTTTATTTTCTTTTTTTATTTCTAATTTTTATCATTTTATTTTTTTATTTTCATTCTTTTTTTTCTCTCTTATCTTCATCTCCTTCCTCTCATGTCATGCCTCTCCTTCTCCATAGGTGGCACACCCCCTTTCCGCCTTTTTAGAATAAAACATGACCTATATTTGTTTCTCATTTAATTTTTTTTCTAGTGCATTCCAAATCTTATGGTATGTATAATCATGTGAATTTTGAATCATAATGTTTCGTTGAGTACCCTTCGTGTAGTTCATCACGGAATGATTTTACCCTATTTGGGTGTTTTTCTAAAATCATTTGTTTTCTTATATTATAGGTCAAATCAAATAATACCTCTTATCACAAAATAATTTCATAATATAAGGTGGGGATTCTACCAAAATTCCCTCTTTTTCATTGCAATTTATAAAAATGGATGGTTGCACCTTTCGTCGGTGCCAACCAACATAGTGCAATATCACCCATCCATTTCAATTTAAATTGTTCACATAATAATATCATAATTATTTATAATAAATTAAATTTTTTAAATTGTTTAATTATTATCAGACAACACAATGGGTGTGCCAATGAGGCCGGTATAAATTCTGTTAGCCAAGAAATTTTATTTTATTTAACTGCATGTGTTACAGAACCCATTTTTGTAGTGTTTACATTAAATAATTATTTTTGAAAAATTATGAACCTTGAATTGTTGGTTATTTGGTATTGTTTGTGATTAATTATTTATTTATTTAATTGTTCATCTATTTTCTTAAGATGATGTAGTATCTTTCAACGTTAATTTTTACAAAGCAATAATAAATTTTTACCTTGTGTCACACTACTGTATCTGCATAGATCTCAAGATGAAATCACATATGAACACTATTTCATCTTTGTTGCGATGAAATTTGAATTAAATTCATGGAGGGGGAGAAGCTGGGCCCCAATATTAAGTTCTACACTTGGATCCTCTAATCCTAACAGGTTAACACTATGCGTAGGGGGCGGTGTCTTAGGCTTCGCTAGACTAAGACTTCCACGAGATTTCTATATAAATATGAGTGATATCAGTTATAAAGGGGACAAAATAGGAAGGATACTCTAGAAATGTTTCTAATAAAACCTCATAAGATTGTCATCTCCTTTTTGCGAGATCAAGACAGACTCGGGGTAAACCAATTCCTCGAGCGATACTTGGTCCTTAGAAATATTTCCTTTGATGGGATCCATGGTATTTGATTATTTTACATATGTACTGTAGTGATACATTCATGACAAGATCATACTATAAATCTCAACATTAACATTAATAATGATACACTGATGTTTTATGTTAATCCCTCTTTGAGACTCTCTAGAATTGTGAAATATTTATAGTAAGTTGAAGAATACTTGGTTGAAAGATGATTTAGACTACAAGTTAAGGAAAAATATTGAGGAGGGTTTGATTTTTCCTTGTTTTAACATGACTTTTAAGGCTTATATATATACATATGTGAATCTTTCTTATTATAAGAACTCATTTCAGACATCCATCGCTGAACAAAGCAAGTGATTAGGGATTTGCACTATTGGGAACCTATGTCGATTTATTTATTTTAATGGACTAAATTAATTATCTGCATTTGATATATAATAGACCACTACATTTAATTACGGCATGAAATGGAATTGTTTAGAAACCATGGGTTCTAGCATACCAGGATTTTATCTCACACCCTAATCGGGTATCATTGACACCAGAGTAGATTACATGCATCCAGGTATTTGAAAAGGGATACATGCTTCTTCTGAGGCTTGATTATTTATTATTACATAGGATGGAGACAGGGGTAGAGGACCGAGCCTTGCTCATGATGCATTTTTCAAACATTTTGTATTTTCTATATAGTCGGTAGTATCGTTGGGGTTTTGTTTCCCAATCTTTCAGTTTAGACAAACATCATAGTATAACATTATTTTGTGAGAGTCTGCACATTGTTGGTGTTCAGTTGGATTTTTCATAATCCTAATGTTATAGTTTATTCAAATATTTTTTTTAACTTTTTATTATTAATTGTTTTATAATTATTCTATGATAATTCATATTACCTATGAGGGAATAGTATCCCCCATTGAAACAAAAAATGCTCCTCACTGCTATTTGGCAGCCTCTGGCATTAGGGGAGATGCGATCGAGGTTATGTGGCCAACCCGGATTGGGGAACCCTTTAGGTGGCTTCAGGAATAGGGATGCTACAAAGTGGTATCAGAGGAATGATTTCCTTTTGACTTACTATTTATTTTAGATAGGAGACAAGGATATAGGGATTTGGAAGGTTCCCTGTGCTTGGATGTAGCTAAACCATGTATAGGGGAAACCCAAATTCTGGTTTTGGGATTTCAGTTATTGATTATGCCAATTATTTTTTATATGATTTCACCATTGGGTGACTCAATTGTTTTTCATTGTTATTATGTTGTATTTTTTATACAATGTTTTTTCCAATAATGGACCAATGTAATGAAGGAAATACAATACTATCATCATTTTAGGTACTATAGGATTTAATATGACATGCATACTACTATTCCATATCTACTTTTAGAATGCATTTTCTCGCTTCCATGTGAGTGTTTTTTTACATAGTGGTAATTTTTTTGAATCATTTTTTTGTTATATATACTATATTGATAGTCTGTTTGATGTCAACCAGACATAACAAGGAAATTAATAGTAGATAATTTTATGTAATCCTTCGATTTTTTCTTTTATATATCAAAACCAAGATCATGAAGTGGGTTATGTGTTTCGCAGTTCTCATTGGAAGGATAGGTACATAACCTTAGTTTGTTCCTTACTTTTTTTTTCTCATAATCATTACCTTTTATCTAAATGTGTGTGTTTGGATGTTGTCAAACAAGATCACCATGATGACTTTGTGTCGTGCCTCAGGAGAGTGGCAATGAGTAAATTCCAGAGATAGTGGGTCCCAAACAACCAGTGGTACCTCTTGTAGTTCTTCTTGTGGTACTAGCTCATTTAGATATTTCTAGAGACCAAGAGGCTCAGTTTAGGGATTAAATTTTCCGGATTATGCACTCTTTTTAGGGTATCCCTAGACCTACCCCATCTTTGGAAAACCTCACATGGGACATTCTACAGTATCACCCTCCCACCTTCTTAGGGAGTCGATGCCCTCATGACGTAGAGCCATGGATAGAAACCATTAGGAAAATATCCAACCACCTCGAGACTCTTCCCGAGCAAAGGGTCAAACTTGAAGTCTACATGCTTCGTGACTCCACCAAGTGATGGTTATATGCTGTTTCTTAGGTTGATTAGAATAGTAAAATTGTTTGGGATGAATTCAAAGAGTTTTTTACAAATTATTTTTCTACGGAATCTGATTGAAGATCACACACATGAATTACTACATACTCAACATTTCTATATGACTGGGTTAGAATATTAAACTCATTTCACAGAGCTTCAGAGTTTTCTGCCATCTCTAACTGGCGATGCACATACTACTGGAAGGAATTTTGAGGATTGACTTGAGTATACTATCAGCTCATAGGTGAATTTATTATATTTGACCACTATCATAGAGATCTTAATTTAGTCCCTAATATCTTAGAAAAATGTCAATGAATATAAAGTGGTGATCCTGGGGGGTTGTGTTCTACGACCGGGTGACAGCTCTTCTAAAAGTAGGTAACACCATTTTGAATGTGAATTTGTGGAAAAGAATAACCAAACAGCATGTTTTTATAACTCTATCACATGATATCAGTGCATTAGAGAAGGTCACAAGAATATATAGTGCACAAGATACCCAATGGAGTGCCTATCATGTGGCAAGATGGGTCACCTTCAACGTTTCTCCAGCTCATTCTTTTTAGAATCTAGTGGTAGGGGATTCACACCTGCACCTCCGTTACGTATGGGATCTATTACTCCATAAAAGGCTGTAAGTTATTTTTCATTTTTATTATCATTCCGAGGTTATGGTGGCTATTGTGGTTGAGGAAATAATGTCTTAGACTATCAACATCAAAAGAGTGGACCTGTACATGCCAACCAGGAAGCGTCTAAGGGTTGTGTTTTAGGTAACATTTACGCAGTGCAATCAGTACAAGAGGAGTAGAGTGCATGTCTATCTATATTTAGAGGTACTATTATTTTATTCTATAAATTATTTTCATCTCTTTTTGATATCAAAACATCACAATCCTTTTCATCTACTATTGTTGTAAAAATTCAGGGTTTCCCAATTGAGTACCTTTGTGGCATCATGACTCTCGAAACTCTTCTTAGGGTCAGGACAAAGAGAATAAACTAGTTTCCGGAGTGCCCCATGAGATAGGCGGGTTCATATTTGTTAGGAATTATTATATCCTTGATATGTGTGCCATTGAAGACAATCTTTATATGAACTAGATTTCCCCTTATCGTGATCGAGTGGATTGTTATCCTCATCGTGTGTACTTCACATCCCATGGGGGTGACACATATATACACTAAGAAAAATGGGATATGAAGGAAGTTCTATATATGCCTAAATTTTCCATGCTGGATAGAGTAACATGTTAGTTAGCAAGTCTCTTCATGAGCAATCAAGGGACACAACTAGTATAATCCCCTTAAAGGTTGGATCTTTTTAGGTATGTCTTCCTTGAAGATTTCAATACATTACCTCATATGATGGACGTGGAGTTCACTATCGAGCTCATGACGGGTGCGACACAAGTGTCTATTCCTCCTTATAAAATTGAATCGAATGAGATACATGAAATCAAAAAGAATCTTGAGGACCTCGAGGATAAGGGTTTCATAAGACATAGAACATCTTACTGTGGTTGGCATGTTTTTTTATCCAAGAAGGCAGACATTACCCTCAGGTTTGGCGTGGATTGTCAACGACTCAACTAGCTCACAGTAATGAATTGATATCTATTTCCTCATATTTATGATCTCTTCACCTACCTTTAGGGAGAAATTTTTTTCTCCATGATGTATGTGAGGTCAAGATAACACCAGGTGAATGTGCGACCATTTGAGATACCACCTAAAACATTCCAAAGCAGGTTTGGCTTGTACATGTATCCTGTTATTTTATTCGACTTCAAGAATGTACCAATAGTCTTCATGGCTTTGATGTACCAGGTTTTCACCCATATCTTTATTACTATGTGGTTGTCTTCATGGAAGACATCTTGGTGTATTCATGTTCCTGACACGACCACGAAATCCATCATGAGATTGTGATGACTACACTAAGAGAGTAACATCTATACACTAAGATAAACAAATTCCAGTTATGGATTGATCAAGTTCACTGCCTGGGACATATTATATTTGAATCAGGAATATCAATTTACCCAGAAAAGGTGATTGTCGTTGTTTCATTGGAGCATCCCTAGAGTGTATTCATAATCCACATTTTTCATGTAGGGTAAACGAGTCGTGGCTTATGGATCCCACTAGCGGAGACCTCCCAAGAAGAACTACACTACACATGAACTTGAGTTGGAAGATATGGTTCATGATCTATGTTATTAGAGACACTGCTTGTTGGGTGAAATATTCATTGTTTACATGGATCATAAGAGCATAAAATGTATCTCCACTCAACGAGACTTGAACTTAATGCATTTTAGATGGGAATAATACATTATGTCGTTCAACATTGAGCATTCATATAGACTTGGAATGGCTAATGTCATGATTGATGCTTTATACCACACGACACATACAGAAGCTGTTTAGGTAGCCAGTAGTGAGGGGCAGGTGATGGCCTTTTTTTTGAGATGTATCTGGAGGTTCTAGAATACCATGGGAAATCATTACTAGTTTCTCTTACATTGAAGTATGATTTTCTAGAGCATGTCTATAGGCGATATTCAACTCATCCTAGAGGTATTTTTTGGGGGAAAGCATTACTGGAGGGAACCCAACTCATAGTTGGGTTGTTGATGGTAGTGATACAGTATGAGAGATTATTTATATGTTTACCAAGGTTGCACACATCTTACCTATCCGAGAGATATTTACAATTGATTATCTTGGAAGGATTTATATCTAGATGATTGTGTAACTTCCTAGAATACCTTGCTCTGTTTTCTCATAAAGATAAGATAGATTTACTTCATGTTTCTGGAAAGGGTTGAAAATGGTTTCAGGTTCAAAGGAACTTTTGAGAACTGCATATTACCCTTAAATCGAGGGGATGTCCGAGAGAACTGTATGAATGTAAGAGTATATGTTACAAGCATGAGTCCTTGATTTTTGAGGTTCCTGGGGAAAGCTTATACCTATTTTTGAGTTGACATATAATAAAAACTTCTAGGAGACAATTCAAATGGGTTCGTGTGAGGCCATCTATGGTAGGATGTGTGGTTCACCAGTATATTGGATCGAAGTAGGTGTGGCATCTCTATTGGGTTTTCATCTCATTCAGGAGACTTCCAAGGAAGTTCATCTGATTAAGAATTGAATGACTATAGCTCAGTCCATAAAAAAATAGTATACTAATCGTCACTGTGGACCTCTATAGTTCATGGTTGTATATCGAGTCTTTCTGTGTATTTCTTCGAGGTTGGGTAACAGGGGTATCAGGATATAAGGAATGTTATCACTGAGATTCATCAGGCCGTTGGAGATAGTGAAGAGATTTGGACCGGTAGCCTATCATTTGATGCTACCTCAGAGGTACCTTATCATGCTGGATATTTTTCATGTATCTCCGATCTGAAAATAGATCCAATCCCATCTCATTCATTTCAAAATGACAACATCAAGCTTGGTGCTGATGCATTATTTTCAGAGAATCAGATCAATATCATCCACCATAGCCTGAAAGTTCTCCAAGGTAGGTCAGTCCCTCTTCTCTGGGTATTATGGCTACATGGATATGTTCAGAACGAGACCTGGAAGCAAGAGATGGATGTACGTGCATAGTGGCCAAAACATTTCCCTGACGACGTTCCAATACCCATGGAATGGAAACAAGGAGATGAGTTGTCTTAAACAACGGAAGTTTTAACGTCCCATTTTAAATCAGGTATAGACCGTTTAAATTTTGCATTCTAATTCTTTAAAGAAACCTAGGGCGACCACCTACACCCCCACTGTAGGTCCGGAGAAGCTATTTAATCAATTAAATAACTGCATGATATTCTTACAAAATGTTATACCAAACTTCAGCAAGATGTTCAGGACTAAAATAAACAATTAAGTATTAAAATAATATAATAAGTGTTTTATGGAATATTTAAAAGAAATAATTAAGGTATAATAAGAAATTTAGAAATATAATATAAAGGGGGTTATAGAAGTAGTAATAATAAATAAAATTATAGATCACCACTTTTTATTATTTTTAGCTTCTTTATTTTCCGTCCATATTAGTATATTTTATTTTTCATTTTATTTTCCTTTTTAATTTTATTTTCGTTTTATTTTATTTTTTTGTTTTATTTTTCTTTATTTTTCTTTATTTTCTCTCCTCTCTTCCTCTCCTCCCTCTCATATCACGCCTCCCCTCTACCTAGGTGGTGCACACCCTTGCCCCCCCATCGCAAGACCTCCATGACTCCATTCGTCATTAGTTTTCTTCACCATTATGTGTGATGTAAACCTTAAGGTAAGGATAATCATGTGCATTTAGAATCATAGTGTTTTGTTGAGTAACCTTTGCATAGTTTGTCATGGAAGGATTTTACCCTATTTTGGGGGTTTAATAAATCATCAGTTTTATTTCATTTTATGTAAAATAAAATCATACCATGGATCATAGAATCATCTATGAATATATGGTAGGGAGTATACTTGATTTCCCTTCATTTCGCTATGATTTATAAAAATGTACGATTGTGTCGTTTGTCGGTGTATTCCTA
This sequence comes from Viscum album, assembly GCA_963277665.1. NCBI lineage: Eukaryota > Viridiplantae > Streptophyta > Magnoliopsida > Santalales > Viscaceae > Viscum > Viscum album. The sequence goes on along the minus strand of OY728132.1, from coordinate 1,737,162,672 downwards.
CATTGTGCAATTTTACCCAATCTTTTCAATTTAAATTGTTCATTTAAGTGTTGAAACATTATTTATCATAAATTAAATTGTTTAAATTTTTTCAATGTGGTTGGACACAACTTTGGTTGTACCGATGTCACCGATATAAATTCTATTAGCATGAGAATTTAGTTTATTTAACTTAATATGTTGTGCAACCCATTTTTGATGTGTTTACATTAAATAATTATTTTAGAATAATTATGAAACATGAATTGTTGGATTTTAGGTAGTTGTTTGCACTAAATTATTTATTTATTTAATGGTTCACTTTTATCCATTGGATGATGCAGTATCTTTCCATGTTAGTTTTTACGCTGCAATATTATATTTATACCTTGTGTTGCATGGGACTATATGCTTAGATTTCAAGCCGCAATTAAATATTCATTCTATGTCATATCTGCTACTATGAAATTTTAATTAAATTTAGGGAAGGTATTGAAGTTGTGTTCTTTTTTTAGGTCCACACTTGGATTCTCCATTACATACTGGTTACCACTATGCATCGTGGGGGGGGGGGGTTATATAGGCTTTTCTAGACCGAGACTTACCTGATATTTATATATACATATGAGTGATACCAATTCTAAAAGGCCCCATAGAGGATGGATCTATTTGAAATGTCACTAATACATCCACAAATGATACTAGGACCCTTTTTGTGTGATCGATATAGACTCATGGTAATGACATGCCTCATGCGATGCACGGTCTTTCGAAAAATTCCCTTGGGCGGGCCTAGTGACATTGGATAATTTGAAGGATGTACCATAGTGATATGTTCAGGACACACTTAGACTCTTAATCCCATCATGAGCATTAATAATGTTGCACTATTTGTTTATGTAAATTCTTATTTAAGTCTCTTGAGAATTGTGTTATTTTTCGGGTATGTTGAAGCACACCTGGTTAACACATGATTTAGACACCAAAATAAAATACAAGCTTGGGTGAATCCCTCTCCCTTGTTTTACCTAGATTTTATATGATTATATATATATGTGTATGTGTGTCCTTCTTATTACAGGTACTCATTTCAGAATTCTACCTTAGGCCAAAGCATGTGATTAGTGATGGGTATCGTTGGGAACTCGGGTCGAGTTATTTATTTTATTGCACATTATTAATATTCTACATTTGTTATATAATGGCATGGTTTATCTTATTACTACACATAATGTAATGGTTTTGACACCTTGGGTGCTGGCCTACTAATATTTTATCTCACACACACTTTAATAATACCTATTACCCATGAAGGGATATCCTCGCTCGCGGACATGAAAAAGGCCTTCGCAGCTAGACATCAGCCTCTGGCTTTCTATGAGATGTGCTTGAGGTTATGTGTTCAACCCAGCTTGGGGAACACTTTAGGTGGCTCCCAAGATGGGGAATCTATAGGTGTAGATCTGAGAGGATAGCTAACAATAAATTAATTATGTTTTAAAATTTATTTCCATTTCTTCATTAGCCTGGTATTTTTAATAATATCACTCTACTTCAGTTGGACCATTTCATCCAATTGGAAGAACACCATGTTCAAAATTTATCATGGTAAAAATCATGTGTGAATTTAATGCTTCCGTATTCAGTGATTCTACCAATATGTAGATATTTCTATAAATTATATAACCATATCAACTAAAAAAACATTTATGATTTTTATACTTTGATATTGGAGGAGAAATTCATAGGGGAGAAATTCCACAGAATCCCAAAATACAATATTTTATTATTATAATATCTAAAAACATGTTGAAATTCACTACATTGAATATGGATGGTCTTTTAGTAATGAAATAATTTCAATGAAATTTCAGTCATAAATCCTTAATTTTATTGGAAAATTTTCTAAAATATTACTTATGAAAAGATAATAATAGGATAAAAACATTATAATAGTCAACTTATCTAGATGAGGCCACTAAATTTTGAAAATAATGGATAATATTTTACAAAAAATAAATGATCAAACTATATTATTAATTAATTTTAATTAATCATATTAATGTAATATGCATATATTCCAAATCAATTACTTGTATCATGAAAAATAAAAAACCAATAAAATATAAATTTACAAAAACATATTGTTTTGAGATTAAAATTGTCTCTCTTTCAGGAATTACAAACATTGAAACTTATTTAAAGGCCCTTGTTTATTATATATCATAGTTATATGTTTAATAAATATACCAATAAAATGGAATATAAAACCATCTAGAAATGATATAGTGAAAAATATATTAATCATTCTATAAAGGAGGTAGGAATACTGGAGTTACATAGTTAATCATGTAAAGAACATTAGGATGATATATTTAACATAAATATTTATTTTATTACCCTTTTGTATTATCAAAATTAGATGGTGATGTGAAACTAAACACATTTATTTGTGGAGTTGGATTTCTGTACATCCACATGATTTATAATTTCATATTTATTAAATAGAAATTTGGGATATTTGTTAATTTATATACCATCATTATATTAATATGTAAGTAAATTATTAATACATATGATATTATTTGAAGTTTTTTTATGTGCATGTGTATGCTAATTTTTATATAATTAAATTTGAATGATAAATGAGTAGTTATAAATTTATACATCACTGCATGGATTATCCACATTATAAAGGTGGTTAAGCCATTAATGATTGTATTTTAAGAATAAATAAAAATTCAAAAGTTGTATATAATGGTTTAAGAGAGGGATGGGAAATTTATTGGTAAATTTTTGGTGGATTTCTATATGCATATTTGAGGATGTTAGAATGTCTTTTATAATTGAAATGGGAATTTTTTTTGAAACTGCGAAAAAAATAAAATTAATTGGAAGTTACTGTGATTTAAATAGGACCTGATATTGTAAAATAATTGAATGGTTATGAGGTATTTTCAATACAACCACAAAAAAATGAGATTTTTTACCATTTTAGGCCCTTAACCTATTATATTTACATTTTAATCATATTAGATATTATGAAATAACTAGTCTTCTCTAAGGTAATATACCCATTATGAAAAAACATGTTCACTTATAATATGTTTGGATGTAAGGAATAAAAAATGATTTTAAATTTGATTGTCTAATTTGTATAAAAAATTTGAAATTAATTTAATGATATTGAATGTATAATGTATGCTTTATAAATATTACATATCTTATAAATGAGCAAAATTGGTTTCTAAATTAAAAGAATCAATTTTCAATCTGAAATTCATTAATAATATATATATATTCCTTGTAATTGGTTTTAGGAATTTATAATTCATCCATATGTAGTGTATTTTTATAAAAATATGGTTATTTGGAAAATATTTTTTATTCATCATTAACCTATAATTATATCATTTAATGAAATTACCTTGGAATATAATATTTAATTAATATATTTTTTACATATTCAAAAATGAATTTAATTTTTTCAAAAAAAATTCCATTGTTTTTATTTTTTGAAATAAAATCATATTATATTGTAAAAAATATTTGTTCATGGATGTTTATTATGTAAAATATTCTTATATAATTATTCAAAACCATAAAAATATCATACGTTAAATCAACCATTTCATTAAATTTGTATTAATCATATTTAAATAATTTAATAGCTTCACTGTCTTTCAATTTTTTTATTAAAATAGAATTTTATTTCAAAAGTAGGTTATAAAATTTTATAACAACTCTTCCAAAACCTACAATACATCATAAAATAACAATTTTAATAAAAAAGCATTTCATAGGATTAGTGTTGGGTGTCGATAATGTTATACAAATAGATTATTTATTTAAGGAGGATAATTTTACTAAAACATTGGTTGTTACACAAATTTGGCATATGGCATTATAAATTTCCTTAAATATCCACAGGAAGAAGCCTTCAGAGTTTCTCATATTATTAGACTGATTGGAACATCATATTACATTTGAAAAATCCTTGGTCACAGTATTCAAAATTTTAGGATTAGATTAACTTGAATAATCAATAATAATTTTTAATTTAAAATTTATATCAAAATCTTCTAGAAATTATAATGATGGTTATACTATAATATGAACATTCATCCCAATAAGACATTATACCAGTGTCCGAGACTCATAAAATATCTCCAATTATCATTTGTATAATTGTTACATTAAATGATTATATTTTATTTATGACATTTCTTGGAATCATGTTTCTTTAATGTGGCTTTACTTCATGTAGTTCACTATTAAAACTATCATCATTCAATTTATTGTCTCCCATGTAATTTCAAACATATTGAATGTGGTTATTTAGATGTTGTTGGATATTTCATGATTAGTGGCATTAAAAACCCTAATAGAACAACTAAGAGGACCCATGTAACATGGTAAAATTTGATCATTTTGTATGTTTTTAATAATTGTTAGTTCATTCATTTTTAGTTCGGACGCATAATTACCAACCAGAATACCATTGGTAATACAAAAAATACCAACTGATTTTGAATATTTGAAAACATTTGGTGTTTAATAAAACTATGAACACTATACCACATTACACAATATAGAACTATCATGTACAATTCTCACTCATCATTCAAGAAATACACTTCAGTCATCATCTAATCCATAGTCATTTTGGGTGACAATTGTTGATCATGGTAAATCCATTAGGATAGTGGGGTATTATTAAAAATAACTATATTAGTATTAAATATCATTTATGATGGTAGTAGAGGACTCTCTCTCAATTCAAAATTTTAATCTACTATATTTCCTTGCCTATCAAGCGAAACACATCCAGCATGTCCCCACTTGGATTTCTCATTTATTTTCACATCCCTTTTGTATTTATATCATATGAATATTATTGAATATTAAATTCAATGAAATAATTCCTCCCAACATCTACGCTCCATGGGTGTGAGGATTATTCAACATCCCCCAATGTGGATACTCTATAAATCTCTAAAATTATTATTATTAATGATAATAAGTAATACCATCATTCTTAAGTTGTTACACGCCCATCCACCTCCTCATCTTCAAGTGGCCCCTTAAAATAATTTATTTAATTTCAATGGTTAAATATCATAGTATTATTATTAAAAATAATTACAATTAATATCACATGTAATTATTATTAAAAATATTAATAACAAATAATATTCTATAATGCCGACAATAAAACGGATTCCAACCATTCTTTACTGGATGCCCATCGATCAATATTTTGTCATTGTAAAAACACATCCCTTGTAAAAAAACATTATATTACACCAAAACATTGGATTTTTTCATCATAAAAGTATGAACAATGATTCTCATTATTCATAAATGCATATCAATGAACTTACAGAGAGAACCACTCAACTGGCATGGAAAACACTGATAGAGGATCCAAAGTCGTGTTCCCATCATTATCATCATTCATCTATTGCATCTTAAATATCCAAATATGTAATAAACAAAATGAACAATTGTTTCATTGAATAAAGCCACAATGGTCATTATTTCCAAATTTCATCAAATCAGTGGTAAAAATGAATAACGATACTTAAAGCACAAATAACGGAGTGAGAAAAACAAAAAAATATAAAGAACAAAACTTTGTTAATGTATGTTTTAGCCACAATTCATTGTCATATGATGAAAAATTAAATGAAATATGTAAACTAATGCATTATAAATTCTAATACCAGAGAAATATAAAATAATCACTTGAATCAAATGATCAATCGATGAATTAATTTGTTATTGGAATAATTTTTGTTCTTCCTAGTTAAAAAATGAATGAATCCAAAAAATAAACATCCTACCAACAATTTTTTAATCAATGTTTAAAAAAATCCCACTTCATTATAATTTATGATATCCACAAGAATTTTTTTCATTGTATACCATTATGGTACCCTGATCATTGATCCAAAATCATAATGTCTACTCATGTTCCACAACACACATTACACAACTATTAGTGTTATGAGGAAAACTCTACGAATTCATAAAAACAATTTATTTATAGAGGGAGATAGGTTATTGAACAAATTGAATAAAATAAAAAAATAATTTTTTTAAATTTTATACATTTTAAATAAGAAATTATATTTTGTGTAATGAACAATTTCAACAATAGTTGTGTTGCGCTTAGGGTAGAAATTTCATTTTGAACTTATCGATACCCTTAGAAATCTGATTTAAGCCATAGTTTAAGAGTTAATTAATTTTTTCAGGTAAATGGAACTTCTCTGATATTTAATATATATATATTTAAAAAATTAATTCTGGACACAATGGGCCTGGGGATCTCTTTTCTTCTTAGCGCCTCCCTTTGGAAATATTCACAGAAATATTATAATGTCTTAAACTAGAAATACTAGGATATTGCATTACCCCTCCATCAAATCATTTTGAACCTAAAAGTTATAAGTAAAAAAATAATAAGGATATTGAGCTCTCAAATGTGTCAGCCACTCCCATAAACTCCCCAACAATTTCCTATTTTGTCAAAAAAATATTCACCTAAAAAAACACTCACTCAAAGAGGGTATTTATTCCATCAGTCCTCAACATCATCAAATTTATGAAAATGGAAAATATCCTCTTTAATCCCATATTACATAAGTCGATATCGTGCAAATACTCATGCACATACCTCCTATTATATCACATTTGGTGAACACAAAGAATCCCAAAACCAATTTTTCCTTCGGATTAAGTGGAACACCCCCTTGATACACTAACACAATAGTATTAGGAGAAAGGACCTATGATTCCTATAGATTGCATAAAAACCTGGATAAATCTTTATTACTCTCCTAATCCAAATGGCTAGGTATTCAATCCACTAAATACTTTTTACATTTAACATATAGTCCTCATCCTACTATTGATGAGCTACTCTATTTGACCAACAACACATGCACCAAAACATGGGCCCATGCTCTATAACTTAGTAGTTCTGTCTGGTATAATAGTTTCATTTATGTTCCCACATAAATAAACTAATAAAATTATAATTCAACGGTGGGATGGTAGTCCTCATGATAAAAAACCATAACCAATGTTAGGTGATCATCACGTGTGTCCCTCAAAACTAACATGGAGGTTTGAAGCATTTTCAATAGAACCTGAACAGTCTAATATATATATCTAGTTGGTTTTGTAAAATATTATTCCCAACTGTATCTGAGTCCCCAAATTCTTCCTGCGTCTTCTCCATAATCATGTTTTAATTTCAAAATCACCAACTAAACTGATAGTCAAGGTAATTAATTAATGAATGACTAACTCCTATGCACATTAGTGTCTAGAATGAAATATATGTCCTTATTTTTCATCACATTTAGGCAGGAGAGTCATCAAAACAAATAAAGTGAAAACTTGATGCAACTCCAATGGATTTACAAGTGATTCCATATGATCCTCAAACATCATATCATATAAAATATCAAATTATATGGCATATCAACCACCTTAGCTCATATTATTTCATGGTTACTAGAATCACCATCAATACCTAAAAAATGATGATATTATTCCCTACTTAATGGAATTTATATTGGTGATGATTTTGTTGGATACCTAGACACAAAAAATCTCATAATTTATATATATGAGTTGTACCTCCCTAGATTTAGGGATAATTGGAGTGGTAGAATCATTAATTAGAAGTTAATTACTTCATCCTTAGGCATATCCTAATCTCCATATTTGATGTTGGGGTAACACGTGTACCACTGATGAAGACTAACACGAACTGATTGAAGATGGTTTAAGGGTCCAGTCCATAAGTCACTATTATTATTTTTGGCATACAATAGGCCAAGGGTTATGATAACTAACTCTAAAAAACTACATTATCATTATAAATATACCCCTAGTATATCACCCCCCAACAAATGCTGGTTATAACGCATCTCATGCACAATTGTAAGAAATCCCTTCCTTTCAAAACCATGGTTAAGAAAAAACGATACACTATTATAAATAGGTCTAAAACATGGGATATAATGTGGAGAATTATTCTCATAAATCTGTATGAATACTAAAATAGGGGAAGTGTAGAGACATTTCATACCTCAAGCTACACTAGATTCTATGTATGCTCCAACTGCTTGGAACTCATTATTTTCCTTTCAAAATAGTTTAAAAAAACCATGAATTTCTATGGTGACATATCACAACCAACATCCTCTAACATATATGTCAATTCAACTCATCCACCACACCTTCAAATAATATTATTTTGGTAGCATTGACTGTTGTGCATGGTTTTGGATAACATCTCAAGAATTCATATCGGTGGGGGAATTTTCCCTCTCCTTTTTATGTCTAATCTTACATAAAACATCATCCAAATAGGGTTATACTAACTCTCCATTTCATGCTGGATAATTCTTGCCACAGGTACCACCATCAATGATAGGTCTCATTCAAGATGGTCATTCATACCACACGATCACCCAAATCCTCCACGAGAATAGAAGGGGTGGTGGTCTTGACCACCATAAACTATGATTGATCTCTAACTGAATAGAACATGATACAAACTCATGTATTGTGTGTCATTATCTTGTACCATCAATGATAAAAAATTCTACATGGAGAAAACAAGTCAGAAGAGCAACAATCTGATTGGTTTGAATCCAGACATGCAAGAATCTCTGACCACTAACTTGAGTCATCCATATATGACCTAGTGGACTATCTCATCACATAAACTCATTGATATCTATCACTGTAACTCATATAAAAATACATTATTGTGCATACCATCACTTATCCTACCAGAGTTACGAACTTCTCAACACATGGATGGTCATATACATGTTCCAAAAAAGGATCCTTGTTTTTCTCAATAGGGGGTAGTTGTTTGTGGAACCCACATAATAAAACACCTCAGGAGTTGGACCCTAAAATAAAACATCATCCCTCATTTGTTTGTCATAATGACTCAATATCAGTCTCCTAGATGTATTTTATCATATGGTCATCCTGAATATTTTTAAGACACACCAAATTCAACGAGTATATCAGGAGATATGACTGAAGAAGGATATGGAAACCACAACACTACCATATATTATACAGGTAACAATGTGTTCCCTCTAAAAAGTTCCTATATATACCAATTCATCAAGATGGTTATCATGGTCTATGTGAATGGATACATCATCCACCACACCAATAGTATACACCCTAGCCTATGATTCAAAATTGAAACACCTTAACACCATTTCCATAGTTCCCAAACCAAACCACATAACTAGAAAAATGATAATCCAATCTCTAATACTAGTCCCATGCTATCTCATAACACTTCATGATGAATACTTCCTCTAATACCATTCTTAGAAAACCTAACCTGATGGGTCTCAAGCCACAAAAATCCCATTCTGACCTCTAATTGGGAAGGGGTTGTGCACCAACACCAAGATGGAATATCACACATATATGAGGAATTTTCCTTAGGTTCTTGTAATCTTGTGCACATCTAAATTCCCATACAATTTTGAAATTTAAAAAATTGAAAAAAATGAATTTATTAAAATATAATCCTACAACTAGAATACAAAAAATAAATAAAAAGAAAGCATTAAAAGGATCTATATACCAACCATGAAAAATGAAAAACCACTCATGCTCAAATGTGGGGACTGATATCAATTATAACACTATTATACACCTTTGTATTTGTAGTATAGACTAGCCCCAACACTCTTAGTATACCAAGGACTCTGAAAATTTTTTCCATCTGTATAATACATGAGACGTGCAAACACATCCAATGAAAGGGTGAGTAAAAACATACCTAGTAGCACACAAAAAAATCATAAGGCACAATGTATAACAATAAATAGTCATCTATACACAAGATTCTATAGACATAACATATAATAAGAATATATAGATATACTCAACAAAGACACATTGTCTCCGGGTAATGATCACAACTATAATTTCAACCTTGAAATTTTACATGAAGGGTCCATATAATAGTTTTTTAGGTGAACATACTCCATGAGCTAAACTAACTCTAATGAATCTCATTGTAGATTTCACACTATAAATGTTTAGTCACCATGGAATCTTAGAGGTTTCATCCAATATACACAATAAATTAGAGTAAACCTCACCAAAAATATTAGATCTCAATACACAAATTGGGGGTTAATGCCCAGGGCTCACTTGGGGACACAAAACCTTACCAGTAACCTCCTCCTAGATAGTGGATTGAAACCTATGTATATATGTGTCACAAAAACTCTAACAGCCCCATCTATGTTTGGACGATGGGAAATGAGGATCGCTCCAAGCCTCTTGAAGGGATACATGATCCAAAGAGTTGAGTCAGTGGACAATGTTCTATGAGTCAACTCACTCCAAAATAAGTGAACACACCCACACTACACTAATAACAAGATGCTTTAGTGGGATCACCATGTATTACCAGAATGTTTTGTCACACTGAACCCTCATTGGTATAAACCAAGGGAACACACTCAATCGATACTTGTTAAGAATTGGTAAATGTAGCACATCACATACATCACCCCATGTTGTATATCCAGTTAAAAACAATGGTTTTCACCTTGTTCATTTTGAATGAATGCTTTGGGTTTACTAATAAAGTGCTCAAACCCGAGTCTATCAAAATCCATATGGGTGCACAAGACTCATTAACATGACCGATGAACTTATAAATAAACCCATTCATATCCTAATGAAAATAGATATGAATGAAAAAATAAATCATATTATAGAAATCTACGTGGAAAATTAATCAGGATAGACTATTTAAATACCTCAAATGAACAACTGTTGAAAAATCCACATTTCACTATATATCGCATGAATGGTGCATCATGGGCCCCACTATGAGTCTGAATTAGACATCTGATATTGGTCTCAAAATTTACTCCTCAATATGACAGGCACAATTCCACAAACGGTTCATCAATATGATGATGTATGAAGAAAATATGTTATATATAATATTTCATAACAATAATAATAATAATATTTATTATTATTATTATCATTTAAAACATCATGGACCCATATCATGAGTCTGAAATAATTATCCATAAACTGTCTTGAAAATACTATCTCGATGTCATGGTTGTGATTTCACAGATGGATCATCAAACCATCATTTCATGAAAGAATTACGTTAGAATTTTTTTAACTATAATAATAATATTAACAACAATAATATAATTATTAAATTCCTTATAGGACATAAATATAGGACCCTCTCTTCAATCACAATTTAAATCCACCATATTTCGTTACCTCTCATGCACATCACATCCAGCTCATCCCCACTTGGAATTCTCTTTTATTTTTGTTTCTCTTTTCTCTTTATATCATAATATTATTATTATATGAAAATAATATTGACATAATTTCTCCCCAACTCAATGCTCCATGGGAGCAAAGAGTATTCCTTTTCCATCAATGTTTTTCCTCAATTAATCTCTAAAATTATTATTATTATTGTTATTATTATTAAAACACCATTTTTACATTGTTTACACCTAGGCGCCTCCTCAGCGTGACTGGTCAGGCAGTCTCGTTCCAGGTGACCTCGCCCATCGCAAGCATAGCACTGGCGCTCTCTGAACTGCACTGGTGCCCTCCAGCGCCACTGTAGTGTAAGACCACGCCCCCAAGTCTAGTTGTCAGAAAGACACCTGCGTCGAGGTTCTGTCACCTGACGCCCGCTAGATGCGACAGACGTCTCAGCTCCAACGTGCCTGCTGCCACCACCAACTGTTGAACGTGACAGGAAGCTCTCTATCACCAGTGCCTGATCTAGCACCCCGACATTACTGGGAATGCACAAGGGTATTATGACCGCACATATCTCTCTGGAGAGACCATGCTCGAACTTCTGCGCTTGGAAGTTGTCGTCGTGGACCAAGTCCAGGTATAAGCGTCCACGATCTGTGAAACTATCCTTGTACTCGGACACCGTCATCCCTCCCTGCTAAAACTGTACGAGCTCCTGAATTTGAATGGAGTGTAAGAAGGAGGGGTAAAACTCCTCATGAAAAAACAACTAAAATTCGCCCCACGAAAGTGACTACTCGTCAAGAAACTGAATCAGCGAACTCCACCAACGCCAAGCTACTATGCGGAAAAAAGTTGGCGGCCAAAGCCACCATAAGATCTGCAGGCGTCTGAAAAAGCCTGAAAAGGGGTACTACTATCTCTAGACAATCCTCTGCTGCCTGAGGGTCCGAATCACCACCGAACCTCAGCGGTCTCTGCCGCTGGGACTCATGGTGCGTTCTCAACCTGCGCTCAAGCTCAGTCTGCTCTGTTGGTGATGTCTTCTGCTCAATAGGTGGGGGTGCTGCTACCGGCCCACCCGGAGAAAGGGGCTCACATGATGGGGCTTGGACTGAGGTCTCGTAGCTCACAGGTCCGTCTTCATGATCCAAAGCTGGTATCCTGGGTGGATGCCTTCGCGGAAACATCCTAAATATTATCAAAGAGTGTCGTGGTCAGATGAGCATATGTGTATATAACAGTCACAACAATGGGGAGTTTACTCAAGAAGGACAGTCAAAGACTCAATCCTATGTGATGCACAACCAATTTTCCCTTCAACGAGTGTCTCAGCATACCGAGTCGACAAGCGGGTTATCAAGGTCTTGGTGAATGGATATGTTGGCCTCTACACCATCACTGGACTCCGTGTCCTAAGAGCCGCTCTCGAGACACATTAACATCGTTGCCCTAAATCCCAACCAATTCCTTTCCAGGGACTTCTGAACAATGTCCCAAAGAATAAACCTACCTCTGATACCAATTTATCATGTCCCGACCCGACCCGGGCTCGAGCCGCAACTACCCCAAGCCCGCCTCCATAGGCCTGGGGCTGGCGACCAGCGCCGAAGGCACAATAACTCGGGGAGGCCTTTACCTAAGTACCTGTACACACACACGCAACCCACTCAATCCTGAAGTGAAGAGTAAAATAAAAGACAAGTTAAGTAAAGCACAACTAATATTTATAAACCACAAAAGTGCATCGACCTCTAACAGTACAAAAAAAAAAGCTGAAGGTAAACTGAAAAGAAAAAGGGAAAAACATGCGCCCATCCAGAAAAGTACCACAACCCGGTTACAGGTAAACAAAAGCTAATAGCTGGGAGTCTCCCACACTTGGAACCCGACTACAACCACCGCACTCGGTCCAAGCTCCTGAACTCCTAAGCTCTAATTAAGTCACAACCAACCTGTATGTCATCTTCAAGGGCACACCAAGTGCGGGAAAAGCCCAAGAAGGGGTGAGAAAAAAATAATCAGTAGGATAGCCCAAAGGCTCGAGGGAGAAACAGAGGAGGTACCGATGGTTGAGAAGTAGATCGAACAGGGAAATGTAAAGGAGTACAACAGAGAGTGCAGTAAAGAGTAAAACAAAGAGTGTAGTAGAGTAACAATACAGAGTCCATCTCAACCCAACAAGAGAAAGGAGGTAGACTCATCCAGACACAAGGAGCTGGAAACGGTGAGAATATGAACTTCTCGTCGAGTCTTCGCTACCAATAGCATGAGAGTAGACTTTTCCAACCACAATAATCTAGAAACAGAAAGCACGTGGAATACCCCACACATCAACGCCACTTCTGGAAGGAGAGTAACCAAAACCCAAGAAGTGGGTACTGGAACAAGGTATATACATATACTTATGCTCAATCAAGAAGCATGAACAAGATCGTAAGGGGATATCCATCCCGTAGCTCATCCCAAGAAAGTGAGTAGCCAAAAGTCCCAGAAGTAAACATCATCAATGCCCAGCATCCCGCATTTCTGCCCCGAACTGAAAGTCAAGGGGCTCAAATCACCGCACGTTGACACTATTCGCTTTGGGCAGCACTCACTCGCCTACACGGTTTTAGGTCGCATCACAAGGACGCGTCTCAGTGCGGAAAGCACCCCTCATACTTGAGTGTTTTGGGGGAACATCAAGACACACCACTTCACTGCCCCGTAGTGGAGAGATATCCTCAAAGTCAACAGGTGACACTCTACCCAGCCCCGCTGAAGGGCAATCCTTGGAAGTCAACAGGTTCCCCCTAGAGGGAGACCTGACAAGAGTCGACGAGTGCCACACTGCCCAGTCCTGTAAAAGGGTAATCCACTGGAGGGAGACGCGGCTAACATCGTCGATGAGTCCCAATGACCAGTCCCATAAAAGGGTACTCCACAACAGGGAGGCTTAAAACTTTCATCGGGGACCACTTCCCAGCCCAGCTGGAGGTATACCCGGCATTGAGGACCACTTACCATCTCCGCTGGAGGTAAAACTGAAACCGCTCTGGCCATCCATGCTGTATGGTACATCTCGGTGAACACCGATGTATTGGCCATCCCTGCTAGATGGTACCCCACTATCCATCCCTGCTGGATGGTACCTCACTAGCCATCCCTGCTAGATGGTACCTCACTGGCCATCCCTGCTGGAAACAAACTCCTAGCAGGACCTGCTTGAAACAACCTCCTGGGTAGAGGATCAGTGCCCGCGTAATGTGTTGGTCACACCGAATCTACAAGAACTCTACCAGGGAACACGAATCAACTCTGTCGGCCAAACCATCGAGAACAGAACCAGGGGAAAACCACTCACCCTGCTGGTTGAAATCATCATGAACAAGACCATGAGGGGAAACCCACTCAACCCTAATGGTCAAAAAAACGAGAACAGAACTAGGGTAAAATCAACCCTACTTGTCAAATAACGAGAACATAACCAGAGAAAACTCAACCCTATTGTTCAAACAAAAGAAAACAGAACCAGGGGGAAACTCAACCCTGCTGGTCAAACAAATGAGTATAGAAGGACACTCGATGTCACGAGAGTTCACATGAATGCAAATCAGAACACAACATGCACATGGGGCCCACACGACGTGTGGCCCCAAGTCAACTCTAACCAAGTGCACAAACATTCTCATGTACAAACAACCACATGTACTTCCAAGCATTCCCGTATACTCCCAGAGTAGACCACGTTTCCAGCCCAAAGGTTAACGTGCACACGACACCCAATGTTAACACGAAGGTGTAAACGTAACAACTACAACTTTCCACCTCATCGGCCTAGGAACGGCCAACAAAAACTCTTCAAACATTTACTTCACTCACACGGGAGTGCACGTGATCACACACCAAGGGTTCGCTTCCAAACACAGCAAGAAGAACCGCCACCAGAGCACCCTTCATATTTCGACATTTAATAAGATCGCTTAAGAGGCTCTTCTTGCCTAAAAAGATTACACCGTTTTAATCCTAATGGAAAAACATGTGAGATAGACTACTTACTCGCCTCAAACTGATATCTGAAGAAACATTCGTCCAACACCACTTTACGCCCGAACGACATCCCGTGATCCCAAGCCTCGGCCCCAAAAACAGTCAGGCACATCACACCATTGCGATCCCCTCAGAAAAGTACGTTAAAAGGACTATTCACATTAGTGGAATGAATATCTGGAGAAAAATATGCGTTTTGACATACTGAACATGAACGGTGCAATATGGGACCCGCATCCCGGTCCCGAAGCGTTGCCAACGGATCACACTGTTGTGATCTTCTCGGAAAAATTCACAAGTTCTACTAATAACTTGTCCGAAATGGACACCCGGTGAAGGAGATTGAAATTCACCGTCAACGCCCAAAACGAACCTCGTGGGGCCCGCAACACCATGCGAATCTAAAGTGGGAGGAATGCGCGATTGAAATTCCTTCAAAAAAACACCCAAAAATGACTCCTCTCATGCCCCGAATGGAATTCCTTTGAAAAAGTTGTAAAGCACTACATGCACCTCAAAAACTAGCACTGGGGCCCATACCTCAACTTTGGTTCCAACGCCCAAAACCAAACTGGAAAACTTCTGATAAACTCCAGGGGCATAACGCCACTGACGCCACTCAATTCGGACATCAGATGTTTCTGTGCCATTCAAAACAATACCCCCCCCCCCCCCGAGAAAAACGCTCGTCCACTTAACGGTCGTGTCGCACCCCCCGAGCCCCCATTTCGAGAATTAAAATTCCCCGAAACCATCTCAAAAAGTCTATCTCATTTCAAGGAAAGCATTACCATGGAAAGCATGTGAATCTGACAGTCGGTCAAAATTTTACAGGTGTTAAAAAAAACCCATGGACGAAACCAGGTGAGACGGGCCGGTTCGGCCGGCCCACCCTCTTCGAGCCGGCTCAGGGTTCACCACGCGGGCCGCCTGCCTCGCCCTAAATTGCTTGAGCCAGTCCGACTCCCTTTCCACGGTGAACCGCCCTTTGTGGATCACAGTCTTCCAGCCAGGGTCGCTGACCCCAGCCTCCTCTCGTGAGCACCAACTAGCAAAAACCAGACGGCCCTGGTCCTCACCTCACCGGGACCTCCGCACGCAGGCGCCTGCGCCGTACGCCCCCCGGCCGACTCCCCTCAGCCTCACCCAGCCGCCATGCTCACCGACTCCCTCAATCCACACCGTCCGCCGAAAGCTGGAGCCCGCGCCGCCTACTGCCTGATGCCGGAGCCCGCATTTCCGCCTCATGAGGACACCGCGCAGTTGTCTACCGCCGCTCGAACCCACCGGAGAACCCAAAACCGCCGGGAAAACACCAAAAACCTGCTGACCTTCGGTGGACGTTTGTGAGCTCCTCAGAACTTGGATTTTCAAACCTAAATAGGCGATGAAAGGATTGAAAAAATTAATACAGATACATGGGCATTGTTCGAAGATTAGACAACAATTGGAAACTATAATTGGGATTCAAAGAGGGTTTTGGGATTTAAACTCAAAATGAACGCCGCCTACCTTGTTGGGCGTAGCCCGGAGCTTCGCCGTGATCCGCCGGCTACCACACGTGGAGAGGAGGAGGTGATGGAGGAGAGATTCTTGAGGGCTCACCTTGGTTGAGCTCCTTCCTCCTGGAAAACAAAGGAGAAGGAGGGGGTGGATTATGTTTAAATAAGGATAAATTAATTAAAAACATAATTAATTTAAAATCCAAATTAACCCGCATCAGAAACGCTCGACAGGGTTGAGGTTAAGCCTCCCTAGGGAAAATACCACCTTTCGAGCACAACAACGGTCTCTCAATTTTAATCAGAGGCCCCATTCAAAGGTTATAAATCTCAACGCCCGAGGCCGCCAAATTACAAAAATGCCCCTGAGGCCATTTTTCACAGAAGACCCGTGCCCGTGAAAGTTACACACCTCCTAGGGTAAACGACACACTCTAGACTCAACGGTGACCTCATTTTTCCAATCCGAGCAACCGTTTAAGAGATAACTACATTTAACCGTTAAACGAATAAATTAATTAATTATTTATCCGTCTAATGTTCCGTTAACGGGCGAGGGGTTCCAACGTCCCGCGGCGACATGCTTTATGTCGTTCCTAGGGTAAAAACCCTATTTCAGACCCATTCATCAACTCATATTTCTGATATGAAGCATCTTTTAGGAGTTATTCCATTTATTTTACGTGCTCAGTGTGAACACATTGAAAAATTAATTCTGACCACACCGGGGCTCGGAATCGCTTTTCGTCTGAAGCCGCTACTCTGGAATAACATCAAGAATATTCCAAAGTCATTTATAGAAATACCAATGTTCTTAAATCATTCCCTCATTAAAGATTTTAGTCCCCGAAAATAAAAACCGTGGAACAAATCAGGGTACTAAGCCTACACCTGGCTCTCCCGTACCCAGAAGAACTCTTGCACAATCCGGTGTCACTGCACAAAAACCAAAGGATTTGATCTATTCATGCGAGGTTTTCCCTTGCTGATGATGTGCATAAGAGCACGAACACTTCATATCGGGTGATTCTCGTGGGAGATGCTACGCACCCAAATCCACCCTTGGGGGGTTAGGGCAATGCGGTAGGGAACCTCGCGATCCCTTTGGCCAGTCTCAAATGGCCCGAAGGCTCATGGGGTATCTCACCTCCCCAAACAAACCCCTACATCACACACCACAACTAGAATAACCATTTGGACCTGAGACAATGCCCCGTCTTTCCATCCTTCAGAATATCCATATGGTGAAACACCTAAAGATATCTGGCCATGAAAGGTTTCATAGTCGGTATCTTGCACCCAATAATCTATTACATGCTCGGAAAGCGAAGGAGCCAACATCATCGACTAGTGATAATGGTTCCACGCCTTTTACCTTTCCGACACAGGGTTACACCGACACCTCGTGTCACCCTGGTGACAACTCAAACTAGGACCAGGGAGAAAAATCATTTCATGCACAGAGTCAAACAATTCTACTGTAAAAAGTAGAAGATCTCTAGAGAGTAACTATTATCACCTCATGCTCTGCAGGATCGTAGAAATACAAATCTTGCAGCTGTGTGTGGTCCCAACTATCATCTCCCGGAGCCTGACGTGGGCCGCCTAGTGGTGACGGTAAGACCTCATTAGGTCATCCTCCACTCCCAGCTCCTCCCACTCCTCTGCAAGCACCAAATTTTTAGGGAACTACTCTGATCATGACGCTGCCTCTGTCGTGGTGGTGCACCTGCTGCCTACTTGATAGTCTCAAGACTCCTGGTCGAGCTGTCTCACCCCAAGTGACCTCGTCCATCGCAAGCATATCACCGACGCTCTCCGGGCTGCACTAGTTCCCTCCAGTGCCACTGTGGTGTACAACCACACCCCGAGTCTAGTTGTCAGAAAGATACCTGCGTCGAGGTTCTGTCATCCGACACCCACTAGCTGTGGCAGATGTCTCGGCTCCAATATGGCTTCCACCACCACTAACTGTCGAACATGAAAGGAAGCTCTCTGTCAGCAGTGCCTGCTCTAACACCCCGGTATAAGTGTGAATGCACAAGGGTATTATGACTACCCAGATCTCTCTGCAGAGACCCTACTCGAACTTCCGCGCTTGGAAGTTGTCATCGTGGACCATGTCCGAGTAAAAGCGTGCACGGTCTGTGAAACTATCCATGTACTCGGCCACCGTCATCCCTCCCTACTGAAACTATAGGAGCACCTGAATCCAAATGGAGTGTAAGAAGGAGGGAAAAAACTCCTCACGAAACAAAAACTGAAAGTCGCCCCACGAAACAAACTACTCGTCAAGAAACTGAGTCACCAGAGTCCACCAACGCCAAGCTGCTCTGCGGAGAAAGGTTGGCGGCCAAAGCCACGATTAGATCTGCCAGCGTCTGCAGAAGCCTGAAAAGGTGTACCACTATCTCTAGCCAAACCTTTGCTGCATGAGGGTCTGAATTACCACTGTACCTCAGTGGTCTCTACCACTGGAACACATTGTGCGCGCTCAACTTGTGCTCAAGCTCAGTCTGCTCTGTTGGAGCTGTCTGCTGCTCAACAGGTGGGGGTGCTGCTACCGGACCACCCAGAGAAAGGGGCTTGCATTATGGGTCTAGGACTGAGAGCTCATAGCTCCCAGGATCATCGTCATGAACCAAATATGGTATCCTGGCTGGCTGCCTTCATGGAAACATCCTGAATATTTTCAAGGAGTGTCGTAGTCAAATGAGCATATGTGTATATAACAGTCACAACAATGGAGAGTTAACTCAATAAGGATAGTCAAAGACTCAATCCTATGTAATGCACAACCAATTTTCCCTACAATGAGTGTCTCATCATGCTGACTCGACAAGTAGGTTATCAAGGTCCTGGTGAATGGATACGTGGGCCGCTGCACCATCACTGGACTCCCTGGCCTGAGAGCCGCTCTTGAGACACATTAACATTGTTTCCCTAAATCCCAACCCATTAATTTTTTGGGACGTCCGAACAACATCCCAAGGAACAAACTTGCCTCTGATACCACTTTGTCACTTCTCGACCCATCCCGGGCTCGAGCCGCAACTACCCCAAGCCCGCCTCTATAAGCCAGGGGCTGGCGACCAGTGCCGAAGGCACAATAACTCGGGGAGGCCTTTGCCTAAGTACCTGTACACACACACACACACACGCAAACCACTCAATGTTGATGTGTAGAGTAAATGAAAAGACAAGTAAAGTAAAGCGCAACTGCTATATATAATCCACAAAAGTTCATTGACCTCTAACAGTACAAAGAAAAAGCTGAAGGTAAACTGAAAAGAAAAAGGGAAAAACACGCACCCAACCAGAAAAGTGCCACAAACCGGCAATAGGTAAACAAAATAAAATGGATGGGAGGGTCCCATACTTGGAATCTGACTCCGAACACTACACGCGCTCCAAGATCTCAAACTTCTAAGCTCCACTTAAGTCACAACCAACTTGTCTCTCGTCTTCAAGGGCACACCAAGTGCAGGCAAAGCCGAAGAAGTGGTGAGTATAAAAATACTCAGTAGGATGTCCCGAAGGCTCGAGAGAGAAACAAAGGAGGTACTAAAGGGTGAGCAGTAGATCGAACATGGAAATGTAAAAGAGTACAACCGAGAGTGCCATAAAGAGTACTATAAAGAGTGTAGTAGAGTAACAGTAGAGAGTCCAGCTCATCCCAACAAGAGAAAGCAGGTAGACTCATCCAGACACAAGGAGCTGGAAACGGTGAGAAGATGAACTTCTCATAGAGTTTTCACTACCTATAGCAGTAGAGAAGGCTCGTCCAACCACGGGATGCTAGGCATAGAGAGCACATGACATACCCCGCGTCTCTTCACCTTTCTTGGAAGGAGAGTAACCAAAACCCATGAAGTGGGTACTGGAACAAGGTATATATATATACATATGCTCAATCAAGAAGCCCAAACAAGATCGTAAGGGGATCTCCATCCCGTAGCTCAGCCCAAGAAAGTGAGTAGCCAATAGTCCAAGAGGTAAACACCATTGATGCCCAGCATCCCGAACGTCTACCCTGAACTGCAAGTCAAGGGTCTCAAATCACCGCATGTTGACACTATCCGCTTTGGGTGGCACTGACTCGCCCGCACGGTTTTATGTCACATCACAAGGACACATCTTGGTGTAGAAAGCGCCTCTCGTACTTGAGAGTTCTGAGGGAATGTCAAGCCACACCTCGTCACTACCCCGTAGTCGAGAGGCCTCCTCAAAGTCGACAGGTGACCCCCTACCCAGCCCTGCTGGAGGGTAATCCCTGGAAGTCGATGGGTTCCCACTGGAAGGAGACCCAACAAGAGTCGATAGGTGCCACACTACCCAGTCCCGTAAAAGGGTAATCCACTAGAGGGAGACCCAGCTAAATTCATCGACAAGTCCCAATACCCAGTCCCATAAAAGGGTACTCCACTGGAGGGAGGCTCAAAACTGTCATCGAGGACCACTTCCCAGACCAGTTGGAGGTAAACTCGGCATTGGGGACCACATCCCAGCCTAGCTAGAGGTAATCCCTGCATCATGGACCGCTTCGCAGCCCCGCTAGAGGTAAACCCAGAACTGCTCTGGCCATCCCTGCTGGATGGTACTGCTCGGTGAACACCGCTGTACAGGCCATCCCTGCTGGATGGAACCCCACCATCCATCCCTACTGGAAGGTACCTCACTAGCTATCCCAGCTGGATGGTACCTCACTGGCCATCCCTACTGGAAACATACTCTAGACCAGCCCTGCTGGAAATAAACTCTTGGCCAGCCCTGCAAGAAACAACCTCCTGGGTAGAGTATCGATGCCTGCATAATTTGTTGGTCACACCGAATCCACAAGAACTCTAACAGGGAACACGAAGCAACTCTGCCAGCCAAACCATCGAGAATAGAACCAGGGGAAAACCACTCACCCTGTTGATAGAAACCATCGTGAACAAGACTAGGAGGGGAAACCCACTCAACCCTACTGGTCAAACAAAATAGATAGAACTAGGGGAAACTAAACCCTACTGGTCAAACAATGAGAACATGACCAGGGGAAACTCAACCCTGCTGGTCAAACAAAAGAGAATAGAACTGGGGGGAAACTCAACCCTGTTGGTCAAACAAACAAATATAGAAGGACCCTTGATGTCGCGAGAGGTCAAGGAAATGAAAATCAGAACACGACATTCACATGGGTCCCACAGGATGTGTGGTCCCAAGTCAACTCCAAACAAGAGCACAAATATTCTCAGGTACAAAAAACCACATGTACCTCCAAGCATTCCCATATACTCCCAGAGTATACCACATTTCTAGCCCAAAGGATAACATGCACACGACACCCAACGTCAACGCGAAGGTGTAAACGTAACAACTCCAACTTGCCACCTCATCAGCGCAAGCACGACCAACTACAACTCTTCAAACATTTACTTCACTCAGACATGAGTGCACGTGATCACAGACCAAGGGTTCGCTTCCGAACACAACAAGAAGAACTGCCATCAGAGCACCATTCACATTTCCACATTTAATAAGATCACGTAAGAGGCTTCGCTTGCCTGAACAGATTACACCGTTTTAATCCTCGTGTAAAAACGCATGAGATAGACTACCTACTCGCCTCAAACGGATATCCGACAGAAAAGTTTTCCAACACCGCTTTACGCCCGAACGATGTCCCGTGATCCCAAGGCTCCTCCCCAAAAACAGTCGGTCATATCGCACCATTGCGATCCCCTCGGAAAAGTACGTCAAAAGGACTAGTCACTTGAGTGGAATGAATATCCTGAGAAAAAGATGTGTTCTGACATACCGAACATGAGCGGCGCTGCGTGGGACCCACATCCCGGTCCTAAAGTGCTGCCAACGGATTGCACCATTGCAATCCTCTCAGAAAAGTATACAATTTCGACTAATCACTTGTACGAAACAGACACCCGGTGAAGGAGATAGAAATTCACCGTCAACGTCCAAAACGGCCCTCGTGGGGCCCGCACCACCATGCAGAACTAATGCGGGCGGATTGCGCCACTGAAATTCCCTCGAAAAAACACCCAAAAATTACTACTGTCACGCCCCGAACGGACGTCCGATGAAAATGTTGTAAAGCACTACACGCAGCTCGAAAGACGGGCCATGAGGCCCATACCTCAACTCCAGTTCCAACTCCCGAAACCACACTAAAAAACTCTGGCTCAACTCCAGGGTCGCAACGCCACTGACGGTACTCAATTCGGACATTGGATGTGTCTGTTCCGACCAAAACAAGAGCCCCTGAGAAAAACGCCCCTCCACATAACGGTCGTGTCGCGCCCCCGTGCCCCCGTTTCAGGAATTAAAATTCCCTAAAACCATATCAAAAAGTTCGGCTCATTTCAAGGAATGCGTCGTCACTGAAAACACATGAATCTGACACTCGGTCAGAATTTTACAGGTGTTAAAAATAAACCCACAGACGAAACAAGGTGGGTCGGGCCGGATCGTTGGCCCACCCTGTCCAAGCCGGCCGCGGTTCACCACGCGGGCTGACATACCTCGCCCGGACCGACATGAGCCAGTCTGACTCCCTTTCCACTGCGACCCACCCTTTTCAGGTCACAGTCTGCCAGCCGGGGTCGCTGAACCCGGTCTCCTCTCGTGAGCACCGACCGGCAAAATCCGGTCGGCCCTAGCCCTCACCTCACCGGGACCTCCGCACGCAGGCGCCTACGTCGCACGCCCCCCGGCCGCCTTCGATTGGCCTCACCCGGCCGCCATGCTCCCCGACTCCCTCAAACCCCCACTGTCTGACTATAGCCAGAGCCCACGCCGCATGCTGCATGAAGCCGGAGCCCGCGCCTCCACCTTCCGAGGACACCGCGCCGCCGGCTACCGCCGCTCAAACCCACCGGAGAACCCAAAACTTCCAGGAAAAAACAAAAGACAAGCTGAACATCGGCGGACATTTGAGAGCTCCTCGAAACTCAGATTTACAAACCGAAATAGGAGAAGGAAAGATTGGAAAAATTAATATGGATATATGGGCTTCGTTCGAAGATCAAACAACAATTCCACACTATAATTGGAATTCAGAGAGGGTTTCTGTATTTAAAACTCAAAATGAACACCGCCTACCTTATTGGGCGTAGCTCGGAGCTTCACCACGATCCACCGGCTACCGCACATGGAGAGGAGCAGGTGATGGAGGAGAGCTTATTCAGGGCTCTTCTTGGTTGAGCTCCTTCCGCCAGGAACACAAAGGAGAGGGAGGGGTGGATTGGGTTTAAATAAGGAGAAATTAATTAAAAACTTAATGAATTTAAAACTCCAAATTAAACCGCATCTAAAACGCTCGACGAGGCTGAGGTTAAGCCTCCACTAGGGTAAACACCAACTACCAAGCATATCAGCGGTCTATCAATTTTAATCTGAGTCCCGGTTCAAACGTTATAATGCTCAACGCCCGAGGCCACCAAATTACGAAAACACCCCTGGGGCCATTTTTCACAGAAGACCCACAGCCGCGAATGTTACACCCCTCCTAGGGTAAACGGCACACTCCGGACTCAACGTTTTCCTTTTTTTTTTCAATTCAAGCAACCGTTTAAGAGATATACCTGTGTTTAACCATTAAACGAATAAATTAATTAATTGTTTATCCGTCTAATGTTCCGTTAATGGACGAGGGGTCCCAACGTCCCGCGCTGACTTGCTTTATGTCGTTCCTAGGGTAAACAACCCATTTCTAACCCATATGTACACTCATATTTCTAATCTAATGTATAGTTTAGGAGTAATCCCATATATTTGGCGTTCTCTATGTGAACACACTGAAAATTTAATTCTGACCACACCGGGACTCGGAATCGCACGCCGTCTGAAGGCGCTGCTCTGGAATAACATCAAGAATATTCCAAAGTATTTTATAGCAAAAACCAAGATCTTACAATATTATACCAATATTTTGGTCAGGATTTCATATTGTGAAAACATATTTTCCTGGAATCATTGATACGTTTTTTTAGCATTTAATCATATTTTTAAATAAATATGTAATTATTTTAATATTTTTAGTTTAAAAGTTATGAATAATCTATATTCATTATTATTTTTATGGAATGGTTATAGAACATATCATCCAAGTTCAGTGTGTTATTTGATTGTGTGGGTGTAGTTGGTAGTTTTTTCATTCCGTCATTGCAATTTGTAAATGTTGTTTTTAAAAAAAAAATCATTTCTATAAAAAGAATAGAGAATAAAAAATACAGGTGGTTTATGATTACAAAATGAATTAATGTGGTTTTAAGTATTTTTATTTTGAAATAATTTTACTCATTCTAAGATATACATAAATTACATATTTTGGTATAAAATGGGTTGTGGATGACTAATAATATCTCAAAAACTATGTATGTCTAACTTTTTTGGAATATATACTTCATGGTTTTGTTGGAAATTAATGGTGTATCATATAATATTGATATATATGAAATGTAAATAGTTATATTATAGAGATGGGGATGGAATAATACTTAATACTATGTATTTTTTTGTCCTTGGGTTTTTATAAATTTTTCATTATATTTATTTTAATGATTTTCACATAAGGAGAACTATAAATTTATTTATTCATTATTTGAAAAAAAACATGTTTTTCATTTTGATACTATATGTGACATTTTCATATGGTTGGAATTTAGATGTAATATATATATTAATATGTTTTATAGTGGAAAAGCATTATAATAATTACCCTTATATTTATGGATATATATTTTAGGGTATAGTTTTTCTAAGCTATACATAGTCTCTTGAAACTAATTTTGATAATTGTTTATGTAAAATGGTGATTATGAAGTCACATGTAAGATAATAATTTTTTTGGGATTAAAAAGAGTTATTCATTATGAACTTTTCATCCAAATGTAATTATGTTTCTCCACTAAGATGCACCACTACAATAATCACTTCAAAACTGTATAAAATATTCATGAAATTCATTTATACACATATATATTCATAGAAATTGGGTATAAATCATAAATTTTACCTCGTCAAATTAGTAATAAAAATTCTAAAATATGAATATGTTAATGATAAAAATTTAAGGTCTACCAAAAACACATACTATCTTAAAAAATATTCTTAAAACACTTATCATTAGGAATAATGTGTTAATTATTCAAAGAAAACTTAGACATTAAAAGATGATATTAATTACATTAGATTTCATTGAAAAACAATTTGATGTTCTATAACCATATAAATAAATCCATCTCATGTTAAAATAATTCTATATTTTATAAAATATATAGAGTTATATTCATATAATATCACATGTTTTTCAATATGTGTTTCATATGATTTTCTTGATTCATGTTTAGGATATAATTTTTTGATGAAACCTCCTATTATTTTATAATCTATCCCATAATGCTCATACATTAAAATTAATTGTGTTTTATTCGATTAAAATTAATAATATTCCATTTTCAAAAATTAATTATTAAATTTATTGATAATCTTATTCCAAGAGGCTAATTAAATAATATTCAAGAAACAAATATCAAAATTAATGAATTTTATTGTCATATTATCTTTATCACTATAAATTTTGGAATTTATATCCTGATATAAAATTTATAAAATAAATTTATAAGAGTTACATAATTCTTGGATAATCAATGAAATATTTTTCATTTTATTATATTTTATTAGTATCCCACTATTCAATATTTACTATGTGTATTTCATTTTTTCCTTAATTCATTGTACACATTCACAGTTATGAACAAAATATTTTTATTCATTACATATTAGATATAGATATATAGTTTTACACTTATCACTAATTGAACTTATGTAATGAATTAATATCAAAACTAATAATATATTTCATCCAAAGAACAATTCATTCCCACAATAACACAATTTAGATACAATTAATAAATTATATTTAACGAAATCACCCAAGTGAATATCATTTGATGTGATTTTATTCTTTTTGTTTGTTGTGCTTCGTATTGAAATAAATATTCAAAATATCTCATCGAAAAAATTTACCATATTTCCATTAAATTTTATAATTCATTCGATTGTATTTTTATTTTCTGTCATGTTTTATAGGAATAAATTATACATAATCCATTTGTATCTATTATTTTATGAAATGAAAGGAACAAAAATTACAATACTATGTTCTTTGACACTAATCTGAATGCTTTGACAGTATGACTTAAGAATATTTACTATATTATTTATATAGAAACCCATGATTTTCATGCTTAATATAAAATTTAATAAATCATTATTTATTACATAACATCATGATTAATTCTATTATCATATAAGCTTATTATCGAATTTTTTTGACATTTAAACAATTTTATCATATGATATCAACATCATTTCACATATATTTCTATATAAATATAATTATTATTATACTCAATAAACATAATAAATTGATTCATCACCATGGGAAAGGAAACATAATAAATTGTGATTTAAGATGTTCAATAACAATAAAAGGTGATATATGAAATATCATATAAACCTATCATGAAATTAATCATATAAGAACATTATTATAACCTTTAAAACCCAAACACTTCATATCAAATATCATAATTTTGAACCACTAAATAATGAATGAATGACTATAAGACATGAAACATAAAGTAATCAAAGAAACATAATCCATGAGATCATAACATTTTAACAAAAAAAAATATAATTTTCATATATATAATAATAAAATTCATTTCCATAGAAGTGATGGATCATTAAAAAGAGTATCATAGTGGAATCGATGCACTCTAAAAACAGTCATAGTATCAAGGGTAAGACCCAAGACTACAATAGGGGATTTAATTCTTTACTGAATTGGATTTACTAATCCAAGAACTTTTTTAACCATGATATATCCATTATCAAATAATACCTTAAAGGGAAATATAATTATATTCCAACACATGAAATAATGAAATCCATGTAGATGTGTGATAGAATATCGTAATATATTCATCATGTAACAGCCAATTAGATGCAATTGGTTTCAGAAATATAACATCATGTCATAACCCATGGATGAGAAATGGGTTTCAAAATATTTTCATCAATTTTTTATTGAATAACATATAGAAAATAAATAGGTTTCATAAAAATCATTTCATCATAATGATAAGACCAATATTGAAATAGTAAGGATGGTATTGTTGGATCATATCCCCATTAATTATTAAGAAACATCATATAATTTCATCATATAATGAAATTTATTTTAAAGGATCACTTGGAAAATTTCATGAGGAAAATATCCTCTCCACTTGGTATTCATTTATTTAAAATAAAAAATCGTAAATATTAAATTTAAAATTCTAATAGAAAATTAAAAATCTAGATTTTAAGGGAGTAATTAATATATTTAGTAGTAAATATAGTAGAAAATTTCATTCTTGTAGTATAGATTATATCAACGACTAATTTTATGTTTTAAGTAATAAACAAAATGCACATAATTCATAAAATAAAATGAATATAATTTGTTTTAAAAAATAATATTCAAACATCGTTATAAATATTTAAAAAAATTTTAATGATTTGAAAAAAATATTTAAAACATTATAGAAGATATTAATGTATTAGAATGGATATTTAAATGATGAGGGTGATAAACTCATTTTTCATTAAATGCATTATTTTGGAAAATTGATTAAATAATGGGAGGAAAATGATGCGAAAGAATTTTTTTTACATAGATAACTAGAGACATAGAATGTTCAAGAGATTCATTAGATTTGGATCATAAAATTTCATTATGACAAGAATAATCAAAAACTCTATTGATAAACAATGAGATTATAACATAAAATCATCAACACTTTTCTGATTTTTGAATCATAAGACCTTTGAAAGAAATAACCATATTTGGATATGTAAATACCCATTTTCAAAGTAATCATCATAAAAATTATCTATGGGTAGTACATACATTAAATTAATTATATGAGGGGTAAATATATGTCCCATAAAATTTATTGTGAGAACTAAATACCAAATATTGTGACTGAATTACGTCCTACATGTCCAAACATATATTACAATGAACAGTGATTTTTGTTAAATATGTTAACAAATAGTAATAAAATATTTCAATATATATATGAATTAATTACAGTATTTCATTACCATTTAATTATCAATTTCATATTAAAATCGATGTTTCTGGGGATAACAACATAGTGTTTCATGTAGGTTTTGGTTCAGTAATATTGCCCATAAATCCTTAATTTTCATACACTATCTACAGAATAATATAAATCATATAAATATCATTTATATTAATTATATATATATATTTTTTTTATGAACCATTATTTTCATATATAGAAAAATTAATTACAGCATTCATGATGACAGTAATTCATATGCACACATGAACATTTTTTCTTGTTTTAAAAAAAGGATGAAAAGATTGGTAAATAATATTTTACAATTAAATAATAATTATTATATAATTATTAAAATATATATTATTGTAATATATCCTTATTTTTATTCATATTAAACAAAAATTGAAATTGGATCACATCTTTTAGTTTATTTAGTGGTCAACATGAAAAAACGAGCACTATTTTCAATTTCAAAAGGTTTGGAATGATAAAAAAGATTCATGTGATATTATACATAAATAAGTATAATAATGTCATGAATAATATATAAACATATTAAACTAGTATTTATATCTATATGATAGAGGATGGGGTGGAAAAAATATACATCATGTCCTAATGCGGTAGTCCTCCATACACATCATTGATGGTTTCATTTCCATTTGATTGAAGGGGAGACGTATATTGGTTATTTATGTAAAATAACAATCTCAAAGTGTATGGAATAGACCTGTTATATTCATTCATCATAGTTGTAGAATATTTTAAGTATTTATATAATGAAATTAAATAAAAACACATAGTTTAAATCTAAAACACTTTTTAGTTAACCACTAGGTTTATAGAAAAATCCAACCATATATTATTTTTTTCCAACCACATATTGTAGGTCATGTAGAGGGATTTATGGAATGGATTTTTTATATCATATATGAACTATAATTCTCTTTAAAATTTAATAAAATAAGATAAGGGGCAACCTTTTAATTTGATGTAATTAAATTTTTTTCAATTTTTCATGTTTTTACAATTATCGGAAGTCAAAGTCTTTGGAAAATTCCTCCTAAATGGACCATTATCAAAATATATAGGTTAAATTGTCAAAATATTTCTATAAAATAGATATCATATATGTTTTTTGACCACTATATCCAATATATTTTTAATACAACCCATTTGTAAATAAGTATTTTCTATAGTCATGGTAACATATTATTAATAGTTTTCTATACATTGTGAAAATATTAATTGTAAATTATTTTTAAACCCTAAATATTTTAATTTATATAAATTAAAATTTATTAATTCTCATTGATATCTAGTCGAACTCAAAACCAATATGTTTTAAATGATGAATTTTATGTTCAATCGTGTACAAGAAATATAACACCAATCCTAAATAAAACATGAGATACAATTTAAATATGACTAGAATAACCAGCCCACTGAATTTGGGCGGTATTAATAAAATTATACAATTTATGAAACTCAAACACGGTGGTCTAAACCAGTAATAAATTTTTGATAAATTCTTCATAAATAATTTGTAATATATTTTTTATAATTCATTTTATGCTTCGAAAAACATTTTCTTCCTAACTAGTTTTTTAGTTTTTATTTTTTGTTTTGAATTTAAATCAATAAAATAAAATTATATAAAGATAATTTTCTAAATATAATACTATTTTTAAAATTTTCAATAAAACATTATCATATAATGATATTTTGGGATTTTTCGAAAATAGTTTATTTTTCAACGAATATTAAAAAATAATGAATTTTTTAATATTGTTATTTCATTTAATTAAATTGAATATTTATAAGTATAATTATTAGTTAAATTAGATTTTAATTATTTAATGCAAATTTAAATTTTATTTTAACATTTCTATTAAATTTTAATAATATTTATACATAATTGTTGTATACGTTTATTTTTAGGATTAAAACACATTTTTCTAAATGTATTATTAATATGAATAATGTACTACCTTGTTAATTTAGTAAAATAAAAACTAATAAGGAAATATTTAATTAAAATTTAGAGATTATATAATTTAATATTTGAATTTAAATCCCTATAATGATGAGTGCTAGTGGTATAGTTAATATATAGTCATCTTAAACTTGAAAAATACTTTTATTGAATATTACTTTTCAACACGATTTATGGGTTAATTATTAAATTATATTTTGAAACATTTGGGAATTTACTATTATAAAATGTGTTAAATAGTTGAAATAAATGTAATTTACTTTATAGAATTTGGTTAACTTAATTTCTAGTCATTATTATAACACCCCCATTTACAAGTAATTGATCCTTTAATTAGTTAAATTAATGCTATGTAATAATCCATTTATTTTTTGAGAGGTTGTGAATGGTTTTGGAACTTTTTGGGAGATTTTATGTATGTGAACAGTTTCAAAATGGTTAGTAAAAACTATGCTACACCTCTTGGAAACCATACAAGGGAAAATAGTGAGCACTGGGTTGGTGCACTATTGGAACATGGTTTGACCAAACCGTATGGTTGCCCAGAAGAAACTGACCACATAAAGACTGTGGGGAAACACTTGGTTAACAGTGTTTTTTTCTAACAATGTCAGCTAACTATGTGGGTGTGCCTTTAGATATATCTAATACACTTTAAGGGAATTGATTGTGTAATCGTGCACCCTAACCCAACATCGTGTAGTATGAAATCCAATATTCATGGATCTAATTAAATTTGAATCCTTAGTCACATGTTATTACCATAATAATCACATAATATAAATTTGTTTTCCTCTAAATGCTTGATATTTGATTCCCTTTTTCCCATGGGAGGTTCATATGTCAATTAATATGACTTGGAGGCTTGGATTCATGGGTATTTTCTCATTCTTCAACAATTTTAACATATCCAATGCTTCTCTCTCTCACCTGGAACAATATATATAATTTTTTAGGGGTCTCTATGTACTGTGTGATGTCAAACATGAGGTGATGTGATTTTTTGGATTGATGAGAACAAGATATTTGATTGAATGTTGAATATCTTGCTGGGTTGTTGTTGTTTTTATCAATTCTTATTTTCCCCAATGTTTTAGAGATCAATGGCTTCTCTCTCTATCTAATATTATTAGAACATTATGTCATGTATCTTAATTAATGATTTTATCGAATTTTTTGGAATATTTATTTTTTATTATTCGAGGAAACAAATTTAGTGAGGGTTTTTGGAAATTTTATTTTTTATGGAAAATGTTCCGGAATGAATAATTTAGAAATCATGATTTTAAAATAATTGATTTTTTAACTGATAGAAAAATTGATGTTGAATATTTTTAAAGAGATAATGGATTTTTGTGAAATTTTTAATCATTTGTTTTCATAAAATATTGGATGTGATTTTAATGGCATGGATATTGGCCGGGAAGTACCACCATCAAAATGGGATAGAGAATGGATGTAATGTGCTAATGTTAATGGTAACACCATGATTGAGTGTGTAGGTTGGATTATTTTTGTAATTGATCATTGATTATTCCAGAAGGGACTCAAGAATTTTTCTAAAGTCTTATTTGATCTCATTCCATGGAAACCTTTTCTACTTTTTATAAAAAAAATTAAATTCTTTAAAAATATTTTATGTATAATTTTAAACATGTTTTTCCAAATTGTGTGAGTTAGTAAGACATTGGAGAAATACTATTATAATTAGAATCAACCCTTCTTTGTCAATGTTGTTTTTTAGTGACGTAATCTACTAAAAAACATGTTGGTAAAGGTGTATCAGTTCTTTAGTGATTCATCATCATACCCTGGGCATAGATTGTTGAGTGGGGTCTTAGAGCTAAATGGGACTTGATGATTTCATTAATTTTATATCTTCTACTTTTATTGGTTTATCTAACCTTTATAATATGATATAGATTATTTTGTGGTTATACTTAGAGTTTTATTTTAATTTACTCATGCATCATTAGTGGTTTATTTGCTTATTGAATTATGGGTTTGTTGTTTTTTCATAAAAGGAAAATTCATTCGCTAAATTTTTATATGGACCTTTTAATTTTGTTCCAGTCATTTTATATGGTATGAAACCAAATATTATATTAAGTACTATACTTTTTTAAAAAGAATATTATAATTTGATTATCAATAGGGATATATTGTTGGAAAGTGATAATTCATGAAATATGGTTATTTGAATCATATTTATTCCAATGGGAACAGGTGGGAACACCAATGATGAGAACAAGTGGATGAGGGACACACATTTTCAAGGGGGTGGTATATCTCAAAATTAGACTATGGTATTGGTAAAATTACTTCATCATCTAAAGATTAAGAATATATATATTTTTAGTTGGGATCACAGGATCACATAAGGCAAGATGACAATACATCCAATAGGTCATTCCATATTTCAATCCATACGGGACAACTTCAGTGATATTGTCATATTCCCCCAATTTCGACTACTAGGGACACATATCATGCTTCCCATGAATCATAATATTTGATTGTATAAATGAAAATAAACATCTATTAACAATATAACCAAGTAATACATGGTGATTCTAAGAACACCATTACTCCTCATCCTACAAAATCTGAACTGGGTAACAAAGAGATAAGTGCATAGAGTTTGAAATTATATAGAGATATGAAAGTGGTCATAGAAGATAAATAATGACCATTTAGGGTGAGATTTATGATTATATTAAATTATACCCTTCTATAAGATTGTTTGATATGGGATGATCTCATTCATTTATTTTTTGTCCTTTGGTTGACCTGATATCATCACTTGTTGAGATGATTCCTTCTATTTTGATAATCTAATAACATTTGGTACTGTAACAATGTTTAGATTTGAAATGTGCAGTATGTTTGTTAATAATAAATGGGGATAATTTTATATGGTATTTAATTTGTATAGAGATGGATATTTCTGGCAAAATTCTCAGAAGGGAATTTTTGACAAACTTTTAGGCCCATATCGATCTTTTTTCTTGTATGGTGATTTTAAAAAGTGATAATGGTGTTACATATATCAATAAGGAAACTTTTTCATGGATGAATGTGGTGAATGAACCATGGTACTAGTGTAATCAAATATCACTTATTAATTAATAACATTTTCATTGGCTTCAATATATAAGATCATGAATATATATTTCACAACCATACTGGACAAGTTATTTTAAGCTTATTCAATCCAATTTTGTGGGGTTTCCTCCCCAAAGTGAAGGGGAGTCTAAAATTGTTCTCCCAATAGGATATAGTTGTATTTACCTTCCATAATGAAATATTTATCCTATCAAATTGATAGAATTAATGGACTTGTTAGAAGAGTTGTAAAATAAAGGGGTTGTTGAGTTGATCATGACTCTATGGGCAGCACCATTTTATTGTAGGAAGGTGGGTGGAACTCTTATGATTTTGGTAGATTATCATAAGATTAACTGTGTTATAATAATGAATTAGTATACAATTCATATTAATTATGAATTTATTTATAAATTAAGGGGATACCTACTGTTCTTTGAAATTTTCATGCATTTATGATATCTTTAGTTATATATTGGGAATGAGAATATTCTGAATAAAAATTTAGAAGATGATATGGAAATTATGAGTTCATTATTTTATATAATGGTCTTATGAATAATCCATTTATATTTATGGATTAGATGAGCCAAATATTTCAAGGGTATCTTGATTCCATCGAGGTTGGGTCTGTTGATGGTATACTAGTGTATTTTTGGTCAATGGATGATCATGAGAGACACTTGTATATAGTATTGGGAATCTTACAGGAGCAGTGTCTGAATTCCAATATATCAATGTTTTATTTATTTATATATGAGTTAAATACTCTTATATATCTAATATTATAGGAAATGAGTTTCTACAGAGCATGAAAGGGCATATGTTGTAATATCATGGATGTAGTGAAATAATTTCTTTGAGATACATAGTTTTCATCACTCGATGGGATATTATAGATATTCTTTAAGTGATTTGTTCATTTTTAATCTCAGAAGAAATAACTGAGGATAAAATGTGTCATGATATAATGTAATTAGTAATTTCCTTAATCCCTCTATGATTTCAAGGTTAGACATATATCATCACCTATTCATATGATTCTACTGTCTTCCTAGGGCTATATGTCTATTGTGATGCATCAGGATAATGGTTGGGATGTCTTTTGACGAAGGGATATCATATTTTTTTATGGTTCATGGATATTACAGTTTTATGAGAATAAATACACAACACATGATTTGGAATAGTATTTTTTATTCGATTATTTGAAGTGATGACATTATTAACAATTTTTGGGATAACTTTCGAGTGTTAACGTGGCATAAGAGCTTGGGAAACATTTTCTCTTAGAGGTATTTGAATGTATGGAATAGATGACGGATGAAATATATTAAAATATTCAACATATAAATTATGTATAAACATAAAAATGGTAATTTAGTGTATGGTACATTATAAATGTGTTAATATAATCATTTAGAAAATGAAGCATAAAATTAGTCGCTACTGATGTCAATTATTGATTACATTCACATTGATTGTACCATCCAACATGAAATGACACAAAATTTATAAAATATATTTGTTTCATGAATATATTTTTGTTATATTTAAATTTATAGAAACATTAAAACAATTATATTATTAATAAATATTATTACATTAGTCATCTAGGCAATAAATTGAAATAAATTACAATATATCTTGAAAAAATATAAAATAGAGAAGTTAATTTTTGGAAAATAAGTATCCACGTATTCTTATAAAATCATTTCTCCTAAAACATGTTTTATATAAATTAAAAAAATACTAAAATGCCAATAAACATCTTATACAAATTAATATATAAACATGTATTGAATTGTAGTGAATTTTCATTGAAATAATGAAGTGGTATTCATTGGATATAATGGGAAATCTGATTGTTGGGATTCTTATAATATATAACCATTATTAATAAATTAACATTGGTCATTATGACCATCGTTCAATATTTCCATTTAAAACTAGAAACTTGGTAAATAATTTATTCATTATAATTGGTTTTTATAATTACAAGTGATAATTTAAAATGGAAACATAAATGAGAAACCATGGCCTCCACTTTTATAGAGATGGATATTAAAGCCAAAATTTTAGAACATTATTGGTAGGGAGAATCACTAGGATTCATCCCAGACTAAGTCCAAGATGAGAAAAAACATGTGATACATGGAAAAAAATTCCTACATGATATGTTAATGTTAGTGGATATTACTACTTAGTCGATATTAACTTAGCCACCCCATGAAACAACTATTATCACACACCCTACCCTTAGGGAATATTTAGGTGTAATAATGGGTTACGTTTCCAGGTTTTATCTTCATGAATTATAATTATCATTGTATAAATTAAATTTTTTACTCTATAAATTCTTGTTAATAGTAATTCTACTTATAAAATATATGTCTAATTGAGATGAATTTGATTAATTGATTTTTAGAAAAATATTAAATATAATTATATTTTTTAGAAAAGGAAAAAAAATTTAGAATAAATTGTGGCATTTGAAATAATATTTTTTTATGTGATTTTCTTTTAATACACTCTTTTTTAAAAATAATTTATTAAATAATTTTATATTATTGTTGGAAATGATTGTAATGTTTATAATTTTATAGTTCCTTAAATAATTATATTTATTATAAAACAACTATTTTTAAATATAGATTATAATATCCCCAAAAATAGATATTTATTCAGATAAAAATCTTATTTTAGAAATCACTATATAGAAAAAAAATTTAGGGTAAATTTATGACAATTTTTGAAAATATTTTACTTTTCAATGAATTGTAATAATATTATTTAGAGCTTTCAGTATGTCTTATGACTTCATAACTATATCATAATTATTTCAAAATTATTTTCACAAATAAAACGACCATGAAAATTTATTTCATTAATATTAAATATTTCAATATATTTTAATCAATTTCCAAAATATGAGTTACCTTCCAATGTTTAAAATGGAAAATTTAATTTTAATATCTGTTATTTGGGAGAAATATATATTCCAATGATAGAAGAAGTATTTAAAATGAATTTCGGATATACATGAATAATATGTCATAAAATATCACTCATATATCCACAACCATGATTAAAAATGTGGGGATTATAATGGATTTTCATTTTAGAAAACCTATGTTTCCAATATCGATATTTGGAAATCGTTAAACAATTCCTACAATTTGGATATAAATACACACCCATTTCACCATTATTCATAACTCCGAATCCATAATCCCTGATTTTATTGTGATTTTTCCTCCCATGTAATCTGCCCAAGGTGCCCTCCAGCCCCCAAAGTTCTATACTCATGTTTTCAGGATCAACTCTTCAAGGAAATAGAAATCTCCATTTCTCATTCCTTTTAGGTTCCCTTTTCAATGGGGTATTTCTTCTTATTTCCAAACGATTTTCTTTTTCTGACATTTTATTATACCATTACTATAATAATATTATTTTATCAAAGAGATCCCTTTGTTCTCCCTAATTTTAACCATTTCTAAAACCATTATTTATACACATCTTGTAGCTGGATATACTTTTTAAATTTATATCATTTACATGAAAAATTATCTTTTACATTATATTTGAATACAAAACCATTTTCATTCAAGTGGGTATTCATTTAGACATAAGAAAGGATTTTGTAATCATGGATTTATATTTTTTGACAACCTTATTTCCTTTTAAGGATTAAAAATTATTTAATAATATAGTCTTTAATAACTTTTTCTCTCCATGATTTTGATAACACAACCACTCTTTATTATCCATGGGTTATTAATGAAAAGTATTAATTAAGATAAATGTAGAACCAATTAGTCTATACATATGATTTTTTCCACGATATTTCTAAAATGAATTGGGTAATGAATTTAATCTATAGTGATGAAATATTTTAGGATTCCATGGTGAATAACATTGGTAATTTTCATTTATGAAACCTCAGTGATAAAACATAGTGGTATGATTATTAAATTATTATCTAAATATTGTAGTCACATTTCCTTCATATGATTCATGTTCTTGTTATTATGATATTAATCTGGATCATACCATATTGTTATGCATTGAGTTTTTTTATATGACTCATGATCACATGTTTTATGTCCCTCTTCCTTATTCCCTTACGAGGATACATTCTCACCTCTTTCATTGGATGTATGTCCCCATGATTTAATATGTAGTAAAATTTACTTAGGGTGAAGCCATGACTATTTATTTATTATATATTTAGAATAATTTTGTATTATTTTGGTATTATCTACCTGATTAACATGATTCTAAACATTAAAACATCTATTTGGTCTCATATAATGAAATGTTCTGTGATAAAATGTTGGCATTTCATACTAGGTGATTTTGATATATTCATTATAGTATCATTTTTCATGATATGGTTCTACTTGTAAATGTTTCTTATATACATAATACTAAATTTCTTTTTACGGATTCAAAACTCATTTGGGGAGATACCATTTTCGGATGGAAGCTAGATGGGAGTTCAGTTTAACGATTCTTATATCAGATCATCTTTTGTTTTTCGTTTGGGGAAAAAATTATAAATGATTTTCACCATTCAAAATGGTTAGTTTATCTAGGAATTAAAAAAATGTATTAAATAACTAATTAACAACATTGGAGGGAATGAATAAAAAGGGTGGTGGTGGAGATTTTTTCGAGATGCCTTATAGGTTAGCCAGTAAAGGTATAAAAATAATAACATGTTGTACTTGTTATAGTCATTATAAATTTTCATGTGGATGTGGGAGTAGATTACCATAGATGTTGTGATAATATTATCAAGAACAATTATGGAACATGAATCAATATGGGTAACTATGGAAAATATCATGAAGACAGTTCATTTTATCCCAATTCACGAATCTTATATGGTTGATGACATGATGAAAATTTATATCAATGAAGATGTTATGTTTTCTAATGTTCCATTTTTGAGTGTTTATAATAAAGGCCTCAAGTATTATTCTATTTATTGAGGCCAATACAATAATCCCTTCAGACTGAATTGATTGTAATCAAGGTATATCATTTTAAAATTGACAGAAGATTTTAAAGGATGGTACAAAAAAAATTATAGATATGAATTTGTCTTGTGCAATTGATTTTTATGGTTCATGAGAAGAGAATATACCATTAGAGGAATTCTGGTATAACAATTGTTACTAAAAAATGATATTGTTGGATCCTTTTGAATCCATTTATGATAATCCTTGTAGTTCTTTAAATTTTTAGGTAGAAGTGGATGATACGTAACGAATTAGATTGATCGTTGTGAAAGTGACAATAAAGATAATTTAGTTGATCAAAAAGAGGAAGGAGAGTCAACAGAGTCACTATAAATCATATTCCAATCAATTTTGATGAGTTTTGTCATTTAAGGTGACTCATCATGTGTTCGTGAGCATCAATCCAAGGCTTGAGCATCATCATTTTGTCTTTTATTGAATGTAGACTCCTAGAAATACATTCCATTTTAAGACACATGAATATGTTAGTGATGTTTAATATCTATTATATTTAAAACCAAGGTCCATTTTAGATTACAATATATTTCATTTATCTGAATTTTATAATTATTAACCCAATCCTTACAATGTGATTTGATGGTATCATAGTGACCAACATTCATATTCTACATTGATTCTTGTGCCGTTATGGATTGTGGATAGAAAAGAAAAATTCATTCATTTTAAAATAATGTTTCTAGTTTGTGTTTTATAGAAACATGGTAAGATTCAGTAGCAAACATGTGATAGATAAAAAACTATATATATTTTTTTTCAACTCTTCCATGATAAAAAAGTTATCAACATTCAAAATATTGAATGAATAATGCTGGGGATAATGTAGATCCACCAATTTTTGGTACATGTCCCATTATTCATTCATTTTGAGGCAATATAATGGTAAATATATGTTTTGGGTGGTTATGAGTGATTTTATGACTTTTTGGATGATTTCTAGAGGATCACTATTTACACACAGTTATTAGAATCCATCCTTCACCTCAAGGAAACCATGCAAGGGAAACCAATCAGCATTGGGTATGATCATGGTTGGTTCAAGGTATTTTCAAACTATATAGATTCCATGGATAATCCATTCACTAGGAGATTTTGGGGAATCACATAGTTGGAACATGGGTTATATTTCCATGTGAGGTATGGCTTGATATGGTAGTTCATGGATGATTAATGCAAGGCTCTCTAACTATTCACCATAACAATGAACTATGAAGTTTTAGATCGAAATATGGATGATCATATTTGAATCTACTCCTTAATCTCTTGTTTACCCCTAATACACTTTTAACACTATTTCATTTTACTCTCAATAAATTATATTTAATTACCTATGGTTAGGTAGTGATCTATAGGTGAATCAATGTTTATTGGAGACTAGAATTCATTGTTATGTGATTGTTATTCATCATTATTATTATATATAAACTTCAATCTATATCATGGATTCCAATATATAATTAATTGGAGTTTTATTTATGTTTTGTGATTTCTATCTTTATGGGATGTTATAATTTTTATTAAATTAAACAATATTTATGTTCGAATTATGAAAATCTATTCCAGTTGTTGATTTTTTTCTATCATTATTCATTTCCACCCACACGTGAGAGGTATATGGCTTCTATCATGGTTCAAGTTGATTAAAACATTACGGAACAGTTTAAAATAAATTATTTTCTTTAATTTATTGAAAATTTTATGTGTGATTCTTGTTCAAAATACGTTTTTTATAGTTTTGGGAAATTGAGTAAATTAAATGGTTTTTCAATATATTCTTAACATATAAATTTCATAATTATGATTTTAATATTATTGTATTTTCTATTAAAATAAATTCATTTATCAGATTATTGAAATGAATAATGGTTTAGGTGAAAATTGTTGGAACGATGTTGGTTTAATTAGTTAATATTGAGTTGAATGGGATGGATAATGGACATAAAGTACCACCATCAAAATTGGATGGAACATGGACATGAA
Organism: Viscum album; assembly: GCA_963277665.1. Classification (NCBI taxonomy): domain Eukaryota; kingdom Viridiplantae; phylum Streptophyta; class Magnoliopsida; order Santalales; family Viscaceae; genus Viscum; species Viscum album. The sequence continues at coordinate 1,737,121,565 of OY728132.1, read as the reverse complement.
TTTTCACCATCAGTCAAAACCGAAAATATGAGTGTGTGGTTGTGGTAGTGTGTGTGTAAGAAAATAAATATTCCATATTGGATTGGAGAAATTTTATAAATACTTTATATATTTATTTTAATGTAAATAATTTTTGTAATTATATAAATTATTTTTTATTTTCGTAACCAATTTTATATTAATTTTCTTTGATATTTTTAACTAGTGTAATGTTTTCTAAAGTCATTGTGGAAATATAACTGAGTATAGGCTCACCCCCTTTAAGGTAACTATTGTGCATTTTTTGATATCATTTATAGTGACCCAAATAATGTCTAGGTATATCAAGTCATTAAAGATGAATAATTATAGAATTGGAATTACTAAAAAAGATGGACCTTGGAGTGGGATTGGCGTTTCTAAATAGGTGACATTCATGTTTTTTAGTTTTTTATCTTGTTTACTATTTTTTACTATGATATATATAACAACCCGTCCTTATTACAAACATACTCTTGAATTTATTCAAGAAACCACTTTCTTTTACGTTGATGATCTTTTCAAGTTTATATCCTTATAGAATTAATACAAAACATTCATAACATTACACATTGTTACATAGTTGATACCATAAAACCAGTTTCCATTTTTCTCAGAATATAAAACATTAAAACATAAAACAAGACTCCTTGAAAATTCATCAACATTTAACATGTCTTACTTCCTTGTATTACTAATCCATTAACCTGTGAAAAATCATTTAAAAACTTGGGATGAGCACAAAATCTCAGTAAGGTATGAAAAAGATGGAAAAATCACATTAGTCCATGAATACTCATAACGTATGAAAACATTTTAAAAAGGCATGCTTTTCACCCATAAATACTTACTTCGTGTAACATGAGATTTACACAAGATCCAAAAAAACATAATTATAATAATAGAGGTATCTTGAGGCATTACTTACATAATCTTGTAACCATCTTGGCTACTATAAAATTTGTAACCCTAACGCCTACCTTACTTTGTGTAACCATCACAGTTACACTTGGAGTAACCATATGCCCGACCTCCAACTTACCCATACCCAATGCGTTGGAGGGAAATAGAGGTCCCACCATTCATAATAAATAATTCCCAATAACCCAAAAATAATCAAACAACATAAATAACAGCATAAAAACATTGCTTTAGAATATTGTAAAACAAAATTTTAAAAGGGGATTTTAGAAGAAAAGTCCCTTATAAACATCATATAATTGAAGTGAGACATAATATAGTGGATGGATTATGTCTATAATATGTAAATAAACATTATTTAACATTTTATAATCATAATTTATCACACAAACAATTTAAATACCACATAAATAACGAAGTAGAATGTTAACCCAAAGAATGGAAATCGAGTTAAGAATTCCCTTACCTTGGGCTTGTCTTGCTTCAAACTTGTTTAAAACTGTTGTATAATTTTTAAAAGAGTGTTATTATTATTTTAAGGAGACATGTTCATGTTTATAACATCTTATATGGTAATTTCATAACCTCATTTAACCCCTTAATTGTTAGTATTTTGTTCCTTGCATTATCTTGGGTGAGTTCTTTTGTGATTTTCACGATCGGTTCATGATTAATCGTTCTTGTTGATTGGAAGTGAAACTCCAGAATTAGAATGGATTAGTATTTAATTATTTCCAGTACCATAAATTACACCATTTATCACTTTGATTCTTTATATGAGGACGATTCATTAGATAAAACATTAATGATGTTCGTTTAGATCATTTAAGTGGTTCTTTGATAATAACAACGCCATTTTGTCTTTTAAATTAGAACCATGAGTAAAAAAAATCCAGAACCACATATGAGTCATAAAACATATATAATAACCTCGTTCAACAATATAAATTCTTTCATGACTAGACTTGAAATAATTAATGGAAATTGAAAATACATCGTCCATGATGTCGGTAATTCGTCACAAATGGACAATGTTTTTTGATTCCTTAAATAAGTGGAAGAGGAGAAGAATAATGATGAGGAATTTCCCATAATCATGAGAACATAATGAATATACATTATTCTGGATATTTCATGCCTCTTTGATAAGAGGGAGTGAGGAAATAAGAAAAACGAATCATGAAATAAAAGAAAAGTTTGAGAAATTTCTCACGAAAATTCGGCAGCCTAACGGCATCTCTTAAATTTCATAAAAAGAAGATTGATGAGAGGAATGGAATATCTCATCATTCATACAAAACATGGACTGTAAGGTAGGAATATTTTATGAAATATTCCAACACAAGACAAAGGGAAAGGAATAGAATAACATAATATGAAAGAAAAGAAAGAAAATAATAGAGGTTGTTTACATCTTGATCTCTTTTTCTTGAGATCCTTCATAAGGGCTTTGATATTGGTCTTTTGGTGAGACCAGAAGCTCTGGGACGTGGGGGAGAATATTTGGGATGGAATTTGGCAGAAATTAGACAATTCTCGAGGCTTGAGAGGTGTGGGAGGAAGAGGGGAGTGAGGGTGGTATTTATAGTGGAGGAGGGGAGGTATTTTAGATTATTTTAATCATTATTATAATATTTTAATCAAGACTATGAATAATCTAAAATAAAGTGGCCCTAAATAGTGATAATATCATGTGAGTAAGAAGAAAGTGGCCTTGCATCACTTATGATGTCATAAATAGTGCATTTGTACTGATAAATTGATTATACAGTATTTTATTGTATTTCACTATTCACCGAAAATTCATGAGTTTCAGAAAAATACCAAAAAATTACCCCAACCATTTTTCGACATGTAGAATTCAAGAATGAACTCCATTTTTCAAAAATACTTTTTTAAATATTATTAATTTAATTTTTAAATAAGGTCATAGTTAATTCGAAAAATAACAATATTGAAGTGCAATTAGATTTTTGTGACATTGGAAAATTAATTAAGATTCCATTATCCTATTGCCTTGGGAAAATAAAATAATATTATTATTTACTATTCATGAGGTCATATTACTATTCATATTACTATGCATAAGGGTATGAGGAGGGGAGGTATTTTATATTATTTTAATCATTATTATAATATTTTTATCAAGACTATGATTAATCTCAAATCAAGTGGCCCTGAATAGTGATAATATCATGTGAGTTCGAAGCAAGTGTCCTTTCATCACTTATGATTTCATAAATAGTTCATTTTTACTGATAAATTGATTATACGGTATTTTATCGTATTTCACTATTCACCGAAAATTCAAGAGTTTCAGAAAAATACCAAAATATTACCCCCACCATTTTTCAACGTGTAGAATTAAAAAATTAACTCAATTTTTCAAAAATAATTTTCTATGTATTATTAATTTATTTTCTAATGATGGTCACAGTTAATTATAAAAATAACAATATCGAAGTGCAATTAGTTTTATGTGACATTGGAAAATTAATTAAGATCCCATTATCCTATTTCCTTGGGAAAATAAAATAATAATATTATTTACTATTCATGAGGTCATATTACAATTCATATTACTATTCGTAAGGGTATGTTACTATTCAACAAAAAAACAAGTTCGTTTCATCAGACTCTAAATAATATACTAAACAAAATTCTATATCACAGTTTCTTGACATTCAAAACATAGAAGAAATAAATTTATGTTTAAAGGATACTTATAAATATATACCATAAACAAAATTTCAAGCATTATCAATTTATTTTTAGAAAACCTTGGGATGTTACAATGTAGATGTTAGATTGGTTATACATTAAGTTTTATTTCCAATAAATAATTAATCATTTAATGTTTTTTGGTTATTTTTTTGGGGGTTTTATATTATCATTAATAGACTAATAATCTCCTAAATACCTATTAGGACCATATCATTTAATTCAAACATTTGGTGCCATGGGGGTGTTGCCTAAGGCCCTATTTTTCCACAACCTTTTCCCAAGACAATGGTTTAGGGGTGGGATGTTACAATAATGATTAGTAAAAATATTAAAATTTATATATTGTGATTAAGGTTAAAACTATGTTTTACGACATAGATGTATTTTTCTAATAATTAATTTTCTCACATACATGTAATTTTATTTGATCAATTAGATTTCATATTATGAATTTGTTGGTCCAATTTATCTAATATTTCCTAAATCATTTTAGGATTAAAGGATACCTAACTGAGGTTAAAAAATAATTAACCTGGAAATAAATATATTTTAAAATGAATGCAAACGTAGAGGATAAAGAATGAAACTTTTAGTAAATATTTATTTTAATGAGGTTGAGGTTTTTATGGACATTAAACACCCTCCACTTCAATATTAATCATCTTTTTAGGAACAAAATGATAAAGTGACAAAAGATTATTTAATATTTTTGGATATTTAAAAAAAACAAGCAATTACTGAAATATAAAATGGAACTCCTCCACACAATTTAATTACTTATATCAAGACAATTATATGAATAAATATAAGGACTTGACCATAAATATTACAATATTTAATTAATTCAACAAAGAAATAGTTATTATAATATCCAAAATCTCAAAAGTTTTGAGTTTTTTATAACTAAGACATAATTCATATATATCAACTCATAAGAATAGAAAGGGGGTACTATAAAAATAATATCCATTTCATCCATAATACTTATATTTTTAATTAAACGTGAATTATTATCATGAAAATTCATCATCACATTCAACTTGGCTTCTCTTATTTTCTTACACGTTTATCAACTATGTGAAAAACATTTTAAATCATGGGATGAGAAAAAAATATCATTGTGGGGAACAAAAATAATGAAACAGAGTATTAGTCCATGGATACATATAAATATATGAACATATACTCACATATACATACTTCTCACCCATAAACTATCATATATAAAGATTTTTAAAACAAGAAACTTCCATATAAAATAGAAATAAAAAATAAAACCAAGAAGGTGTCTTCAAGAAATAAATACATAATATTATAACCTCCTAGATACCATAATATTTTTAACCCTTATGACTACCTTACAGTGTAACCCTCATTTCCACCTTATGATGTAACCCTTACGGATACATTATATGGTAACCAACATAGCTACACTTGGAGTAACCATAAAATCAACATCCAACACAAACATACCCAGTGAATTTTAAAGGAGATATAGGTCCCACCCGTCATCATAAAAAATTCCAAAGAATGAAACCAAAATCATAAATAGTATTACATTCATCATAAAAGATATATTTTTAAATTTGAAAAAATATAAATTTAAAAGATGATTTTTAAAAGGAAATTCCTTTAACACTGGTTACACTTACATAAAATGTGTTGAAACCTCATTTATAATTGTTTGAAGAGTTTTATTAATATACCATAGAACCATATTAATATTTATAATTACTTATACGGTCTTCATATAATTTCCTTTCATCCATTTATTAATAATATTTTGTTATTTTCATGGTTGCGAGTTCGTTTATTTGTTGGTTTCTATGGTTGGTTCATTATGTATTTTATTTTAGAATGGAATGAAAAACACCAGACGTGGAATGAAATTGTATTAAAATAAATAAATAATATTAAATGATATCATATATCATTTTTTTGTATGATGTTGATTCGTTAGATAAAACATTGTGGAAATTGAGTTAATTTATTTTCCAGGGCTTACAGCCATCACAAACTTATATCACATTATTTAATATCATTTTAATATATTGGTTCTAAAACATATTATAACTTTTAAAATGTATAATAAAATCTTATTTGAACATAATAATGTTTTTTTTGAAAATCCATTAAATAATTAAAAAAAATTAAAACACATCATCAATGATGTCGGTATATCAACACATCAGGCACATTGTTATCATATTTTAGGATTAGATAAAAATAGAAGGGGTATGAAGATGGATCATAAAATAAAAATAATTTTATAGTATATTTATAAATTTTGAGCTATCATGTCAGTAGGATAATTTGATTCTAAGAGAGAATAATAAAAGAAAAGAAATTGAAAATAAAATAAAATAAAAGTAGATTTTAACTCCAGAACATCTTTTCATTGAGAACCTCCTTCAGGTCCCTACTTTTTGTCTTTTACTAAGACCAGAAAATCTTGGTCATAGGTAACCATATTGGACATGAATTGGGTTGAAATTAAATATGATATATGGATTTGAGGGAGAGGTTAAGAGGTGGTGAAGGGTGGTATATAAAATAGAGCTGAGAGGGGTTTTCTCACTATTTTATTCATTAGTTTAATATTTTTCCTCAAGCCTGTGAATAGTTTCAGAATTGTCACTAAATATATTAAAATAGTAATAATTATTTTTATATTATGGTGATTAAATAAGAAATTAATCATGTAATAGTGTATCTAATTAAAATTTATATATACTGTAAATTATGATGTATCACTATTCAAAAAAAATTCATGCATTTTAGAAAAATCCAAAAAAAAACTCATCATAACTATTTTTTAATTGTATAATTGCAAAATAAACTACATATTAGGATAATAGATTTTACCATATGTGATGATTTAATTTTTAATTAAAAAAATTATTTAATAATAAAATATCAATTTTAAAATTATAACTAATTTTTTGAGAATTCAAAAATTTAATTAAAGTCTCAAAAAAGTTTACTATAATAATAGAAAAAAAAAATTAATTAATGAACATATTTTATGAAAACCAATTTTTTTTTAAAATCATTATATGAATTATAATATTTTGTATAAGTATTTTCCTTCCAAAAAAATAACAACTGTAAATTTATCATTTTCAATACATTAATTTATTATTCCGTTACATATATATATATATATCATATTTTGACATTCAAGATACACAATAATACTTTATACATAAATAAGAGTGGTTACTATTATATAATTATTCATTCCTAGATTTCTATAAATATCACTTGTTTCATTGTAAATCTATACGGAATTTTACTATTTAATTCAAGAATGAAAAAAAATCATTTATGATTACTTATTTCATTAAATTATCCCCCACTTTCATGAAATTGTGTCACCAAAATTATTATTTAATTATTACTCATGTGAGGATAACACTCATTCATTTAATATTGATATTTCCATGTCCCCTCATCAACCATGTGGTTTCTTTCCAGAACCATAACATGGTGAATTTCCATATTCAACAATATAAGCTCTATACAATCAATAATTTATACTAGTTTCCAATAATAAGGAATTATCCCTTCCAACTAAACTACTTCTTTGATGATAACATGAGATAAATCATGTACATTCTTTCATAACATTTGAAAATGAAAAAAATTGTTTTAAAAAAGATAAACTAAAGGAAACTGGTCCAACATTTTCCAAGTTTTTATAAGGTCAAATGAACAGTGGAAATAGCGTTACATTTATAAAATATCTAATAAAACAATTACAATGAGAGATTTTAAGGAAAACATGATCTCATAAAAAAAATAAAATTATTTCCTCCTATTATCTATATAACATTTATACCGATTATGAGTTTTCCTCATATGATGCAGGATAATCATTATATTCTCATCCAATTCCTCTACTAACTATGGTACCATCATATTCCTTTCACTAAAATTATCCCACAACAATAGATTTAGACCCATCATTCCTAATAAGTCAACAAAAGGTTCTATCTGTATACTGGAATTAAAACTATTATTAATAGAAAACTCCACTAAAAAAAGTTGATGATCCTAGATTCAATTGTAAACCACTAAAAAAGCTCAAATAATGTTCTCCAATGCCTAAATTATTCACTATGAATTTCTATAATACTCTTGAGGAAATGAACTATTCAAATTCAATTCAATTCCCAATGACATGGATAGGACTTTCAAAAAGTTAGGAGTAAACCTCAGATCATGGCCAAATAAAATAGATAGAGGATTGTCAGGTAACCTGAAAATCTCTTTCAGGTATAGTTGAAAAAGATGATCCAAAGATAGAGAATCTCAAATTGGATCAAAATGTAAATATTTAATTTTTTGATCTATAATAACCCAAATCACATTGTTACCAAAAGATTTATTTGTTATTCACACCTCAAATCAATCGATATATTTTCCAATTACCACAATATTACTAGAAAAGGATTTAGAATATTCTTTTGTAGTTGTCTCTCTATATTTTCTTATTGACTAGTAAAACATTTCATTATAAAATCTGAAATATCTCTTTCCATTCCATCCTTCCAACAATTTTACTCAACATAACATTTTATATAAATGTTCCCAAGATAAACATAAATTATAGAGCTATGAGTTTCAATTAGGAACAATTTCATCAACTATGAATCATAAGGAACACAAAATCTCTTCCCAAAGCATAAAATAATTTTTCTGAATAATAAATTTGGTAAGAATAACTTTTAAATAAATTACACCTTTTCCTCTAAATGAATAATTTACATCTTCCCAAGAATAATTTTTTATGATAGAGTCGAATTAAATGAAACCTGAAAAACATACTATGAAATTCCTTGCACAAACAACATCCAGGACAAAATTAATCAAATCACAATAAAAGGGGTCATATCCCAACCATAAAATTATAAATGATTGATGATGTTTTTGAATAAAGAATCCACCACATTATTCTCTTTTTTAGTGTAATTGATGGTGATATCATATTCCTTTATCACTTCAAGACATATTTTATACCCCATGTTCAATTCCATTTGAGTGGAAATATACTTCAAACTTTTAAAGTAAGTTTATATTTCACAATTTTCCAAATATAAATGATTACTTTAAATTTTAAATGAGAAAAAAATATTCTAATTCTTAATCATGTTTTGGATAATTTAATTATTGAGGTTTTAGTTTTATTGACTCATAAAAAATCATGATATCATTTTGCATCAGAACAAAACTATGTCCCTTTAATGAATTGTCATTATTGATGGAAATAGGAATCATTTCTGTAATATAGGAGGAATACTAGAGCATTAACAAATATTATTTTAATTTACTAAAAACAAACATCACAAATTCTATCCAAATAAAATTAACACATTATCATGTTATAACTGTCAGCATTCTAGATAACCATGTAATGTCTTTAAAAAACAATCCATTGTATCATTTTAATCTATAAAACCCAAAATTTTCAATAAAATTTGTACGTATTGTCCATTCATCACCCAATTTTTTGTGGGATCAACATTTAGAAATCCTTATTTACAATTTCCCCAGTAAAATATATTCTTATGAATCAAAAATTAAATTTTAAACATTTCAAATATAACTTATTTTCTTTGGGTGTTTACTGGGAAATCCTTAAATGTTTTTCATGATCATGATAGCATTTTTAAAACACCAAAATATAATAAATAAAAACTAAAAAATCATAACCAAATTCTCATAAAAGATTCTATTCATAAGATCCATAAATAAAAAAGGTGAATTTGATAAGACAAACGCTATAAAAACAAAATCAAAATGGCAATATCAAGTTCAAAATAATATTTTCATAATTTTATCATCTTTTATCATTATCTAGTGGTACCGATATGTCAATTCAATGTTGAAAAAATACTAAGCTTCATGGAGCTGATCATACAAATAATTTCTATGATGTAGTAGATAATTATTCATAACAGTAATGTAATTAAATGATCCATAATCAATGTAAAGTATTATTCATTTAAATGAACAAAATAGGATCACCCCATGGTGACATGAAAGGATAAATGAAAATTTTATCAAAAAACACCTACAAATTCATTATAAATTATAAAACATCCACTTGAGTAAATTGATAATGTTGTCATGAAATTTAATTAGTATAAAAAACTATGTCAGTGGTAAATTCGACTTCTTGATTTGGTATTATAGAGAGAAACTCATCAGTAAAAAAAATCAAGATATTAATTTAAAAATGACAAATAATTAATCTAAATAGCTCCCTCGTTTTTATCAATGTTTGGAAGATGATGTTCACATCAATATTTTTATATTTTTTGAGCATCTTGATAAGTTATCAATGGTACCATTTCATTATTTTATAAAAACTAAAACTCTTTCTAGATATATTTTTTTCAAAAACAAATCATAGTATGATAAACACAATGCTAATATATTCAAATAATAACATCAAACACTAAAAAGGTAAAAAATATTAGTTTTCCATGTGATGTTTTTCCATATAAAATAATTAGAATATTCCTATAATGAATGTTTTCTATAATATTTCCCATGTGTTTTATGCATAAACACTTGTTTCTTTACTTGAGGTGAAATTTCCAATTTACTAAAAAAATTCAAAAATAAATGAATGTGTAGACCCCGTATCAAACAAGACATTAGAAAAATCTAGGAAAACAAAAAATGTACCTGATACAACTTCATTAGATGGCCTAACATCTATTGATGTAGTTATAAAGTATGTAATTATAACATTATTCATATAATATGGGGTTTATCCATCATTCAGATCTTTCATTTGGAAGGTATTTTAATAATTAACCATCTCACAACATTTATTGAACATTACGATTTTATTATCAAAATTAAACATGTCATAACCACTTTCCTTTTAATTGAAATATCATAACATATGTCTAAACATAACACATTACAAAAACATTTCATATTTATTGAGGCATTCATCATGGTTCTTTTTAAGTTATTCTAAATATTGGAATTTATATTTTCTAACCTTACGATCTATTTTATTGACTCTTTTCCACTACATTATTTATTATAATTTTCTTCTTTTTGTTTTCAATGTACATTGGACAGTCTAAAAACTCTATTTCTACCCTCATAGAAAATTTTCCATGTTTCTAAAAACATTTTATTTCATGAGAGTTTAATTCCCTTTGATATATTGGCTTCAATCCTGATTAAAAATGTTTTTACATTACTATCAATACCTCGAATAACATTTAGAGAATACATTTCCAAATGAGTAAAGTTTTCTTCAGACATAGCCACAAAATATTATTACTTTTATTTCAATTCAATGAATTGATTTTTTAACTTATGTAGAATATAATAACTAAATGTTTTTCCAAGAACATATTTTAAAATTCATCCCATTCCAAGGAATCAATCTCATCCATATCCATGATATTCCTGACCAATTACCAACACTGGACAACATCACTTAAATTAATAATGACGAAAAATTTGATTGTCATAATAGCCCAATAAATCGTATATCTTTCCTAGGGATTTAATCTACCCATCATCCGCCATAGGGTAAAAAGATCCACTGAAAGTTAAAGGTTGTTACCTCATAAAATGTTCCACTACTATCATATTCATTTTTTTTAACTCTTATTATTCACTTGCATGAATGCCAAATCCATTTATATCATGTTTCATCTAATAAATTAAATTCATAAAATTATTGGTTCTAATTCCCACCATTCTAGGGTGTGGGTTTGGAAATATATCATCCTCTCTGTGGCTTCATACTTCACCATACCTATTTAATCTGTGAAAAATCATTCTCAAGAAACACATCATAGGGGATAAAACATGACTATATTAAAATGAAGTATCATTCCAAGAAAATCATTAATTAAAAATTATTTATGATATTATATTAATATCATCATAACATATGTAATTATCCAAACCATTATCTAATACAATTTATAAGGACCTGTCTATAAACATAGTATAATCTAGTTAATTCAACCAGAAAACTCTTATTACTTTTCAAAATATCTTTTTAGTTTAAATTTTTATAGTATTATGAAATAATAAATACATATCAACCCACAAGAATACAATGAGGGTAATATTAAAAAAAATATCTATTTCTTATATAATAAAAAAGTTTTAAATAAAAAATTTATTTTTCCTTGGAAAATACTCACAATATTGATCTTGGATTCTTCTTTTCTATTACCCATCCATAAACCCTATGGAAAACATTTATAAACTTTGTATGAGAACAAAATATAACCATGGAAGATAAAAATAAGGAATGGAACCCTTATTCTTGGAACACATATAAAGATAAGAAATATTTTCATAAAGAGATACTTATCACCCACAATGTCCTTTATACATGCATTGTGAAAATAAGTGATTTCCATAAAACATATAGAGCATAAATAAAACCATAAAGGTAACATGGGGAATTAAGTACTTAATATTGTTACCATGATAGATATCATATTATTTTTAACCCTCATGACTACCTTCCAATGTCACCCTCACATGCACCTTATAATGTTACCCTCAATATTAATTTATGGTGTAACTATCACATTTACACTTGGAGTAACAATACAATCAACCTCAAAAACAGACATAACCAATTAATTATAGGTAGATATATGCCAACCATTAATAATAAAAATCATATGAGAACCAGGACATAATCATAAAACATGAATAAATTTATCATAATAAAATTAATTTTAAATTTTTAAATAATAGAAATTTAGAAGGGGATTTTTACTAGGGAAGTCCCTTAACTCAGGTTCATCATATAAAAAATATGTTTAAACACATTTTATAAGGAATTAAAGAGTTTTATTAATACATTAAATGACCATATTCATATTTATAATTTATTATATGATATTATTATAACATCATTCCTCTAATTAATTAATAATATTGTGTTATTTTTATTTTTTCTGGTGCACTTATTTCATGGTCCCTATGGTTGGTTTGTTAGGGATTATCTTGTAGAATGGAATGAAAACCTCCAAAAGTGAAAAAATATTGGTATTAAAATATTTCCAAAACCATAAATGATATAATATATAATTTTTTATAAGGGTTATTCATTAGGTAAAACATTAGTAATTATGTGTTAATTTATTTTAAGCAGTTTTATGACAATCAAGATCATATATCATTTTCATTAATATCATGATTATATATTGGTTCCAGAATATTATATATCTTATAAAATATTTATTAAAATCTGATATAAATATAAAAATGGTTTTATGACTATCCTTTATTGTGGTAAAATAAAATGAAAACACATCATCCACGATGATTGTAAATTAAAACAACATGGACAATGTTTTACTTTTTAAGAATTAAAGAAGAATATGAGAGGTTTCATAATGGATATTAAATTATAATTATATAATTATATTACTTTTAGGATACTATATTTCTCATATAACTTGTATTTGGATAGTTTAGAAGAGAATACAAAAAGAAAATAAATTGAAATGAAAATATAAGAAAATGAAAATGGATTTTACCTCTTGAATTTCTTGTTCTTGAGATCATCATTAAGGCCACTGGTTTTTTTCTTTTGGTGACTCCAGTAGGTCTATGATGTAGGGACAATTATTGTAATGGTAATTAGGTATAAATTTTATCTTATACAAAACATTATTGTGTGGGGAGAAGAGGTGGTGATGGGTGGTATTTATAATAGATGAGAGCTGTGTTTTCTTACTATGTATTTAATTAGATTACTATATTTGATTTATAATATGATTAGTTTGTGAACTATAACTAAATATATTAATATAATGAATTTTTCACACATATTATGGTTATTACATGATTAATTACTCTTGGAATAGTGTATTTAAATACTAATGCATATATACTGTAATGTATCATATTTCACTTTTCAACTAACAATTCATGTATTTTATAAAAAACCAAAAAATAACACTAAAAATATTTTGTTGTGTAGAATTAAAAAATTTACTATATTTTTTTTAAAAATAATTTTATATATTTGAGAAATTTATTTCTTAATTGAAATCATTATTTAATAAAAATTACCAATTTTAAAATTATAACTATTTTTATGAGACATTTATAAATTACTAAAGGGATCATAAAATTATCTTATAATATAAAAAATATCAATTTATTAATTAATTGTATGAAAATAAATTTTATTTTAATTCATTATATTAAGTCTTACATTGTGTATTAATATCTATGCCTCACAAAAATACCAACAATAAATTTATCACTTTGAAAATATTTATTTAAATACACCCTGATAAGAATATATCACAATTTCACAAATATTATTCATAAAATATATTTATAATTTATTATGGAACGTCCATATTCTATTATTATAAATTATTTATTTTTTATAAATATCACTTATTTTATAAAAAATTATAAAGAATTTATCTTTTAAATTCAAGAATGAAAACAAAATATTCTATAAGTACTTGGGTCATTGAAAAAACGCCCTAAAAATATATCTCAAAGTACGTTAACTCATTCTAGAGTTTTTAGTCTTCTAAAAATTCAATAGCTTGTTTCATTAAGAGGAGATCTAGATGATAATTCTTTAGGAGAAGGTAATCATATTAACAAATATCTTTCTTATTCTTTTTAATTTTCCACTCATCAATTATGTCGTAATAGTTACATTTTTATTAGAAAAATATCTTAAATATAAGTATATGTTATTATGTTCAGGTCATAAACCTATCGATTTACTCCACCATTAAATGGGAAATGAAATCGATGATTGTGTGTACAGTTGGCTACTACCTCAGGATATAATTTATATTATTTTCAATAAAAAATATCATAGTTAGATAAAATGATTAATATAATGTATATATAAAAATATTAGGACATAATTATGGTTATTAAACATCGATATCACATAAAACATCTTACAATCCATTCTATTTGAAACAAAATAACATTTCTCATGTGAACTGTGGACTAACTCCTCGCAGAGCGATATGATTTATTTTTTCACATTCAATTTAAATGTAAGGTAATATAGATATATTTAGTGAATATATAAAATATATATGAAATGTTATTTATACTACAAAATAAATATACTAGTCACTTTCATACCCTTTATCCAATTATTAAATGATATCATCCCTTGTGTGTACATTGGACTCACTACATCCAAGAAACGATAAAATTTATTTTTTTATTCCCAACATTTAATAATTCCCATAAAAATAAATCCAACAAGATAATATTATAATTAAAAATATAAAATCATTTTGGATATGATGAATCTATATCATACACATAATTACAAGAACATTCTTGACAATCTTTGAATGACAAAACAAGACAATATTCCCAAAAATTAAAGTAATTTTAAGCTAGTGATAATGAACACATGATAAGATGTTATAAGAGGATAATAAGATATTATGAACATAAATATAGGTTTCTATTGATTATTAACTTTAATAAACAATTATATATGAGGATATTTCATGTTCTACCAAATGTAACTGTGAGATATGGGATTTCATCTCAATTTTCATTTATTGAGGCATATTTCCATGATAAACACCTAATTTATTTATATGGAATATATAATAACCATTTTATATGTAACATAAAAAATGTTTCATAAATAATGAAATTTATTTTTTTAATTTGATTTATTTAATCCAACGGTACTTGACATGAATATTATCAATTAGTAATGAACTTTATAAGACAAATTTTATTCATTTGGTTGCATTTATTTTTCATTATATTTTAAATAAAATATTTATATTTTTTGGGAATTTTTATTATATTATTATCTAATTTCAATGTATTTTATAAATATTTACATTTTATATTCATATTCAATAAATTGATAAATTTTCACATCCATGTGATGCCCATTGTAAGGTTTTCTAATCTTAAATTGTTTTCTTTTGGATGTTTGTCATGTTATTCACCTATATTATTTTATGGTGTGTATCCAATGAACCATTTATATTTTATATGATGCACCTCTTTATATTCATGTCATTGAATAGTTCTTTTTATGTAATTTCTATTATGGGGTGTAAAATTCATTGGTACCATAATGGTTTGAGATTTATGATTCAATCTCATTTTAATCCAAATTATTTATACTTGAATTTACATTGGTTGAAATAATTATATAATTAACACATAAAATTATTTAATTTTCGTCTCCTATGGTAGTTGATTATTTTTTCTTGTCTAGTATAGTTTTCCTCCCATTGGTACATCAAATTACTAATAATTTGTTTTCATTATATCTTACATCGTCTATCCCTTTAGTTAGATATAAATTTATTTCAAATCATTATTCTCTGAATGGGATATAAAAAATGTTATTTTATGGTTGTTTAATTTAATTTATACCAATATTTGAATTTAAATAAAAATAAAACAAATCAATTTATCATTTCCCTAACAAGTTACTTTTTACTTTTTTATAAAAATTTAAAATAATTATATGTTTTAATGTACTCATCATGAACATAAAATTCCTTCCATCATGGCTACTAATATTTTTTAATATTCAATATAATTTTTTAAAGGATTGTTTTTTGAAATAAAATATTTTTCCTAATATTATGGATACTTATAATTTTTATTAATAGATTATTTTAAATGATAAAACATTTTTTTCTCAAGAATATTGATACAATTTTTTTTTTCTATTCATATTCATCAACGACCACATCTCATTATTTTACATATATTGTACAATAAATATATTTTAATAATATAATATATATTTTTTTATCTAGATGGTTTATGGTCATTTTGAACCAAGGATTTATATAATTTTTTTCTAATTACATATTTAAGCATTCACATTCCCTTGAAATATTCACTTTCTTTTAATTATTATTTATTACATTTAACCTATATATACATATTATATATCATGGATTTGATTATTCAAAAAATATTATTTCTATATAAGGGATTTTACATTGATATTTATAAGGTTGAGAGGAAAGTATTAATATTCTTTATTCTTTATTTAATAAGTACATTTATTGAAAAGGGAACTGATTAATGAATTAAATCATTCATTTTTAATAATATTAATGAGTTTTAAATTCAATGATGTGTGTAAAAAAGAATTATATACCCCATAATCCATCGATAGGACTAATGATATGAATCAGTAATGTAGCGTTAATTGGGTTTTTACTCAAAACTATAACCCATAATTAGAAATGTATTCTCTATATAGATATAATGAATAATGAGGTCATGGTGTCCAATATTATTCATTTACATAATTACTAATTTAGATATTATTATCCATGAGATTATCTCATATATAATATCCATATATTTATGTTTTTTCCAATATTATTGATTATGTTTCATGTGTTTAGGTTATTTACTATGACATATTGATTATTCCTTATATAACCGTGATATTAATATTATTTCATTGAAAGATGTGTTTATCTATTTACATATCCATATTTTTTATAAATTATTCATTAATGACATCTTACACTTTAATGAACACTTACTAAGTATATAATCCAACCATTTGTATGATGTTAAACTTTTTGAAGATATATTATACTCATTTTCAGGTAATCCTTTACCCTTTGTTTGATATTACATTAGTTGGGCGATACATTGGGGTCATTTTAGGTGAATCTGGAGATGTTGGAATCCCATGGGGTTGTGCACTGTAGGAACATGGTTAGTTAAAACCATATTATATTCCCTATGAATCTATGCAACCCATTTTTAGCTACTCGAAGGGTTGTATGGTTCGAAAAAAAAATAAGTGGCCACACCCTACAAGTCATACACCCTTAAATAAAGGGATTTTCATAGTTAGAAAACGTTTTTTTTTCAAAACGTTATCCAACCAAAATGTAACCATGAACCACAGATAGTATGGGTTCATGGTTAAAGATCACAGTTTGTCAAACCAAGCGACCATGTCAAAAATAAATGCACATGGGATTTAAACCCCATAAATTAAAAATAAAAATTATCAATCCCCTTTTTATAACCCTAAGAATATCTTTTTAAGAACAATTAGAATTAATTTTCTGTTAGATTCTCCTGAGAGTATATATATGTTTCAAAAAAATCTTTCTTTGTGAATAAAATATCTAGTGGGTGGATTAACACCACTTTGGAATATTACCTATTATTTGATAGGTTTAATTATCTTTAATATTTCACTCCCACTTATAGAGTATAATTACTCATTTATTATGGTTTACAACTAGGTTTTAATTATTATTATTTCATTTTATATTAATACTATATTTTGATCCTAGATATTCCTCACCATTTGGATTTCAGTGATTCTATATTGAATTAAGGGGTAAAGTTAGCAACTGTTCAACAACCATCATGAGGTTAGTTATATTTTTGATATTTAACATAATAATGGTTATGATATTGTGTTTATAATTATACCACTGAGACTATAATATGAGGAATTACATTAAAATTGAAAGTATGAATTTAATTCCATGAAATCGAGTGACCTTTTATAGATCTCATTAGTCATGGTGAAGATATTGAGGATGTGATTTCTAGAAACCCATTGGGTGTTCTAATTTTCATAAAATGAAAACTATGAAATGAAAAGGGGTAATATTGTGTGTTTACATAATTGAACTAAATCATTTTTATGATTTTATAATGAGATTTATAGGGTTCATTATGTTATATATGAATTGTTCACGGGGTTTGAAAAAATTATGATAAAGTGACTAATTGCAAATTATTCATCATATTCATTGTTATTTATGAAATGAACCATGGTTTTACTTAAAAATGAAATGGTGCATCTAGATGATACTGTTATACATTAAGGTTAATGATGTCTAACCATGAAATATATATCATATGTGTAATTGATCAATGAGTAAGGTGTATGGGGCTTCTACTGCTAGTACCCATTGGGTTTTAAATTACTTCATTCATACCTATTTGTATATTTATATTTAAACATGAACAATTAATTTTAGGTGAGGTTCTGATTCTCCATCTACCCATTGAGGTATAGACTACTAATGAAGACCCCCATTTCATGAATATAAATTGGTGATATTTTTTATTGATCTATGTGTTATCGGTGATACAATGCAACTCCATGTAACCATGGGGTTCCATACTCTTATTCTAATCCCCTCATGAATTTGTGAGAAATTATACCTTGACTAATGCTCTGAGGTACAAAAAATGAATTATTCATTGACGTGGATAATGAAATCCTATGAATGAATATATTTGTACATCCTTGTGGCGTATGATTCAAAATATGACATGGGATGATGATATTTTTATGTAGTTGACTAATGAATAATAAATGTCAAAAGTTTTTGTATTATAATTTTATCTTTATTATTTATAACAAAACACTACAATTTTAGAGATTAGATATTTCTGTAGATGGAATTGTTGGTAGATTTCATAGTAGTACTGACATCTTAATTGGTTCATCTAACAGTTACCCACATATACATCATATTTTCATGATTATATATATCAATATCCCAATACTACATGTCTATGTTCGGATTTCGGATTTAGTGCGGAAGAGGAAACTATACAAGATTTATGGACCCACTTATGAGGTTGATATGTGTCTTTATATTATAATTTCGTTTTGAAATTATATATATATATATATATGTCATGAAAGAATAACTATTTTTGTTTCTATATTTTCCACTATTTTCGGATTCATAATGAAGAGGTGGTATTTAATGGTTTTTGACTATTTTCATTTTGATATTTTTATTTATTTCTACTATTATATATATTTCAAAAAAGGGTATATTCTCTCCATGTGATTTATTAGACCCTCTATATGTATCCATCATTAGTCATTAAATATTAAATATTTATTTTAATAATATTACTTTCCTTTAAATTGAGTATATTTTCAGGTTTATAGTTTTAGTGAATCATATCATTAATACTAAATAACAAAATCATAAAATAAAATGAGAAAACATATAAACTATACCAATATATCCATAATATAAATATTTAAAATAAATCATGAACTCCATATGAAACTCTTATGGAATTCAATAGGAATTCCTATTATACCTTACAAACCTCTATGTGTAGTGAAAGTCATTAAAAACATTAGATAAGCATAAAAATATCAATAAGGGGGAAAAATAAGGAAACTGCTAGTCTAATGATATAAATTTAAACCCAAAAAAATTTAACATGATGCAATACATTTCAATATTAAAGATTATAAAATACTGTAAATTTAAAATAATAGCATTTCATAATTTTTGTATCACCATATTACCATAAAATTGATCACATGGAAAGAAGATATGAAAATGTATTTTGGGATGACACTATACATGTCACTAGTATAAATGGAAAAACCATATGGTCAAAGTCCATGAATATCTCTATAAAAAATTTAATATCCATACCACAAAATTTCATACCCTATTCAATAAAGGGTTATCATAGTCCCACCCATTGCTGGATTATCAGAGAACCACCTGTCATTTGTTTATCATGGAACCACCCATCAATTTCCTCGGTAAAATAATATAATCATAAAACATAAAAGATTTCAATTTTCAACATGTCACTCATGAAATTTAATATTAATTCACAAGTAACTGTTTCAATATGTGGATGTAATCAATCCATTTTCAAATCCCACGTTGAATAAAAATTGCCCAGAAAATAAAAAACAGAAAAAGGGGTTTCCTTTTTTTAACCATAAAACCATATATAAGAATCCAAATACCAAAATAGAAATATAATTACCTTCATAATCCTTTTAAATCCATATAATTAAATATGTAAAATAATATCATTAATATTTAAATGGAAGAGAGGTTTAAATATTTAAACAAAAAGAAAGTCCCATACAAAATTTAAAATTTGAATTATAATCCCCATAAAATATTAATAATTAAAAAAATATTAAATAACATTATTATATTTTAAATATAGATCTAGAATTCAATATATGATTTTTATTCACCTTATATAAAAATAATAGAGAATTGCGTCGTGATGATATTCAATGAAATGAGATTGAGATTAAATCCCTAACATTGATTCCAACATGACACGTGTGTCTTTATCATCCATGAAAATAAAATTTGTTAATTATTTACATGTTTCAAAACTATTTTTCAATTTTTTATTACTTAAATTTCAATTATTACCATGTTAAATACAACTATTTAAATAATTATTTCTATGTATGGTGTTTTGACAATATTCGGTTTGAGGATCAAAAGGACTATGGCTGGAAGACTATAGTATTGAAGGTCGTTATATAAAAATATAAAAACAATAATCATAAAATAATAAACATATTTATACATTATATATAATTTTAAAATAAATAATTAAATATTTTTATAAAAAGTGATCCAATATTACAATCAAAGAGATGGTTGGTTATATATTCACATTATTAAAATTTCCATTTTTCAATTATCATTATGGAAAGAAGGTTAGAAATATTTTTCTATATAGAATTATTATTACATATTATATACCATATTAATTAGTCTTTTATGATAATATATACTGTATCATCCCATGTTTTTAAAAAATAAATACAACATTTGATAGTGTACATAATTTTCCACATCAAATATAAAATAACAATTAAATATTATTATTTAAATGTTACCATTAAAAAAATCATTACAAAAGGGGAATGAAAAGTATTAAATAAATTATTAAAATAGGATTTACAAATGTATTTATAAGTAAATCCTTGGTGACCAATTTATTATAATTAAAAATAAAACCCTTTTCGAAATTAAGGAAACCATTTTCTGAAAAAACTATTATAACGTGAACATGTATATTTATAAAATAATAAAATCACTCTAGTTGGATTATATTAATGATGTATATATATATATATAATTTTCGGTTTAATGTAAAAAATTCATCTTATATGTTTTATAGGAATTGTATATGAAAAACATACAATTTTATCAATAAAAAGTAGTTTTTTTCCAAAAAGGAATTTTTTTCCTATTAATGAAACCATTCTTATAAATGTAGTCATTGACATCTATTTTAAATTATATATGAATAAATGATCATCTACTATGAAATTGGAATTTCAAAATATTCATTCATTGAATTTGTTGTATTTTTATAATAATTTTCACGTTTAAATGAATTATGAAAAAATACTACATTTTAATTTAAAAGAGTAATTGAATCCAATTTTTTTATAGTGTTGATTATATTTTGGAATTATTTTATATAATAATTATATAATGTGTTCAATTTTAGATAATGATTATTTATATTTAATAAATTCCAAAATGAATTTTTTTATGAAAACATTGTAAACCTTTGAACTTTTTTACTTTAAAAACATGATTTCTGATTCTGTCAAAGAGATGAATTTTAAATTAATTTAGGAAATTTTTGTGTTTTTTATTTTTGTAAAATAGATTCCATATTTGGAATAATCATTTTCCAATATATTATAATTGACACTTTTTTTTACAAATTTGGATTAGTTGTATTAATAATATTTTTTATTAACACTTGTAAGTCTAAATTGACTAAATTATGGGAAAAATAATAATATAAATATTATAACATTACCCTAACCCTGGTCATAATTTCATTTTTTGAATGATTTATGAGAAAAAAATCCTTCTTTTGATGTTATAATATTTTTTATGAAATTTTATGAGATTATAGAACATATACTGTTATATTCAATGAAAAGCCAATTCTGTCACACTCTTGTTTTTAAAAAGTGAAATATATTAAATATTAAGTAATTTATGTGATTTGTTCGACTATTTGTAGTATTTAAAATTATGAAATGTTTATCTACATGATGTAAATTAATTAATAATATTTAATGATAAAATAATAACCATAAATGGCGAAACAATGATGATGATGTAATTGTTTAATTAATGGACGAATAAAGTAAATCAAATAAAAAATATTAAAATAAATTTAATTTTACATAACTGATGTCATACACGTATTTAAGGGATGAATTTTTTTGATATTACTGATGTATTAAAAGGTTTTATCTATGATATAAAATTATTATGATGTTTTTTAATGCCAAGTGATGATTAGTGTAATAATTGACATTATTGATATGTTAAAATAATAAATATATTTAATTAAATGGTATATAATTTATTAAAATATATGTTATTGTAAAATAATTTCTATATGTCTGAAAAATATTATTAATAAGTCATGTATTTATCTTTTTTGTTTATATAGTAATTATAATAACCCTCAAATTATAAATTAAAAGAAAGTATGGTAATAATTAAAAAAGTAAAGTACTGGTTAATTCTAAAAGACAATGATTAAAAAATAGTAAAAATGTAACTATTATTTATTATATGTGTGAATTTTGACATAAAATGATTCTTATATTCCAAATTAGTAAGTTTGGATCAATTTTAATTATAAAACTAATAATTATATATCAATATTAATTATAAAAATAATTATATTAATTTCTTATTTTTTAAAATTTATATGAGTTCCCATCCCCTCACCGATAATAGGGAACCTATTATTCAATAAAATTTACAGAGAAAATTTTAATTTTTCTGGAATTATCTATGAAAACCCCTCAATATAATCCCTCTAAACATTCAATATCCCTTATATTGTATATAACACCCTACATATTAGTGTTAAGATGTTAATCAAAATGGACCATCTGAGAAGGGGTATTAATTTTAATTAAGTGTTTCTATTTTATTTATTTTTTAACTTCCTGAACATATTCTCCAAATATTATGAAATAATAAAAACAATATTATTATTACACATATATTTCATTATGTTAATATCAAATCTTAATTCCATACCAAATTACTTCAAATGGGAAATAAGCTAATCATTCATGCGTACAACGAACTACCACCTCACAATGTAATATAATTCATTTTCAATCACTATCTCTCAAAACTTATTGTAATGATTATGTTAATGTTTATATAGTATATTAATTAAATATTTATCATTATTAAATAATAATATATCATTAATTTCTATACCTTTGCGTACTCATAAAAATGATAACGATGTTCGTATGTACGTGTGAACTATCACCTCCTTAAATCAATGTGATTCATTTTTCAAAACGAAATCACATGGATGATATATATAATTTTACATAAATTATTAATATTATATACATAAATTAATATAATTATATAAATATATAATAATAAATACCTTATTTCCAAAACTATCATTGAAATATGAAAATGTTACTCATGTGTAATTATATCATACCATGACCATGATTATAATGTGGTAAATTATTAATTACCATAATTAATTAATGGATTGAAATTTAAGATTTATCTATAATAATTATTATAATTTCAGGAATATGATTTTGTATATGAAGGACTAATGAACAATTTTACAATATTTTACTTAACGAATTAAATGTGGACTCGTATATAAAATATCATCAAAACATTCAACATGAACATAAATAATTAGGTAGTTATTATATCATTGTAACAAGTGATTAAAAGGGAATAGTTATCATGAAAATAAGGTTATTGAGAATGTTTAATGTGACCTATGTTTTTTATTTATGATTTTGAAAAAGGTATGTGATGAGTCCTACTCATAATGTTGTAATTTTTAACTAAAAAATCATTTTAAAGGATATAATTATTTATTCTTATAAATAATTTTCATTCATGTTCGTATAAAAAATGGAATCTATGAATGTATTTATATGAACACTGATGTTTTAAAATGATAAAATATTATTTCATTCATATTTTTTAATGTGGTATGGAAAACAATGATTTAAAAATATTTTTTATAATGTTTTAAAAGGATTTTAATAATAGATTGATTATTTATATAAAATGAAATATCACCGTGTGAGTGAAAATGACCTTTTATGAGTGAAATGTTGAGAATTTATAGATTTTATGTGTTATGATTATAAAATGGTACTTATAAATTTAATGATAGGTTATGTGATAAACCATGTATGGGTGGTTCCCTGATAAAACATGAATGGGATGTTACATTATAACCTCCAATGCATTGGGTATGGTGGTTGTCCATATGGATATTCCATTTATAAAAGTTACATGTTTATATATCCACTGCATGATTATTCTATTTGCGTATATTTATTTCATAATTTAAATATATATATTTTAAATTCTTTTTTATCATTTTTCATGAAAATTGTATGATTTTTAAAGGGCAAGATGGCGTGATTTTTGAAATAATCAATCATTTTTCTAGGTTCAGAGGTATTTTTTAGGAAATATTTTATGGGTTTCCACAAGCCTAATGGTTTGAGTTCTTATATGTTCCATACTGATTTTTTGAATCATACAATGATTATAATTTTTTTACATGGTTTAAGGAAGATCAGGGAAATGGTTGAGGTTATGAAGATAATTTTGAAAATTATTCATGAAAATAAATAATGTTTTATTTTAAAAGGGTTTCCTTTTTTCGAAAAAATGGATACTGATTATAAGATTCCACAGAAAATTTAAGTGTTTACATTTTAAGAGTTTTTCATAATTCTATAAAACACTAAACCTAAATGTAACTTCATAAAAGAATGAGATTTCTAGTCTTAAAATAACTATAGTATTCCATGTTAATGGTAAATTCATTATAGTTCATATCAGACTAGGGTTTAGACAACTCTAGTTATTTGTATGTTTTATAATGATTTATAGATATCTTTATGGGTATATAATTTCATGTTTGATCATAATTTAAATTTCTCTGAAACTATGTTAATCATTGTTGTTATGAAAATCCTGGTTATTAACTATAATTTTGGTGAAATATGTTTTGAGGTAATTATGTGTAATTAGTTTTATTGATATAAAAATAAAAGTATTTATATTAAATTTACGTTAAGACATGTTATGGTAATATTTTAGAAAATTATCATATTTTGGGAATGGTATAAGAATTTTATAATTAGAGAAAAATGAAAACCTATAGGATGGTGGTAAATTCATCATGTCTTGAAAAGATGTGAGTTTTGAACACAAAATTGAAAGGAAATATACATTCATTGCCTACCAATGCACTACATGAAGTCCTAGTTAGTATGAAATTTTCTTTTCAGTTTAATTATTTTATAGATGAATAATAAGATTATTTTTTATGTTGGACTTCAATAACAGTATTATTGAAAACTCAAACTTTAGTAGTTGATAATTAATTAAAAATTTTGATGATTCAATTTCCCAAATGGGGGATGTGACAACTCAAGTATGTTTAAAAATAATACTATATTCTATAGTTCCATGATACACTATGTCAAGCATAAATAAACAATTAAATATTGTAATTAAACTTTTACCATTATAACCATGTTGTTAGAATGGTGGGAATTAAAAGTATTAATTAAATTAATATAATAGAGCTTACAACTGTATATATAATAATTTATTTGGTGAAAAATTAGTAATAAATTAATATAAAACCCTTTTTTTAAATAAAAGGAAATCATTTTCTGAAAAAATATTTTAATTTGAACAAGAATGTTTATAAAATAATAGTATCACCATTTTATATTTTATCAATGAAATATATAGAGATAATATATTATATTTAATATTTAACATTCATGATATATGTTTTTATGACATTGAATAAGAAGAAATCCATTTTTTTGGATAAAAAAATTATTTTAAAAAAAGGTATTTCTATCGCTTATTGATGGAAAAAATGTTTGAACTCTTTTTTTGACACTTTTATATATTCTATTTGAATAGATACACTTTTTATTTGAAATAATAATATCAAAAAATTATTTTGTAGATTGGTTTTTATTTTTCTCATATGTTTGATGTTTTAATAAATATAGAAAAAATACTGCATATTAATTGCAAACACATTTTTCATCAAATTAACTTATACTGTTAAATTATATAATTGAATTTTTTTATGTATATTTAAATAAATTTTTAACATTTAGTCCAATTTAGGTCATTTGGATCATTTTTTCATTGAAATTTGATACCAAAACATTTTGATCTATGGAATTTTTTTACATTAAAAACCAGCTTTCTTGTTACATCAATTATATTATAATATAACTAATTTAAAAAATTATTATATAATGAGTAGTTCAAAATGGTTTCAATATTTGGTACCAAATGGTCCAAATTTAGTAATTTTGATTCACGAACTGACTTACTAGTAAATCAGTGGTCGAACCGGTCAATACATGACATCAAGTGAATCTCCCAAAACACTAGAGGTTGCTGATAATTAGTGATGGAATAGAGCCTATCCATTAGTAGACTATTCCCTCATATATCAAGTAATCATATTGTAAGAAAGAATAATAAAATATTTAAAGGAAAAATAATAAGAAACTGAAATTAGATGAAGTAATTCAGTAAGCCATGAAATATTAGTGGATACTATAGAAATATGGACAACAACATTTTAAATAAAAATAATAATGATTTCATGTCTTTATACAATAAAATAAATGAGAGAACTAGGAATCAGAGGGTAAAAATCACATCGTACATGCTACAATAACTTCAAAAGATACAAAAATTCCACTACATCATCTTAAGAATAATCCCAGTCCACTTCCACAAAACCCTTATCCTAATATATCAATGAAATCAAACATGAGAAGAAAAACCTCCCTTTATCCATACCAATGAGAAAAATTTCTTTGTGGGTAACAAATAGTGCATCAGTAGGTGTGCGATATAATTCTCAGTCGGTCGGTACCCATGATGTCTAGACTATTCGTATTCATGTTGTATGTAATGGTGTACGGTAACAATTTATAATAAAATGGAATGTAGTAAACAAAATAAATGATATCAACTTGGTTCTCATTCCCAACAGACACTTGTTCCATATCACCTACTTTGGCCTAAACCGTGAGTCTAAAAAAGTACATTCGAAAGGGATTATACATATATATAAATAAGAAAGTAAAAAAAATAAACCCAACATGTAATAACCCTATTCATATACATCATATTGGGGTATAACCTTGGTGTTTTAATTAATGTTTTCTAGAAAATCAAGTGTAAAGTATCACAATTTCATAATTAAGCACATAAGTCCTATAACAAGTTAGATGGTAAACAATTAAACTAAAAACACCTACCTCCAAGAATGTGCTCTGGCTCGGGGTATCATATTCATGTCATTACATGAGAATGTACATGTAAAAACAGGAAGAATCATGCTATATCACATTAGGTTCATAATAATAATCAAGGATAATTCTCAAAAGTAAAATCATTCAAACATTAATTTTGTAAAATATAGTGCTGGAGTTTCAAGCCCATACAAGATGATCTAAAAGAATCACATTTATCACTACATGAACATTTGATACAATCTAATACCACCGAGTCCCTCATATCTGACCCATACATCATCCCTAGTAGCACTCGAGTCATGGTAACTCTCTTTGTGTCTTGAATATCTCACATATGGAAGCGAGTATCACCCAAGCCATGGAAAAATCATCTTTTAAATTGTCCTATTAATAGTTTCCCTCCTAAGGAACCTAGTATCATTCAATGTCTAAGAAACAACCCCACAATACCTTTCCTAAGATTCTAATACAACACCCATAGAATGCCGGGCCATAACCCACTTTGCAAGGTGAGTCCATCCACGATTCTTTAATATAGAACCCATTTTAATTCACAACCCATATCATGGGAACCATGTATCTGATGCACATCATAAAGAAATTATATATATATATATCAAGCAAGTAATATATAATTTTAATACATTTAAATAACCATCCCATGCTACAATCTGTCAAGAAATTACTATTTTGGAAATACACAATGAAAAAATTTATATGACCAAAAAATAAAAATCAAATATGAGTAAGCATGGAATGAGGCCCAATAAAAATGCATGATATATAAACAATAAAAAATAACTTTAGGAACAATTTATTATTTGGCCTCATAAAAATATTTCACCAATGAGATCTCAAAACCATAAGCTATTATTCTTGGCCAAGAACCACATTCTATTCAATCCAAAGCATTGGATTGAGAGATAAGAATTTAGCAATAAATAGAACATCGAATAACAAAAAGAGGAAAGAATAAGGTATAATGAATTATATCCATAAAACTTCAAATGAATAATTCAAATATACTATATGTAACATGAAGTATAAGAAATTCCCAACATGAATAAGAATTTAACATAGGGATTAAGGGTTCTATTATGAATCACCCATCATTTTCATTTGAATATAATGTGTTAGGAATGTGTACCAAGAGAAAGACTCGTGTTAATCTATTTAAATCAACTTCATACATCAATTATGGAATTATTCCCTGGTAATCACACAAACCCATGGTGAGTTTCACTTATGTAACATGGTAGAAATTGTAAATTTAGGTTCGGCACACCCATATGGATGTCTAAAAGAAAATAGAGAACCCCCAATTGTGTTTCTCCATATGGATAGATTACTACGGACACCAAAAAACATTTCAATTATTTTAATTTTTATTAAAAAAGTGTAACATCATGTAACTAATTTATCATGTATTCTGTAAACCTCATTGTGGGTTTTCCATCCTTTGAGATTTTGAGGATAATTATAATGATGAATTAAGAGATTTCTTTGACATTATAATTTTACAATCCTTTTTTGAAGGATGTAGGAAGATTCCAAACTGTGTATGTAGGATACGAACCATGTAATTTCTTATGGGTGCAAGTCAGGAAAGGGGATTCACGTTGTAAAAGATTACACATTGTGAAAGGTGGTTACACATTGTGATTAATTTATGTAACATATTTTAATTTGAGGTGATGGGTTTTTCTGAAAACTTATCTAGTGTATTTTTCACTACATGAATAGGAGATTCACAACATTAAAATTACTGTGTCCAATTTTAAAACATGCACTTAATTTTTTTTTCTCAGTTCTTTATTTCTGTATTCTATCACACCTGACCCATGCTATCACTTAAGAATTTTTTGAAGACACCAATCATACAAATCGATCTATTCGACCTCCAATATCTATTGAAGTTACGGTGAATCTCTCTAGGAATGTCTTCATCCATATTATTTGTTTCATTTGATCATGATATAACTATTATTTAGTGTGTTCGGTTCTGTTTTGTTAATATGCAGTTTCTTCTTAGATTCTTCTAGATACGTTGTGAGATCTTATTTCAGAGGCCTTCCCATGGTTAGTTGTTGTGCATCATACACCCATTCTAGGGTTATCTAGTGTTTTTGTTTTCCCCCCAACCCCACGTTTTCTAAATTGGATCAATCCTAATATGTGAGGATTTTATTCTAAGTCCATCATTTATAATTTTTTGGTTTCATTGATTTTGAGTTATATTATAAGAAAGTACAACCCTTGTTTTGAGGTAGGTGGTTCCGTGTATAGCCTATGATAATGTATCTTATTATTTTTCATTAACAATTGATTCACAATGAAACAATGTCTTAATTAGTTTTGTGTGTTGGTAAGTGTTTGCAATGAAAAATGGTTTTTTCCTAGTTATTGATCAATGGAATGGAAAAGAGGTATTTTTGAAGAATTGAAATGAAATTTTAAATGTTTTGAAAATGATTTCAAAACATTGAAATTAATTGTGGAAAACAAAAAATTGGTTACATTGGGAACATAGGTGGATGGTTCATCATGGGGCCTTCAATCATTGTTTTGTTATTATCATGGAGTTTTATCTTGGGGAATTCCTTTATTTACTAAGACTGTTATTCTAGAGGAATGATATTAACATTGTTTGGGGGGGGGGTTACTCATGGGGTACTCCTCTCCTTCCTGGGCTTTTTCTTCTAGGATCAGGTTTGTGGACATGTTTTTCATGGTATGAGTATTCTACAACCTAAACCTATAGTATTCCTTGGGGTTTTGATATATTTTATTCTATATTGAATTCCTTGTATTACTGATTTATTCTCTATATGCATGTTGCTTCTTATAAAAAATGATATGAATAATTTTCATTGAAATAGGTATACCTAGAATTTTTATAACTATGAAAAAAAGAAAAATGATTTCCATATTTTCTATAAAAATTTTGTACTTCTTGTCATGTCATTTTTTTACATAAAATAACCATTCAAGAATTTTTATATATTGGATTTTTGTGGAACAACTGGGTGTGATTCTACATGTCCTTTTTTCCAAAAACTGATGCACCTTTTTAGTGGTGTGTTGACCATTGTTTCCCATTCAGTTTAGGGGATGGAAAGGTTCCACATTGAGTTAGTAGGGATCGTCTAAGATGGTTGGGTGTATGACAGATCTTTGGTGGGAGTTGTGCATTCCATCATTTAGAGTATCTATTTGACTAGGGTCCTTTATTGTTGGAAATGGCCTTTTTAGTTTTAGTTACATTGTTTTTGTTGTTATCTAATATTTTCTAATAGTTATACAATATTTTTTTTCTCCTTCCACTTTTCATTTTTAGTACATATATGCCATGTTTTGGATCTATTTGGTCCATATTGTTCCCTCTATTGTTTTGTTTGATGCCTAGGTTCTTGTCACTAGCCCATGGGTATTAGGAATTCCCTAATGGTATATAACGAGATGGGTCACTTGCTGGGTCTATGGGAAACCCAGGTCCATTCATTATAATTTTGTATTAGAAGTGGTATTTCTTAAGGATTTTGTCTTGATTCATCTCTTATATTGGCGGTAGGATTGTCTGGTCTTGAAAGGTATGTTGATTTATGTTTCTAGCCTTCTCTTTTCATGGGGATACTCAAGTTACCATTGGATGATAGAATGTGTGTCTCTAGTATTGAGTTACTCTTTTTTTAAATATTAGTCTTTATGGGTTTACTTGTTCGAACTGATATTTCTTCTAGTGTCTGAAAATTTGTTTATTTCAGCATGCAGTAGTTTTCCTTCGAGAAGTCTTCAACATTTTCTTCAAGAAGATGAAACTGATGCCTCTCAAGGGAAACCACCTATATATATGAATATCATTGTGATTATCATATGGAATGTATGTTCAATTGATCAGGACTTTCCACGAGTTCAGAATGTAGTGGTTCAGGTACGTCCTAGATATGGAGGAGAGAGATATTGATCTAGTGAGTTCTTTCAATAGCATCCACCATATTTTAATAGAATAATATAAAATCAAGTGGCATCAGAATGTTATGATATCATGAATAAAATCCTTGAAATTTTGGACACATGTGAGAATATCTGGGTAATGTGTGAACTATTCAATCACAAGGGTTCCATCAAGCGATGGTGGGATTCTACGGTCTAAGTAGATAGACACGAGGACTAGGACTGGAAGGGGTTCAAAGACCTGTTCATCTAGCATTGTTTCCTCGAGGTTATGATTTTGGAGAAGAATCTATAGTGCCATCATTGCAACATGTACATTGTTTTGTTTTGGGATACACCAATAGTTTTTATGAGCTTGTCCATTTTTCTGTTGACAAGGTGAAGAACGACCATCTAAAGGATTGGAAGAACCTATAGTGTTTGTGGTTGGATATTAGATCATATGTGTTTATCATGAATCATTCTATATATTTTGAGATGATAGAAAGAGAAATTATGGATGAAACAACCATGGTAGTAAATGATATATTTTCTACCTCTTCTCTTCAATCAGGTCGAATATTTAGTGGCACATGTGGGAATAAGAGGATGTTCCAAGATCATCAATGAATTAGTGGATGTGTGTCTCAATTTTTACCCTCTTCTACACCATTTATTATAGAAAATATCATGCCTCTGTCTTGCTATCAGTGTTGAAAATGATGAAACAGAAGACATTTTTGTCATATCCCTAGGAAGAGGTTCAATACCTATAGATGTGTTGGGAACTAATATCCTTTGTATCAGGCTATGAATATGCTCTGTTATGGTCAGGGTTCATCTTCTCAAATGGCTACTATGGTGTAGTCATAAGCGTCAAAGGCTATAGGGATATCACCATAGTCTCTAAGAGTTATTCATTTTCATGTAGTATATGTGTGTTTAGAGAATGTTGATAAAGGTCCGACAATAATTAGTTTTACTAACATTATTGAATAATTGGTAGCAATTTCTTTTCTTGATATTGGTGCCTCCAACACATTTATTTCTGCACTTTTTTTAAACTTCATATACATCTAATAGAACTTATTTCCATTGAAAAGGAGTTAGGAAAACCTCTTTAGATGATTAAAGAGCTTGTGTTTGGGTGTCCTTTTTATTTTTTAATGATATTTTATACATAGTTGGTCTATGATTTTCTCATTCTTGATCTAGTTTTGTATGGTGTCCTAATTGGTATAGATTTTCTAGTCACTCAATGAGATGAGGATGACTACTATAATCAGTATGTTTATTTTCATTATAACTATATTAAATCTTGTGTGTTACATGGAGAGTAGGAAAAAAGTCCAGGTCATGCAATACCATCCCTCCCATTGCTCAAGAGTTTATTGTCTTCCATTGGGATTGACAATGATGAAATCGTTCCTTTCATTTTGTTTTCTATTTTTTTCGAGACATTCCTAATGCATTCCTAAATGAATTCAACAGTCATACTCTAGTAAGAGAGGTTGAGTTTATTATTTATCTGTTACTAGGTACATAGATGATATCGATACCTTCTTATTGAATGGCACCCGCAGAGCTGAAAGAGCTCAATATTAAGTTGGATGACCTGTTGGAAAATGTTTTAATTCACATAGTGTATCTCCATTGGTATCCCATATTCTATTTTCTAAGAAATCATATCGTTCACTTCACTTATTTTAGGACTATCTAATGTTGAACCCAGTAACAGTTAAGAATAACTATCCTTTTCTGTGGGTGTATGATCTTTTTGATCAGTTAAAGGGGGAAATGTGGTTTTCAAATATCGATATTTGGTGATTTTATCATATTCTTAGTGTTCATGAGTAATATATATCGAACAAATCCTTTTGGATAAGGTATGACCATTATGAATGTCTTGTGATGTCTTTTGATTTGACTAACTCTTATGTAGTTCTTATGGCCTTGATGAATTGGATACTCCATCAATATATTGTAATTTTTTAGTAGTGTTAATGTATGTTTGTTTTGTTTATTTGAAATCTGATCGTGAGCATGTGAACATTCTGAATTTGGATTTATAAATTGTAAAATGTCAATGTTTTTGTGGAAATATTTCAAAATGTAGTTTCTAGATTCATGAAGTGATTTTCATGGGGTGTATAATTTATAATCATTGATTATTAGTTGATATAGATATGTTGAAGGCTTTTTTTCATGGAAGGAACCACAGAATTTCTTTGAGATATGATGCTTCCATGGCCTTGCTGGGTACTATCGATGGTTATTCATGTATTTATCTACGTTTGCTTCACCATTTACTAATCTTAGCAAGAAAAAAGTGAAATTCACATTGGATGTGAAGTGCCAGTCTTCTTTCAAATAACTAAAAGTGATTATGACATTAGATCCTATTCTAATATTACATAATCTTGGTAAGGGGAATGTTGTGTTTTTTTATTCTCTTGGTGCTGTTTCGGGATGTGTGCTTATCCAAATGACCATGTGGTAGCTTGTGGATATCATCATCTTCAACCACGCTAAAGGAACTACCGTAGTCATGATATAGAGATTACAATTGTCATGCATTCACTAAAATGTTGGTGGCATTATGTTTTTGGGGAGAAGTTCATTGACTTATATGATCATAAACCACTCAACTATATATTTTATTAGAATGTATTAAATCCTAGGAAGATATAAAGGTTTTAATACCTTCAAAAAATTAACATCGATATCAAATACACCACTTATAAGGGAAATATCGTTTTATATGCTCTTAGCTAGAATTTACCAAAATAGGATATTTTAGAATCAAAGAAAGAGTTGATCCTTGAGGGGGTTTTCTTCCAGTTGTTCCTTGATGCATAAGAGAACAGTTTAGGTATGGTTATGACATGTGTTTAGTAATAATCTTGTCTCAAAAAGGCTATTTTTTTTGTGTGAGTAGTAGGATTGTGAGTTTCAGAAGACTCAAGAATGATATTGTGGTCGGGATATAGTGTCAAGTTGGTCTCATTCTTTAGATGGTGTACTTCCCTTTCAGGAAATGAATTTTCATCCCATAATCAATGATGAGTTTTATATTGTTCAATTTTCATATAAAGTTATGGGTCATTAAACATGGTACTAAAAATACGTAGTACGAAATGAGGTGGTGATTTTGGTGGTCGTGTATGAAGCATGACATCATTGAGTTTTTGTCTCATAGTTACACCTACCAACAGAAAAGAGAAGAGAACATGAATCCTTTTGTTTTTATTAAGACTCTCCCATTTCTTATTTGAAAATGAGAAGAGGAATCTATTGATTCTTTAGTTATATTACCATATAATTCCTAAATGAGGAATGCTATTTGGGTGGTTGTTGACTAGTTGATGATGTATTCTCATTTTATTCCAAGAATAGATACCACTAGATTTGAATGTCTTGGAAAGATATATATGAATAAGATTGTGAGGGTGAAAGAGATTATTTATACCTTTGATTCAAATAGGGTTCCTATGTTTACATTGACTTTATTTAGTAATCTTCAAGAGGAAAAGTGTACTCAGATCATATTGATAATAACTTACCATCCACCGGTAGGTAGTTATATGAAGCATGTTATTCCAATTCTGGTGGATATTCTTGATGTCTATGTCTTGGATTTTGGAGGTTCATGGGATTTCCATCTCAAACTAGTTTAGTTCTCTTTTAATAATATGAATCAATCATCAATAAAAATGGATCACTTTGAAGCGTTGAATGGTCAATCGTATAGATAACGTCTTTGTTGGGAGGATGTGGGAGAAGTATAATTAGTTAGGAAATGTTTGGTTTTTGAAATATCTCTAAATATTTAGAATTTTTGTCGATGTCTGATAACATTTCATAGTCGACCAAAATTATATGAATATTGGATGCATCTAACTTTTGACTATTCCATGGGGGACTGGGGTTTTTTGAGTGTTTCTCTTCATTTAGGTCACAATCGACATGGAAACCAAGGAAATATGGTTTCAAGATATTTTGTTCCATTTTAGGTCCTTTAGTGGATCAAATATATGGTTTATCATGTTGCATTGTTGGTACCACTGATAGCTATTAATTATGGTTTCCATATATCTCATCTCAGGATGTATCGCCCCAATCCCACTCAAGTTCTGAGTTGAGAAGAAATTGAGTTAGAGGTAGATTCTTCTCTTCTAGAGAAATCAATTTAGATCAATGAATCTCAAGGGAATTTTATGTGTGATAAGTCAATTACCTTGTTTAGATTGATATGGAAAAAATTAAATGATTATCATGAGATGTGGGAACCAGAGTCGTTGATTAGGGAATTGTGGCCTCACCTTTTTCAAGCTATTAAATCTTCCACATATCTTACTGAGGATGTAATGTCATTATAGTGGGGAGTTTATAAAATCCCATTACCATTTTATATGGTACACCTATAACCTTTTCATGGTTTCCCCCACTTTTGTGTTTTGAAAGATGCCTGTGATGTTGAAGTATTTTGGGACTTTCACCTTTAACCATCATTTTCTATAGGATGTACTAAGATTTCACACCATGTAACTCAGTTACATTCCGTGTAATTTTTAATGGGTACCATCCATGGAAGAGTATTCATGTATTGAATTATTACACATCACGAATGTTGGTTTAACATAGTGAATATTTTAAAGAATTGGGTTTTAATTTTATGTGAGGGGTTGTTATCGTACTTATCTCACATGGATTTCACAATGTGAATTGGGGTTTCACATTGTAAAATTTCACTTATTATGTTTTAAAACATATTTTTGGATGTTTTTCTAAGTCTATTATTTCTATACTCTTTGACCCTTAACCCATGGACTCTCTTAAGAATTTTTTCAAGACACCTTTCCTTCTGGATCTATTAATTTAACTTCTGATCTCGGTTGTAGTTGCGGTGTGTCTCTCTATGTAAGTCATCCTCCAACATATTCATTGACATTAATAATAGTATCACTATTCGATGGAATTTTCAGATCTATTGGGTTATGATGTGGTTTCTTGTTGGATTCTTCTACATCTATTGTGAGATCTTATTCCAAAGTCCATTTAACGGTTAGTTGTGGTGATGAGAACAACCATTCCTAATGTATGTGGGGTTTTCCTTTTCCATTAATCCTAGGTATTTTAAATTAGATTAATAAAAAGAAGATGGAATTTGATTCCTGAATATTCATTTATGTTATTTGGTTTTGTTGGTTTTTGATTCCATTATGAGTGTGTGTGACTCTTTTTTTGTTTGGGGTGGTTCCATCTCTAGAGTGTGATGATGGATCTTGTTGTTTTTCTTCAAAAACTAATTAATAATAAAAAATGGGCCTATTTTTTTTGTCTTTGTTGAGATGAGTTTTCAATGTAATTTTTTCAATCATTATTGAGAAATAGAGTTAAAAATGAGTTTTTATGAAGCATTGAAATGAAATTTGAAATGGTTATCAAAGCATTGAAATGAATTTTGAAAAAGATGACATGGGTTGCCCTTTGTTTTTAGGTTGAATGTTTAGCAAGGGGCCATCATCCATTGCTTTGTGATTATCAAGGAGGTTTGTATTTGGGTTTTCCTCTCTATTCTAGGGTTGATGTTCTAAGATATTGATATTGATATTATTGGGGGAGGGGTTTAATCAGGGGTTATTCCTCTAATTCCTAGGCACGTTCTTGTAGGAATTGTTTTGTGTACTTGATTATTATGTTATGAGAAGTCTGTGTCATGGAATCATTGTATTTTGTGGTGTTATGATACATATTCTTCAATTTTTTACAACATGGATTTCTATGATATCATTGAAATGCATGCTTCTTCTAGTAAAAATTGATATGGAAAGTGTACTTTGTAATTCACAGACCTTATTTTGTATAGATCTATGGAAGCTTGGAAATATTTTCAATCATTTTATAAAACTACATTAATTCTTATAATTACATGTTATTACATAAAATATTTCTTATAAAAAGGCTTCTCATGGAACACCTAGGTGGGATCCTACTAACCCTGTTAGCTCACACCCTGCATAACAATTCAGTGGTGTGTAAAACATCGTGTGTCATTCAGTGTAGGAAAAGGAAAGGCGCCATAATGAGGTTGTGAGGTTAATATCATCTGGTTGGGTAGATGGTGGTGATATAGAGGGAGTTTTCCATGTCATCATTTGGAGAAACTATTTGGATATGGTCATTTCTTGTTGGACTTGTCCTTTGGAGTTTTAGTTACTTTTAATGTTGTTTGTTTCCACTATATTTATATATCTATTACATATATATCATATTCAACTTCCATTGTTCCTTTTTTCTCTACATATATTCCATATGTTTTATTATTTTGTCTGAAATTGTTATTTATGTTGTGTTTTTCGATATCTTGGTGCATGTCGCCAACACAAGGGGATCGAGAATGCCCTTTGGGTATGTATGGGAATGGGTTGGGTTCAGAGTATATGGTAAACCTATTCCAATTCATTACAAAAAGATTCACCATAAGGCTTTGGTGAGAAGTATAATTCCACAATATAAAGAAGAAATGAAATATCAATGGAAAATGTTAAAGGTCCAACCTAGTGTTCATAATATCACACATGTTTGGTATCAACCATCTATTCATCATAAAACAAATGAAATTAGTTGATTTATAAAAACCACCAAAATAGTGGTATAAATATACCACTCCAAAATAGAGAATGAAGTTATTGTAGAAACGTAGAAATGATTTTTATGGATTTTAATGCTTATCTAGATGAGTTTTTAGCTTTCGAAGGTGAAAGAAATGGATAAAAATTTAAGGAGATATCAAAAAACCCCAAATGAGGAGATAATGTGTGTTCATGCACGTAGAAGAAAAGAAAATCCAATGTGTGATAGATATGGGAGGAGGAAAATGTTTATAATCATTTCATTAATTGTATTTTACATATTTCACCCCCTTCCACGAGGCATGGTTTGGTGGCATAGTTGGCCAAATCTTGCAATAACAAGTTGCATATATTTTCTTCACTGGGCATATCGCATCGGCTACCGCATATTTTGACTAACCATGTGCAATGCATGAGGTAAATCACCATCCAAGTAATTTAATGAACCACACAACCATGTGCCCAAGAACACATAGTTATATACTAACCAGGTTCCTGAAAGATTCCCATTTCCTTCCACCGCATTGTTTAGGGAAACCATAGAGGCTTTCCCTCAAGAATACCTCTAATCATGCGGCATAGTTTTCCTCCTCCATTTCCATGGTTACAAGATTGGAATGACCCCAGATTCACCAAATTCCTCCATTTCAATATTAGAAGCAGACAACATGGATTTTTAAGGAATATAAACCAAAAAATAAATGTTATGTATTTTTGGATAAAGTCGGCACATTACAACCACCCCACATTAGAACTTATCATCCCCTAGAAGCCATGGGGGAAAATGTAGTGAACATCACTCAACCTACTCAAGTCTTGAGGTCTCGATCAAACGACCACACTAAATTTTCAAAAGCTAACATTCTCTCAAAAACACTATATATCATGAAATATAAACTTATAAACATAAGATAATTATTGTTCGATACTTAAATGTTGAGACAGAGCATTCCCACATCCACCAAACTAGAGGCACAATCTACACATTATCTCTTTATCTCGAGGACTCTTATGCTTCCACCATAGGTTCTAGAATTTAAGATCCGCTCCCACTACATGGTACCACTACCATTAGAGGTATCTATCAAAACATGGTCGTAACACACCATGACACTCATTTAGAAAATACAATATGATCAAATGGTCGATTCAAAACTGACATCCTTTATACGAAATTTCAAAACCCTTCCATGAAAATCTATAACTGACTCATACATTGTATTCGTATTATCTAAAAAGTTTGAGAAATTTTTTATCACAAAATGGACATGATTAGAGAGAGGGATATATTGTTACAGCATCCCAGGTTGACTACCCTTGAAGAACATGTCTTATATAGTTGGTGATTTATAAAAACTATGCATGATGCCTCTAGTAAAAGGAACCTATTGAATCCTTCGAGCATTACTGTTGAGGACTGAAACCCATTTTTACTTATCAACCTAGCTAGAAATATCATTTAAACTATCAATCCGTAGATTGAGAAAAGTAAAATTTTCTATCAAGAAGATTTGGATTTTCAAGGTTAAATAGATATTCCAAGACCATCTAAGAAAAACAATTAACATCATAGGTAGAATCAATACTCCAAGGTTCCCATCCCAAGAAATCCACATGCAAATCTTACATGAGTGATGTTGTTACAAGAAAAATTCACACAGAAAGAACACAAAATGATGCCAATGTGAAATTTTCCTAACAATAAATCCATGTAGATCCAACCAGTGTCCATGAGTGATTCATTGTTGTTCCTACATGGGAACCCATGTATCACTTATAATCAATCACAATAGTAGAGAATTTTTTTTTCTATAACTAAGTCATGATCAAACCACCACTAATATACCCATCATATTTTAAAACCATAATGTGGGATAATAAAAATTCTCTCCCAGCATACTCAGATGATACAAAGATATGGGTCATTGTAGCCTTAAATCCCAAAGTACACGATGTGGATTTTAAAAATTGTGAGTTATTATCTGAGACACTTTTTCCACATTTAATATGAAATTCTTGATAATGATTAGTATTTTCTTTAACTAAAAACAAAAGGAGGGGATACATTGAACAAAAATTGGTTGACATACTTAATTGTACACATTTACTTCCCCTGATACATCCGCATCACCTAAACATGATACCTTCATCATTTGAGGAATCCCAAGGTTAGCCAAACTCAACCATCGTGGATCATCCCCTACCAATGAATTCTTGGTAGGTTACTCGTACAACAAAGAATATCACTAACGTTCTCCTAAGAAATTACAATATTAAATGAGAGATCAAGATCTATAAGCTATTTGAATCTAGTATGACCATTTTTAATGAACCTATAGGTTACATGTAATGAAACAATTAAGAAAAGTCCATGTGATTCTCTCCACCATAATATTTTCCTCTATATTAGATTTACCGAGAATGATATCACATTCCATGACACATGCTCCACATAACAATTAGCACAGTCCTAGAGGTGGCCATAACACATAAAAATTCATATAATATATATGCCAGAGAAAATTTTCCACTCAAAAAAATTTGTTTAGATTTACTTCTACACATACACATACCTCTCATCCTCTGTTAAAATTTTGAATGCACTATAACATTAGTCATAAAATTAAAACATCTGACTAGCATATCAAAACACTTATCCCCTCTTGTTACATCATTCCACTCAATGGGAAAAATATGAACCTTTAATAAATCATGTGTCACTCAATATCAGAGCATATTGATTTTCAAAACATAAATACTGAGATTAAACATTTCACTCTATAAGAAACTATTTGATGCCTCACATAACAAGATGATGGGTACCAAGTATTTCGACACATATTTCCCTGAGATTATACAAGAAAAAGAGACATCCATGACACTATAAATAGTCTTTTCATCTATATGTATTCATGTATTTGATGGTCCATACTACACTTCATCCCTTGAGTATCATTACACTATTTACAGAAAACATACGTAGGACCTCTCAAGCCACCGAGAACTAGTAATAACTGAGATAGGGTGTCACGTGACCTACCAAATAATCTAATGATTGTTAGGAATGTTTCACTTATTGAAAATGACCATCACCTATCCTCACACCCATAATAAGGGTCAAAGAACCAAGTGACTACCCATCTTGATTAGGGCATCACTTTTAAATATTAAAAGTCCTATGATGGTTGAATACACCCAAACAACCCCATCCATGATAAATTTATTGTATGAAAATATTAAGAGCATTAATGAATATAAGGGTGTCACCTATATCATATATCCTCTAACCAAAACTGAAAATTTCCTCCCTCCCAAGGGGTTACCCTATATAATATCACAAAATGAATGATGCCATGATGTTAAAGCCCGAGCAATATGAGGGAGTCATATGGGTAATTCTCACACACCCGTCTCAAGGAAAAGATACAGTATAACCTATTTAAACTACCCTTATACTAGTGTTCGACTAAATCACCACATAAGTGACAACATTTTTTAATTAAAATAAAACACATTTCATTCATTAAACACTTCAAAGATAGTTTTTCAAATAAAATAAACTCCTACTATAAGGTATAACATATAATTAATTTAAAATTACCATTTTGGGCACTATTAATCCCAGTCATCTTGTAATAGTTAGGGAACTTTTATAAGAAATGTGATTTTAAAAACCATTCCACAGTTTTTAATGATTTCTACAAAAAACAAAGCATATGGAAGGTATCTTATTAACAAAAAAACGTAATAGTAATTCAAAACATCCCATTAATGCCGTCACTATAATGTCCCACCTTTTGGAAGAATTAATACCCCATGGGGTAGAGCTTTATGTAATGAAAAAGAAACGCAAATTAGTGTGGTAGAAATAATCCATTTCAGGTTAAAATTAAAAGAAACCCAACCTTTTAGAAAATTTTAATTTAAAACACACTTAGCATGCTAATTTCGCAAGAACAACACCTTAACTAACCTTTTGGGGGTAAAATTGAAAATTTATGAGTTTATTGAAACATGTAATTAACACCAGGAAAATTAAGTACATGTCATTAATAAGGAACCAAAACCTTTACAGTCAAGTAATAGAAACCATTATATTCACAGATGTTTTTAAAAAGAAAGAATGTAAAAGGAGTATCTGTTATATAGGTTACCACCATCAATTTATTGACCACCCATACACTTTACTAATTGTAGGAGGATCCACAAAACCAATACAATTTCATCTAGGATATAATGAAAAAATAAAAATCTTATCATTTATACATAATCATCTAGGTATAAAATCACACCAATAAGGGTTTGGTTGTCTGGGTCATCACTTTCCAATTCATAATGCACCTATACACTATAAAAACTCATATTTGACTCCCATTTAATCGAAACTAGAATGCTACATCCCATTCTATACAATCATACAATCATGTTAATTTAAAATAGTCACAGTTTTTAATAGCCTAACATGATAATCAACCAGTTATGAAATATAAATATCAAATCATGCTAAAAAGGCATAAACAGGTCGAATAATCATGGAACACTACTAGATAATTTTGGAATTCTAAAAGATGTCAAATTATCATGGATAAAAAATTTGAATTCAAATTCATGATCATAATATACCTAAACAGGTGACAGATAAATGTGTTATTTAAATTCTTAATATGTAATTTTAGAGACAAAACAACTAACATGCAAGGTATATCAAAAATTTATAATATCTTAACAATGATATCTATATGGAATGTTATAATTCACATAATGTTAATTCTTATAGTTCCTAGTATTAATCATGTAAAAATAATTCCCTCATCTCATCGAGCTAAAGATGAGGTTATCCTCATTCCAATAATTTCAAAATCCTTAACACCAATAAATGTGTGTGTCATCTAAAAGTGACGTCATATCATCGATAATGAAATAATCCAATAAATATAATTTCCAACCTTGGTAATTTGTGTTTCCCTTATACCCAGGTCAGATGCATTCAAGAATATAGTTATATCCAAATAAAACGTTTCTAGTGTCCCACCTATAACCAAATAGTAATAAAAAAGTAAAAGCACTCTGAAAAAATTTTATAGCATCCTAACTAGATTTTCACTAAATAGGTCGTCGGACTGGTCAACTCCTAGCCTCAAGTGCATCTACCAGAATACTTGATGATTACAATTATAATTATGTGCCTAGGGTGTGTCTAGAATAGAATATTCCCCTATATATATTTTATGATA
Source organism: Viscum album (assembly GCA_963277665.1). Classification (NCBI taxonomy): domain Eukaryota; kingdom Viridiplantae; phylum Streptophyta; class Magnoliopsida; order Santalales; family Viscaceae; genus Viscum; species Viscum album. The sequence goes on along the minus strand of OY728132.1, from coordinate 1,737,077,934 downwards.
AATGGTATCAAGAATAATATAATAGCATAACCATGATAAATTAGAAACATACAACATTTGAAGTAAAAAATGTAATCCATGAATGTTAATTGAAAACATGGGAATGATGGAAAACAACATTTCATAAAACATGATAATGATTTCTTATCATGATTCTATAAAAAATATAGTACTAAGAAATTTTTTTTGAATGAAAAGCTGCATGTTATCACAACTATAAATGTTCCCAAAAATGTCACTACAATATCTCAAGTATAGGACTCATCGCCTTCCCTTAAATATGAATCCTAATGTATCAATGAAATCAAATATTGAATGAAATCTTTTCCATTTATCCAGACCTATGATCCAAAAGTTATATTGGGCACCAAATTGAACCCGAGCTGGGTGTGAGACTTAAATATCAATAGGATGGATCCCACAGTTTCTAAGACATTTTTATTCAGGATGTATGTAATGAATCGAGGTGAAAATATATAATAAATGATTATTAGTACTCAATAAAATTGACCTCAACATGGTATAGTTTCATAATGGACACTCATTACATATCAACAACTTTAGCTGAAGGTGAGAGTCTAAACATGTACCTATGGAAGGAACAATACATCTATGTAAATTCCAATATAATCACAGAAACCCATAAAGGCATACCCCCGGGGTTCTAATTTGTCTTGGGATCTAATTAACTTGTCATCCTTAAATATTTCTAGTTAATCAAAGGAGAAGCATCATAATAGCATAAGAAAACTTATAATGTATTTGAAAATTTTCAATGTAAACACGGAAAATAAAAAAACATACCCCCATGCTTGTTCTATGCCTTGGGGTCCTATATTTATGTCATTATATAAGAATGCTAAAGTATAAATAAGAAGAATTATTAGAGTGAATAGTTGGATAATAATAATAATCAAGAACTTATATCAAAAAGCATGTCAATAAAATATTATATCTTTCAAATACAAAGGTGAAGTCTCAAATCTATTCAAGGAGATAAAAAAGAATCAACTGAATTAATACTGTAACATCATATATAATCCAATATTGCCGAGTACATCCTAGGAAAACCATATGATATCGCTATTATCAATAAACACTTGGTAAATCTGATTTTATCCCTAGTATATATTATGGGGACCAAGTATAACCCAATTCATTGAGTATCTGTATAGCCACTGGGTAAGTCCATGGTTTCTTCCCCCGGGAACCAGGAATCGCTGAAGAGAATAAGAAACTAATTGGGAATCCCTTTCCTAGAAGGCCAAAGAATTATCTATAAAACATCAAGTGAAAACCCACCGAGTATAGTGAGTCCATCCATGAGTCTTTAATACGGAGGACCTGTTCTTTCTCGGAGAATATCAATTGAAACAATTATCCAAGTCACATCACATGTAATAAATATATATGTCAATATAAGAATTTTTTATTGAAATACATTTAAATAACCATCTATTGTTAAAATATATCAACCTATTTCAATTTCGCCAATACACAATGTCACATTTCATATGACCAATAAATAAGACATAAAAATGAGTAAGCATGGAATGAGTCATAAGAAACAAGGAATAACATGTACAAAATTAAATAAATATTTGGGTATAATGCATTATCATTCCTCTTACTAAAATGTAATCGATTATATCTTAAAAACACATGTTTTAAATATTAACCATGTACTACATTCCATTAAATGTAATACATGGGATTTAGTGATAGAAAAATTTACAATGTAAAGCACATTGCATAACATAATGAGGGAAACAAGATGCATGAATCAGGATTTTCATCCAATATATAATTAATAATTGAAATATATAGTATCTGACATGATGTATAATTATTATCCAACATGCATAATATTTTTTTTATTCGGCTTAATGTTTTCATTATGAAGATCCCATCACCTATGTTTGAATATAAGGAGCTAGTAAATTGGTTCAAGTGAATGCATAATTTTACTCCACTTAAATCAACAAGATACATAAATTAATTAATTAATCCATTAGCAAAAAACACACAACCAATGTGTTTTTCATTTACATAATATGGGAATAATATTCTATGTAAGCATGGATCACAATTAAGGGTGTCCAAATGCCAGGAAATCACCCAATATTGGGTTTATTTTTAATGATATATCACTATGGACATAGTGAAAAATTCCAGTTAATTTAATATTGTATAACAAATCATTAGTGGAAGTATCCAATGAGCAACACAATGTCGCGATATCAAAAAGTGATGAAATGAGTTTGAAAAAGATTAAATTCCATACATCATAGTCATAATAGGACACTAATATTGTAAAAATCGTTGATTCATTCTAAAAAGGAAGAAATCAAAATTTTCATATAAACTCCCTAAAAATGTTATAAATCCATCTCTCCACAATTGCACAATGGATTTAGAGGAACCATAGAAATAAAATAGTGGGAATGGTATAGATTTCTGAGATGATTCAGTAGATTTTGATGATAATGAAAATACACAATGATCAAAATAGATATATCGAAACCCCAAAGGAGGATAATAGGGAAGTTTGTGCACCTTGAGACAAGAATATCCTACCTAGGGGAGGGGATAGATAATGGAAAGGGTTAAAAACATTTATTTAACAGTATTTTATGTATATCACACCCATATTCAATGTTCATCATTTTGTTTAATTTTTTGCCAAACCATGTAGAAATCATGTTAATGGCTTTTCTTCACAGGGCACATCGCATGAGATACCACACAATTTAACTAATAGTGTGCATAATATACAGTACCACATAGTACAAACCCTAAAATGGATTTTTGTATGACCCTGTACCCAAGCCCATATGATTTCACACTAACTGTGTGACCTACATTATCCCACAATATGCTACCACACAATTTAGGGAAACTGGACAGGTTGGGCAGCATGGTTTCCTCTAACCAGGAAGCCTAGTCTACCACCTCTATTTCACTAGTTCTAGGGTTCAAACGATCCCTAGACATACCCAAGACCTCCATTTTATTATTTATACATTGAAACTAAGGCCATTTAAAAAAACAAACCAAAAATAAAATAGACTATACCATTGGATAATGTTGGTACATTAGAAGTAAATATGATCATTTTAATTTTGGACATTATGGATAGTTATTGATGTAATATTTTTTATTAAAATTATAAATATTATAAAATTACCATAACACTTTTCTTAATTTCCTGGGATTACTAATTTTTTAACAATAGAATCCTTCGGTCAAAGTTACAACCTTTATATGACCTTTGGACGACAGTATGACATTTATAATATTATATTCCATAAAATGAAATTTTTTTCACACTCTTTTTTTAATGATTATTTTTTTAATATGGGGTTATATTACTGATTTGTTCAAATATAAATAGTATTTATGATGATAAAAGGTTTATCTACCTTATTTTAATTTATTAATAATTTTTAGTGATAAAATAATTACCTTAATGGTTGACACAATGATGATGTAGTAATGATTTAATTAATGGATGAATCAAATAAATGATACTAAAAATATCAAAATAAAAATAATTTCTTATAATTAATGTAATCCACTAATGTTTTGGATGAAGTTTACATATTATTGATGTTTTAAAATATGTGGTTCTACGATATTATGTTATTATAATATTTTTTAAAAAGTCAACAGATGAATCATTTAACAAATGACATTATTGATATTTTAAAATAAAATAGTATTTTATTAATTATTATAATATTAATAAAATACCAATTTCTGAAATTATATTGCGATAAGTATCAAATTTTATTTAAGGACGCATTTATTTTTCATTACTAAATTTATTGTAATTATATTAATCTTTAAATCATAAAGTACATGGTATCATAGTAAGACATAAAAAGGTTAAATAATTCTTAAATCTGAAATATATTGATTAATAATACTAAAAACATATGTTATTCGTATTGGATGAATATATAATGACCCAAAAATATCCTATACTGTGGATTAATAATTTTTGATATATTTTAAATTTTAAAATTAATTTATATTAATTTAATATTTTTATGATTTCCAAGAGTGATCCTCCCCTCTCTCATAAATGGGAACAAACAATTATCTATTTATCATATCTAACACTTATTTGGATCCACCATGATCTACCCAAATATAATACTAGAATCCCTCCCTTCATCTAAGAGATCTTATTATTTGCATTACACCCTTCTAAAATGTTTGAAGAAATTAATCAAAAGAGACCACCCAAAGAAGATGCATAATTTATATTTAAATGTTTCAGTTTTATTTCTTCTTCCACATCCTTTAAACATTCTCATCCGTGAAGAAATAATAACACTAGTATCATCAATATAATTATATTTCATAATTTTAATATCATATCCTATATCCATTTACAATTTCATCAAAATATAAATTAATTAATTTTTTGTGTGCATAGTCGACTACCACCCCACGAACCGAGAAAGTAAATTTTCCATCACTATCTCCCAATAATGGTTATAATGATTAAATAATTTTTATATATGATATTAATGACATATTTATCATTATGAAATAATAATACTTCAATTATGCTCTTAACTTTCCATACACATAAAAATGATAATGTCATTCATGCATACGAGTAGTTTCGGGATAAACCAATGAAGGGTGGTTATATAATAATTTCCAATGAATTGGGTGTGGAAGTCATTTGTATGGATATTAAATTTATATAATTTACATGTATGGAATTATACTTCATGGTTTCACCAATTAAGTATAATTATGTCCCATGTTTCCTAGTCATATTTTATATTATTGCATATGAGTTTTATTCAATATATATTGATATTCAGAAGGTAAGATAATAATATTTTGGAAATAATTATTCATTTTTTGGGGAAACAGATGAATTTTTTAATTAAATGTTTTATGGGTTTTTAAATTAAAAATTTATTACTTTCTTGTATGTTCCAAAACTAATTTTTTGTGCTAATCTCAGGTTTTGAAATTTTTTTTCATAGAGTTTATAGAATATTAGGGAATAGGTTGAGGTCATGAAGAAAATTGTGAAGATGCATTAGAAAAAATACGTTTTTTTATTTAAAAAGGGATATATTTTTTTGGAAATTTTGATACAGAGTATAAGAGTCTACTTATAATTTTATAGTTTACTTCGTAATAGTTTTTATAATTCTCTATAAATGTAAACCAAGAATGATATTTGGGAAATGGATTTTATTTATATCTGTAAAATAACTAATCTATGTATTGTATAAGTATGATTTCTTATATATATGAATCTTTTTATGTAAAATAAATCGCATCTCTTTGATGAGGGGGTAGTCTACATATCTATTAATGACATTATCACTATTTCAATGTTCAAAAAGGTAATAAATAAAATTATATATTAAATTAAAAATAGAATAATTATGTCTATAATATCATATATATACGTTTTGTTTTTAACATAGGTTTTCATAAACCCACCATTATTATATTGAATGTAATGTGTGAACGTATCACAACATTTTTAGGAGGTGGTAGTCCCCAGGTCTACAATGATGTAATTATATTCATAAAAATTGAAAACATGATGGTATGTGTATATATAAAATTTCTAAAATTATAAAGAAATAATAATTATCATATATATATATATATCATAAAAAATTATGTGTCCATAATAACGCCCAATGATGAGAGTTTTGTAATTGAAGAAATGAGCAACCCCATCTCTTGAGGCGGTAGTTTGCTGTATAAAAATGGTAATTTCACAACTCTTTTGATGGAATTTTGTGTTCATGTTATTAGAAAACATAACATAAAAAATTATAAGTATATATAAGACATCTATTTTATTATATAATAATGTAATAAGTATAATTTAACAGGTGGAGAATGAAATAAATCTTAAATTCAGGTTCGGGAATGTTTCCTCTTTTTCAGGTAATGCTAATTGGAATGTTCCAAAGGGCTCCCATTTTTAGATTTAATAACAATGTGGTTTCTCTAGAGTGAGGGGAGGGATTTTGGAAGATTATTTTTCCCTGTATTGTTTCATAAAAATAGCTTGAGATGGGTTATTATGTGAGGAGAGGAGGCCGTTTATATGTGGGAAAATGGATGCATTTGACACTCTTGAAAATATTTGTGTACTATCCACATTATACTTGTCCCCAAAGAATTTAATATAGACCATTTGAGATATTTAAATTTTTATGGAAATAAATATGGACATATAATAATTTTAGACAAGTTTTTAAATCATTTTGATTCTTAAGATTTATTTTTTACCACAAAGTATTCTAATTTTTACAATAAGTGATGTAATTAATTTTAATTCCTTTCACAATTACTTTTGGAAAATTAATTAATTTGAAATTATTAGAGAATATAAATTATTATAAGTACAAATATGGAATACCTTTTCTAAAATTATAACTATATATGTGGCTGAAATTATTTTAATATTAAACCCACATACCGAACGAAAAAGTATATTTTTAATGTAAATGTTTAAATGATTGCTATGATTTTATATCTAGATTCAATGTGAAGTTGTTTCTAGTTACCAAAACTATTTTCCATGATATAATTTTTATCTAGTTTTTTGTTATAAGAATTTAAAAATACAATTTTACTATAAAAATATATTGGATGAAAATTATCTTCTAATCTAAAATTCAATATTATTCCTATAGATCAAATAAGAATGTTCTAAAAAAATAATAAAAAAACAGCAAAAGTACATTTTGATATTTTTATTTAAAAAATGAGTTTTAATGGGTCATAAATAAATTATTATACGGTCAAAAATTATATTTAAAATTTGTGTGAAATTAAAAGGAGGGAAAAAAACATTTTAATATTATATAACTTTTTATTCTTAAATTTTGATTTAAATATATATTAAAAATATAATATTACTAGGTGAATCTTCAAAAATTTAAAAATTAATAAAAAATAATATCGTTATTATTATTTTTTCTATATGATACAAAGGTTATGTGAAATCTACCATATTATATTATAATATTAACAATATATTATTCTTCGTTATACCTCACTCTTGCGTATAACACAATATTATGAAAAATTCATTTTTGAATGTCATGTACACTATTGTAAAAAGTGTCCCCTTAAGTAAAAATTAATATTTAATTTAAAAATATTATTCAATATGAATAATAATTATAATATCATTACCTGGGATTTTATATCCTTCCACATTTAGGAAATCGTGTCCTTAAAATTTCGTTTACATATTAATTAAGGGGGAATATTTTTTCCTCACATAATTTTTAGATTCCCATATTGGCTCTTCAACCATATGGTTTCATAATAAAACATTCTACTAGTTTGTTACATTATTATTCAATACATTCTCAATATGCTCAAATTCATAAACTAGTTGTTCCTCATAAGAAATATTATCTTCAAGCAGAACTACATTAGGGATCAAAACTTGAGATAAATATGGTATATTAAACCATAATATTGAATCATGAAAAAATTTCCTAAAAACAATAAACAAGGACGTAAAGACTCTTAGTAGAAAAATTATCCAAATTTCTCCATGATTTTATATGGTGCAGTTATCCCTAGAATCAAAATTCCCTTACCAAAATTCACCATATGTTTAAATGGAGAAGTATTTAAAAAAGACAAAATGATATACCTTTAAATAATGATATTTTCATCAGTTATCTACAAAATGTTTATACCTTATATTAGCTTTCCTCATTCATCTTAGAGTCCACTAAAAATACTTTTTAATTTCCTCAATCAAATATGGAACCATTACCATCCTTTATCCTACATCATACCGAATATCTAGAGTCTTACACCAATTTATATTCAATTCATAGAAATGTGTCATCAATATACTAGAATGAATATTGTTTTTATATGAAAACTCAATCAAATATTTATGTTGATCCCAAAATCCCTGGTAATCCATTGCGTAAGAAAAAATCATATCATCCTAGTTTTGAATTATCTACTCTAACTGTTCATCAGATTAAATATTAAAAGATGTATTGAAATTTAATTTAGTACCTAGTGAATTCTTTATTTCTTTCCAAAAAATTTATGTGAATATGGGATTAGGTTCTAATACAATAGAAAAGTATCTCCATGTAACCATAAAAATATCCATTAAATATAGTCTTTAAATATGAATTAGAGACATTGTATATATAATGGTATGTAAATGTGATGATTTGGTAATTTGATAAAAAATATCCCAAACCACAGCAATTCTTCGAAATGTAATTGGAAATTACACCATGAAATCCATTGATATATTCTCCCATTTCCATTTCATCACTTGTAAAGGTTGAAGAACCCACTTAGGTAACTGTCATTATGCTTTATCCTGATGAAAATTCAGACACTTTATGGTAAATTATCCAATGTCTTATTCCATTCTATATCTTCAGTGATACTCTCAAAGGTCTTTATACTTCTTAATGTTGTCTATATGAACTGAAAAAATAGAACTATTATGTTTTGTCAAAAAATCATTCCACTACTGTAAATCACATGGAACACAATATCAATTTATAAATAATAGAACACCTTCTTCATCTATATTAGATTAGTTAAATTACTAATCATAAAAGTCCATACCTTTTCAAGAAGATATTAATACATATTCTTAGTTTTTTGAATTTTTTCTAACAAATATGACTACAATAAAGCTTGAAACAGTATAGATGGTGTCTTTAAATACACAATATTTATGACATAATTCTTAAAATAAATAACCAATTAGATTCCCTTGAAATAAATCATGGTTAATGTATAATTACTATTCTGACTCAAATCATTGGAATCATTTTTCACTTCTTGGTTGACATTGAACCATGCTATCATAATACATTATGAGTTTTAGCCATAATATTTTTCTCCTACTCAGCCCTTTATGATAGAATATATTATTAAAATGTTATGATAATTAAATATCTCATACTTCACTCTATAAAAATGATTCCTCCATGTTTTCGATGTAAAAAACTGCATAAAATTCCAAATCACAAGTAGAGTAATTAAAATCATGAGTTTCCAACTGATTTGAACCATAAGAAATTATGTTACCATTATTAATTAGGACACAACATTGTCCATTTAATTATGCATCACTATGGATAAATAAATATCCATTTCTATATGGTAGGGGAAAATTAGAGAACTGACTAATCTTCTAATCAGTTCTTGAAAACAAACATCGCATTATTTTATCCAGACTTACCTAACTACCTTTATTGTTAATATAGTTAATTGGATAGATAACCCAAAAATGGTTTTAATAAAGCATTTTATATAACACACTAATATATGAAAACTACTAATCTCAAAGAAATTTGTAGGTCATGGATCCTTTTAAAACCCTTTTGTTTTAGATGGGTCAGTAGTTATGCAGTAATTTGAAACAATAATTCCAATGAATGAAATATGTATAACCAAAATGGAATTTTATTAAATTTAACATATCTTTTATTTATTTTAATGTTTTCAAAAAAATCATTATGTTCCTTTCATGTTCCTCATGGATTTTAGAATATACCATAATATAATATATAAACACAATAGTAAACTGATCCAAAAACTTATTTCAGACACTATTCATTATATTCATAAATATATAATGTGTATTCGATAATCCAAAGGGAATAAATACAAACTTATAATGAATATATCTTGTCTGTAATGCATTCTTCAGAATTCCATCCACATTCACCTTCATCTAATTGTAACCATACATCATATCATTCTTCAAAAAACATGGAGCACCAAAGAGATAATCAAATAAAACATCAATATGAGTAAAAAGACACATGTTCATAAAAGTGATGTTATTCATGGCTCTATAATCAATTTGATGTATCATAAAACCATATTCCATTTTCACAAGTAAAATAAAAGCACCCAGTTGGGAAGTGATAGTTGAATGAAACCATTATGAATAAATTCTATCAACTTGTTTTTCAATTGTACACATTTTTTTGATCCACTTGATAAGTGGGATTATAAAATTTCATACCATCATGGAATAAATCAACAGTAAATTAAATATCCTAATCGAGAACATCACCAGGAAAATAATTATTAATATCTTATGTAAAATCATTCACTCTTGGGAGGTCACTAATCAGAACAGTTTCATTATTTTCAAGAATATGAGATAGATAATATTCACTAACAAATTTCCTAAATTTATCATCTCCTTAGTATTTTATCGAATTAATGAAATAGTTGAAAAATATTTTCTTCACATGCTCAATATATTTTTTCATGATAGAAAATCCAATCCACACTAAAAATGATAACAATAAGTACTATGGGAGGTTTAAAAATATTTTTTTGAAAACCATCAATATATGAAAATATGAATATTTGAATAAATAATTATTTCTATAAATCTCCCACCTTGAGTAATTAACACAATGTTTATATTAAATTCATTATGTGATATTCCCTATTTAAAAGTATATTTTTCCAAAATGAGCGAATGTGATGATATAGAGTAAAAATAATTTTGGTACAATTCCAATTAACTGGAAACATACCTTTCAATATTTCATTTTTTCAATATAGATAAACTATAATAGTATCAAAATATTTTATCACACAATATTCCTTTCATTCTTGATGGTCTTCACCCTATGAAATCCTCATTGTATACACATTGGCATATTAACCTAACTCATTACATATAAAATATCTTATTGCTATAATTTAATTTATTTCATGATAATATTCCATAAAACCATGATAAATATAACCAAACTTACCACATCATAATAACATCATATCATTTGAAATATAATCTCAATAATTAATTTTACAACACTTCTCAAAATATGATAATTTTTTTTTCTTGCCTGTAAACTTATCTAAGGAATTATTTCCCATTTCATTCCAATTGGACATTTATTTTCATTATTTTCATGGGATACATTATCATCATTGAACTCTATTTATACTTTATTATTGCATCAAACAAGATTTTCATAAAAATTTTACTCCCATGACGCTAATTCCCATCGATATCATGGATTTAATCTTGATTAAAACCAATTTATATTACTATAAATATCTCATATAAAATTTATGTCATACCATGAAGTCATGTGATGTTTTCCTCATATGCATCAACCAAATATTCCTCCTTTGTCTCAATTAAATGAATTGTTTTTCCAATATATATTGAACTAGATTAAGAAAATATTTCTCTGAGAAAATATTCATAAATTAATCCTATTCCGAGCCATAAATCATTTCACATTATCTGATATTATTAACCATTAGCCATCACTAACAATCTTCACCTTCAAAATAATAATTTTCTAGAGTTACATCCGGGAGATCATAACAACCCAATATATCAGATATCATTTCCTGGTATTTAATCCATCCTTCAACTATCATGGGGTCAGATTATTCTCTAAATGATAGGGTTGATGCCTTCTAAAATGATTTATGACCATCGTGTTCCTCTATTACAGATCTTGTCTTTCTCTTACATAGACAGCAGAACCCATTATAGTCTATTTCAACTGAGGCACTACAATAAAAAATGTTATATTTAAATTTCAACAATCATGAGATGTAGATTGAGATGAAGATTTTCCATTTGGTTATTCTGACTAAAAATTCCCAATTAACTACATGGAAAACCACTCTGATCAAACATACATTAGATAAAGATGAATCATAATAATTACTTGATATATCATTATAAATTAACTATAAATTAAAAAAGTATGTTGAAATGTTAATGACACCACCAAAACCTCTAATATTATTTATCCCTTTCATTTTATATGAATAGTAATATCCCATGATTCAACATTACATATTATTAAGTTAAGTAATTATTTTTACTTTATTTAACATGTAGGATAATTTTATATTTAGTATTATAATTAATTTCACCATAAATAATGTATAACGAAATCATAAATACATATTTTACACTTCCAAACAATATCCATGTTTCCCACTATCTAAAACTTTTAAATTGAAACACGGTATCTTTTCTAAAAGACCTCGTATAATTCAACATGAATTCTTCCAATCCCTAACTAATCTTTATGTCATGTGATAGGAATTAAAAAGTGTGGGACGAGCCTAAAAAGACATTAATGTAAAGAATATTGAAACCATTAGTCCATTGATAAACAATAAAACTTATTAAAATAGTATCAAAATGTAATTATTTCAGACATAATAACTAGTTAATAAATTTCATTGAGAAATAATCTCTTTTCAGTATTTTTTGCAATCAATAAATTATCATAAAAATGATCAAAATTATAGAAAATAAATACATGATTATTATAAAATTATTATGCTTTTCACTATTATAAAGGGAATACACATGTAGTTTAATTCCATACATGTCACTCTTAAAAATTGAATAACGATACATCTTACTTCCATACAGAACGTATTGGAGGGAAATAACAGACCCACCCACTGATGATTTATCCCGAAACCAACGGTCACTGGTTTATCATAGATCCTCCCATCAAATGCTCATGTAATATTATATAGTCATGACACATCAAATATTTCAATTTTCAACATTTTCCACCTAAAAATATTCTTCTTTAGTCATATGGAAACATTTCAGGATATTGAAATAATAAATCAATTTTGAAAACCAACATTCCATAACAGTGTACCAAGAAAAGAAAAATGGTAGATATGGGTTTCTTTTTCCATTAAAATCATGAATCATTGTAGAGGAATTAAATTTGAAATATATAAATAAAATACCATTTTTAATCTTTTTATATCCATATAAATAATTATTTAAAACAATACCAAGAATATTGAAATAGTGTAAAGGATAAAAAATTTTAAAATTCAAAGCATCCAAAACAACTTTGAATATTCAAAATCCAATCCCTATGAAAGAATAATTTTTTAGAAACCTAAAAATAAAAATAAAATTGATATAATATGTATCTATAAATTCTAATGGGTTGTATATATTTATTATAAAATAATAATAGTGAACATCATCATTAAATAACATATTGAAAGGAGATTTAGATGAAATTACTTACCTTGAGAATGACATGTCATCTTGGTATTTATCATCAAAAATAATAAACATATGATTATTATTTACATGTTTAAGATCCTTTATTATGTTTATATATTCATTTAATTCATTTATTAATATTGTTCAAGCAACTATTTAGAAAATTAAGTATATTTAGGGTGTTTTGACCATATTTGGTTTATGTGTAAAATATATATGGTTGGATGACTATGGTCAAGGAGGTCATTACAAAAATATATATAATTTTAAAATAATGAAATATTTATAATATTTATACAAAAATTACACTTTGAAAACCAATCCTGAAATATTTTTTTTAAAATGATCCAACATTACAACTATGGAGATAGTAGGTTGTACGTACGCATGAGTAACATTCCAATTTTCTAGTGATCATTATCAAAGGTGGGTAAGTTAAAATTATCATTTAATGGTGATATTTATATCATAAATACCATATTATTTAATAATATAAACTTATATATTTTATTCATGTGATGTAAAATGAATCAAATCTATTAGAGGAGGTGTTAGTCCACGCGTACAAGAATGAAATTTTCACTTTATTCAAGTGTAGAAGGGTAATAAAAAAATGACATATTATATTTACAAAAAGAAGATTATTACCTGAATATCATATATATTTCTTCTGTCTAATATGTTTAATTAAACCCATCATTAATATATTCTATGTAATTTGTGAATATATAACATCTGGTTGAGGATGCGGTAGTCTATGTGTCCTCTAATGATGGTATCATATTCTTGAAAAATAGAATGAATAATGGTCTATGTATAAATAAAAATTCTAGACGTATGAATAAATGATTAATATATATATATATATATATCATGTGAACATATTTTTTTATTCATAATTCCCATCCACGATAGATGATAAAGGAAAAATAAAAGACACAATTCGGCAAGGTGGTAGGTCATCGTACAAAATAGTAGGTTTGTTACCCATTTTATAGAAGTGTTTGTAGGTATAGGAAAGAAACTTAAAATAATAACATTCCAGTATATCGATGATAATTATTTTTTTATATAATCGTGGATTAATAATAATTTTATGGGTTTAGAAATAAATAAATCATAAATTCTATTTGAAAAATGATACCCCCTTTATCATCCTCATCCAATGGCCCGAAGGCCTTCATTTTTATTGAATTTTGATAATCCACCTTTCAAGGGGTGAGTTGGAACCCTTACAAGGCTGTAGGCGTAAGTATTACAAGGCCCGTAGGCCTTAAAAGAATTCATTGCCAGTAGGATTCAAACATTACATACAACCCAGACTAACTACTTGGAAATTCTCGTCCCCAGCATCTTTACCAATATAGATAAATATTGGTTTAATTCTTTAAATATTTCCAGAAAATTATTTTTAGAAAGGTTTTTGGATCATTTAGACTATTATGATATATGTTTATCCACTACGTCACAAATTTTTTTCTTGATCGTAGTTGTTAATTTTAATTGATTTCACAAATAATTTTGGTAAAAAACTTCGTTGAAATTATTCAAAATTAGAAATTTTTTTGATTCCACATATGGATTCCATTTCCAAAATACTATCCACAAAATTGTAGACATTAATTTAAATATGATCTCATAAAATGGATGACAAAGTGGGGGTTTAATGTAAAAGTATAAAAGATTTCAATGTTTATATATATATATTAAATGTGAAATTATTAATAATGGAATTTTTTTAAATAATTTAAATGTTGTATATTTATACATTAAACCCAAATAATAACATAATTTAATTCTATAAATAAATTGTATGAAAATCTAATTTTGACAAAAAAATTTGTATTATTTAAAATTAATCCAATTATGAATGTTATCATAAAAAATTACAAAGTAAATTTTAATATTTAAATTTCAAAAATGATTTATAATATTAAATTTAAAAATAATAAAAAATTTTCAAATTTTTTTAACTATATGGTCAATATTAAAAGAAATAAAAACTATCATTAAAAAATATACATTTTTATGCTTAAAATTTAATTTAATCTTAAATTAAGTATATAAATTTTGTTATATGGGTGTAAAAATATTTTTTAAACATGTATGAACATAATATAGTAATAAATATTCATTACTATTGAACAAATAGAGACATGATAACATCAAAATTAAAAAATAATATTAACACTAAATTATTTCTCATTATAACTTAATATTTTGTACAATGCAACATTTTAGAGAAACACATTATTGAGTGGAATTTACGCTATTGTATATTACTTCTAATTTATTGTAGAATTATATTTTAATTAATAAATAATTATTATTATGAATAGAAATTATTATATCATTACTAGGGATGTTACACCCCCGCTACTAGTCAGCTACCTATGGCATATGGGTAGGCATACTAAAGATCTTGTGGTGTTGTGGATTGGGGAACTAGCATTTGTCTCGTAGGTAGAGACATTATAAAGTGGTATCAAAGGAATTTTATTTTTTTCCCTAAAATTTGGTAATAGTATATGGGAGGGTATAATGAGATTCCCTTGTTTATAAGCTCATTAATGGGAGTAGATAACCCATGTGTTAGGGAAAATACATGTATAGTTGGAGTTATTTTTTTCATGATGATTTCAATAATAGTAGGAAGTTATTTTACATTGGTTTATGCACTTTTTTGTGGTGTGGTTGTTTTCTATGATTTTCTTCCTCAACAAGTATAGTGTTGGATTTGAGTACATGTCCATTATTCTAGGCACTCATGATCTTGTGTGACATGGATCCAGATATTAAAGTAGGTAAAATCATGTTTATACAACTTTTTTGGTAATTGATACATTTATCCTTATTTGTGAAATTTTAATAGAAATAGTGATTTAGATTAATTAACAATAGATAAATTATGTTATGTTTGGAACATTAAAATGCAGAAAAATGGGTATCTCATGAATAAATTATCATATGAAATGTTTTTACCCTATTTTAGACATAATTGAGGGTTTGTGATGTTTCCATGATTTTGATATTGGGTTGGTGTATTAGGGTTGGATTTTAGTGACATATTTGTAATAACTCTTATATAAAGGTGTTAATGCTGTGTGACGTTTCTTAAAATGTGCTTTTCAAATTCTAGAGATGTACACCCATGAAGATATTTGTTCATAGGATGATAGTCATACATTTCTAGAAATGATCATACAATAATAAGACATGAGGCCACGATAGTTCAAGGTAATGGGGTGGGAGAACTATTCCATGAAATCATTTCATTCTTTATATAGCTCATGGTGTGGTACAAAGGGAGGTCAGTGTAGAATATTTATGATCTGACATTGGAATTCCAGATTCATCACCCCTATCCTTCATCGAATAGGGATGACCTACAGTAATTGAGTTTTGGTTTGAGTCTATCTATAAATTTTTTTACTCTTTAGAAACATTTATATAGAAGAGATACATGCCCGATTCTTATATGTTACGGGTTTATGAAAAGTTTTGGTGGTATATTGAGACTCAAGAAGAGGAATTATAAGGAATGTCATCGATGTACTTCCTATATATGTTCCTCAACCAATTTTACCAAGGGAAACTGATAAAGGATAGGTACACAAGGTTATAAAATTGACAAAAGGAAGTGTAGAATTGACGAAATATAATTGTAACATTACTAACTTGAAAATATTTTCCTCGTAGGTAGTAAAAGATTAGGAAAATATGGAGAGACGTTTCCTAGATGGAAATAAATGTTAGATTAAGTCCTAGAAAAAATATTCTTATTCGAGATCATTTTTGAGGTAGTGTATCAAGATTTCATTTTAAGGGTGTCATAAATGAGTCTTCTAGTGTAGTACAAGTGGTTTCCTCTCGATGAACTATAGGTACAACTCCAAAGGGTATGAATTGTCATTATGGGAACCATAACCTAAATAGTGACTAGATGAGTGTCACAGAATATTGAATAATTTATATATAAGATACTTGACTTCAATATCATCAATGTGGTATGTCTAGACACATTCATTGATAGTGTCACAAAACATAGGTAGGGTGACGAACATGTAGAATGATGGTTCATATACAATAGTTATGTAGTAACCCATGGATGTTGGGTAGTGAAATATGAGCATGGATGAACCAAATTATTGAAATGGGGTCCTCAACCACATACCAAGAGGGTTTATGAAGTTCTATTCATTTGTCTTGGGAGGATTGTTGACTTGGTACTTTAGGGGAAGATTACCCATACCAAAAGGTCCAGTCATCTTAGGGGTCTCACACTAGATCATAGGAAATAGGGTAAGGTTAGTTTGATGGAATTAAAACTATTGGTTTGGATTGATAGGGTGGACCACTATCCATATGAGGCACAATTCAAAAAAAAATATTTTTCTCTAGCAAGTTTTCTAATATAAGAGACTCATATTATTTTATATCTAATCATATAGTGAATGGATAGTTTTTTTCATTTTATTTTTTGAGTTTGGATATCAAGATAGACACACAATTGGGTATCTGATAAATAAAAATCGATTTATCCAATGTTCATTCCCTCAATGTTGGTGTGTTTAATTTCATTTGATATATTTATATACCTTAAATGTATCATTTTGACTTATTTTGTATGGATGTGTCTTTATTATACTGCTCCCACAATGACTGTTATTATAGGAATTTGACCATCATGTATCATGAGGGTAAAAATTGTATTCATCATGGTGAATGGGATATGTGGGAAGGCCATATAAGGATAGATAATCCGAAACATAGAGATATCTCCACCTAGGTTTTGATACTATTCATGGATGAATATGGTGTAAATCATAGTTTATTTCCATCCATAGTCGATCGATTTTAAAATGGGTTTCCTAAGGACTTATGTAGGCTACTGCCTAAGAGAGAAGTTTAGTTTAAAGTCATGTTGATTCCTAGAGGTAAAATATTTTTAAAAATATATTATAAAACAGAAGTATTAGAGATTCATGTACTTAATAGTCACTAAGATGAATTTATGGATAATAGATTAATATGTATGAGCTGGATACATTGGGGTACCACTGTTTTGTTTTCTAAGAATTATAGTGCGGCATTTTATTTGTTTTCTGATTATGAGATGTTGAACGAGGTGATGATTAAGAATTGACATCGTCTTCTTTGTATCAATGATCTATTTGACTAAATAAGGAGTGATTATGTGTTATATGAGACAGATATGTGGTCAGGGTATCCTCAGTTAACAGTGACACCGTAATATATATCTCAGATAGTATTCAAGTGTAGATATGACCAGCATGAGTTTGTTAAAAAAAAATTTTGATTGAAAAATTATAATCATGTGTTCTTGTCCCTTATGAACTAAATAATTCAACTGTACCTAGATAATTTTGTGGTTTTTTAGTCAACATAAACTTGTAACAATCCCAAAATCATGTTGATATTTAAAAAATCCCAGCCATCATCTTGAGTCCAATGAGAGAGCATATGTTATACACTAAAATACCAAAGTTTCAAATATGTATCAACATGGTACCTTCCACATGTCAAATCATCTATAAGGAAGGTGTTTTAGTGGACCTAGGTAGTATTCTAGATTTTATTTCTTAGGTGTAGCTCAAAATGTTTTTTATATCTGATGATATGATATTTTAGTGGGCTATTATAAGATATTCAGTAAGGATTTTTATCACATGGAATTTCGATGTTCAAGCCTAATGAAGATGGGTTTCAAATATGGATGGTCTATAAAATATAACAATTCTTTCCAGGTGTTAAATAATTATTTCACTACTAACCAAGTTTTTATCCATCCTAAGATGTGTGAGGAGTATACTATATTTTTTATGCTTTCTTAATGATACATTAGGAATTATTGATGTAGAGGGATTAAATATGGAATACATATCATGATGTATTAAGAAAAATAAATAGAGTTATCATATGAATGATATTGAGTTATCTGTGGTGCTTTATTATTAAAAATTTTGTCAACATTACCTATTATTAAAAAATTTTATTATGTTTATGTATGAAAAATGATAAATTATATATTTTCATAGTGGATTTAAATCTCCAGCAGCGGAGACAGTTGAGTATATGAAATCGTTTGACATTGAGATTGCTTGTAATCATGAGAAGGGAAATAGTGTTGCTCACACATAGAGTTGAGAGACATGTAATTTGATAGTTTATGGGTCTAGTTATGGAAGGATGATAATCAATTTTTTTGATGAGATACACAATGAGGTTTACGAGGTCTTGGAGAAAACAACCCTTATATCCTTATTAGTAGAGTCTGTACTTATTACCCAAAAAAAGAAGTTAGTATAGTGATCTAGAGTGATTGTCCATGAGGGAAAACCATGAAAGTGGGGATTCACCTTTTGATTGGGATATATATGGGGATAATATCATATATGTATGAGAACATGTGGTTGTCCCCACATTTATGTGATAGGAGTTGAACTATGAGTTTAGGGAATTGAAGAGGGAAGTGAACCTTGGTATGACTAATATGTACTATGAATATAACATAAATTTTATTTATTACACACTAATACATTATTAATTACATTATATTACTCATAATACAACCCAAATTAATGATAATTACAGATTATTTTGGAATTATGTACATTTCATAATAATTTAAAAATTGAAAAATTATCATCATTATAGAAACAAACATAATTTTCTTTCACAAAAAACAGCACGAGATAACCTTGGGATATACATAATGAAGTGTGAGATATAAAAACCTGTAAGGGAAAAAATATTTCATAATAATAAGTTAATAATACATGTATGAAAAGAGGAAGATAGATATGGAATAAAAGGTGTGAAAATCATAATCATGAATGATAAGGCATGATGTAACACAATTGTCATAACATGGGAAATATGGAAAGAACCTAAAACACTAAATCATAATCATAGGTCAATGATAACTGCTAAGACAAAATGATGTAAAATTTTCAATAATTTAATAAGTTCCACTCTCTATAACCATATGATGTCTCATTATAATTAACAATATCCAAATGCATTAATGCGCTATAAAATGTTTAGGGCACCCATCACATTCATTTCATTCTTTTCCATAAATGTGCCTCATTGATCATAGAACATGGATTCATTAATCATTATATATTACTACATGATCAAGGAGTGTGAATTAAAAAAATGTATGTACTAATTTAAATATTTATAAGTTTATAAATGTGAACACCCTTGACAGGAAATGTTCATAGTATTCACAACACAATTTTTTGGTCATGGAAAATCATGGAGAAATTTCGGCAGCATAAGGGTATCATATAAAAATTCATAAAATCGGTTTATTAGCGAGAAAAGGGTATATAATAATTTTACATAAAATCTTCAGTAATAGGTACAATGAAAGAAACGCCACAACAATATGAATTTTAAATAAAAGGCATAAGATGATAATGAAACTTGAATAAAGAAGAGAATGTGAGAATCCCATACATGATTATGTGACTTGAAATTCTCAGGAGAAACTTTTTGAGGGTTCTAGGGCACATTGATAGAAGCGTGGGGTAGAATAAGGAAATTACACAATGATTTTGAGTGAATATAAATGGGATATTTGGTGGGATTATATAGGAAATGAGTGGTTATTTATTTATAATTTCTTAAAATATTGTTTTGGACTCTATATAAAATAATAACTAAAAGAAAAAACCCAAAATATTTTTTACAATGGTTTTAGAAAAAAAGAATTTATATTTTATATATAGATGAGCTGAAATTATTAAAATAATACCCTTTCTTATGTGGATGTGATTTATACTCTTAAATAATCAACTTTAAACCCATAAAATATTTTAATGCACTTGGAGGATTAATAATATCTTCATAAAATAAACCAAATATACTTAATGTCACATTAATTTAATGGGACAACATATATTTGGTCGTTTATTACATTTATAGTATTTTTAAACAACTTCTGTGTAATTATGATGTCATAATAAACACTATATATTTTTAACGTATATAGATTTTGCCCAAAAATTTGTCTATATTATTAAATTATAAAAAATTAATCATTGTATAATTTCAATTATATGATTAAAAAAATCATTTTATCAAATTTTTTTTCTAAATATAAGAATTTTGACTTTGAAAAATTATTTTTTTTGAGAAAAGCTGGATTTTTTACAATAGTAGTTCATGAACCCTTATAAAAATTTCATTTGACATCAAAAAATTAATATGATCATTTATATTATTTAAATTTTTTTAAAAAAATATTATAATTAAATAATATTTTATTAATAATTCAATTAATTCATGAAATTAAATTCTTTAATTAAATTTTAATATTAATTAAAAATACAATTTCTATTTTATTGTATCAAAACCCAAATTATTTATAATATAAAAATAATATGGAATAAATGTAGTTATCTTTATAATGAAAAATAATTATAAAATTTAAGGTTATATTGTTTATATTCTTGGTTATATTATCTTTTCCTCTTAATTAACCAATTTTCCTTTTACCGTGGCAATTAATATTTACTACATTTACTATTTACGTTGTACATAAATTAAGTTCACCTTACTATTACATCAGCAAGGGTGGGGAAAAAATAAAAAAAATACTCTCTAATTGTTATATAGTATAAATTATTATGATTCCAAAGTGGGAATAAATTTTATGAATATAAATTCAAATATGTGAAATAATTTAATTTCATATAAAACTCGTGAGCTTGTTGTTAATCGGATTCGAAAAAATAACTTTTCTTAAAGTTGGTTTTACCTTAACTCTATAATTAGTGATAATAATTTTATGAATTTCAGTTCATTAATATTGATACATAATCAAAAAATTTAATATAGATAATTCTTCACAAAGGGTTATTTTAATAAATTAAAATGGAGAATTATTAGGCATTTGATAATAGATTTCAAAAAAACATCGTTTCTTATCATAAGAATAAACTTATAAAATAATCCAGTAGAATGATTATTTAAATGTAATAAATTTAATTAAATATAAATAAATAATAACTATGTTACCATTAAATAAATTTAAATTAGTATTTGGACTTTTATGTCGCATAATTTATTAAAAATGACAAATTTACTTAAAAAGTTATTTTTCATTATTCACTAAAAAAATATTTTTTTTAAAAACCAAAAATTTTACCTTATGTTAATTTTGATATTCTAATAAAAAAATTACTGTTCATTTTATAAAATTAATTTTATATTTGTTTTATAAAACTATTATTATATTTCATTCAAAAAATAAATAAAAACATTTCTTAAGAAAACATATTTTGATGATCAAACATTCATTACAAAACATTGATTAATTAATTAAAAAGACATTATCAGTATTTATAAGACATATAAATATATTCCATAAATTTTGTAATCCAAATTATATCAGAAAATTTAATGTAAATGTTAAATTAGTCATATTTAAATAATCATTGTTTCTTTGGAAATGGTGTTCTATGAGCTTTACATTATGAAACATAATTTTTTTAAATAAACTCTAGGTGTTACATTCTATCCCCCTATATTAAATTTCATCATCTATATTTTTTCATTAAATTGGAAGGAAATGATTTCACACATGTAAATGTAATTATTGAAAACCCACATTAAACAAGTGTTAATAAAATATCCTCTTGAAAAGAGAGAAATATCTGTTTTAAGGTCATCACATAACTATGTTATTCAGTATGATAACATTTCAGAAAAGTGAAAACATTGATATGTAAGAGAAAAATAACACCAAATAAAAAATTGAGTGTGATATTGAACTTGGTCGTTAGAATTTAAAAGAGTAAAAAACTATAAATATTTTAGGGACAAAAACACCATCAATTAGTCAGAAATAATAATAAATAGTTAATTTGTAAATTAAATTTATTCCTTAACCTATGAATTTCTTGGATTTAATATTATTTATTCATGATCTATTTCTTATCATAGATATCATTGGTAATTTTTCCCTTAAAAATGGCTTCTAAAGATCTTATATATTTCCAAAACTATATCCCACAAGAGTTTCAAACTATTTGTGAATCAAGGTTTCTTATGGTTCACTAGTTCTCTGTTGAGTCAAGATCAAAGTAGTGGTTTCATGTTTTACCTATTAATTCAATTTTCATTTTTGACTTTTATTTATTTTGTTTTGGAAATCACAAATCTCTTTATAATCATTTCTCAAATAAAAAAATTCTGTTGAATGTAAATACTCCGTCTATCATAATGAATCGGTCACTAGCATTGACTCATTCTATTTTATAGACTCTATCTATCATACATACTCTTATATCATACTCACATTGTGAGTTTTACATACAATGCATCATATCAATACATTTCACTATGTAATATTAATCGTACTCATGTTTTTACTTTTATCACTTGGATGATTTTATTTATCAAAACAATCATTTTATATCAATCATACTCATCTTATCATTTTCATATATCTATTGTTTTAAACAAAACAATTTCATAGATTTAGTTATAAAAATATCAAAATGATGTCATGTTTTTTGTTTCAATATGACAGTTACAATTCTAGGTGTCTATGCACCTCTAAATATTCTGTAAAATTTGACAGTAGGATAAAAAATGGATATTGGAACCTGAGGCCTATAAATAAAAGCCCATTTTAAGAAAAGATCATGACTTGATTAACTACATATTCTTTAATGTTTCTAGATAGAGATTGTGTGTCTTCACCAGTACATAGTGTGAAAGCCTTGAAATTATAAAATGTGAATAGATTATTCTTAGTTTTTGTATTTCAATAAGTGATTTGTTTTTAATTGTGTGTCTGATCAATTGATTATGTTTGAGGGCTTCTTAGGATAGAGAGATAGTTCAACCAATCATCATATCGAGGGATTTCAAGTATTTGAAAGACACAGATGTCGATTACCTGTAAAATTGAGGGCTTGTGGGGATAAAAACATGGATGTTCTGGTCATCGTATCAAGGACTTACTAGTGTTGGTGAGAAAAAACAATTATCCTAGGTGAAAGGATATAAAACTCATTGGAATAAAAGAATTGGAATACTATTTACATTTATGTTGTTTGTTGTAATAGAAAGAGAAAACATTTATTAATTCTTTCTATTTGTTTTCTTTTGTAATTATTTTAATTACAAATTATAAAATTAGAATTGATTATATATGCTATATGGTAGAATCATTTACAGTTTATATTACTATGTTTTTTTATTCAATATTAATACATTGGTTTTATAATATGTGGTATCATAAAGATTTCATCGTATTGAGAGTCAGTATGATCATTTTCTTTATAAGTGTCATTTTGAATTGTTTTAGTCTATGTTATAGTTGACTAAGATCCTTATATAATAGTTTTAATAGATATTTTTAATATAAAAATCTCCCCCTCTGGTATTTTTTCCATATCATACATACTTCTATCCAAAAATTGGTATAAGAGCAGGTTTTCCACTACTTTGAATTTTATATATACATTGTTTTCTAAATACAGAAACATGTATTTGTGGAAATATATTTATGATTCATTTTGATGATAGGCATGATGAATGTCAGTATAACTGAAAATCATAACCCTAAAAGACCACCAATTTTGGGGGGTATTAATTTTGAATGTAGAAGATATCGAATGAATACGTTTATCATAAAAACTGGTGTAGATAACTTTGTTATGACCACTGGTGAATATAAGTTCCCCGACAAAAAAGTCAGAACTTTTAATGCCTATGAAAAAGTTGAAAATAAACTAAAATACATGGTACAAAATAATTTGTTTTGTTCAATGACTAGGAACATTTACATTTAAAGAACATCATATGATGCTGAAAATAGTATATGTATGAAATTAGAGATTAAACATTTTAGAACTTCCAAAGATTTTTACTCAAGAAGAGCTATGCTATGGGCTGATTATCAAGATTTGTAATTTCCTTATGGTGAACCTATAGTTAATTTTCAATAAATATTTATGACAATAGTCAATAGACATCATTCCATGGGAGATAAAAAATTACAAGATGATGTTTTAGTTGAGAAGATCATAGATGTTAGGCCAAATGAATGGGAATCCAAGAGGACTATAGTTGATGAATTTCAAAAGATTACTAATATTATGCTTGATGATCTTTTTGAAACTCAATTCCAATATGCTGTAAGAAATAAGGGAGAGTAAGATAGAGTGAAAAATGAATAATGGTGGATTTGAATTCACTAATAAAAAAATCCTAGGAAGTCTCAGTATGTTATGAAAAACAAATCCAGAAAGACTACGGTTGAAGACTTATCAGATTATAGTGATACTGAACAGTCAATGAATGAACTCGAAAATCATTCTAGAAGAATGATTATATTTTATGGAATGAGGGATTTACAATAGATATATAAAAATACTTCAATAGGTATCAAGGATAAGACTGATTCTGAAGTCAAATGTTATGAATTTAAAAGAGCAGGACACATTTGACGTGATTTTCCTTTTCTGAAAAGAAGGGATAGAAAAGAAATAAATATGGAGAAGAATAAAAATAAATACTGGAAGTGAAAGGTAAATAATGTATTGAATGATAATGATTCCTGGAGTTCCAGTATAGGTTATTCTTTGGAATATTCTTCTCATAGTGATTTCTAAAATCACAAGAATAATGGACTTTTATACAAAACTCCTTATCATTCCATAATAGCCAGGGAACCAAAATATGAATCTATTACTAATATGTATTTGAGTATAAATTATCATAGTAAACCTCATTATTCTGATGAAGAAACATCCTCATCATAGAATGATAATTATTTACCTTCTTATTAAGAAGTTTCTATATTTTATAAAATTTTAGAAAATAAAAATTGTAATGATTCTAGAAAAAATTAGAAAGAAAATAATAGAATCAATATTTTAATAAGTGAAATTTCAGATCACTATGAAGATAATTATTCAAAATCTATTGAGATTGAATGTTTTTTTTAAACCTTGAGAAATATAATTCTATAAAGTACAAACTTTCTAAATACATTGATAATATGATTTATGAGAAAGTTATTTTTGAGGAGAAACTCAATTCTAGAACAAATATAAATAAGATATGTATTTGGTCATCAAAAGAAAAAATGATGCATTTTATTTGATGAAACACTTTTATAATTGTAAATATGGAAAAGAAATTTTTTTATAGTATATATTCTCAAATATGACATCATAGTAATAGTCAATGAATTGGTTACACTCATTCGAACTCCATTAAAAAAATTATTCTTTAAAGGCCCCATTCTATACCAAATCTCCAAGTGTTGGAAATTTAAACAATGGTTGTTCATTAAACAAAATACTATCTTTGGGTTTTCACAATTCTCACTTTTCCAAAAAATTTTGGATTCCAAAAAAATTTCATACAAATATTTCGAGACCCAAAAAAGTTTGTATTTAAAAAGTTTAATTGATTTTGTTTTAGGAAAACAAAACAAGAAACAAAAACAATACAATGTACATGGATAATTGTTGTTCTAGGCACATGACTGGAACATAAACATCATTGAAAAGGTTAACAAAATGAAATGAGTAAAAGTTACCTTCGAATGAAATTCTCAATGAATGATTGTTGGTATAAGTAATATAGTATTCCATGGAAAAATCAAGTTTTCCAATGTTTAGTTTTTTTATGGTCTTAAGAACAACCTCATTAGCATAATTAAATTATGTGATGAAGCTTGTGAATTTTTGAAATAATAAATGTTTAGTTCACAATTCAAAGGGAGATTTCTTTATATCTTTCCAAAGGTATGAGAATGTTTACGCTTTGAACATTGAAGACCATAGGATCCAAGACAAACCTTGTCTAAGTGCGATGGAAAACCAATATTTGTTATAGAATAGAAGACTAGGATACAATAATTTTAGAAATTTATATACATATCTATTAAAGTACTTTTTAAAGATCTATATGTGCTTAGGTTTGATTCTACTAATGTTTCTGACTCATTTGAATATTGGAAACAACATAAGTCTAGATTTAAATAAATTAGTGAAGTCACATCAACTGATTTATTATAGTTATTGCCTATGGATATATTTGGTCCAACATGAACATGATGTATTTGATGAAAGTACTTTGTATTTGTCTTAGTTGATGAATACACTAAATTTTAATGGGTATATTTTCTCTCCAAAAAACCAGAAGCCTTTTATTTCTATAAAACTTTTTTTGTTGATGATAAAAATTAGAAAAATTTAACATTGATAAATATCCAAAGTGTTCATGGTGGAGAATTTGTAAATTATGATTTTGAAAAAATATTTTATTAATAAAGGTATTACTAACAACTTTTCTACATGAAGAACACCCCTGAAAAATGGTGTTGTAGAAAGAAGAAATTGAATTATTAAAGAAGTAACAAGAATAATATTGTGTGAACACTCAATTTAAAAACATTTCTGTGTAGAAGTTGTAAGTACTTCTTGTTATAATAAAAATCGAGTTTTAATTAAACCTTTCATAATATAATTTCTTATGAGTTATGGATAGGCCAAAAACCAAAAAATTTATACTTTATCATATTTTGTTGTCAATTATTTATTTTAAATACAAAATATATCTTCCATAAGTTTGCAACCATATCTGTTAAAATAATAATATTATGTTATTCCACCACCAATAAGGCTTATAATTTTTTTAATAAAAATACATGGGTTCTTCTGGAAAAAATACATGATATGTTTGATGAATTAGATAATTTTTTCAATAAAAATCATCAGAATATTACTTCTTAAGTGTTATTGAAAAATGATTATCAAACTATAGAATATTCTTTAATCATCCTAAAAACTCATGAAATTTTTATGATACATTTACACCTTATGAATTTCTACCTTATGTTGATAATGATTTTTTTAAAAATCATAATCAGTTATTCCTTAGAAATCATCCCAGTGATAACATCATTTGGGTTTTAAATTGACCATTTAGGACTAAAAACTCTATAGGAAATCAAATATGAAAAAATTTCATTTCTATCTAATTTTTCACATAAAACTCCAAGGGAAGCCTTATGGAATTATTACATGATTATGGAAATGAATGATTTTCTAAATGAATTAGAAAGGGATAATGTCTGGGCCTTGGTTGAAAAACCTAGGATACATCTATTATTAGATTAAAATGGGTTTTCAGAATAAAAAATTATGATAAAAAAGGAATCATTGTAATAAATATTGCTATATTTTTTTTCTAAAAGTTATAATCTATAAGAAGTCACAGAATATGAATAATCCAATGCCCCTGTAGTAAGAATCAAATATAATAGAATTATATTATCCTTTTCAACATTCATTAATTTAAAACAATTTAAAATGGATTTCATGTGTGCTTTCATTATTGGATATGTCCCGGAGAAAGTTTATTTGGATAAACCCCATGGTTTTGAAGATTCAAAACATCTGGAATATGTTTACAAGCTTATCAAGGCCCTTTATGGGCTCAAACAAGCCCCTTGATCCTAGAATGATAAATTAACATGAATTTTGTTATAAAATAATTACTTTAAAGAAAAAGTTGATACAAATCTTTTTTATAAAAAAATAAAACAAAAATCTTATAATTATTTAAATTTATGTAGGTTAAATCATTTTTAGATCATCTCAAATGTCATTAATAGATTCATTTGCGAATCTGATGAAGTAAATGTTTGAAATGATTTTGATGGATCAGTTAACATTATTTCTTAGTTTTAAAATTTCTGAAAACCATAAGGTTCATATATATCTCAACATAAATATATAAAAGACTTACTCAAAAAGTATGGACATATCAACACTAAAAGTGTTAGCACTCCCATTGGAACCTTAAACACTCTTGATCTTTATAAGAATAGACAGCTTGTTGATCAACAAACATATAGAGGTATGATTGGATATCTAAAATACTTAACAACTAGTCTTCCATACTTAGTTTTTTTGGTATGCTTACATTCTAGATATTAAGAAAGTCCAAAAAAATTACATTTAAACGCTGTGAAAAGGATTTTAAAGTATTTAAAAGGAACATTGGATTTAAGACTTTTATATTCTTCTGGAAATGATTTTGAATTAAAAACATCTTTAGATTCTGACATTGGTGGTTTTAGAATAGATAGAAAGAGTACTTCTAGAACTTGTCATTTTGTATGAGATTCTTTATTTTCTTGGTCATCCCAAATATGATATTCAGTTTCACTCTCCATTATTGAGGTTGAATATGTAGTAGCTAAAAGTTGTTGTGCTCATGTGTTGTGGATTAAGCACACACTCACTAACTATGGTATGAGTTTTAATAAAAGTAAAATATTGTGTGATAACACAAGTAACATTGATTTAAGTAAAAAATATACACATCACTCTCGTGAAAAACACTTAGATATTAGGCATCACTTTCTTACAAATTACACACTAAAATGACAAATTATTTTAGAAATCATTGGAATGAAAGAAAAAATTGGTGATATTTTCTCAAAATAATTACCTTTCGATATATTTTAATTTATTAAAAAATAATTAGGTATGATTACAGTAAAACAATCATTCACATCAACATTTTGTTTTTACAATTCCCATTACATTACATCACTTCTTTTTCATATGGGGGAGAACATTTCTATTTGGATCCTGGTTTTGTCTATTTTTTTTGTAACTATTTATTTATTAATATAAGATAAATATTATATTTGTTTTATAAGTTTCATTAGTTGTTTTAATTTTGTTTTATGTCATTTCGCATCATTTTTTGGATTTAAATTTTATGCCTTCCTGTTTAAAATCCTAGACCATTAGATTTAGTATGTCCATTGACTCGACAGCCTATGTTAAATACTTTTTATTCCAATTTCATGACAGCCTATGGTAATGAATTTTTTTCATCATCTTGACAACCTATGGTAATGCCTTTGTTTTCAATCGGCTTGAAAACCTATGGTAATGACTTTGATTTCCATCGGTCTGACAACCAATTGTATTCAGTTTCTTTTTCATCGATTTGATGTTTTATTTTATTACGTTTTCATTATTTCAACTATTTATTTTCTGTATAGTATTACTTTTTCACATTCACAATACTATGAAAACAAAATCCTAATTTAAGTCTCCAATATGTACATTATTTTTATTTTTATATTTCTTTTCTTTTGTGTTATATTTTCTATGTTTTAATCCTTTTAATTTTTTTAATTTTTTTTAATAATAAAAAACGTGTCTTTTTCTCCACTATTAGATTCATTATCTTCTAATATCAACTATAGAAGAACAACTATCATCCAAATTCGTATAAAAATAGAGTACCCCCCTTCTTGATCCCATATAGGATCTTTAGATATCTATTTGAAGATCAAATACACTTTTTAATGCCTAATATGATCATTTCTTCTACAAAACATCTTTATGACTCCGTCTACATACAACACTCCCACTGATATGCCATCAATTACTTTCTCAGTGAATAATTTCTTCACTTGAAGGTTTATTTCTTGAGATTTTTTTGACAGTTATGACTCATCAATCTAGAGAATTATTTTATTCTAAGGCTGGTAACATCTTTGTGTTGAAACCCCTATAACTCATGATTCTATTATTTTTGATGTGGTTTGAAAAATATATAATATTGTATCTTTTGACAAGAATATGATTATTAACATTGTTGTGTATGATATAAAATTTTCAATGTCTTTATAACAAGAAACACATTTCTTCAATGCTCCTACTGAAGTCGACACTTTTTTCATTCTCATAAACTACATGAGGATGTTATCATGTTTAATAATGATTGCGATGAAAAGTCATTATTTCATTAAAATGGGGACAAAAAGAAAGTATCACGTCTATCTGTAGACAACTGGTTTGTCGTCCTTTGGATCCGTGGTTTTCTAATTACAAGGAAAAGGGATAGAGACACTCTTATGGTTTCTGACATTTTTATTCTATATTATATTTAAAAAATGAGAAATGTAAATCTCATGGGTTTTATTTTGGAAACTATCAAGAATGTGACGTCAGGAGTGGTCAAGTCATATCATACCATATATCTATCTATTTTCACAAAATTCATTCTTGAATCATTAAATATTTAGTAATATTCCTATGAATGAGGGATTGTAATGAAATTTAACAATATTGGATATGAAAGAATGTGTTAATGAATTTGTATGTTTGTTTTGATGAATAATTAAAAATCTTCATCAATGATGTAGAAGGAGAATCAGTTGAAATCAATCGGAACCAAATAAATCAGTAACAAATCAATCAACACCAATTCAATCATCACCAAATAAATTGAAAACAATTCTAATTGAATCAGATCAAACAATTGTTCCCTCCCAAATCTAAGATCCTCATATCAGTTAAATGATGAAGAATAAAACCAAATATAGTAAGGTGGTTGTATCCAATTGAAGAAATGAGAATGAAAAATAAAAATAATGTGGTCATAAATATTGTCTTTATCCTGCTGAATCTCTAGCCGAAAAGATAACAATAGATGATAATGTACATGCTGATAGGAAGAAGAAAATTATTTTGAAAAAAAAAATATCTAGATTTTGATGTCTTTGATATTTTAAAATGCACAGAGATAGAAAGTGGCCAACTGATAGAATAAGTTCAACAAGAACCGATCATTCAAACATCTTTATTGAAAAAAATCGGAAAGAATTAGTGAAAGATGTTATCCAATCGACCTCACAATAGGAAAGTGAATAAGTAGAAGAAGATTTTCATTTGGTGTATATTTAGAGATATAAGAAGAGTAGAGAAGAATATTCTTTTAAATTTTTTTTAAGGAATACAATAGTTTCCTCATACTGATTAAGAACTGGTTCAATACTTTGAAACCCATTCCGAGAGAATTCCATCTCTAGTCAAGAAAGGCGATTAATGTTCTCAAACTGAGAGAGTAATTCTCATCAGTGAACAATTCCAAGAATAAAGAGCTGAAAAAAGGAATAAAGGGTTCAAAATGAAAAAGATAATGGTAATGGAAGGCTTCCTATTGAAGAATCCATCCAATCCAATGAACATGAATCATATGATGATGGTAATGATTTAGAATATACAATTTTTTTAAAGATAAGAGATTACATTGTTCATGTTTTAATAATAATTGAGAAGACAATTTAACATTTTCCCAAAATAAAAGGAATGATTTTTTTCATTACAGAGAATAAAAGGAAGAAATATGGTTCAGTAAGAGAGGTCAAAAAAGGGAAATGACAATCGATATAGATCCTAATGTTTTTAGTAATAGTTTTATTCCTTATAAGAAGTCTTGTAACAAGATGACTAAATGGTATATCAAAACAAAAATCTTAGTGAATGGCCATGAGGAATCGTTTTCAGTCTTAAAGAGACTATAAAATGATATTTCAATTGCTTTTAATAACCTTGAAAAAAAATTATTGACCCGTTGAATCATATTTCAAAAACCCCTGGAGTCGACATGCCTTTAGTAAACTAGTTAAAATAAAGGGTGAATTATTTCCAGTTAGATTTCGTTAGGGATTCATATTTCATAGATGAAATAGTATTGATGAAGAAACAAAATATTATGTTGACTCATGAAAATAAGAATATGCAAGTCAATGTTTGTACTCTTGAAGAAGTGACTAGAGTTTAACAAGATAATATCAGAAACAATGCTCAACATTTTGTAGACCAACAATACATTCTCAATGCTCAGGATGATTCTATCTCAGAAGATAATGAAAAATAAAGAAGCTGAAATTTTTTCTTCCTGAGTTGATCAAGAAAGATAAAGAAATAGAAAACAAATGAATGATTTGTAGTATATTTTCTTCTTGTTTATCTGTTTATAATCAATGATCATTTAAAATTAAATGTACTGTATATTTGAATTTCTATTATTTCAATTTTTTATCATTAACCTTTTCAGTAATATTAATACTAAACCATTATTTTTTAAATCACAAATGGGAAAATATTTTATAAAAAGGGGAGATTTTATTTTAAAAGGGGATAAAGTTTCACAATGGGGGATAATTGTTAATTCTTTACTCAGATGTAATATATCTAAATCATGGAAAACGTGGGAATACCATCCTTAATAAATCATATACCTAAAGGGGATTTAGCTGTATTCATTTATCTATTCAGAAGAGTTTTCATAACTGAGGGGAAGATATTTATTTCTTTCAATTTTTTACTTATCATTTTTTCTCTTCCAAAAAGAGGGATATTGTTAAGTCAAAAGTCATTTTTTGACCTTTATTTCTTTTGTTTTAGAAATCACAAACCTCTTTCTACTCATTTCGTAAAATAAAGGAATTTCTTTGATTCTATGTTCTCTATATATTATAATGAATCTACCAATCGTAATGTCTCTGTCTATAGTACTGACTATGTCTACTGTACTAACTCGGTCTATCATACTCAAATTGTGCATTGTACATACTCTTCATCATATAAATATATTTCACTAAGAAATATTAATGGTACTCTGGTTTTTTCTTTTATAACATGCATGATTTTATTTTTCAAAACTATCATTTTATATCAATATTACTCATGTTATCATTTTCATATATCTTTTGTTTTATCCAAAATGATGTAGTGGAGTTAGTTATAAACTTATCCAAATTATGTCATTTTTTATGTTTGAATATGAACACTACAATTCCAGGTGTCCATGTCCCTCTGAATTTTATCGATAAATATCACCATTGGTGAAAATATGACTGCTGGAACCTGAGGCCAATAAGTAAGAGGTCATTTGGAGCATAGATAATGAATTGATTAAATTCAACTTCCTCCATGTTTATAGAGATATATTGTGTGACTTATCTCTATGTCGTGCGAGAGCCTTGAGATTACATAGTCTGAATGGATTTTTCATTGTTTATGTATTTTAATAAGTGTATCGTTTTTCGTTGTATGTCTGATCCAGTGATTATGATCGAGGGTTATCGGGGATAGGTAGATGGTTTAACTGATAATCGTATTGAGGGATTTCAAGTATTTGGAATAAAGTGGTGCCGATTACCTATAAATCAAAGGCCTTGTGAGATAACATTATGGAAGTTCCAACCATCATATCGAGGACATAACGGTTTTGGTGTGATAGACCTGTTATCCTAGGTGAAAGGATACCCTATAGTTTGGGATAAAATAATTGTACTACCATTTTCTTTGTCACTGCTTATTTTAATTGAAAGAGAATATTTTTATTCCATCATTATATTTGTTTTATTTTGAAATTGTTTTAATTAAAGATTATACTATTAGTATTGATTCTTTACGCTATATGGTAGCATCATTTACAATATATATTAGTATGATATTTGTATTTAGTATGAATACATTTTTATCATAACCAGTGGTATCATAACAATTTCATCATATTGAGAGACCCATCATATTGAGATTCAGTATGATCATTTTTTTTATAAGAGGCTTTGTGAATTGTTTTATTTTATGTTAAAGTAGACAAAGACCCTTAAATAAAGGTTTTAATAGCTATTTTTAATATAAAATTCACCCCTCTCTTGTATAGGTTCCATATCATATTTATTTCAATCCAAAATTACTACTATGTAACATTATTCTATATCCACATCCCCTTGAATTATATAAAAAGTGATACATTTTCTTGATAAAAAAATAATATATACCTAAAAATATAGGTTAGATTTATTTTACTTTGTTTTATTAATAATTCATTCTATAGAGTTTTCTCATCCCAATCCCATTAATAAATAATGATATCATTAGAAACCAACTATAGAAACACTTATATTTAATACACATAGGAAAATTATTTATAACATTACATTATAAAAAATACAACTATGAAGATCAATATGTATCGACTATTTGGGAATTAGGTAAATAACATATCACTTTAAAATATGAAAAAATCATCATTATTGAAAACGTTTTTAACATGCTCACACTTAAAACTACATGGGATAACCAGGGGACATGCATTAGAATTTGAAATACATAAAGCCCAATATGGGAATAGAAATGGAGTAACAGGAAAGGAATAATACAATGTAGACAATATAATGATCAAATGTAAATAAAAGGTGTGTTATTAATGAACATTAATGATTAGTCGTGGTATATCATGATAATCATAACATTAAAAATCTAGCGACAACTGAAAACATTGTATCATATACATATGTCAATGATAACTATCATGAAATCATGATAAAATATTTCCTATAAAAAATCATGTTCACTCTCTATCCCAACATTATATCTCATGAGACCAAACTATAACAAAATCATTGGAGAATTATATAATATTATGTTAACCCCTCATTTTCAGTTCACGCTCATGCTAACATGTGCAACATAGATCATACCGCATAGATTCAATCATAAGATCATCTTTTTCTTTGTCAAGAGATCTTGAAAAAATATAGTAATTTCAAATTCAAAGAAGTATAATTTTATAAAGGTGACCAAAATTGAACGTAAATGGGTATGTTATTCACTATACAATCTTTTTGGCTTGGAAATACCATGGTGAAATTTAGGCATCATAACGATGTCACATAAAAATCATAAAATTGGTTTATTAGGGAAAATTATTCTTTAATTATTTGTAAATAATATGAAAAGTATTAGGGACATGTAAATACATGTTCCAATATTTGGTATTGTAAATAGAAGGCATAATTTAATAACGAAACATTAATAAATATGAGAAGGCGAGGATCCATTACTTGAGTGCTTGACTCGAAATGCTTGGGATGATCATATTGGGATCATATGGAACCATGGCTGGGCTCTAGAGAAGAGAGGATATAATAATTACGTGGTAAAATGTTTTTTGGTGAAGTTCAATGGAATATTTTGTGGATTTATATTGAAAATTAGTGGAAATTGTATTATTTTTTTCCTAAAATTAGTTTTTTTACTCAATATAATAAAATAAGAAAAACCACACCCCTTAGCATGAGCTTTTCTAATGGTTTCATAAAAATGGGTGATATTTTAATTATTTTATAAGGACAAATCCCAATCATAAAAAAATAATTCACTCTATTAAGTGAAATATGGTCATACTCTTAATAAAACTACATTAAAAGCATAAAATATAGTAATTGTTTTTGAGGATTCATAAATGAATTATAAATTTAATCGAACAAGCATAAAATCACATTATTTTAAATTGAAAACGAATATAAGGTCATGTATTCTATTTATAATATTTATTATATCACTTTTTGATCATTTTGATGTCATAATACAAATCATATATTTATACCATATATAAACATTAAAAAAGATTCTATTGCCTCAAG
This sequence comes from Viscum album, assembly GCA_963277665.1. Lineage (NCBI taxonomy): Eukaryota > Viridiplantae > Streptophyta > Magnoliopsida > Santalales > Viscaceae > Viscum > Viscum album. The sequence goes on along the minus strand of OY728132.1, from coordinate 1,737,041,569 downwards.
AAAATTAAGAAAAATTAACCATTAAATAATTTTAACATTATGATTAAAAAATTTAATGTTACCAAAATTATATTATAAATATGTTCATTTTCAATTTTCAAATAAGAATCAATGTTTGTTGACAATACCAATTTTTAAACACTTATAAAAATTACATTTCACTTCATAAAAATATTATGATCATTTATATGTAATAAAAAATTATTTAATAATAAAATATTATTTAAAAATTATATATTTTGAAAATCTATTAATTCATAAAAATAAATTCCATAATTAAATTTGAATATTAATAAAAAATAAAATTTGTGTTTTATTGGATCAAAATAAAAATTATTTTTAAATTAAAAACAATTCCAAATTAATATAATTGGCATTTTAATGAAATTAATATATATATATATATTAGTTTTATGTTCTTTATATTATTTTTATGTTATTTTTACACTTAACTATCATATTTTCCTTTTACCATGATGATTAATATTTTTTATTCATATTGTATAAAACTTATGTTGGGCTTATTATTGCATCGATCATGGAGAGGGATAAAAAATGAAAACCAATCTAATTAAAACATAAAATTAATTATTAATACTGAAAATTTAGAATATTATTTATAAAAATCAATTCAAATATTTCATATAATATAATTTATTATGAATTATACATGAATGGTGGAAAACAGTTTTCTAGAAAATAAATTTTTAACATAAAAGATGATTTTACATTTTCTATATAACTAGTAATATTAATTATTTGAAATTCAATTAATAAATATAATTATATAATCTAAACATTTCATTCAAATAATTTCTTATTTGGGGTTATTTTAATTAACTAAAATAGAGAAATGTTATGCTTTTTAAAAATGTATTTTTAAAAATGTGTTTTTAATCAAAAAGATTAACATATACTAAAAATGTTTGTAAAAGGATTGAAATGTAATTATGTTAGATAAATATAAATAAACAATACCTATAGAAATTTTAAATAAAAGTAAAATAATATTTATACATTTATATTAATTATTTGGACAAAATAAATGAAAATTTTACATAAAACTTTATTTTCACTATTCAGTAAAAAATTTATAATTTTAAAAAATCCCAGAAATTCACCTTATGTTAATTTGGATATTTTTATATGAAAAATGGTGTTCATTTTATCATATAATTTTTTATATGTTCTATAACACAATTATAATATTTTTTCCATAACTATAAATAGGATTCATTTTTGAAGAAAATATATTTTAATGAAAAATATAAACTACCAAAAAATGAATGGTTATTTACTAAGGAATTTTATATATATTTAAGGAATATAAATTAATTTTACTATTTATGTATTTGTATTTATATCCACAAATTAAATTTAATGGTTAAAATAGCCTTCTTTAAATAATAATTTTTCATTTGGGTTTGGTGTTCTATACTATGTACATTGTCAAATATAATATTATATTTTAAAATCATGGGGTGTTAATGTTAACATCATAGAAAATATTGGTTTATAGGAATTAAAATTGATACTGCAGGTTTGGTGAAACAATGGTACACCTGTGAAGACCCAAGGTCAGGGTTCTGGGTTCATGAAACAAAAATATTGGGAATATTTGTTTACAAAATATGACTGAAAATATAATGATCATTTTACATAAAAGGAATTTTTTTGTTCTAGATTTTGTTGAATTTCATACATTCCACCAATCAGAACAAAACTATACCCAATAAGATAAAATATAAAATAATTCCTCATGAACATTTCCAACTCAAATAAATACACATTTTAAATAACATGTATTGGAACTATGTAAAATAAATATTAAACATAGGGTAAAATTTTATTTTTATCATAATGGGGACTTAATAATTATTGGTTCAATATATTTATTTTTAATAAATAAATAATTATAAATATGTATTCACAACATTGAAATATAATAATTTTTATAATATTTTTGAAACCATAAATTTCGAAAAATAATATCCCTGTAAAATAATTCCTTAGATTTCTCCATTTTAAAATAATAATATTGAATGATTAATTATGATACTCAACTATCTATAAAAACTCATAAGATCATTGATCCATTCTCGATAAAAAAATATTATATTATAGTTACCATTTTATTAAAAAAATTATATTCCTTCTTTTACCAATCATTGCCCAAAAATTATTCAAAATAATACATACATTAATTGTTTCATTTAAAATAAAATATTCATACATGAATCATAAAATGGAATAATCATTTCATTGAAAATTTATAATACCACTTTTAATTGAAATCCCTACTCTTGAATACTATTCTTATTTAAAATCCATAAATAAAATTCAAAATAAAATAAATGAATACTTGATTAAAAATCCATAGAATATCAATAATAACATATATGATATTCATATCTTGTTCTGTGAATAAAATTTATGGTTAAATAAAAATATCTTCCACATAAAATAATATTTTTTATCATTTATATTTTTATGAAAATAAATTGATCAAAAAAATGATAAAATTTATCTTTTATAATTAAATGTTATCCATAAAATCATAAGATAAATATAATTCATAAAATGACTCCTCCTATCATGGATATTTTATTCAAAAATGAAATAACTAAATGTTTAACAAAAAAAAATAATTTATTATTAATGTATTAAAAAAATAGTCTCTAAAACAATTCATTAAAACATTGATGCCTCAAATGAATTTCAATTATCATTTTAAAATCAACATTTAAGACAAAATAGAATTTATTTTCTATAATATTCTAAATAGAATTATAAAATTCTTATATTTCTTAATCATAAAATTGAAATGTATAATTATACCTAAATAAATATATACACATATGTAGATTTTATAAATCTAAATATAAAACATTCAAAAACCATGAATTTTAAAGATTTATAGTAAATTAAATCTTATATAAATTCGTATATTAGAAATATATTAGATAGATAAAAACAATCCTATATATTATAAGTATTAAAAACACGTATAAATAGATGGAATGATATATAAGCATGTATATATATATATATCTTTTTATAAATAAAACATAAATTAATAAATATAAATTTATCCCTTACATGATTTTATGAAATTTAAGAGCAAGAATACACTATATATATACTTACAAAAATAGGAAAACAGAAAGAAACCATACCAGTATTTGAAAATAGAAGACTAAGGTTGTTGTGAGAACAATTTAATTTGATGGAGAGACTTGGTAAGTAGTGTTTGATATTATTGGGTGAGAATATGAGGGTTTATAAATATAAATATATCACATTTAATCAATCATGGATGGTATACTGTATGAATTGGACATATGTATTTTTGATAGTATATTTTATTTGGTGTTTATTGTCTTATTTTGTTATATAAAATATACATACATTTTATATTTCGTGTTATAATAAAATAACCTCTAAATATTAATTCAAATTTCAAAAAGGAAAAACTACACAATAAGGAAAATTTGTGAGAAATCATAATAAATTAACATCGATTGAAAATATAAATAGATTTACATAAATGGACTCTGTAGGAATCCATAGAAAAATATAAAAATATATCAGGTCATGGATTTATGATTATAATAATATTTTCCATGTTATTTTCGATGAATTCAAAAATGAGATGGGCCATGGAGGAAAGCTAATTCAATGATTTGTGAGGAAAGGATTCTGGAGGTGATGACATTCTGGTTCATGAAATGAAGGTACGGTTCAAGAAAGATGTATATTGGGGATGGATTGAGAATTTTAAATCAACTATGATTCATTTCATGGCTAGGATTAAACTCATAATTTTAGATAAATGAAGGATGAGGTCTATATCAGAAAACGGAATGAATGAATAGGATGAAATTTATTCTGATCAGATTGCTCAGATTCCTCCAGAGGCATCCAACATTAAATTATAAGAAATTATAATACTCCCTTATAATAATGGATGTGTTTTCTCCATATTTGATGAAATAATTTCACACCAAGATGGAGTCTTATATATATTCTCTCGCTTGTGCTTCACCCCTATACACGAACCAATATTTACCTATATACATGGTCTTCACCACTATGTCTCTTGAGCTAGGATTGTACGAGTTGTGAACAAGGGGTACCACCATTGAACTGGGATCTACCATATGGATTCTTGGTTGGTGGTGTTACTTCCCCAAACATTTGATAATTTTTTTTAAAAAATAATAATATTAATTTATCCTATATATATATTTACCACTTCAATTACATCATTAGATCCATTTTTTAATCCACAAGAATATTTTTTCATTAAAATTTGGAAAAATTCACTTTATAATTATCCTTTTACTAAATCATTAATTTATAATATAAAATTAGCACTTCTAAGAAAACAATTTTTATTAAATTTTACTTTTTATTTTATTATTTTTAACTATCATTATATATCATGTTAAAATTTAAAACACGTAATGAAAATTTAACTCTAATGGATACATGTTTTTCCAAAATGCACAAAGGGTCTTATAAATACTTTGTTTAAATTCATTGTGGAAGACACAAGATTCACTAATGGTCGTTTCTTGATTCAAAATAGTTCTAAATTTCCCAATTGGTAATAACATTTTCATTATTTTTCATTCTATTTTCGTTGTTAGTATGGATATTCTAATAGAATATGTCTACAAATTCGGGATTATTATTTTGATGGGAGTTATTCCAATGGTGTTTCTAGGAAATTTAATGATCTTTATAAATTAGTCATGATATCCACATTTAAATATGTAATGATATTAGTGCTTTTTAATAAAATTATTCCTTCTATATTCTTAATTTTTTTTCTGTGCTTGAAAGTACTTATTAAAAATAAAAGTATTATTAATAATAAAATTAATTCATGGATTTTGAGGGCAACTAAACCTGTCAACTTTTGAAGTATGAGTGTTAAAAAAATTCTAATTTGTAATAGGAATTTCTAATTTCTTAGTGGAAGTGGGAGGAAATTTCCATAGAATCCATTGGTGGTCTTCCAATAACCCATGAGAAGAATGATTCTCTATGTGTGATTGTTAGCCAATATGATTGTATCCCATTTATTTACAATCATAGAGACATTCATGAATGAATATTTGGTTGATATGTTAGTTCGAGAGATATTTTTTAAGGGAGTTACATAAATTATAGTTTCATGTCATGAATCATGATGTATATCATGTTTCTATCAAGGCTTGCAAAAGGTACTTGTAATTAGGTAATTATATGTACAACATTTCACCCACACAAATACATGTAATTGGATCACACTATTTATGTGTTGTAGGACATGAATTAGGAATATACAAAAGATTTTGGTGGGGATTAGGATATGAAACTAGCTCTCATTGAGTTATCCTATACTAAATGATATTAGGATATTATTCATATAGAACCATACAAGTTACATTATTGTAGGCCATGCTGATCACCTCATTGTTTTAATGAGGCTTGTGAGTCAAAGTTGTTGGGACCAATTCTCATTCAAGAGTCATCAATGAAGTCTCAATTGATTCTTAAATGTCGAACTATGGTAATGATTATAATTGACTGTTATTCTAATCAACATATATTGGTTTTTGAGTTTACATTGGGTGATTTTGTATTATTTTGTGTCACCAGGACTGGTACACTATAGAAAATGGATGTATTTAAGTTTATAAAACTATTTTATATGATCAATTAGGATTTGGGTGAACATCGGACAATTGGTGTAATGGTTGGATCCTCAAAAGAGGTATAGTTCTGTGAATGGTTTTTAGGTGTTATATCTTCATCAATATCATTCCCACTGATCTCATGTGATCAATATTCATAATATTTTTCATGAGGATGATTCTTTCAATATGGAGAATCTAATTCAAATTCATAGATATAGTGAGAATGTTGTTTGGGGGGAGACTGTACCATTGGTTTTATTATTGTGGCAACATGGACATGTTTAGGATAAAAAATGGGAAAGGGAAGTAAATATACATGCTCATTGGAAAAACCATTCAAACATTAAAGATTACTGATGCATATAGTGTTCCATTCAGAAGAGATGTCATATAATAGAGATGTTGTAGGATCCGGACATTTTTGGATATTTGGATTAATTATAATTAGGTTATTGATTAATTTTTTATTATACATTTCATAGGTATTTCTTTAGGGTCATTTCAGGCGAATCCAGATTTTTTAGAAGCTTGTACATTTGAACACAATTATTGTATGGTTAGGGAAAATATTTCAGCATTTACAAGGATAGGTTTTTCCATATTTTGAGGCACAATAAGGGGAAAATAGTTTTAAAAAACTACTTCTCCTCGAACCTCCAAATAATGAACCCTTAGAATGGCAGTTTTTCATAAATGGCCCACATTTTTTAAAATCAGAAACCATCATGGGAGTAATTATCCATACATGAATATGGCAGTATAGTTATATAACATATATTTTTAAATGATGTTCCCTTCCTAGTAATCCATGAATATATTATTTTATACCCAATAAATTTTAATTAAATATTTATAAAAACCAGATATATATCTGTATTCATCCCTATTTAGCCTCATATTAATTCCATAACATTTTGAGGCTCTTAATGAGGATTCCTAGTACCCATAATTTATTTTCTGAGTTAAATATTTTGGGGATGGATTGACACCACATGAGTAAGTGTTCTCTTCATTGATAAGTTTCCTCTCTCACCCTTATTTCATTCCAATGTAGAGTGGTGAACTCTTCAATAGTTGATAGATTAGAACTATATTTTTGGGGATCTTTTTCATTGGATCATGCTCTTTTAATTTTATCCTAGATCTTTCTCCCCACTTTTATTTATATAATTTTACATAAAATTTAGGGATATGGTTTGGAATGTGTCATTAATAATCATAAGGTAAGTGGTATTATTGATATTTCCCATCGTATTGATTTTGATCTAGTATATTTAATTTTTTTTCCTTTTTTTCCATGATGGAAATTTATATTAAAATTGAAAGGGTGAATTTTTTTCAATGAAATTGTGTAACCCATGAAGTATCCAACTAGAAATGTTGTGTATAATGAGTTAAGGCTTTGTAAAAACCCATGGGGTGTACTAATTTTCTTAAAATAATAACCATGGAATCAGGAAAAGGGAAAAACTATGTTTTGGAATTAAAGAAAATATTTATTTTATAGTATTATAATAGGATATAAAGGGTTATTTTATTGTCCTTGGGAGGTTCATGGGGTTCATATAGTTGATTATAAATTATTATTGGTGAATTTTTCAGGATATTCATTATCATTAAAGTAAAGATCCATAGTTTTGATTGATAAATGAAATTTAGAACCATGGTGTTAATTTTTTGTAATTTTTTTAATAATATTAAACCATGATATGTATATTATACATGTTATTAATCAATGTGTAGTGGGTGAGTAACTACTACTCCAAGTTCCCCCGGTGTGACAAACAACTGCTCTAGCCCCCAAAGAATATTTATATATAAAGATGATGAATAATATTTTGGTGAGAGGTTGATGCTCCATGTATGAATGTGTTTATAAAATTATGCAATATAATTCATTACATTCATGTTAATTGGTGCTTTATGGGATTTATCAATTAGATATGGGTGAGGGATTGGAGCTCCAAGAACCCATGATGTTATGGACTGTTTCTCTAGACCCCGAATGCATGTGTGTGAAATGTTACCTAAACTGATACTACAAGGTACTTAAATTAATTTTTTAAATGATGAGTATAATATTATCCCATGAATGAGTTATATTTTTAAATACCTATGGAGTGTGGTTCAAACTCTGGTATGGGCAGGAGAAGGTATGATGTGGTTTACTGAAGAACAATAAATGTGAAACCTATTTATTTTTTTCATTTGATATTTAATCTAAATTCTGTGGTATGAACTATCTTAATATAAATATCACTTTATATTTAATTGGTGATGTCCCACATAGTAATACTAACACCCTACATGGGTAGTCTAATTGGTACTTGAATTGAGTTCATATTTTTAGGATGGGATAAGTGGAAAATCCCTATGCTAGAGAGATGAGTTGTGATTTATAATAAAGCATGGATGCGGAAACCGGAAATTATTTATCCACAAACATTAAGGGTTAAATTGTGTATTTATTTTGTGTTTTATTTTATAAATTAAAACATATATGGAATGACATTTTTTTATTTTTGTTTATGATTATTTTCGTGATTTTGGGATCCATCAGTAGATGTTGGTATTTATTGGTTATTAATTATTATCATTTGGCTATTGCTTATCAATTTTTATTGCCTTTTCAATTTTATAATAATTTAATAGTTTCCTCACATGAATTATTATCCCCATTAATCTAGTTAATAGACTTTGGGTATGAGAAAGTGTGGATAAGGTCATGTGGTGAACCAGATTGGGGAACCTCCTTATAGCACGTGGGTTAGGAATTTGCAAAGTGGTATAAAAGTAATCTTCTTTTCATATAGTTTTTCTAGTTTTTGAGAATTGTATATAGGATTCTAGGATGATTTATTCCTTTCTCATTTACTCTTTTATGGTATTAGATTTGAAACGCACATGGGAAAACCCAACTTCTGATGGATAGATTATTGTAATTGTTTTCCATTATAGTTGATTTTTTACTTCACCATGATTGATGAAATTTTTGTGTTTATATTTTTCTCTTGGATGAAATACCATAATATTTATGTTAACATGAATCATTTAAATAACTCAGGTGATTATGTGACATACATCATGATAGGAATTCTTGTAAAAGTATGTTGCGGGTGGGTTTTTGGGAGTCCAAATGTTTTTCTTTATTCGAGTAATTTAGAAATTGTGAATAATGATGATTTAAAAAGGATTAAAGTTGTTAAATACACATATTTGAAATTATTAAAAAAAATGTGTCTAATGCGAAACATATGATATTTAATGTTGTTTAACCTATGTTCGCCATGGCCCGAGATTGGGATTGATGATGGTTTATGATAGTTCCTTGGAACTGACCCTAGGGTAGTGTATGTGGAATGAAATTTTATGAACATATGAAAATACCTAATATATAAATATTTTAAAGATGTGTGTTATTCATTTAAGATACATGTATGCATGATGACATTCATTTGAAGGGATAAATGGGGACATTAATGTAAAAAATCCTCCAACTACTGGACATTTAGAACATATAGATTAGGGTGAATGGGTTGGATATAATTTAAATGATAACTTCACTAAATTTATGAGGTTCATAGAGAGAGACCTAGGGTCAGATGTTCAAAATATTTTTGATCTAACATGTGAGTTCAAGTTGCAGCACCGTCCAAACCTCCCTACCAAAAGTGGACATGAGCTGACTATGTTGTAGATTGAGTCTATCCAAAAAATCACGACCATTTAGAGAATCATGTAAAGAAAATAATTGAGTTGTATTCTTGCAAGTTACCAGGTAAATAAAAAATATATGTGGGATAAGTATTATATAGAGGAGTAGCTGGATATAATTTTAGGGAAGGAATTCATATAAAAGTTCATATAGTACATTTACCTAAGACACTGATATAGGAGTGGGTGTCAGGGTTTATGTGGTAGAACTGGGGAATATTGTCAGTGATGGACTATGTTGTTTTCTTCACCTACTCTCAAATATATATCCTAGTAATGGTAAGAGATTAGGTGAGTGTGACAAGTTGTTTTCAGGATGAGATTAAATGAGATATTATGTACATTTTTAAGATCTTATCATTGGAGAAATTTACTATTACAGTGAATCATGGAATCATTTCTAAAAAAACCTAAAATATAATTCTATTAGAGTATTCGTTTTCTATTACATAAGACTAGGAGGTTTGTCTTTTGATTTTAGGAAGATTCATTATTAAAACCATATCCTATAAAGTGTCTTGTTCTGTATCCTTGAAGAAGGAATATTTTCACAGGTAAATACTAAAATATTTTTTCCTTAGTGTGGTAGGTAGGGTCACATTCGTAGTAAGTTTCCCCGACCAATGGTAGGGTTCCAATATTTTTGAAATATTCTAATCTACAACTGATCTACTATAATCCATAGTCAACAAGTACTTATGGAGTAACTAGGTCAAACTAGAGTACAAGAAGGGGATATTCAATCCTATACGTAGAGTGTAATTGGATCATTATTGGACATCGATGTCTATGTGGTAGAGGACAAATTTATGGAAAAGCGCACTTATAAAAAATTGATAGTGAAACATAAGGGACACATATTAGAGCACATGGATGTGGGGTAGTTTGGTTTCCTGAATTCTTGCTTGTACATATGGATACTGAAGATAGACCTTCGATAGAAATAGGTATAATTCAGCAATCTTATATGATTTATACCACTTTATTTGATATAGGATCCTCACATTATTTTATATCATCTCAACTTGGGAATGGTTTGACTATTACAATTATATTTTTGAATGGTGATATGAATATTGAAAAACTATTTGGGGTAATGTCAAAAAAAATCTATTTATGGACATTTTATTCACTAAATGTTGGTGATTATCATTTCTTTGGGATCGTTATATTATTTACATGTCAGGTTTTGACAAGATTTTGTGTATTAATTTTTCAGTATCATACCAAGAACACATCTATTGTTAACATACGATAGTTTCTTTCACATATCTGAAGGCTAAAACATATTTTCATCATGGATAATGAGATATATGGGCATGTCGTACAGGGCACATTTATCAACAATAGAGGGAGATCACTTCCTAGGTTTTGAATCCTTAGTAATATGATTGTCGTGTAAATTATTGTGTTGTTTTTAATATAGGTAATTAGTTTCTAAACCATTCTTCTAAGGAATTATTAGGTACATTACATAAAAGCGATGTGGATTTCACAATCAAGTCAATTCCATGAGATGAACTAGTATCCATTCAACATTATCAAATCACGCCAGTAGAGCAACATGATTTTAAGACATAGCTAGAAGAATTTATGGATAAGGGGTTTATCTCTATGAAAATTTCACCTTTGGGTTCTACAATTTTATTTGGGTAGATGGCTTATGGTTCCTTGTGTTTATATCAATACCACAAATAGTTCAACCATGTGATATTTAAGAACTGTTATCCTCTCTCGAATATCGAGGATCTCCTCTCATAGATGACTCATTATTATATATTCTCTAAAATATATTTGGGGTTAGTGTATCAAAAGATTAGAGTGGGACCTTAAAATATTCCATAAAAATTATTCAGGGGTATTTATGGAATTTCAGAGTGCATTGAGAGTCTGTTTTCATTGAAAAATGATTTTTCTATCTTCATGGCCTTCAAGGTCCTTATCGCACACCAATAAAATTATCAGTATGTTGTTGTTTTCATCAATGAAATATTTTTTTACTCTTAGATTCATGTCTATCAATCGAAACACCATTGCATTGTTCTATGTACATTTAGAGATAATATGATATATTACATACTATCTAATTGACAATTCTTGATCGACATGGTATATTTCATAGGTCACATCATCTTTGAAGAAGGTGTGTCATTGGAACCATAAGAAGTTTAGGAAGTTTGTTCTTGGATGAAGACCAATAAATTTTCTGTATTAGAATATTTTTGAGTTTATAATGATTTTTTCAAATATTTATCGGGGAAATTTCTCACATGGAAGTTTCACATTCATTTCTATCCATGATGGGTATCAAATTTTAATGGTCTCGATCATTTAAAAATTCCATCTATATGTTAAAGAATAATTAGACTACTACATCAATTTTTATCATACCCAATCTAGGAGACAAGAATAAAATGTTTTTTATGTATTTAGAATCATAAATGTGTATGTGTTAATGTAGAGAGATCGATACATGGTGTATGGATAATGATAATTATGTCCACAACAACATAATTATCCTCTGAATGATCTAGAGATTAATATGGTGTATTGGGGTGTACATTATCTTTTTTGGTGAATGGTTTATTGTGTATACCAAACAAAAAATCATAAGTCTTATATTTTGAAAATATAATTTGATTTTTTGGAAGTGTAGATGAGTTTAGTTTATACATACACTTTATATTGATCTAGCATACACACTTGGGAAGGGTGACATTATTACTAAGTATTTTTGATACAATACACAGACTAAGGTATTTCAAGAGACTAATTATGAGTTATAGATCATGATTTTTTTACTAAAAGGAAAATATAGGTTTATCTGGGACAATAGTAGTATAACCTCATATTTTTGTTATTGATTCTAGAATTCTATGCAAGTTCATGGAAATTCAGTATGAGGATACAATTTTTTTACCTAAAGGGAATGACTAGAAGGGGGGAGTCACCATCCAATAAGACTATTGATGAGGATGAGATAAACTATGTATGGTGTCGTGTTTCCTTCATATGCGTTTTTAAGGGAGTTAATGTAGTACATTTAATCACCAATGTGGGATTTACACCAAATTTTTACCTAAATTTTTTATGAAAATTGTAGGTAATATTTTTGATGGGTAATGAAAATAGAAATTGTAGGATTCATTACATTATTCAAGCCCCCATCCATAAGAAAATGTTGGAAATCGATGACATAGTGGTTTGATAAATTAATTTTTCTATAATAGAATTGAATTGGAATGATGTTACTATGGACATAATGGTTGGTCTTCCAAGGACACCTTGAAAGAGTGATACTATATTTGTGATATTGGAATAATTGAATAAGGTAAGCCATTTCATTACAATCAGAGAGACATTCAATATTTATTAGTTGGGTGATATATATTTTAGAGAGATAATATATTTACATAGAGTGTTGTGGAGTATATTTTCATATCATAACACTTATTATCAAATGGGGTAATGGATTATATTTTAAAATACTCTTTTTAATAGGTTTTTTATTAAATATTTTCACCCATAGAAGCATGGGAAATTTTAGTGAGCTATTTTGGTTTTGGCGGATATGATTTTTGTATGTGTCCTATATTTTGGTGGGTCTTAGGAGAAGAAAATAACACTCATCGTGTTAGACTACAACAATAGTTATCATGAGACTATTTAGAAGGAAACCATATGAGGTGATATTTTTTAATCCATATAGATCTCCTCTATGATTAAGGAGGTGGGCGATTCAAAGTTCTTGTGATAGTTTCTTATATAGTGACATCAATGAATTTTTAGTTGATTCATAAACATATGGAGATAAATTAGATAATAAATAACTTTTATTTTGATCAATTTTATGATCTTATTTATTTTACAGTGGGTGATCATATATTTATTTTTCATGTCACCATTTTTGGGTCACCATCGAACACAGAATCATGGAAATATGATGCCTAGATTTCATGGACCTTTTGAGATTATGGAGAGGATATTATTGATGGAATATCAATTGTCTCTTCCACAAACATATTGTTCCATAAATGGTTTTTTAGTGTGTTATGTCCTCAATAGTACCACCTAGACTCTTCTTATTTGATCAATGTTGATGACATTGTGCATGATATTGATGCATCCCCTGAAGAGCATCTGATTCAAGTTATGGACCATAGTTTGAAATTTTTTTGTTAAAAGACTATGTAATTGATATGTGTGTTTTTTAGATATAAACTATTGTAGGTCGAAACATTGTATATAGAAATAGAAATGTTATATTAGCGGCCTGACCTTTCTACATCAAATGCATAGTGGGCATTGAGAGTATAGTATGAGGATGAGCCTTTATAAGGTGGGAGAGATTGTAATATCCCCACATTTATAGAGAAGTTATATACTTGTTTTAGTTAATATTTTATACCTATTATGATCTGAAATTGGTTTGGTATTCCATTGGATATTTATTGTGAAATTTAAAATTTTAGAATTCTATGGGGTTATGCATGGTTGGAACATGGTTAGGGAAAACCATTAGTTTTTACTAGGGAACCCAAACCCCCATTTTAATCCACTAGAAATGGCCACAAAGTTCGACAATACCATTTTTCCAACCCCTAGAAACCATGGACCCTGGGGTATATGGGGTTTTAACAATTGGTGCATGGATTTTCAAAACATGCACTCACCTAGAAGTAACTAGAAACCATATATTTTAGGGGGGGGCATGGTTATGGAACAAATATTGTTAAACCATGTTCCTCACAAGTAAAATAATGCGTGCGAGATATTAAACCCCCAATTTTTTATTTAAAATTTCAAAAAAACACCTTTTTATATCATTAATCATCCATACTCAACACTGTATGAATTATTTTTCTTTTGGAGGCTCTTGATAGGATTCAAAGTCTTCTCGAAAATATTTTAATGCAAATCAATGATCTTATGGATGTTTCAACCCCTTTTTGGTATGTGATCTCTTCTTTTATAAGGATCCATATCTCTTGTATTTATTTTCCTAGTAGAGGGATGAATTCTTCTACTCGTTATTGTTTAGATTATGTTTATAATGGATCATGTTTCATGTTTATCTTGGTACTAGGTTTTCATCCTATATCCTACTCTTCATTTTTATTTAGATCATTCAACATATAATTATGGGCTATAGTTTGGTGAGCATACACCATAAATATTAAGGTTTATGGAATAATAAACATTTCAAAAATCAGTTATTATTATATATGATTTTTAATTATTCAATTTCATTTCCATTATGGGAAATTTAATTAAAATTGAAATAGTGAATATAATTCCCAGCAATTTTGTGACCATTATCAGAATGTGGTGGAACCTATGGAGATAATGAAAGAATCTCATAGGAGAGACCAATGGGGCATTCTAATTTCCATGAAATGGTATGTATATAATGAAAAAAAGAAATTTTTTTGTTTATGGAATTGTAAATAAAATTGTTGTATTATATTAAAAAGATTGTTAAATTATTAATTTTATTAACATTAAATGATTAATGAGGTGTGAATATTTAATGATAAATGGAATATATGATGAATTTTTCTTATTATTCCTTACGATTAAAGGAAATAACCATTGATTTAATTGGTAAATGAATGGTGAAATATATTGTGAATTTTTTATAACATAGATGATATTCAACCTTTATATGTATATGATATATGGGAATGATCAATGAGGTGCGAGTGAGGGATTTATACTTCAATTACACATGGAGTACAATAAAAATTCCATAGACCTGTATTGAAAATTTATTTATAAATTTTAAAATTGAGTTATGGCTATGGGGATGGTGTTCCATGTATCCATGGCGTGCTATAAGACATCTCTAGTCCCACAATATTGTCCATGTGATTTTCTAAAACATTTTATTGATCAACGAGTTGTGGGTGAGGGACTACTCTTCTAAGTACCCACGGAGTTCTACACTGCTCCTCTAGGCCCATGATGCATGTTTGTGAAAATGTACCTTGATAGATTCACCAAGGTCCAAACATTAATTTGAAATTGATTTTCATAATGAAAATCCATAAATGAATTAATTTTCTAATCCATATTGTTTATTCTTTATAGACGGGTACATGGCAAAGAGTTATGATGTGGTTAACTAAACAATGAAAATTGTGAATCTAATTTACTTTGGTGTTTTTTTAGTATTACATTCCCAACATCATATATTTAGAGAGAGTATATATTTATTAGATACAGTTTGTGGTGGTTTATTGAATTTTACTCACAGCCTACATGGAATGCCATATTTGTTCCCAAATAGCCACCAACATTTCATGATATGATAATTAGAAGAGCCCAATGTTTGATTTCATATTTGTGATTCAACATGCATCATGGATGAGGGAGTATGAAATTATGTCTTGAACCATTTGGTAGGATTCATTGTGTCATTATATTTTTTTCCATTAAAACATGACACAAATATGTTACATGACATATTTACATTTTTTTTATAGTTATTTACCATGTTTCAAGATTATTCATGAGATTTGGGTCCTTATTGGTTATTTATTATTATCATTTGGATGTTGTTTATTTAGTTTTACCATTCTATCAAATTAATAATGTTTTTATAGTCTCCGTACATTACTTGTTAGACCCTCACTTATATCTAGAAACTATTTGAATATGGGTATCTGTTCATGAGGTCATGTGTAGAAACGACTCATTGTACTGGAAGATAGAAACTTATCCATGACATTATAAAGTGGTATCAAATAAGTTTTTTTTCATTCAACGGTATTATTACATGTAAATGTTATATGGGAAAAAGGATGATTTGGACCGTGTTCATGACCACATGTATGCATGATGCTAACCTATGTGTAGGGGAAAATTGAAGTACCCATGGAAGTATTGTTGGCCCTAGTATATTCTATTGTAGTTGAATGTTAATTCCACATGGTAGACACAACATTGGTGTGGTGTTTTTGTTTTGTTTTTATATTTTACTCATTGACTTGAATAGAGTGGAAAATGATTATCCTTGCATCATTATAGGAACTCATTAACCTATGTGACATGTGTTATAATTGGAACACATAGAAAAACAAGTTAGGAGTTGGTTTTGGGGAATAAAAATATTTTTCCATCTTTGGGTAACATAAAACTAATTGTATTCTAATGATTTATTAATAATGGATGATTGATGATAAATGTATAAATTTTACATAGATAAAAAATGGGTGTCTTTTAATAATATTATGATATGAGAAGTTTTGTATCCTCTGTTATCAATGGACCAAGTTAGGGATGGTTGAGGTTTTGTGATAGTCCCCAAATTTTTAATATGGTTTGGTTTATGATGGAGTGCTTGTAATTGATATATGTGAAGCATTATTATGTTATTTTTTTAATGACTTTTTATGTTATCAAATACATTTGTCTGTAATTTTAGATACATGACTCCATGATGAGGTTTTTTAGGTGGGATAATAGGATACAATTACTGAAAATGATCCTCTAGTAGTGAGACAAGAGGGACCGATAGTATTGGGTGGTGGGTAGGGAGAATGGTTCTATGAGATCCTAAATTGGATTATGAAGTTCATGATGAAATTAAGAGGGTATTATATGTATAATATGTCTTTTCTAACCAGGGGGTTCTTGTTTCACCACCTTTCTACCTTCACTGGAGAGTGTGGAATCGATGCAACTATGTTCTAGATTGAGTATGAACATATAATTCTGGAAAATTATGATAATTATAAAATGAAAATATATAATTTATTTTTAGAAATGATATAAGACAATAATAGAATTTGTGGTAGATAAAGGATGAAGATTACTAGTCAGAGATCATGGTGGGGATGTACTACCAGTAGAAGCTCCTAAATCATTTTTACTCAGTAACACTATGATAGGAGACATATGTGGAGTATATGAGGTCCAATTAGAGAAGTAGGTTATTGATGGAAAATTCTAGTCAATTAAAAAAAATGGTTATTTTTATATTGTTTTTAGAAGATGATATAGTTTTGGTGGAATATTTTTTGGATGGAGTTAAATGGGATATTAAATCCTATGTCAAAATCTTATAGTTGGATAAGCTTTCGAGGCAGTGAGGTTGGCTCTCATTTATGAGGGGGACATGAAAAAGGATTCTAGTGGAGTACATTTGGTATCTATTTTTAGACTACAAGGTATGTCATCCAAGGATATGAAGTGTCACTCTAAGAAACATATACAAAACAATTTAAAGAAATGTTTCCATAGAGAGTATCATTTTCTTTGGTCAATACTCATGTGTATTTCAATTATTGTAGTCGGATGTTTCACATTCATATTTAGTGTCCCTATACTTTTTTGGGTTTAAAGAATGTTTAAATATAGTTCTCTATGATGGTTTTGTTGGAAGCTATATCTTGTGGCTAGTCATGTATAACATAGGCCAAACCATAGAACTAGAAGTGGAATATTTTATTCCCTATACCAAGATGGAATTTTTTGATCTACTAGAGGTGTTGATCAGGGTAGTGTAATTGGTACATTAGGGATATGGTACCCATACTGATATGGGTTTGTAGCTCTATAGATACATAGTGGAGCACATGCTAAATGGAAATTTTAGTTGCATGCAGTTCAACCTTCAATAGTTGATAACATGGATAGACTTATGATCCTCCATGGAAAAATTCTTATAGATTATACACATTCTTGATCTTTAATTGTTACATGAACCTCACATTATTTTATAACTTCTCAATGTCTAAATGGTTTGAGTAACATAGTGGATACTTTGACTGGTTATATGATAAATAACACACTACTAGGTGTACAATCAAAGGTAATATGATTATTCACAGGACGTCCAGTTTAGGATATGGAGTATCATTTTCATTTGGATTTTTACATACATTAAATGTTTGGTTTTTACATGATTTTGGGAATAGATAGGTTAATACTGTGTGGATACCACATCAGTTTCTACCATAAAAGAGTGTCCTTCAAATCTCATGAGGGTAAAAAAATCACCATGCAGAATGGGATATTTATGCTAGCTATGTAGGGATAATTCAATAGTAACATAGGGAGATCACCCCCAAGGTTCTGGGTATTTCTTTGGATGATGGGGGAGGGGAGGGTAAGTAATAGTTTCATTTTACATTTAGTTTATTTATATCTATAATTTCTTTATTTGGGGGAGATACAATCGAGGATACCATCAATGAGGCTGGTTTAGCTGGTCCAAACAGCTGACTATGGGGGGTCATTTTATTTAAAATCATTGACATCAGGTTATCATTTCCATTTTTAAAAATAATCACCAATGGTTCCCTTATAAATAATTTGGTGAAGACCTAGTCTCAAAATGTTGGTGGTTAATAGTGTATTCAAACCCAATTATGATAAGGGTCTCACATTGGTTTAGATGATTGGAGGTTGTTCTCATCTCACCCTTTTGAGGCGAACTATTACCTACTATAAAAAACTCTTACTAATTGAAGATCTATTTGTGAATCTCTTCCTCATACATGTATGGGACTGCTTCCCCTTAGAATATAGGATAATTCACTTTTCATAAAACCTAAAGGGGTGTCATTAATGAAAAATGAAAAGGGAATATCATTATTCAATCCATTTATATGTATTTTAGGTTCTTCATCCATTTTTGAGTAATGGGTAGTTTCTTGTTTGTTGAATCCTGATATCCAGGTTATTAATATTTCTCTAACATTTATGGATGGTACAAATATTCTGAGGAGGGGATTGATAAATTATGATGCATCCTAGGTATCCTGGTTTTTAAAGGAATCAGAACTCACATAGTTTTTTAAACCCATGAAGTATAATGTCATGAAGAGAGGCCATATGTGAGGGCACTAAGGAACCATGTGTTTGATCTCGAGCATCACATGAATTACCTACATAGCATTGTTATTGAGGGAATTATTGTTCTCATTAATGAATCACAATCTTGGGAAAAGTCCCAAAGTAGATTCCCATAGGTGTAGGGGTGTGTATAAAATGAAACTCATTAGGGTTTTCATGCTTGGATTACAATGAATAGTGGATATTCATGATTCCAATGAGATATTCATTATGGATCCATAAGATAACTTGATATATGTTCAGTGTGAGAAATAAGGGAATGAATTTAATCAGTTTCGATGCATATAGATGTAGGATTGGTGTTCTTGAACTACCATTGGGATGTTTAATATGGAGCTTGAGCCTCAGAGAGGAATCCTATGTATCCTAGTTATGGTAGTAATCAATGTCATGATATTTCACAGGTTCTCAATCTATAATGAGATGAGATAAAATATCATCCCATGGGAGTGATTGGGTCCTGATGGTTGATGTGTTTGATTCTTAGAGATTACATCAAAATGGATGTTTTATTCGATCTTAGTCCTTATAATGGACTCTTATAAATTAGGGTTTTGGAAGGAATCAAATTTATAATATTTCAATTGATAGAGGCATACAAACTAACATTTCCCTATAGTTAGTACACATCATGTTATTCCATTTATTGATTCTTACACTATGTGGTTTACCATGAATTTACAGAGAGTTTGAATGTAAATGATATGATAATTTTGATTCCATAATCCCACATGAGTCAGGATCATTGTGAGAAACAAGGGATGGGTAACGATCATTCTCACTACCTATTGATGCAGGATCTATGTAATTATATAACACTCAAGAAGTTTGATATTGGTCATGAACCTTATGAAGGAATCATACATATCCAAATTATGGTGGGAATCAGTGCACTCATAGTTAATTAAAAAGGGGTTTACCCACTACCTATTCCCTTTGGTCAGGGTATACACAATGAGGGTGGAAAATTAATAAAACCCAGATATTCCCTTATAGGTCATAATTTGAACCTTTTCGGGGATTATGCACTAATTGTTTCCTTATTATTAAGTTCTACACCCTAAGGATAAAATATTTTATCATGTACTAGGATGAACTGTTGACTTGGACTGCTTTCCTGCATTACATGTGTTGAGTGTATGCTCGGCATGCCTTGACTACATACTAATCATGTTGGGGACTTCCTTACTCAAATGTCCAAAAGAAATTTTATGACATAATTTATGTGTATAGGGGAATTCAAAATATCTTTTATGGAATATATAAGTGTTCTCTCATCATCATGGATTACTTGTATTAGTTTCATTGCAAGAGTAGGATGACCCACATTGAAGGCGTCACAAGAGTCAATGACACATATCTCATAGAGTGTAACATGTCCTAGATGACATGTCTGGAGGGCATCATGAGAACAATATGGCTTTCCCAGAGGTCATTTTTAGATTCAATTGATATGAACAGGTGTTATAGTGAGACAGAACCCACAAGAGTGGGTGACATCATATGATTCAACAAACATGTACAAAGGACATCGTAAGGATCAGATGGAAAACTTGCAGAGCTTCACAAGATTAAGGTGGAAGTAATATGGACACTAAGTGAATTCGTATGAAATTTCTAGAGTAATTTTCATGAATCAAATAGTATATTGAATAAGCATTGTGAGTTATCAGTGGTTTGTCATGGGGTTATTGCATGACCTTGATTGTTCATACAAAACACAAGAGGATTATCGAAAATGTTTTTCTCATAATTCATTCCACCTTTAATAAGTGTTCTAGAATTTATATTTCTAATTCCTTATAATTATTCAGTGTTATATTATTTAAGGTCTCTCACAATCTAGTAGATATGCATGATGTTCCTCCTGTGCCATACAAGGATTCCTTCTTGTAATTTACGAGTGATCACATGAAGTTCATTATACACAGTGCATGATTTTTCCAAATATTTTTTAGTATTTTACCTATCATAAGACATTCTAGTCATGATATCAGCAACTCCAACAAATCCTCTCTATAATAGGATGCAAAAGGAACAACTTCTCATTCTGAGAGTTTCCCTATTTATAGTTGTGAGTAGTTTTAGGTATCATTCAATATTGGTTCACTTTTCATGATGTGGTTGGGTTTAAAGTCTTTACCACTCCGAGAATTCACTTGGTTACATTTCATGTAGCACCCTAATCCTTGACAGAGTTGGCGATGTGGTTTGGAACCATGTGTCTTTCTAGGTATCTATCGTGGATCACTCTAAGGGAATCACCTCATTTTCAACAATTGTGACTCCCTCCAATCAATGCCTCCTTTATTGGATTATTTCCAATAAATGAGGAAATGTTAAATCGGGAGGGTATACAAGGGATTTCGAGAGATTAAGGAGAATATATATGTCCTTTGAGTGATCATGGTAGACTTGTATTGGATATCTCAGGGGATAAGGATAACTTGTTAATGGGCCTTCACAAGATCAGAACGACATGTCCATGGGTCAAGAGATACCATGTTATATAATCTCTAGCATGGAGCATGAGTTCTATGAACATGAGATGCTTTCAACTCCTCCCTATATGACTTCATTTTATTATGTTACAATGGTTTGAGAGTTCATGTGCTTTGATGAGTATAGTTGAATACATATTGACTACCTCTGGGCAATGCATTTCCTAACCAATAAAGGACTTGCATAGATGAGTGAGTGTTTTACGGAAAAATCCATCTGTTTTTACATGGGGTGAAAAAGGGGAAGTGCGAGGTAACCTTGAAATAATCTAGGTTTCTCATACAATGAGGATGACATACCAGTGATCTTTTTCGAGATAAGGAGATAAATTCATCAGGTTTCTATATTGAATTTCGGATAACCAGGGGAATTTAACATGACTTTTTTGAAAATGAGTGGATATTAAATTTTCCATTTTGTTAATTTTTTTAACTTATAATGGATTATGGGTATCGTGAGATTGTTTGAATGTTTTCTTGGACAAAAATTCTCTATATTAGTGATCCATCATGGGAAATATATGTCTAAAAAAGGCTCCCGCCAATTTTTTATTTTCATTATATTTCTGAAGGATTTGAATATGGTTTGTTAGGTTCACTCCAATTGATAAGATCTGTGGCCTAGGGGAGCCCATTTGGATGTCATCGAGTGACCACTGGTAATTTAGAGCACCTTGAAAAGGGTAAGAGTAATTTTCAAAAGGTTATTCCTAAGATCCACTAGAGATTATGCATTGTGTATACTTATTTCATGTTACCTAACGACAATAACATGATTATGCATATCATGAATTCTAAAATGGTCTAAGTGTCTCATCCTCCTTTATCTTCCATTTTTATTTGGGAAACAAATTACCCATATTCATAAATTTTTCATTTTTAAAATTTTTGGTTCTCATTTTGTGGGCATCAGAAAAGCTCCCCCCCCCTCAAGAGAAACATACACGAGAATAAAGAATCTGTTATAAGGAATGTAAATTATCACATTCATCTTTATAAATTTCATAAATTGGTGTTTGGGGGAACCCATGGACACTAGGGAAACATGTGGTACTGTGAGAATTTATCTATATATCATGAAGTAGATCCATTCATTTCCCTAACTACTCATTTAGACAGTATGCTCTTTATATTCATTTTTCATGTTACCTCATTGTAAGACCCTTATACAAGGACCATTCTTGAGATCTAGATTTGATCCTTTTTTATAAACAATTACTCAAAACTTGTTTTTATCATGATGTAGTTTGAACAATGTACAAACTGTATTTTATTTTATTTTTGAAATTCATCCATGATGATTGAGATTGTGTTGAGGATTTACTAGGGTGTTTTGACCTGATCATATGACAGAATGACTACCAGGGGATTCAAATGGAAATGTACAAGTCAAACAATCACGAGTCTTGACGTGGTCATGGGATTTCATGATTCTTTATAGGATTATGCAACCCACAAGACATTCAAGAATTTGGTGATTCACAAAGTCCTAATTTATCTTGGGAATAAATTAATGATTAATGAGATGTTAATTATGCTTCTAGATGATTATGTATATACATTGTAAATATTTTGTTTTATATGTCTAACATATGCCACATACTTATTTAAATATGGCTTCTGGTTTTCATTGATCTTCATACAATATTTCAATGATGGGGGAAACAGTCGTGATAGAATATCATGATGCTATAGTGGTGAGCATGGATCCTACCATATGAAATTTCATTGGTGACATCAAACAATTAGAAAAAAATTTATGGGATTAAAATTCATGGAATATCCTCTTTTAGACTTCTTTCCCCACTATGGTTTTTATTGTATTGACGATGATCGCATTCCTCGACAAAAGTAATCATTTACACCCTCTTACATGATTTGGATGACACAGAACACCTTATGTGATAACTAATATTAAGAGGGATAAATTATCTCCCAACATGGACCATAAATATAAACACAAATTTTCATTCATTTCAATAGGCTTTGATTTTACTAATAGTGAACTAGATGAGGATGTTCAAACGTATCACTTAGTAATGAGGAAGTCTACCCCTAATTAAAAGAACATCTGACTTTGTAGGCATAGATTGATTTATTCTATGGCCAAATGATGTCCTAATAATCACTTGAAGGCTAAACCATTTATATGATATTTTTTATGGTATTTTAGCATACACATATTATTTCATTTGTTTATCATTTTTTATCTCATACCTAGTATTTCTTTTGTTTATGGTCTTTTCACATAGACCTATCATTTCTTTAGTTTTTGGGGTCTTCATCTTAGACTAGGGATTTAGTTAGATTATGGTCTTTTTTCTCATAAATGGTGTTTAATTAGTTTATGTTTATTTAGCTCAGACATGGTATTTCATTCATTTAGGTTCTTTTAGAAAAGACCTGATATTTTATTATTTTAGGGTCTTTTATATTACAACTGGTATTTCATTAGTTTATGTTCATTTATATTGAACATGGTATTTCTTTAGTTTGGTTATTTTAGAATCAGTGTAATTTTTTCTTTAGTTAGGGTCATTAATCATGGACTATGTATTGCTTTAGTTTAGGGCCTTTTATCTTGAACCTTGTATTTATTTATTTTAGGGTCTCTTACCATGGCCCTCATCAAAGATTGTAGAATATGGTGAATATATGCTTAGAATGACGGAAAAAACACTAAGGTTTTGGGTTTTTGTTGTTGTTTTTAATGGTCTCATAATGATCATAATTACCTTTTTGTAGTGTGATACATTTTCTTGGAGACCGTAGGCACATATATATGATTAATAGTTATACACGCATAGAGACGAAAATGGTCACATGATGCTGAGAATCTTTTCTCGGGTATATAGATAATTTATGAAGATGATAACAATAGAGGGATAAATATTATGGGTACTTGGTCTTCATGGATAACTGGAGTATGGGTGATGTATGTCACAATCCAAAATATTTTGTCTAGTAATGTGAGATAGGGAATATATATCTGGTATATCACATGACATTATATGATTCCATGTTTCTTTATTGTGTTTCGAGGGATCAACCAGAATCGAGATCCTTTCTTTGAAAGAGGAGATTCGTTTGGGTGGTTTGTCACGATTATTATGCATTAGTGTTATGGTCAAAAAATGGATGATATCTAGTTCTACTTTAGGGCCATGAAAGATATATCAAGACTCAGATATCCAGATGATGAAGTTGGGAATGGAAATAATTCCATCTAGAAATGGTTATGGAACTATATGAATGTTCTTCTCATGATTGTATTGATCAATCCTAACTCAATGTGGATTTGAATCATGATGTGAGGGACATAAATTGTTCTTGAATGGTGTGTCACATTTCGGCATTTAGAAGGTCCCAAATTATATTGACGTAATGTCAAGTATTTTGACCATGTTCAGATAATTTTGTATGAAGACTGAAAGTCATATTCCAAAGTGTCCAGCTGATAATAATTATATGATATAGTTAGACGATGAGTAGTTTAGATCACATTGAGGTGTTGAGTTCTTCCGCAATGATGTCAAGCCTCAAAAAGATCATTATTTCCATTCTACTTAGTAATGCATATTTTTGATTACCGTATGTGCATATACATGACCAATAGTCCTACATGAATAGTTAATAAAAGGTGACCTTGAATATGTATTTCAATTACAAGGGCCATGGAAGGTTTATAGAGATCTAAGGATCCCAAATTCTAATGTGTGTCCTGTGGAAAGTGTAATATCCATGAAAGGGTCGATGACCCTAAAAATTGTGTCATGTACTAGAGAATATATTCTTGATGCATTGAGAAATAAAAAATAATTAATGTAATTTTTTTCAAATGAGTGAGTTCATCGAGTATAGAATTAATTTTTCTAGTACTATATTGTAGACTATATGAGCCTTATTCCTTATATATTTGGGCCTAATTACTTTCTAAACACTGGGTATAAATTGAATTGTGAGAAAATATTTGTATTTTTATTAGTCGTATATTTGTGAATTTTTAAATTGATTAGTTTTGTATCTCCTTATCTTGTATTTTTAGATCTTTTGATTTGTACTATCATTGTCTTGAGTTTATGGTCATAAAAATTGTACCAAAGTAAAACTATATTAATTGTGTGACCCTAGTGGACCTTGTATGGGGGATGATACAATGGAGCCCAATTAGGATACCTTGTTCAAGAGAATCCCATCATCTTCTCGATCGAGTGATGAAAATGATGAAAATTGTGGATCGAGGCTCTCATGTCTTGAATAATGATGTGGTGATATCATACCAAAATTACTCCATATAAAACCATAGTTTTGAGTTCTTCTAGGGTGATTTCATAGATCTCAAGGTTTGGAATTTCCATTTTTCAGAGTTATACATTTTTTGGACAACTAAAGGTGCCTATGAAAGAGCCATAAGAATACACTCATAGTAATGTAAATGGTCTATTTCATCATGACAACATTTCCAAGGTCCACATATATATTTCGTAAACCTAAAGAACTCGTTGAATTAGGTATAAACTATGGAATAAGATGCTTTCAAATAAAATTGAAGAACCCCGAACTATGGATGACTACTGTAAGGCTCAAGTGGTTCTTTGATAAGGGAAAAAAATTGGGTAATGTCTTTGAGATATATTCATCAGATAGTGTGGAAATTTTCTATGTAGTATAATATCATTAAATAAGGCCATGTAATGTGGATTTTTTTCAGGTTGTAAGGGAATTTGTTATTATATTTTAACAACATTAGGTAAGGATTTAATTCTATGTAGTTTATCTTATTATGATAAGGACATGAAAAATGATGTAAAAAATTGTGTGAAGAATACTGTATGAAAAATAAGGCCATTCATAGATCTGACTTGAATGTTGGAAGAGTTTCTTTTATGAACTATTCCCCAATGCAGTTTGGGGTTAATTTCATATTGGTTGTCACATATGGGCCTGAGATTGGGGATCATGACATCACTATATATTATTTGATGACAACGATCAAGCCACCAGTAGTTATTATTTTAGTAACACTCTACATTTCTAGACTGTGAATAATGGTAGGCATTATTTCCATTGATTGATTTATCAGGAATCATGATGGTTGAAATGGATATCACTATGCGTAATGTGATGATAGTAGTCAGGACACTTGTGGTTATTGAAATACAATTCAGTTTAATGACATGTGGTGAGGATTAGTATGAAACAACTTGAAATAATTGAACTGATGCAACTTGGACCTAGAATTGATGTTTCAGCATCACTACATATCCCATTATAATGAGAATCAAGACCAAGTAGGATCTTTGGGAATTAAATTCCTACTAAAGACGGAACTATATGTAGATGGGGAAAATGTTTGTATTTGTTTGTGAGTGAAACATGATTTAAGTGTTAACTGTAACTATCTATCATGTGATTTCTAGGATTTAGTCACATGTAGTTCCTGAATGCATTTTTTGTAGGATACCAAAATTATAAATGGTGGTCCTCTCATGTTAGGTCCATAATAATGTGTTGTTTTATTTTATGAAAGGGACATCAAATGTGTAGTTTAGCGCCATGTGGTGAAGAATCATGGTATTTTTTTTAATCTTTAACCCAAAACTATTAAGAGCATATCATAATATTTTGTGCATTATTTTTTTGTGAATCCTTTAAAAATTTTCCTAATCTCACATTAGCTATGCTCAGTTTAAATCCTTGTAGTTTGTACTTCTCTGTACAATTTAATGTGATGTTCCAAGGAATATATTAAATAAATTATTTTTATCTAACCAAGATGAATGGGTAGGGAATACAATAATGTGGATTCTGATATCATGTTTACTTTACCTTCATGTAACCAGGATGAGTTTATGGGACATACACTAATGTGGATGGCCAAATATTATAAATTTTAACATTATAAGATATCTATGGAAAGTATGTCTTGTAAAACCACACATTTGTGGGGGGGGGGGGGGTTAACACACTACCTATCCATTTTGGAAAATTATCAAGCTCTATTTTGAAAGACCTTATGTAAGATATAAGTTCCTTCACATTTAGGCTCCATCGTCGAAGGCCTCTTCACTCATATCATTTTGGTTCATAGAGGAAACACCAGTTCTCCCTGAAGAAATGAATAGAGGAAATCCTTCTTGGTAATTCCTCAATTTGTACGATTCTAATGAACCTCATGGTTTTGTAATGTATGTAGCATATTTTCATTGATCATCTCATATTCATCACACCTCCTTTTTATTTATTTATCTTATGAAATTTGTCTTCGAATGGATATTCATAACCAATGTAGTCTTACATATATTGGAAACACTGATTTTCTCCCTCACACCAATGAGTATGGATTATATTGTGTAGAAATACATATCGTGTTATTATATGAAAATAAAGAATTATTGAGCTTATTTGGACAAGAATTATTATCATTGTTACCATATTGTAGAGTATAATTGATAGAGTCTTATGGAAAGAATTTATATGTCAAATTTCCCTTGTATGATAGAGAGATTAGTGATTCGACTCGATACTTCCCTCAAAATAGTGTTTCTTCCACATTATAGAATTGAAGTTGGTGTCATTTTCCATCGATATTGTATGAGGGACCCCAAACCTAGTGATGATATGGGACTTCACTAAGTTGGTGATATTATTCATGACAAGATCCTTGAGATGTATTTTCTTTGGCCAATTTGGAAATGATGTTTGTAGAAGTAAGGATTTACATGGACTTCTTATCTTTAATAGAAGGATATGGCCCCCCAACATTCAATCCCCGAATAGAATAAACCAAAAATATAGAATTATATGCTGCAATTATTAGGGTTGGATGATAAATTTTTCCTAGATCTAGAATGCATGAAATTTCATGGTGAATTATACATAATCATGTGTCATTATTTTCCAGTACTATTTTATCCTCTGGATTTTTTGAGAGATATTAGTCAAATATTGATGACCACCCCAGGAGCCTGATTCAACTTCTTCCATGAGGGAAAGAATGAATTCTTCTACAATGAATATGTAGAGGATTCCAATGAATCCAGGCTTATAGATGGTTTTTTTCTCGGTTGGGCCATCTTGTATGGTAATATTCTTCGCGCTATGCCGAATATATTCCCTTTTAGATCATTCTATTGGTAGAGTCCTGTTTTGAAGAAAATATTGTATAGTCTCTATCTATCTACGGGTTAATATATGGTGATAATTCTCTATAGAAGTGTTGAAAAAATTGATATCGTCCATATTAAATAGGACTATAAACGGAGACATTATTCTCAGTGTGATATGGAAGATATCTCTTTCTTCATCATGGTCGACCCGGACAGTGCATACATTCGCCAATGGGTAGGTGAACACATTTTGTGATTGGGAAACATATTGCAATGTAGGATTAAAAGGTAATTATTCCATCATTCCCTTTATGTAGGTAGAGATTGGGGCCAATTATTTCTTTTTGATTGAATATTCACCAATGATTTAGTTTATCTCTAGTTCTATGTCCAATTTCTTATTCTAGTTGGATATTGAAGGTGTAGGGACAATTCCAACATGGTGATGTGGGTTTGTTACACTTCCTCATTTTTTGTCATCCATATAGTGATAACCAGAAGGAAATTCAATTTTTTCTAGGGAGAAAAATAAAATCCCTAATACATCCAAATTGAGCATAGTTATTTAAAATAATTTTCTAATAGGGCTTCCAGATGTAACCTAAAAATACATCACTCGTGTCTTAGTAGTGTCATTGGAATAGGAGACCTCATCTAGAAACTAAATGTCTACCAATGTATTTTATGTGGTAGGATCTACTGTGAAGAAATCAGCCAGGGATTAT
Source organism: Viscum album (assembly GCA_963277665.1). NCBI lineage: Eukaryota > Viridiplantae > Streptophyta > Magnoliopsida > Santalales > Viscaceae > Viscum > Viscum album. The sequence goes on along the minus strand of OY728132.1, from coordinate 1,737,011,972 downwards.
AATTTCAACGAAATATGTGAAACAAATTGAATGTGGTATTACTGTATAATGACAACCTATGGATCAAAGAGTCCACTCAGTATTGGAGGGAAAAGTATATACATGAGTGGATCAATACAAGAGTCTAGATGGACTTCATAGTGATATAGGTAACACCTCATATTTCTCACTGTAATGATGAGTGCATGGTATTTCTTCTTGACATTAGTGTATTATGTCTCAGTACTGTGAATAGATGGGATGAAATATTATAGTATCTTCATGGTCCCCCGAATAATATTCTATTAGATAATGACACCTAATGATTTGCTCATGACAACCAGGTATATTATGAGTGACCTACCATCCACCCGAGGCATCAATACTAGTCGATACCGATTATACATGTTGATACATTTGATGTGTTCTTAAAAATTGGCATCACATTAATAGGAGATTCCCTTATTTATTATTCTATTTAAGGGGAGTGATTTCCCATATAGATTAGAAATGAATCAAATTATATAGGTGTGGTTCTCTTGGAGACTCCCCATTTATTTTTGATATATGGTGGTGAAATTTATTGGATAAAAAATGTCTTCTCTGAGTCAACCATGATGTCACAATGTCATACAAAAAATAAAGGGAACTTCTCTGATGTTTCCCAAAATGTGAATTTCTACGGATTCAACTTCATAATATGTAGTCATAAATTGTTGAATATTGTTTGAATATCAATGGAGTGATAACATTTTTATTGGTATCTAACCATCATGGCTTCTACATAACACACAAATATCTCTCTAATGAATTTATCTTAAATAAGATGTATGAAATGTTAATATGTGGTGTTTGTGATATATAATCCAAATGGAATTAACTGATAAAAAACAATCCCTTAAGGCAATCTAAATATAGTGAGTTTTACATATTCTTGGTCCATCTTTATTAAATTGTACCTTGAATACCCATCAATGATGGAATGGGAATTAAAGACTGTATTTTCTTTGGTCAAGTGTTCTATGATCAGAAATTGGGTGTCTCTCATTAGGAAATACGGACTATGGTCTCGGAAATTGATATACATCCTAATTTTCCGATTCAATTTAAAGAAAAGGATAATGTTATAAAACCATCATGGGTTTATAAATTTTCATAAAATGTTGCATTTGATCAAATTGTAAACATCTTCCCCTATATTAATGTAATGAGAGGGGTGAATCCTACCTGATTCTTTCTTAAAGACTCAATAATAATTGGGTAATAAGAGATGATGCGTAGTAAAATATGTATTTATTCCAATAATCTCTATTTCATTCCATGAAAATAAATATTCGCGTTGCTTCAAAAATATGAAATACATATATTTATATTTAAGGATCCTGGTGGAACTATTCAGTATAGGTCACAATTCTTCTTTCATCCAAGATTTTTCTAACTCAGCTCATCAATAGTGGTGGAGATGACTTCCTCAAAAGTGGATGGTCCATTCCAATGGTCATCCTCATGTGCTTTCATTTCTAACTATGTAGAGACATTTTCATAAGAAGGTGGAAATATAGGGTCTTATTTATCACTATGAGGATGATAATGGTCATAAGATGATACTTTATCATCATATATCGGTTGAATTGTTTTGGAGAGATGTTGAAGCTGATTTCCTATTAAGCCACCTATTAGGACAAGAGGGGATTGGAGAAATGGTATAACATCCCTTTTATTTATATAACATTAATACTTAATTTATTAAATATTATTACACTTAATACAACCCAGACGACATAGAATTATTTTGTATTTTTTAATTTGTTTTATGATATGACAACATAGAGTTGGAAATAAGTCACATTTATTGAAATGTTCTTTAACATTCTCAAAATACTCTTTTGAACATAAAACAACATGGGATAACCTATATACATACATAAGAAAGTGTTTAGCTATAAATACTAATAAGGAAACAAAAATGGAATACATGATACATGTTATATAATAGTAAAATAAATAAGGAATAAATGGAATATAAAGAATAAGGCATTATATAATAGTATAATCATAACATGGTAAATGATGCAACAACAGAAAAAAACTAAATCATGAACATAGGTCAATGATAAAACTCCTAGACTACATGGAGGACGAAGTCCCATTAATGAATTAGGTACACCCATGTTCCAACATGATGTATCATGATACTAAACATCACCCAATTAATTGGAGCACTATCTTGGTGTGCCCATCATAATTATTTCATTTTAATACATAGGTGTGCAATATAGATCATACGAAAATGATTCATTCCTTATAATAATTTATTCCAATATCATGGAATACAAATTTCATATATGTATGTACCCAATCTGTATGTATGTGCGCAATAAGTTAAATACCATTGATATAATTGGGGGCATGGTATTCACAATAAAATTGTTTTTGAATGGAAAGTCATGGTGAAATTTCAACAGTATAATAACATTACATATAAATTCATAAAAAAAAATTGAGATGGAGAAAGGGGTCTATAATTATTTTTACATATAATGGGAAGTAACTGGGAAATGTAAAATCATATCCCAACATTAGAAATTTGTAAATATAAAAATAAATTAATTAAGTAACATGAATATTGAACAACATCCTTGTGAACTTTTGGCATGAAAATTGGTGTACATAAAATATCGTGGGTTATTTAACGAGAGTGTATTGATGATATCATCACTTATAAATTAGATGATAAATATCATTAATATGGAATGTGAGATACCATAATAAGTAAATGAAAATTAAAAGAAATAGCATAAACAAATTTCATGATGAATGGGGATAGTAGAGGATCCCTTGCATGAGCATGTGGATACAAAGGCTTAGGAGGGGAATCTTAAAAGAATGGGGCGCATTGGGAGGACTCTAGGGACTATAACGAAGAGAACATATGTGATATATGGAGTTTTACTGAAGATTATTTGGATCTTGTGTACGTATAAAAAGTAAAATAGATAGATAAGTAGAGTGGTTCTTGTTATTTTAGAATTAAATTTTCCAAACATATCAAAATAATACACATGGTGGTGTGGAAGTGAGTCACACTCATAAAGAAATTCTTTTATAATAAAAAAATATATTATTAGACTTGGATGATTCATAATGGGTTTAAAAATATATAAAATAAAATAAAAATATCATTATTTTATAGTGAAATAATATATTTGGTCAATTATCAAATTTATATTACTTATTACATCACTTTTGGCTCATTTTGTTGTTAGAAAACACATAGTATATTTATACGATTTTTAATATTTAGCCAAATAATTTAATTTTCTCAAAAAATGATGCCATATACATCATTGAATAACTTAGAATTTATGATTCTAAATACAATATTAATTTAATAAAAATAATTTTTAAAATATATGAATATTATCTTTTATATAAAGTATGAATTTTTTTAAAATGATGGGTTTTTACCATAGTTATTTTTGATCCCCAATAAAAATTTAATTTTACATCATAATAATTATATAATAATTTATATTTGATAAATTTAATTAATAATTTTATATCATTAATATATATTTTATTTAAATATTTCCTTAAGTCATTAATTCATTAATAGAATATGAATATTACAAAAAAATACAATTTGTGCTTTATTTTAATTTAAAAAAGTTTATATTAAAACAATTTGGAAGAAAATATATTAATTATTATATAAAAAATAAAATACATACTCAAATCACTAGGGTTTGGTTACATATCAAATTAATACACCAAATAAATCTCTATGGAAATGGTGTGTGATGGTGGTACATTCATGGTGTGGTTTGGAAAACAAGGATTGAATTGCGATCTCATTGAGAAAGAACATCTCCAATAAACAGTTTTCTCAGGCTTAAGATGTAGGATCTCACATTTTTCGTGGTCAAGGAAAAATACAATAAATTCTATCTCCCTCTATATCTCCTTTAAATGGGCACCATTTGGTATGATCCTAATAGTTTAGGTCATCACATATTTTTTATGTGACAATTGGATTTGTTAAAAAACTATATTTAAACTAATCCGAATATAACTATTAAAAAACTATAATTTCAATGGTAAATATACTTAACTATTATTTCAATACAATTTTATATAATAAAAATAAATAAATTCATGTGTTTTTATAACCTTATTACATAATAATTCATTTCATTAAATTATAAGTGTGAATTTTATTTACTAATGTTCCGGTAGTTATGAACTTCCCCCTGTAAAAAAGTCACCCTTGAAAATTTTCATTTCCCACACTAAAACAAACTATGATAAATATGATTCATCACTTCCCACTGTTCCCACATTTCTTCTTCAAACATTTTGTTTCTCCTCAACACATTGACTAGGGACATGGTCTTATTTTTTAGAACTTTTTCTCTATGATCAAATATCTTCACTTAGTGCACCTCATAGGAATGGTCATTCTAAAATGGCACCAACTCAAGTTTGAGTACATGTGAGTGGTTTGATATATAATTTCTCCAGATGGATACATGGAATATGTCATGTAAAGGAGATATGTTTTATGTTAGTGTTAGTTAATAGGCCACAACTTTAATGTGATCAAGGATCTCAATAGAATCATTGTACCATTGAATAATCTTCCCATTCTTCCCAAATAATGTCAATTCTGTATATGTAGACATGTGCAATACTACCATGTCTACAACAACATATTCTTGTTCTCATCATTGATTTTTTGAATATTTCTTTTGGTGACTCTGAGAAACATTGATGTGCTCTTTAATCGGTTTAATCTTATCCACCATTTCCTAAACCATTTTTGGACCTAGTAATATTTTTCCCCTAACATCATATCAAATTGAAGATGATCTACCCCTCTTCCCATATTTTGATTCATAGGTATCCATTTGGATTCTTTAGTAGAAACATTTGTTCTATGAGACCTCAAAAAGAGGATGATTTTAGTCACATCTTCCTTTGATGTCATTTGATTAGGCTCTAAACATGTCTTCCTAATTTTGGACATCCCTCTTAGACTGGCCAATAATTTGTGGGTGATTAGTCATATTGAAGTTTAATTCAATGTTTAGAGCATTATGGATACATTTACAAGATATAGAAGATAATCATGGATCAAAATAACACAAAATTAATAGTGGTTCTCCCTACAAACTCACCACATATCTGATGTATATATGTGAAAATTGTTCAAGTGATAAATCCTCTATCATCACAATTAAATGTGAAATAATTGAATAAAAATTAACAAAATCTAATATATTATTATTGTGTTTAGATCTCTTTGAAATAATATCAAAAAATTATGATGTTATTATTTCCCATTTCAATGTCTGTAACTGTAAGGGTAGCATTGTCCACTTATACTTCCATCATTCGTCCTTCACATGCTGAAAAACTAGGCACTTAGATGTATATTCAGCGATCTATTTATTCATGTTCTCCCATCAATAGTTCTCTCAAAATTCCCAATATATCATTGTGTTTCCTAGGTGAAAAAATAATGTAAATCCTAGTGTATTATCCCATAGTTTCTTCTTTAATTTATTATTTCATTAAACAGATAATATTTACCGAAAACATGAAATTCGTTCTTCCTTAACATTAAAATATATATGGATTTCTACTTTCTTATAGTTTACACTTTATTCTAAATAAAAATATTCTATATTTTATCATCTTGTAAACTTTTAATATGTTATGGTTGGGAAATCATTTTTGAAAGGATTATTGGTGTTCCTTCCTCCATGATTCCCTTGTCCATCATCTTCATTTATAAGAGTATTTGATCTTTCTTGATTCCCATCAATGACACAATTTTTAGAACCTTTCTACATAGAGAATCCATAACTTTCTTTGCTTTACCTAGATGGTTGTGAATTGGGAATTATTAGTCTACGATCAACTCTAACAATCCTCTTTGGTGTATATTCATCTCTTTCTATGTGAATATATATTTGAGACTTTTTTTATATGTATATATTTCACACTTATCAAGAAATTGATAACGTCCCAATATTTTTAACTGGAATATCAAAGATGAAAACTACATGTCATATGTGGGATAATTTTTCACATGAACCTTAAACTTTTTTTACGTTTAGGTGTTGGATTTTACATTTTTCATTATCTCACATCACAATTACCTATTCAAAACATCGCTAAATACATGTCAATGTTTTCTACTTGTGGGTTGGTTGATTATAGTGGATGTGATAAGACTTATTTTTAACTCCATTATGATATCCTAAAATTCTTCAGACCAAGGAAACAAGACTCCCTTTCTAGTAATCTTGATAATAGGGTTCCAAAATTCAAAGAAACTTCTCACAAATTAGTGATAATATATAACCAACCCAAGGAAACTGTGGATATCGTTCATAAATTTTGGTATCAGACATCATACTATATATTTTTTATTTGAATGATACTCATATAACTCATTGAATATGATGATATTCCCCAATATTGATACATAATTGAACAAATATACACACTTTTTATAGTTGGCATAAATCTTATCCTTTCATATGGTATTTAGAAAAGTTGTATGAACCCAATTTTTTCACCAAGGAATTGATCCTTTAAATTTTGGTATAAATCAGTTCTTTTGACCTAAAATGGATGAATAATGAGTTAGTAATGGTATTTGGGGTTTTGGAGCTTTTTTGGAGCATAAAACACATCTATTTGGGAAAACTGGCTATATCACATGGTTAGGGAACGATTGGTGCATAGTTTGGCTAACCGTGTAGATTGAAAATTCTGGACATAAACAAATCTCATTATTGGGGTATGACCATGTATCATAATCATGAATTTTTCCCTTATTCCTAGGAAATTGTGTATTTGTAGTACATTTTTTTTCAAACTGCTTGGACAAACCATGAAGAGGTGATTTTTATGGGAAAATATTTATTTTCCCTTAATGATCTATTAGATCCCCTCCTTCTTTCCAATCCAAGGACCAGAAAAAGAAACATTTTTAACTCTTTAATTGGAGTTTTTTAGTCCAAAGCTATGTATTGAAAGAACTTCTTCATCTGAGATTCAATCGAGCATCCATTCATCACTTTGGATTGGCAACAGTAAGTACTCAAGCCCATTTAAACCTTTCTTCTTATCTGTTTCACTTGATCTAGTTATCAGGGTATGAATATTTTTATCCTTTTTATAGATCAAAACTTATCTAATTTAAATAAAGATCTAATATGAGAGAAAGAAATTCATGCAAGCCTACAGTGGGAGGTCTATAACTCATCCCTAAAAAATGTTAATTTATTTGGTTATGTGGGGCCCACTGATTTCTTTAGGCTATATTTATTAAGTATATATTCAGGGCTTATATTTTTTAGAACTTTATGGTAATTATCTTTTAGAATATGTGATTAGTTAATAGATGTTACCCCCATAGCTCAATTCGTATCATATATGAATTTATTCCATAATTTCCATTTTAGTGTTTTGACATGTTTGAGCCATAATTCTTGTGTGCATTCTCTTATCCTTCCAGTGGGTAAGATTTCCTATATTAAATGGCTTTTTTTAATATTATGAATTGAATAATGGCCTTTAAAATATATTCTCCATAATTTACCTACCTACCGTAAGTGATAAAATTAATCATAAAATGTAAAATTGATGTTTCCAAGTATACTAAGAGTATTAGTTGACCGAATTAATTGTGAATGGTTAATAGGTTAAATGTTCATAGCACCCCTTACCACATTAATAGAAGGTATATTTATGGACCTTAATTATTGAATATTATTTACATGGAATTAATAATGGTTGCATGCTACTTATCCTTGTCAAACTAATGAATGTCAAGGAAAGGACCCAATGTAATTATTGACTATTTGTCACTTTATTTATAAATGATTCATGATACATGGGCTTGTCACACTAATTAAAAAAACATAGACCAAATAGACATATTGATCAATTATGACATTATTAAATGTTTACAAGTTAGATGACCTCATCACACTAATGAAATAAAAGGCTTGGACAAAATGAAATATTAAATCACATCAATTTCAAATATGATTTTCATGACTCAAGCTCACCATGAATGCTAATTGGGAGATCCCATGAGTACTTGGGAACAACATTCGATTCAAGGATACATATTACATAGGTTGAGACCATCCTATATCCTGATCCATTCCTATTCATTGGATACCCTTTATGACACTGTATAATCCCTTAAATATCATTATAGGATAACTTGGATACATTACTTGGATCCATAATTGAGAATGAGGTTCCATGGTTAAATCCCATCAGGCCTAGTATTTTCTAAGACATGTTTTACCTTGCAGGAACTCGAGGGGCTCGGTAGGAATCTAATCAAATAATGACATGAACTTTTCTCCTTGTATTACACTATTACACCATTCAAGGATTAATTTATTATTAAGTTAGTGACCCACGATTTTTACGTCGTGTTTGTTATTACCTTGCGACTTCACTATTAAATATCATTACATGGTTCCTAGTTATATCTTAGAACCATAACTTTTATTCACATGTGACTTATTCATAAACATGTAGTAATCAATTAATGGACTGTTTATATTTTCAATAATTAATTAAGGGTTTAAGTAAGTACCTGTGTATTTAGTTACATTTTAATACTTTACTTTATATTTTCATTAATGAACAATGTTATATTCCATTACAAAGGCCATATGTTATAGACACCATTGGTGGTGGCACACTAAGATTTATCCCTGACCCTCTCTAGGAACCATTTAGAACCTGAATTAGATGATATGGTTGATGATGTGACAAAGTGAATATTACATCTTCGAACACATTTTTCCTTACTTTTTAGTATGGAACTTGATACAAGAGGACTGTGTTTGAACATGGGATGCTTGGTATTGATGTGGATTTGTTTTGTAATTTTTAGAACACGTTGTTCCTTCTATCTTATAACCATTTTTTTCCAATTTCTAATGACATGACATATCATTAGTTGTTCAATGTTATTCCATTTTTTTCAATTTTTTTTATTATATCTATTTTCTACAGTGAATTTTTTTACTTATATTGCTTCAACTATTTACCTCTTTTTATACTCATCCACAAAACTAAACTCTGGTAATGAGTGAATAGTCCTCCCATAGACACACCCTAGGGCCTCGCTGTTTGTCCTCAGACTCTTGCATTTGGGGAGATGCTATTAAGGCCATGTTTTCCACCATTATTGGGGAACCTTTTATGTGGAATCTGGGTTCTGGAAGTCACAAAGTGTTATCATAATAGGTTTCTTTCAGGATTTACTATTTGGAGAAAATATATTAGAGATTAGTAATGCATAGTGATTGGTTAAAATCTATGCATGGGTGTCACGAACCCATGTTCAAGGTAAGAACCAAGTTTCATAAATTAGAACATTTTTTCTGCTTTTTCCTATTATAGTATATATTATTTCACCATTGGGTTATCAACATTCTATATGGTGTTGTTTATTATTACTCTATTTGAGAATTTTCATTCCACCATGGATCAATGATATGTGATAAAGGGGAATTGTTACATGCATCATTATAGGAAACTACAATTCCCATGTAATTCATATTACCATGCCATGATACTGAATTTCACTGCTTTCCATTGCTTGATATTCCTGTGATTGTTTAGTGATGTTGTGATAGTTATCTTAATATTCTATTAAACTTGGTTGTGATTGAGTGATTATGTTTTTCAATTAATGAGGTTTATGGGCTCTAATGTGTTGGAATGAGTAATTTAACGAGTCGAGCCAATATGATATAGATAAGTTGGCATCATTTTCATTGATGAGGTGTATGGGTATTGAATTACTGGGAATGAATATCCATTGTAAAGTGAATCAAAACATTATAAATGAATTTTTGAGACATACATATCCCATCTAGATGTGTTTTTTGAAAGTAAAGGAGTAAACATAGTAATAAAAAGTAAAATGAAATGAATATTATAATTGAACACATACGGATACCTGTCTGTCCAAGTGGTTTGTTCTTGTAGTATTACAATGGTAGTTTGTTTTCTTAAAATCATCATTTTCTAGTGACTCTATAATTCTACATAAGCTTGTTCTGAGGTGGGTGATTGGAAATTATCGTCCAATTCTTCCATGAGGTCCTCGTATCATACTCCTAGAGGGAGGAGAAGACCATCCCCTAGACGTTGAGGTCCTTAATCCTCCAATATTACCTCTAGGAGTGCATATGAGGCACCACCTACTATTCCTAATCATGGATATGATTCCCAAGTTCAGGATTTTTTCCTACATCTAATGTAGTACATGCATAGTGTATCACAACTAGCACCTACACTGGCGGATCTGACTCGTGATTTCTAGAAGTAGCATCCTCTTAATTTCTAAAGAGATGGAGGTATTGAGGTGACACAGTGTTGGATAGAGGCCACCATATCTATCATTGAGCTTTTGAACATGCCCCTAGAGTGGAGCGTCTGGCATTCCACATAGATGCTTCAGAATAAAGCCAGTCATTGGTGGGATGTGACTTCCCAGGCTAGTCATCATAAGGGCTTGTTATTGGTTGATCTCTAGACTACCATCCCTGATCAGTTCATTCCTCAGATACTGAGAGCTGATAGATCCAAAGAGATCATTAATTTTGAGTAGTTTTCTTTGTCATTTATGGAATATTCAGCGCATTTCATGAATTTATAGTGATTTTCACAGCTTATATATGGTGGTGAGGATTCATGTGAAAGATGTTTTGATGATGGGCTCCAGAAATCCATTCGCACACAGTTGAATGTCTTATTCCAAACTACCTTTTATGAGGCAGTTAATATGTCTTTGATAACTAAGCTCAATATAAGGGATATAAATAGTACTGAGATTAAAGGATCAATGTCTAATTATGCCAGTAATACTTCTCCTGGTAGGAAACGATACCTCGAGGTTTCTCTTCTGGGTATTGGAAACTATAGATACCATTTCAATACTGGTAAATGGTAAAATTAGTGAAGACGACCGATTCATTAAAAGATTATTTGTGATATAAACCTATTTTAATTATGGAAATTCCGTTTTTTGGGGAATCTTCAGCATTTCTGGATGACCTTTCCACTAGCGTTGAGTGTAAAATGATCCACACCATCTCCATCTACAAGATGAGGTTCTTTTATTCCATGTTAGGTGGGGATTTAGAATAACACTGGTTGGGGAATATGAGGATGAGGTTGTGGTCATGGTAGTCGGACCTATAATCACTAGCTATGAAAATAGAGTAGATTTGATCATTTAAGTAAATCTATTTCATAGGGTCATGGAATAGGCCAATTGAATGAAATATAGAAAATACCCAAGGATCTGGTAGGCAGACCAACTAAAATAAAAGGTACTATTATTCTGGAATATACAACAATATCTTCTTTATTTGATGTATTTGATTCAAATACTTTTATATATATATATATCTATCATGGAATGTCTTCGACTAGAGATATAGTATCACTATGGTGTATTGACCCTAGATACATTGTTAGGGGGTACAAATAGTAGGTATACACCAGTTTAGGGTCTTTCCCCTTAAGGTAGGCAGTTACCCATTCTTATAGAACATCATATTTCTCAGGATGATATGATTTTATGTCATTATTGTGATGGATTAGTTGGTTCGGTATCATGATTTTGTATACTTATATCTCTTTAGGGTATGTTTTACATAAACAGGGGGTATATGTTATCCATATATGGTTGAGATGAATGTACATGCTATTAGTGTTGGACCAGAGAATCATGGGCTATGTGGAGTGACTACCTAGATCAAAAATATCTTCATGGAGTATCTAGGTTTATAATAAGAAGATTTCCCTCCATTATTGGGTCTTTATAGAGACTTTTTTCCAAATTATTTTTTTCTTTCCTCCTAATAGATAGGTATAGTTTTTTATTGATCTTGTTCTATGAAAATCTCCAGTGTCCATTCCTTTTTATAGGATGGAACCAACTGAGATTCAAGAGATCACGAGTTAGTTAGAGGATATATAGGGAAATTTATTTATACATCCCAATACATCCTCTCAGAGTTCTCCAAATTTTTTTCCAATAAGAAAGATGGAAACAAATGTCTATGTGAGTATTACATATAGTTGATCATTCTTATGGTCAAAAATAATTACCTATTTCCATGAATCAATGATTTCTTAGACTATATATGAGGATAAAAGGTGTTCTCAAGGATCGATATGAGATTGGGTTATCATCAATAGTGAGTAATACAATTAGACAAACTCATAAAAATTTTGTATCCAGTATAGTGTGCATGAGTACCATGTAATGTCATTTGGTCTTACAAACATGTCTACCATATTCATGGATCTGATGAATAGGTTTTTCCACCCCTTTTTAAATTATTTTGTCATTTTTTGTGTTGATGACATCTTTTGGTATTCCCACACTCGTAACAACTATGACAAACAACATGAGATCATTCTAAATACACTGATAGAGAATAAGATTTATGCAATTCTTGATAAGTTCCACTTATGGATCGATAATGTTGACATCTTGGGTCATATAATATCAGAATCAGGATTATTTGTTAACCCTAAAAAGTTTAGTGACCTAGTTTCCTAGGAGCATCACAAAAATGTGCTTGACATATAGAGTTTATTGAAGCTATATAGAAATTATAGTTCTTTCATTGTTGGATTTTTCTATGGGAATAGACAACATCTTGCATGTGTGTGGACACATCTGGGTTCCTATAGTGATGAGAGAGGAGTTGAGGAATGACTCCCATGTTTCTCATTGGGTAGTTTATCAATGCGTCTCAAGGATGTATCAAAACATGTGATTCCAGTATTGGGGTATTGGGATGAGGCATCATTTAAAATTATTTATCACTAGGTGTTCCACCTATCTATATGTGAAGGCAGAGCACTAGAGGCCCACATGCCTATTACAGCCGCTTCAAATCTGAGAATAGAAATGAGATTATATTTCTATTGACATTGTATTATGTTTACCTAGGACAGCTAGAGGTAGGGATGTTGTATGTGATTTTATTAAGAGGTTGATGAGATTATCCCACTTCATTAGAATTTGGGATACATTCTCCGTTGATTATATAGGAAGAATATATGTTCATGAAATCATCTAACTATATGTGTTCCCTCATAATATTGTTATAGATAGGGATGCTCATTTCAAATCACAGTTCTGGTAGGTATTAGATAAATTTATGGGTACTTAGGTGCTTTATGACATAGCTATTCACCCTCATACCAATAAAAAATTAGAACAAAAAATATAGGTGTAATGAACCCAGATATTCCTTTCAGGTATTTTTTTCCCTTTTTCTGGAGTTTTTCAGTAAAGAGGAAATTTTGGAAATTTTTTAAGTACACGTTGTGTAATTTATGAGTACATACCGTGTACCCCATTGTCGCGCGAGGCCATGTACTAGCCGTGTCTGGTCCACACACACAACCATTTAGGGGTGATGTGGATGCCGCTTAAAGCGAAGTATAGAAAATCCTGGTATACGCCGTGTACTCTAAAAGTAGACGTCGTGTACTTTATTTTTTTTTTCATTAAACGGACCTAGATCACGTCATAACCCCAGAAACGTTTTCTTATGTAGCTTATTCAATAGAGGGAGTCCCGTATGACCACAAATCTACTCCGAGCCACCGAGCCTCTGTTCGTTCTCTGAATCAACTGCCATTGATTGCATTGGAACTGCAGCGGTAAGCTCTTCCTTCTCCAAGAGATTTGTTTTCCAATTCCTCCCACTTTGAAAGTTATTGTTTGTTGAACGTTTTGTGAGTTCTCATAGATCTACATTGTTCTGAAGAGATTAAAGCCTCATGGTACACGTATATCGATCTCATAGCATCAAGGTAGGTGTTTTGTGGCTTTCCGTAGGAAGTCTTTGAGTATTTTGTGCAAATTCCACCAAGACCCTTGAACAAGGTATTGCGTGTTTCCGGTATTGCCCTTGTTGATTTCCTACATTGCTTATTTTCCTGAGTAGAGGTTATTTTTTGTGAATGAAGTAATTTATTATGCTTTGGATGTTTTTACCATTCATGTTTTGACTGTTAGGCTGTTGCTAGTTCCATGCCTAGTTTATAGGATGGTGTGACTGTTCTTCCATGTCAAGTTTTGGTAGATGCTAGCCAAGTAGTTCATGAGGATACTTTGGCTGTTACGTGATGCGATTCTTGCTAACTTTACACAGTGATGTTAAAATCTCATGTAGTAGACCATATGTAGAATGGATGTAAGGTATTCTCCACAGTGTCTTATAATACGATGTGAGACCAGATGGGAAATTGACGTTGAGTGCTTCCTCAGTGTGTCTGTAGTTCCTCAGCATGGGCCACAGGGGGAATAAGACGTTGAGTGCTTCCCTAGAGTGCCTTTACTATGATACGAGACTATAGGGGGAATTGACGGCGAGTGCTTCCCTAGAGAGTCTATTCTTTAGCTGAACCAGAAGGGTGAGACTGTGTGTGCCTCCCCGCGGGTTACTAGTACTTGTAGGTTGAACCATAGTGGTTTGGCTGTGAGAACTATCCAGAGGGTTACATGTTTGTTATACTTTCTTGAGTGGCTACTTACTTGTTTGTAGATTTTATGCTAGAAACTGTGGATTGTTTACTATTTAGTACTTCAATTTTTACTATTTAATGTACCTTTACATTCCATATATTCACTGACTATTAGGCATAGATATTTGGGTTTTTTCCTACTAGGACATTGTCTCACACCCAATTTGGGCAATGATTTTTGGGCCAAACAGATTATATTGTTGCAGTTTTAGATAAGGGAAATCACCCTTCTACTTCAGGTTCCTGGTTGCACTAGAGCGGGAGAAAATGGGACCAAGCTGAGGCTTGCGTTGCTAAAGAGTTTCTCATCTAATTTTCTTTTGTACATTGGTTTAGTACTGTATTCAGCATTGTGACTTGTCTCGCAGTTTCCCAAGACATATATGAATCATGCATCATTTACATATATTTCTGATCCAGTTGTTTATTTATCAGTCTTTTGCTGTTATTGTTGTTGTATATTTACTGGTTCCACTGTTGTATGTGTTGTTACTTCTGTTGTGTACTCTGCCAATGAGGGCATAGTTTCCCCACTATCACACCAAAGGCCCTCACTAGTAGTTGGCAGCCTCCGGCATTCGGGGAAATGCGCTTGAGGCCATGAGACCAACTGGGCATCAGGTGCCCTTGGGTGGCTTCCAGAACCGGGATGTTAAAATGTGGTATCAGATGACTCTTTTCTACCGACTTACTGTTTGGAGACTATAGCCAGAGATATGACTGAATAGGTACGTAGTGATGAACTGTTCCCGAGAGTAGCTAACCCATGTATAGGAAAAAATCCATACTACCTTGTTTATTTCAATTTTACTGGTTTTCAATTTTATAGTAGATTTGATCTCACCGTTGGTTGATTCACATACTTTGTGATGTTACCGTTGTTGTTATTCCAGTTCTATTTCTGTCTCATCTTGATGAGATGAGGGTATGCCATCTCATGCATCATATAGGGACTTGTTATAAATCACATGCCATGCATTCTTGCCATGGCATCTAGGATGCATTAGTGACTGCAAGTTATTGTGATAGATGTTGTGAATATTTCACATGCTGTTGTGATAGATGATTTGATAGAATATATGTTGTTTGATAGAGAATATTTTCGTATAGTACTTTGCTTATATGGACACAAAAAATTGGTTCGTGAGGTGTTATGGGCCCTCATGGAGAAGAATTTAGTGGATCATTGACCAATTTACATTGGTTGAAACTTATATAAATGGACAAAATTTGATTCACGAGGAGTATGGGCCCTCACGGATCGAAATTTGGCACCTTAACTCTTATTTTTTTGTGTTTTTTGGGCTTCAGATCATTTCATGAGCTACTTACCGGAAAAACCCAGAATACATGTCATGTACTTTATTAATACATGTTGTGTAGTCTATAGCTATGTCACTTACTATCCCAGCAGGGACATGGGGTTGTGAAAAATATTGTAGGAACATTCCGTGTACTAGTTTAGCACACAGTGTAGTGTGAAATAGGTACCCCGACAGTGTCACAAAGATCATGGGTCATGTTATCATTTTACATACACGCTGTATTTGAATATTTCACGTCGTTTCATCTGATCTAGGTACCCAGCCGTGTCCCGAACAACACGGGTCGATGTTAAACTTTCTCATACATTCCGTGTACGTTTGGAACACACTGTGTAGTTTCATCCATGTGTCAGGCTGTGTCTCTAACAACACGGACCCGGTAAGGCATGTCTAGTACACGCAGTGTCTACCTTGAACATGCCGTGTAGTTTTGTCTTCGACGAGACATGTGGCTTAACCGTGTGGAAGGACTCGGGTAGGGAATATGATTCATGTACATGTTGTGTATTAAGACAACACACCATGTATCTAGGGTGTTACACTAATTTTTTAGGTAGAAGTACATTCCCATGTGAATGACTTAAGAAAACACGCTGTGTAGGGAAAGTACACGCCTGTAGTCATGTTTTGAGTAACATGAATGCCTTCTTTTCCCTATTCCTTCATGTGACTTCGGTTTTTCATATATTTTTAATGTTGATCTACGATGTACGTTTGACCTTTCAGAGTCATGGCACCGAGATATCCGCCAGTTTCACACCAGTTGCCACGTGGGGATCAGAAGCCAGATATGGATGATCTGGGACTTCCCGTAGATCCTCTTGTTGTGCCAGCCTTGGAACCAGCAGTGATACCGGTTATATGTGTCGATGCGTAGTTCAAGGAACGCTTCTTGAGGATGATGTTGACCTTCCTGGGAACTCCGCCTCCTTCCTCGACTATGGAAGACTTTACGCGGGTTTTCCAGGAGTAGCATCCTCCCACCGTCCTAGGGGATGATGGACCTCAGGCTACAGAGTCATGGCTAGATTCCATGATGACGATCTTTGATCATATATAAATTCCTCTAGAGAGGTGGGTCAATCTCTCTACCTATATGATATGAGACTCTGACAGGAGGTACTGGGATGTGATCTCATAGGCGGGTCATCAGCAGGTTATGTCATGGGGCTAGTTTCAGTATGTCTTTTATGACTACATCTATCTAGAGACCCTGTGGGCCGACCGAGCTCGGGAGTTCATGAGCCCGGAGCAGGGTACTCTTTCTGTCATGGAGTATTCCCCTTGCTTCGCCGAGCATTAGTTTTTCACACCCCTACAGAGCGCAGATGGGTTGTTCTTGGCCAGGAAGTTTAAGGTTGGCCTCAGACGGGAGATCCACTCACATGTGAATATATTCAGCTTGACTTCCATCGCTTCAATCATCTACTAGGCACTGATTGCAGAGCCCAATCTAAGAGATTCCGGGGTTGAGATCCATGGAGGTTCCTCTTCCAGGGTTAGTGCTTCACCAACTGACAGTAGGAAGCACCGTAGAGAGTCTACACGCGGTGATCCAAGGTAGAGAAACACATATTTAGTTAACCAGGTTGTATGATACAAGTGTTGAAGAGCTGGACGTATGAGGCCGTAGTGCCAGAGAGATCCAATGGAGTGCTGATCTTGTGGAAAGATGGGTAACCTTCAGTGCTTCTGTCATGTTTTCTCACTTGCAGCTAGTGATAGGGTTTCATCCATGAATGCTCATTATGGATGAGCGCCACCAGTTTCCCACTAGTCCGGGTACTAGAGTTCTTCTGGCCATTTAGTCCAAGGTGGAGGTCGAGGTCATGGTGGTCAGTCACTAGTCTTTCAACGATTGCCGGGCTGATCAGCTCAGAGTAGTCAGGCAGGGCCACAGGGCCGTGGTACAGGTCTGGCTTTTGTAGTCGTGCAGACCCAACCGGAGCAGGATCCCGTCCCTCTACAGTTCAAGGTACGATCTTAGTAGTATCCATTTTATATTCTACTATTTTCGATATAGGGGATTCCCATAACATTATTTCTTTTTCTGTTGTGGAGAGCCTTTTGCTCTGCAACTTTTCTTCTGCCAATACTATGACTCTAGACACACCGTTGAGGACTAGAATGGTTAGTGGACGTCAGTGTAGAGAGATCCCTCTTAAGGTTGTACGGTGTCACTTTTTATGGGATCTCTATGCCCTAGATATGAAAGAATATGATGTCATTCCTGGAATTGACTATCTATTTCCCTTCCATGGAGTCATCAACTGTTATCACCACAGGGTGAGTTTTATATAATCTGAGGGTGGTTCTTTTCTTCATCGAAGAGGTTGGGATGTCTAGGCGAGTAGAGGAGGACCGAGCATCATGGGATAGGAGGATTTACGACCCATATTTCTAGTCTATATCTAGATGATGAGGGGACATCATAGATACACCTTTCTCCAGTGGTGGATCCTTTCAGATATGTCTTTCTAGAGGACTTTTCTGGGTTTCATCTAGACAATGAGGTATAATTCTCAATTGAGATTGTGCCAGGAGCGGCAACGGTGTCCATTCCTCCTTATAGGATGGTGACACCTAGGCTACAAGAGTTCAATAAGTAGTTGGGGGAGTAACAGGCAAAGGGTTTCATCCGATCCAATACTTCTCCTTAGTGTTCACCTGTCCTGTTTTCGAAGAAGGCAGAAGACACCCTTAGGATTTGTGTGGATTATCGGAAGCTGAACCAGTTGACAATCAATAACCGATATCCCATTCCTAAGATTGATGACCACTTTGATCAGCTTCAAGTAGCCAGAGTGTTCCTGAAGATCGATTTGAGGTTTGGTTATCATCAGTTTCACGTTATACCATCAGATATACCTCTTACAGCCTTCAGAAGTAGGTATCGTCTATACGAGTATTCAGTTATGTCATTCGGTCTCACGAACGAGCCATCAGTTTTCATGGCACTGATGAACCAAGTGTTCCATCCATACTTGGATTCCTTCATGGTGGTTTTTGTTGATGACGTCATGGTTCACTTTCACACTCGACACGACCATGCTACACATCTTGAGTTCATTTTGAGTATACTGAGATATCATCAGTTATATGCTACGCTCTCAAAATTCTACTTTTGGATGGAACATATTCACTTTTTTGGACACGTTATCTCAGAGACGGGACTATCAGTAGAACGGGAGAAAAAGAGACTAGTAGTTTCCTGGGAGCATCATAAGAACATTTTTGAGGTGAAGAGTTTTCAAGGGCTGGATAGATACTACCGATGATTCATACGAGACTCTTCACACTTAGAAGCACCGCTGACAGTTCTGGCCAAGAAGGGTGAGAAGTTCTTATGGTCAGATTCTTGTGATTCAGCCTTTCAGGGGTTAAAAGGGAGGTTGACATCAGCACTGAAACTAGTGTTTCCAAAACAAGGTAAGAGCTACAATGTCTAATTTGATGCTTTAGGTATCCGGCTGGGAGTTGTGTTTATACAGGGCGATGGAGTCGTTGCGTACAGGTTTCGGTAGTTGAGGCCACATGTTAGGAACTACCAAATGCATGATCTCGAGCTTGTAGTAGTTGTTCATTCCTTAAGCTATTGGAGATATTATCTTCTAGGGGAGAACTTTGTTGTTTTCACTGACCACAAGAGTCTCAAGTACATCTTCAACCATTGTTATCTCAAATTGTGATAGCGTCGGTGGGTTGATTACCTATAGTCCTCTGAATTTGAGGTTGCCTATACGCCGGGAAAGGGAAATACAGTGGCTGATGCATAGAGACGGAGGACTCAGTTACAGGCAGTTTAGGAGGCCAGTAGTGAGTGGTAGCTTATGGCTATGTTCTATGAGATGCATCTAGAGGTGCATGATATACAGGGGTAGAACCTTTTATCTTATGTAGCTGTTACCTCTACACATCTTGATCAGGTACGAATGAGGAAGCTATCAGATTCTTAAGGCCTAGTCTTATAGGAATGGATGTTAGGAGAGGAACCTATTAATGGATGGACAGTAGGCGAGAATGAGATGTTGCTTTTCCAGGGAAGCGTGTGGGTGCCAACAGACATATGCGAGGAGCTGATGCATGATTTTCATTCCTCGGTTTGGGCAGTTCATTCTGGTGTCACTAAGATGTATCTTGATCTACAACGTCAGTATTGGTGGCCAGGTATGAAGAGATATGTTGCTGGTTTTGTCATGAGGTCTTCCACTTGTAAGTAGGTGAAGGTGGAACACCAGTGACCCGTAGGTCTTTTACAGTAGTTTCCCATTCATGAGTGGTAGTGGAATGACGTCGCGATGGACTTCGTGACTAGTGTGCTATGATCGCCTCCAGGGAATGACGCAGTATGGGTTGTCATTGATAGACTCACGAAGGTTTATCACTTCTTGCCGAACAAGGATACCTTTAGTATTTATGTGCTGGGACGGTTGTACATCCGAGAGATAGTACATATACATGGAGTTCTGTTCTCCATTGTTTCAGAAAGGGATGCATGTTTTACTTATTGGTTCTAGAAGGTGATTTAGAAGGCTTTGGGTACACAAGTACTTTTGAGTACAGCATACCATCCCCAGACTGATGGTCAGTCCGAGAGCATGATCCAGGTTCTTGAGGAGATGCTCCGAGCATGCATTCTAGACTATGGAGGTTCTTGGGAGAAGCATATAATTCTTATGGAGTTCGGCTAAAAAAACAGTTTTTAGGAAACTATTCAGATGGCACCTTATGAGGTTTTGTAAGGTAGGCCATGTCAATCACCCTTATATTGGCTGGAGGTAGGAGAGACAGCTTTGCTGGGACCTCATCTTGTTCAGGATACCTTAGAGCAGATAGAGTTGATTCGGAAGAGGATTGCTATGACCCAGTCTCGACAAAAGTCTTATGATGATAAGTGGAGATGACCTTTGGATTTCAAGGTCAGGGATCTGGTTTTCCTACGTGTCGCACCGATGTTGGGATATAAGAGGATTCAGAGATAGGGTAACTTTCACCACGGTACGTCTGGCTATTTGAGGTGTTGGAGAGAGTTGGGCCAGTTGCCTATCGGGTGCAGTTACCTTAGAGGTACTTGTCTTTGCACAACGTCTTCCACATCTCTCAGCTCTGACGTTACTTTTCATACCCATCTCATGTCTTTCATCCTAAGGAGGTTGATCTTGAAAGGGATGCATCATTTTAGGAGCATCCTATCCAGATTGTAGATCTCACTACAAAGGTTATCTATGGATGTTTTATTCCTCTTGTATGGGTGCCATGGTAGCACATGTGAGTGTAGGATGAGACTTGGGATAGGGAGGCCATTGTACGACCACATTTTCCAGAGCTATTTAGGGTTTCTTCTTCTACTCCTCGTTAGAGAAATTTGGGGATGAATTTCCTTAAGGGGGGATGTTTGTAAGAACATGGACCAACATTTCAGGTATGTTTTCCCATTTTCTGGTGTTTTTTAGAAAATAGGAGTTTCTGTAAATCATTGAAGTTCACGTCGTGTACTCCCTTTCCATGTGAGGCCATGTGCTAGCCGTTTCAGGGCCACACACACAGCCATGTAGTGGTGATGTGGAGGCCACTTAAAGCAGATTATGGAATAGCCAGGTATAGGTCATGTACTCTAAATGTACACGTCGTGCACTTTCTTTTTTTCATTAAACAGACCGGGGTCGTGTCTTAAGCCCAGAAACATCTTCTTCTCCAGCTTCTTCGACCGAGGGTGTCCTATACATCCGTGAATCTCCTCCGAGCCTCTGCCTATTCTTCGAATCGACCATCATCGATTGCGTTGGAACCCCAACGATAATCTCTTCTTTCTACTAGAGCATTGTTTTCCAATTCCCCCTCTTTGTCATGTTATCATGGGTTGAACGTTTTGTGAATTTTTGTAGATCTATGATGTTATAAGAAGATTCAATCTTCGTGGTTCAAGTATATCGATCTCCTAGCATTAAGGTAGGTGGTTTGTGCCTTTCTGTAGGATGTCTTTGAGTATTTTGTGAGAATTCCACCAATACCCTTGAATGGGGTATTGCGTGTTTCCTATTTTTTCCTTGTTGAATTCCTACTTTTCTTATATGGCTGAGTAGTGGTTATTGTTTGTGAATTGTGTAATTTATTGTGCTTTGGATGTTTTTCCCATGCATGTTTTGACAGTTCGGTTGTTACCTGTTCCATTCCTAGTTTATAGTATAGTGTGGTTGTTCTTCCATGGTGAATTACTATAGATGCTAGCCAAGCCGTTCTTGAGGATACTTTTGCCATTACGCGATACGAAACTTGTTGACTTTACATAGGGCTGTGAGAACCTAGTGTAGTATACCATAGGGAGAATGGAAGTAAGGGCTTCTCCAGAGTCTCTTATAATACGATGCGAGACCACTGGGAGAATTGACTTTGAGTGCTTCCTCAATGTGTCTGTAGTTCCACGATGTGGGCCATAGGGGGAATGAAACATTGAGTGCTTCCCCAGAGCGCATTTAGTATGATACGAGAATATAAGGGGAATTGACGGTGAGTGCTTCCCCAGAGTGTCTATTATTTAGCTTAACATGGGTGAGAGAGTGTGTGCCTCACAAAGGGTTTCTAGTACTTTTAGGTTGAACCATAGGGGTTAGGCTATGAGAACTACCCAGAGGGTTACCTATTTGTCATAATTGCTTGAGTGGATGCTTAATTGTTTGTAGATTTTATGCTATAAAATGTGGATTGTTTGATGTTTCGTACTTCACTATTTACTATTTAATGTACCTTTTCCTGCCATATATTCAATGACTGTTAGGAATAGATCTTTTGGTGGGTTCCTACTAGGAATTTGTCTCACACCCAGTTTAGGCCATGCTTTTGGGCCCAAACAACTTATATTTTAGCAGGTATAGATTAAAGAATATACCCTTCTACATCAGGTTCTTGATTGCACTGGAGCTGGAGATCATGGTACCAAGCCAAAGCTTGTGATGTAGAGGACTTGCTCATCTGTTTTTCTTTTGTACTTTAGTTTAGTACTTTATTCATCATTGTGACTTGTTTGGCTATTTTCTTAGACATATATGTATCATGAATCATTTACATATATTTCTACTCCAGTTTTTTATTTATTAGTCTTCTGTTGTTATTATTGTTGTATATTTTCTACTTTCATTGTTGCATGTGTTGTTAATTTCGTAGTGAACTCGGCCAGTGAGGGAATAGTTTCCCCACTATCACACCGAAGCCCCTCACTACTAGTCGGCAACCTCTGGCATTCGGGAAAATGAGCTTGAGGAAATGGGACCAACTGGGTATGGGGCACCTCTGGGTGTATTCTAGAACCGGGACATTACAATAAGTTCAAGAGGGCATGATCTGATCATTTTTCCTTAATTTTAGTGGTTCATGGGAAATTTGTATCCTTATCGTTGAATTATCCTATAATAATAGTTTCCATGGAGAAATTAAAATATATCAATTTGTGGACTTTTATGGTAGGCCATGTTGTTCACCCTTTGCTGGCTAACGGAATGTGAGGAAGCACTACTAGGTCCTTATCTTGTCCAAGAGACTTCTAAACAGGTATATCTGATCACGAAGCATATGACTTCTGCTTAGTCAACATACAAATCATATGTCAGTCTCCATAAAAAACTATTGATATTGAGGTTGGTGGTAATTTTTTTCTTCAATAATCACCCATGATTAATCATCGATGGTCATGAAAAATGTAAATGTGTCTTCTCATTTTATAGGTCCTTTTTAAATTCTAGAGAGAGTTAGGCCCGTATCCTATCATTTGATACTAACTCATATGTACCTTGTCATGCATGAAGTCTTCCACATCTCACATCTTTTCAAGTATCACGTTGATCAATATCATACCACTGATCCCAAAGAAGTTGCGTTAAATATCATTGATCCCTTTGAGGAGTATCCAGTATGCGTCATTGATATAAGCATGAAGGATCTATGAGGCCGATATCCCACTCTTGTATAAATTCTATGGAAGAATTACCCGGTGTTGGATGATACCTGGGAGCGGGAGGCTGACGTATGTTCCCAATGGCCAGAGATGTTCTCAAATAGGGTTTCTGCACTATTCGATGGTGAACTCGGGGACTGGTTCTTTTAAGGGGGAAGACAACAAGAATGTAGTTTTTCACTCAGGTATGGATCCTTGAAATTTCATTCTTAATCATTAATTGGGACATAATAAGCATTATTATTGAGATTGTATAGTTATCATTGGTTTTGGGAGGGTTTTCTAGAGCCCAAAACACATATTTTTTTTTGAAAAAACTATCCATGTCGCATGGTTAGAACACGGTTGGTGCATGGTTTGGCCTACAATGAAGATGGAAAATTCTAGATCGAACCAAGTAACATAGATTTCACATGACCTTGTGACCTAAATGTGACTGCTCCCCTTCTTCCTAGGTAACCATGAATGGTTTTCACATGGTTTGTTAAAATATCATGAAAAACTATTCACATGTTTTTTGGTTAAATTTTCCATGTTTCCTTCAATGTTATATTAGATCCCCTCTTTCTTCCAAAACTCAAAACTAGAAGGATTAACCTATTTCTCTCTCAAATTATATAATTTTTACGTTCAATGATAGGGATTGAAATATCTCATTCATTTAGGATATGATCGAGCTTCCTTTCATCATGTCGGATGTGCAATGTTATGTACTCAAGTCTGTTTAAGCCTTTCTCGTCCTCTTTTTCTATTGACCAAGTTATTGGGGGTATGGGTATTTATTTCCTTTTCATAGATATACTCCGATCTGATTCAAATCAAGGTCCAATACTCTATGTGGAGAGTCATATAATCCTAATTTGGGTGGCCTATAAATCATCCACAATGTTCTTTGATTTTGGAATATTCATGTGGGACCCCAACGATTTCATTTGGCGACGTTTATTGAGTTTATATTCCATTAATATACCTGTTAGAATTTTATCATTATTCTCTTTCCAAATTTGTGATTATTTGAGAGTTTTTACACCCACAAATTCATTCATCCCATATAAGATGTTATGATATAATTATCGTTTAAGTCTTTTGACATGTTTGAGATATCGTTCTAGGTGTGCCTCCTCTTGCTGTTACATAGTTATTCTTCATTATATTTAATTTATAATTTTATATATTGAATTTCATAATGGAAAGTACCATGTATTCTCATTACATGACCAGAATAAGGTAAGTTATTTAATTAATAATTAAATGTGAAATCGAAATTGGGAAGTATACCAAGTATAGGACTAGACGAGACTAATTATGAATGAATAATATGTTGCATGTACATATCACCCTTACCACATTTATGGAATTTAGTGGAATGAAACTTAGTTATTTAATTTTATATTCGTGGAATTAATAAAGGTTTCCTTATACTTGTCCTTTTAAAACTAATGAATGTCAAGGGTTGGATCAAATGGACTTGTTGACTATATATGACTTGCTTAATAATGGTTTCATGCAACTTCTTCTTGTCACACTAGTAAAAGTTAAGGATTGAACCAAATGGACTTATTGATTAAATATGATGTGATTAAAAATTTTCATTCCTCTTGTCCTTATCACACTAATAAAAGGAAATCCTTTAACCAAATGAAATATTACATGACATTAATATCAAATAAGAATGGCCTGACTTGAGCCTTCCATAGATTCTAATTGGGAAATTTCATGATCACTCAAGAACCCCATTTGGATTAAATGTTATAAATTTGTTATATTGAGACCACCTAGATCCTAATTCATACATATTATTTGGATACCCGATATGACACCATATGATCCCTTAAATAACATTACATGATGCCTTGTATACACTCCTTGGATCTAGAATTGACAAGTAGGGGCCATGGTTAAATCCCATTGGGTCCAGTCTTACCATAGCCCCATTTTACCTTAGCGTAACCCCATGGACTTTCAATTCATCTCAATTTTGAATTACTTGGACTATGATCCTTATATTACGATCTTACACCATGTTAAGCTACAATTATTACTGAGATAGAGACCATTGAGTTTTACATCACCTGGGTTATTACCTTTGAACTTCAATATTAAATGTCATTATATATTTCCTTGCAACATATTAAAAACATCATTTTATTAACATGCGACTTATTCAGAAATTAGTAATAATAAATTAATAGACTGATTACATGTTCAGAAACCAGACGAGGGATGGACCAGGATATTAGTATTTAGATACATTGTACTACATTTCATTATATATTTTATGATTTTACAATTTTATATTCCATTACATGGGCCAGTTGTTATAAACATTATTGGTGGTGGCCGATTGATATTTCTCTCACACCCTCTTCAGGAGTCATTTGTTACCTTGAGTAGATTACATGGTTAGATTTGTTGACAAAGGGAAGCATACGACATCAAAAACATGATTTTTTACTACTAGTATGGAGCATGAGAGAAGATAACTGAGTTGGAACTAATGATTCATGGGATAATATTTGATTTCCTTTATACTTTATGGAACATGTTAGGTATATTTCCTTTTATCCATGTTTTCCAGCCTTCTAGTGAAATGAAATATCATCATTTGATTAATTCTATTATAGTTGTTTCAGTAATTATTATTGTCATCTCTGTTTTATAGTGTGCCTTCTGTTTACTTTTCTCATCCTATATTTATGTCTGTTTATATTCACACACTACGCTACACTTTGTAAATTAGGGAATAGTATTCCAACAAACATAACATGGGCCCTCGTTGCTAGTCGGTGGCCTCTGGAATTCGGGAATATTTGCTTGAGGCCATGTGTCCCACTAGGATCGGTGCACCTGTTTAGTGTAATCTGAGTCCAGGACGTCATAATAGTGTTCTAATTCTCTTAATGGTCATCCTTTATTTTATGGTATATTATGATATCATCAATAAATACTACCACATATTTCTCAAGGAAATTTCTAAAGAATCTATTAATAAAATACATGAATATTTCTGGAGAATTAGTGAGTATGAATGGAATCACTATGAATTCATAATGCTCTTACCTTGTATGAAAAATATCCTTGGGGATATCTTTCATCTTCACTCTTACAAGATAATATCTCAACCAAAAATCCACCTTAGATATGCATTGTTCTACACATAGTTTATTGAACCAGTCATCAATCCATGGTAGATGATACTTGTTATTTATCATGACATTTTTTGAGCTCATGAAAATAAATGAAAAGGTTCATTGACACTTCCTTCATTTGGACGAAGAGGGATGGTTCACCCCATGTTGAAACACTTGGGTGTGTAAACCCTATTTCCATATTCATTGTAGTTTTTTAATTATCAAAAAATGTTCCAAAAACACCATCCTATAAGTATTATTGGATATTTGAATCTCCCAGGTATAAGCTTCATTGATAATCAACATCCATGCTATGAGGAAGACTAGGAAATTCTTCCAGAAACACATTAGTGTATTCTATCAAAATAGGCGTGTCAGAGAGGATGATAATTTACTTATAAATAATCATTTGAGCTAGATATGCCTCTTTGTTGTGTAATAATATCTATTCTCTAGATTATGGTGTTAAGAATTATTTATCCTCCTCCTTGAACTTGTACATAATAATTGGTCAATTCACAATACAATTATTTGTTTCCATCAAATTAAAATTTATGTTGGTTTTATTCAAGGAAAGAAGATACATGCCTATAATTTCATCGAATTACACCATAAGAAGTACTACATGGTTAATTGGGATGTTAATCCCATTAATTTTGATAGTAGATGAGTTATATACAAGGTAAGTAATAATTTCTCCATTTTCAATTTTCATTGAAATTTTTAATTCCATTATTTATTGTGGTGTTTGGGTATTTTTAATAAATATTCATGATATGAATAAATGCATAGAACGATAAAAAAACTATATTATATATTAATTAATGAAGAATTTTAATACCTGTCCCCATATAATTTTCAGGATTAACTTCATCAATAGTGATGGAAAAATACCAGCCTTGCTGCCTTTGTGTTGTTGGTTGCCTCCAAAAAAAATTGGAAAAGGGAATTGTTGTAAATGGTTCCCTAGTTCATTGTATTTGAATTAATGAACAATGCTCTGAGGTTTGACTAGGGAATTCAATTCCATTTTTGTATTAGCTTGTTTCTCCTTTCAAAATTTATTATATAGGTGTCCTTCCTTCTTGTTAATAAATTGTTTCTTCTCCCCCTAGGAAATTTACATGATGATTTTTCCGCACATTAACAAGTTTGATGCTAAGATTCCACAGTGACATTAGAATTATCTATTAGACCAACATAATTAAACTACACCTTTAGAATCTAATACATATAGAACACTTGGTATTCCCTAATCATAATTACAAAATAGAGGGACGTTTGAAAAATTTCTTCCTATAAATAAATGTCATGTATCACCAAATATTTTCATAAATGGGGTTTTAACCTACCCAAGAAGTGGTAAAATAGGTATTCAAGGGTAACGAAAATGATGGGGGAATATCGTGAACATTATTTAATTTTTCCTCATACACTAAGATTGGTTCCTCATATTTTTTTCTTGAGGGAGAGGTAATCCTATTCTGGTTTATGTAAGTGAGTGTGAGGATAATATTCATGGGAAAAAAATTCCTTAATTCTATCAACTCCATTTCATATATCACTTCCAATAGATTCATATTCTTGATCAATGTATACCACTGATCATCTTCTTCCTCTATATAATAAATATCCAGTAGAACCGTCTTTCTCTCAGAACATTGAATGATGGCGAATATCTTTTAAATGGAGTTGATTCATTATTCTGTGATTAACAGATCAGATGACCCATTGATAAATGATACCTTTGTTACATGAATCTCTATATTATGGATAGTTATCTCTTAGGGGGTATTTGGCCCTCATCTTGAACCTTGATTCTATTCATAATCAGAACTAGTTGAGAGAGTATCATGAATTTTTTTTTGATTCCATCTCCCATCATATTGGGTGTCACATTAAGGAATTCATAAAATTCCATATCCCATTGTTTTTACTCTATTTCTCCAAATTTTGCTAAATGTATATAATTAAAAGAAAATTATGGATGATTATTTTAAATGATTTAACACATAATGGGGAATCCAATGACATTAAAGTTATAACATCTAAATTACATTTATCTACATAACATATTTTTTAGGATTAAATCTTTGTCATCCATGATCGATTTTAAAACATATATTGTTATGGAAATTTTTTTGACACCACAATAATAGTTTTTAATGTTCTTTTGAATTTAAAAAACCATATCCACTAGTATTATAAGGCCATGTAAACATAATTCCAATTGTCATGTACCCGGTTACCATGATTGAGGCCCAAAACACATTCATAGAGTTATTACGCCTAGGTACCTCTATTCTAGAACCACATCATCATATACTATCTAGATATGTATTTATTTTTTTGGATAACCACTCAATCTATACATAACAAAATTTAGATATTTTATCCATTACGTCTTCTTATCC
The DNA here is from genome assembly GCA_963277665.1 of Viscum album. Classification (NCBI taxonomy): domain Eukaryota; kingdom Viridiplantae; phylum Streptophyta; class Magnoliopsida; order Santalales; family Viscaceae; genus Viscum; species Viscum album. Next base: position 1,736,982,565 of record OY728132.1, on the reverse strand, counting down.
GTAACACTTTCACTAGTGTTCTCTAATCCTAATCCCAAAATAACAAATTTTTTCTTCTAATGCAACTATAAAAACACTTATATAAATTTCTCATTAATATTTCATTTATAACATAAAAATAAATATAATATAACCTAGATGAACAAGAATTAAATTGTATTTATGAATTAGGTACATTAAATTACAACTTAAAATAGTGAATACTATATCTTAATTGAATCTTCCGTTAACATGCCAAAAGTACTCCTAAAAAATAAAACAACATGGGATAACCTTAGGATATAGATACGAAAAAATGTTCCTCTAAATACTAGTAAAGGAATAAACATGAAATAAGTGATACATGTCAGAAAATATTTGTATCAATGACGAATAAAAGGAACATGAATAATAAGGGATGATATATCCTGATAATTATAACATGGGATATGTGGAAACAATTTAATACACTAAATCATGAGCATATGCCAAGGAAAAACTATTATGATATCATGGTGGAAAATTTTCCATAAATGAATTAGGTAAACAAATGTATCAGCATTATTTATAGTGATACCAACATTATCTAATGCACTATCTAGAAACTCCTATCATAATCATTTCATTTCCATTCTTAAGAATTCCACATTGATTATACAACATAGAATCATTCATCATAATAAATCCTTCCTGACCAAGGAATATGTATTGAAAACAATTAATTCCCCCATCAATAATTATATTTCCTGAATTTTGGAAATGATTTTTATAATAATGTGTATGGTATTCACTACATATCGTTTTTGTCAGGGAAAATCGCACTGTAATTTTGGCAGGATAACAAAATTTCAAAAAAATTATACAAAAGGATGATCAGAGTGAAAATTTTCCATAATTATTTCTACATAAAATGGTAACTAATATGAACAGAGATAATAAAATCCTATCATTTGAAATTTGGAAACATAAGGCATCAGGTAATGAAGAAACATGAATAAGATTTTAATCCTTTTGAAATTTTAACATTTAATGAGTGTACATAAAGTATCATGGGAGGCTTAATTAGAGTGAAAGAAAGATATCATAATTGATATATAAAATTTTCAGTAAGTGGATAATGTTATATAATATCTCATCATAATTAAATTAAAATTAAATGACATAACTTAAAAATGGTTCATCATAAAAACTGAGAGTGAAAGGTCCCTTATGTGAGTTTGTGACACCAAAGCCTTGGGATGGGATTATTTAAGGATCATAGGAAGAATGGTAGGACTATAGAGAGTATAGGGATTATTAAAGAGGTTCTATACTGAGTTTGAGTAAAGATAAATGGGATATTGTGTTTGATTATATAGGAAAATAGAGGGATTTCAATATTATTTTGTTGGCTTCAACGTAATAAAATATCCCCAAAAACAAACTTTCGTATGTTTTTCCCCTTGTTTTCTACCAAAGGGGTGCGATTTCTATTATTTTTAAATTCCATGGGACTGCCTTATTAAAATATTAACCATGATGATGTAGAGGTGTGTCACACTAATAAATAAATGATATAAAAGTATTGAAATAAATTATATGTAATAGAGGATTATTATTGGATTTTAATAATAATCAAAATAAAATTAAAATCATATTAATTAAATTGGTTAAAATATATTTTTTCAACCATACAATTTATATTACACATTACATCACTTTTCATTCATTATGATGTCATTAAACACAAAGTATATTTATATGGTATTTAATTTTTCATTGAAAATTCAAATATCTCAAAAAAGATTGAAAAATTAACCATTGGATAATTTTGATGTTATGATACCAAAATTAACATTCATTTTATTTCAATAATTTAATAAATAAGTGAATATTCACTTTTAAAATATGAAAGACATTTAATGAAAATGAAAATTTTCTAACAATAGCTCTTTTTGGACCGTCATAAAAATTAAAATTTAATCCATAAAAATGATTTGTTAATTTATTTGAATATATATACATATATACAATACTATATAATTAAAATATTTTTTTTCAAAAATCCATTAATTCAAAAATAAATTAATTGAATTTTAATATTAACCAAAAATAAAATTTGCGAATCATTTTACCAGAAAAAACATTTACAATGAAATAATAATAGAATGAAAATATAATAATTATTATATATAAAATATTATAAATACTGATTTTTCTAGGTTCTTGTCACATAAACATTTTATTCACCATCTTCTTCACTAAGGTTAAGGTGCATGATAGTGGGACATTCATGGGGCAGTTCGATGAATATTATTTTTTCCATAATATCTATGAGCTTGAACATCCCTCATAGATTTTTGTGATCATGCTTAAGATGTTGGATATCATATAGGGATTAGTCAAGGGTAAATAATAGAAATTATACCTCCCTAAAAAGATACAATAAATGTTCTTCATTGTGTTTTCTCCTAGTTGTTGATACCATAACAACCTTTTTCTGTGACAATTGGATTTGTTAAAACCATATATTTATACTAATAATGTTATTATTGTAAGATATCTATATTATAAATACTAATGATACATAACGTTCATTTAAATCAAGTTGTATATAATAAAACAAAACAAATTCATTTTCTTCTATAACCATATTACTTATAGAGATATTTAATTATATTAAAAAGCGGGATTTTAATTATAACAGTTTTGGTCGTTACATCTAGGGTCGTGTCTGTCACCGTGAATATATTTATCAAGAGAAATAGTAACTATCAAGGATAATAAAATAAATTTAAGGGTCGGTACCAAATCCATTGGGGGTATACAACCTATATATCTTCAACTAACATTTGTTTCATTACTCCCCTTTTCAGAACCCTACATCATCATGTGTGGCTACCCATGTCTCAAAGGGGCTTTGTAATTGTGAAGTATGAAGAAATTTACCTCAATTTGGCATGTTAAACATTGATGAAATGTTGAAGGTAACTCTTAGTGGCTATAGAGTAAAGTCATTCCTAAAACAAAATTATATGTGGTCTCATTCAAGATAACCATAAACTCGACATCCGATGTGAAATCACCACACTGATATTTGAGCATGATATTCTCAATAAGTATATCCTTATTCTTATCATACACAAGAATGGTCAACATTGAGGGAGACAAATACCCTTCATCATATAACCAATATTGGTGGGTTCCAACATGGATGAGGTTGGCCCCATATAAATTATCAATTTAGTTTGTTCGAACAATGACATTATTCAGTCTTCCTGAAACATATAGGGTCATTATGTTCTTATGAAGAAAGTCTTACTGATTTTTATCAGTGAATAAGATTTGGTCATGATATTCTAAAGAAATATAATCCAATCAATTAACATTATCTGCATTGAATTATATTTCAAATTATTTTTGGATTAAAATAGTTTCATTATGTGCCTCCCTAATTTTATTTGAATAATGGGGCACATGGAGTACATAGACTTTGTTGAGATATCTTCAAACTTTTTTAGAACATCTTTATTTTGTTCCAAAGGTCGGTTCTTCCCGATGTGGGATTTCTCCAAGATATTCAAATCAAGAACTAAGGTCCATTATGTAGTGAAAAATGGTGATTATTTGAAGTTATGGAAGAATGCACTTCCTTCATCACATGTCATTCGATAATTCCCTCTTCCCTGGACTGATCAGATAACCGACCACCCGTTAGGCCGTCATGTAAGGTAACTGGGGGTAGAGGACCACTATACTTTTCTGGTATGCCTCCATGCCTCTTTTGAGCCTACTAGGTAACTTTACCATGATTATCATCTACATATATATTCTCCATTGGGACATGACCATAATATTTTGTCCAACCATGTTTGTGTTGTCCTTGTTATTGCCAGTTCTTACTCATGCAGCATCCTGTTCCCCAGTTATATAGAGAGAACTCATATATTGAGAAATATTATTCATTGGATAAGTGATATCAAATGTTAATGAAATTGATATAACAAAATATGATATATTATTCTAATGATGATTATATTTTGTGGGACAATGCTCATGCTTTGGAAGTTTCAATAAAGAAGTCTGCATGCTTCAGATCATTCTTTAGAGTTTAATATGATTCCTAATTATTTATTCATTATATTTAAGGTAATTACCACCATTGTTAGGAACATTTAATTTTTCCTCCTTGGGTGGTAGATCTATTTTGGGTCTCCCTAGTTGTGCTCTTATTATGGAATGGGTTATGTCATCTATTTTTTGAGTCATATAGTTTTGTATCTTTTTCACACGCCTGGTTATAAAATTCGGCTAATAACCTCATTCTATTAATGGGAAACTTTTATGAAATAAAACATCTCTAAGTAGTTATCTAATATCACATTTCAAGGATTCCTCATTCCTTGAATGATGAATTTGGCGATGAAGTATTCCAGGATATTATGAACCAACCTTATATCGAAAGGGAATTAGTAAAACATTTTGGTGATGATGAACTAATCTGCCTTGCTAGTCTGTGGCAGTATAGAGAGGTTATTGTCCATGGATTCTGATAAATAACTTTGTACATGTTCATTTAATTAATAGTATGAATTATTCATCCCATCATCATGTCCAGGGTGATCCGTATTTCTCTATTCTGTAGGTCATGGTTGATTCTTTTTTTATCAAAACAATATGAATGGTGATGGGATGTTCGATACATTCTTGGGTGCTTGGATGGGAAATAATATTGGACTGAGAATGAAAATTATATATTCAACATTATATAACCGTCTCCCTTATGCTATGGGTGTGAGTCAATTTTTGGAATGGGCTCACTGAATTCCTTCCACAAGATGTTTCACAATTTCAAAAAATCCCCAAAAACAACATAGATATATCATTAAGATCAAAGGTGTATGAAAATCATATATAATATTTTCATCATAGAGTTTAAATATTTTCTCCTACTATAGTGGTATGTTGAGTGAATATGTTATAACATTCCACCTAGTTATGTAGTCAAACATTCTCTCATATTTATATTGTATTTAGTTTTTTAGGTTAGAGGTAATTATTTTCACCCTCGTGGATATGAACTAATAAATGAACTAGAATCAATGGTCTTAACATCATGAATCAGATCATTTTGGAAAGATTCTATACCATAAAACATATGGCCCTATCAGAGTCTATACAAAACACCACAGCATTGTTTCATATTTGTGATCTCAAGGGCTCATCATCATCCAAAATCAAGATAAGAGGGCTGTGATTTGATTTTCAAGGTTTCCTGTATCCTCAAAAGTGGATAAGATAAGATTTAAAAAAATTAGGTATATGAGGATAATCATACACCCATTTAATATATTGCTTCTTCTTGGACAATACATGTGTGCTTCATCTATATTCGGATTCCATTTGATTAGCTAGGGACTCCATGACGTGAGGTATTTCTAGGGGAACTGTTATTTTATTCAACTATAATTCATTGAGAGTTTGTTGGGCTTGATGAGTAGGACCTACAGTTGTCACTTTCTTATTCTCAATTTTTCCTAAGAATTAATGATTTCCCAATCAAGGTAGAGGAATTCATCATAATACATGAACGCCGTGACCATTTTACGGTTCGTCATTTATGTATACTACTAGGAAAATTCCCCCTGATTTGCTCATTAATGAGTCCTCTAAGAGTTTTTATCTCACTCTCAAATTGTGATAGTTGTTCATGTACATAAAGCACCTCAACACTTCTGGGTGGTGACTGGGAAATAGTCTCACAGATCCCTTTTTCCTTAGTGGTGTTCCACCATGGTGATGGAAACTCGATATTCATAGGTTCTATATTATTGATATTTCATTGGTTCCATGTGCTTGTAGCCTCATTTGGTGCTTCAAAAGCACATTCAAATCGGGGTACATTTTCTATTTTATGTCCCTCTTTATTTGTGTCTCAATCCATAATGTATTCTTTGTTGATAGTGATACAATTTATAGTTGAATTTCTAGATAACGTTGTTGTGCCATTAATTTTTACACCACACACAAATTTTAAATTTCAGTCATCGGTGTCATCATTTGAATACATTAACATATTTTACAATTTTGGATCCAACCATTATGTGGTCTGATCACCATATTCATATTATCCTCCAATCATGGACTATGAATAGTGACCTTTAGTGTGTTTTGGATTGTGCTTTCTGAATGGTCCCTGACCAGTAGAGTTTTTTTCATATGGTGAGAGAAATAAGTGGGATTCCAGCTACTGATCAATCCATCCGAACCAATATATTTGTGATTCTCTCTATGTTGATGATGAAGAAAAGTCCCCTATCAATTTACAGTGGGGGTTATTCAGGGATGAAATTCGCATTGACTAACTTTTTTGTTAAGGATTGAATGATTCCAAATAGAGATTAGATGACACCCAATATGGACATGAAGATATAAATTCCCTTATCCTTGTGGGGTGGGGTAAATTTTAAATAATAACTAATCTTCCTTGGTCCCTATTTGAATATGATAATCACAGGAATGATGATTGAGATAAAAATTCTCCCAGCTAGGTGGGATGAGGTTTTATTTGTATTCATTGTCGATGTGTCCCAAATCCTCTCTAAAATACACAATACATGGGTTGGAGGTGGTGAAATATATTCTCCCATCCCAATGGGATGTGTCCACCCCTATATGTATAATATGGAAGCTTATATTGTAGAATTTTTTATGTGGAAATGTTATTATCAAATAGTAGTTTGGTACGATGGCAGCCCATGATGGGAATCATTGTTCACGAGATGTTTTCCAACCAACTGCAAAATCGTCTTTTGTGTGTGATATGTATTCACATTACTTATAGGGGACCAATTTTATACCTTTTTGGATATCCTCACTCTATTTTCATGATTTATGTGCACTGTTGAAGTGGGGGAAGTCTATTTTAACTACCAACTAGCTCATGTTTTACACGATCCCCTAATTTTTCCAAAGGCTATGATATTTAAAGATATTTTATCTAAGGGGTACTATTGTTCCGGGAGTGTAGAAAAATGTAGCATTATATATTTTTTCATTCTTTAATAATGATTCATGAAGTTTCTTTAGAGATATATTGTCGAAGGTTCATGATGCAATAGCGGAAAGCATGTTGCATAGTTGTGCTATGATTTTCAGGTTTTGGATCTCATGTCAGGGAGACAGAGACTGGTAATAATTGATAATAGAGTATCTTGATTGTTGGAAGATGACCCTCATATCAAGGATGAGGGGTGTATATCCTTCATCCACTGATGAGTGGACCAGATATTTTTTTCATCGATAATACAAGAACTTATTTTCTAGATGATAGAGGATCTCATTGTCAGATGTGATGAGGGGATGAAACATGATCAAGAGGTTGTTTATAGGTCACTCTCTGCATATGTCAATGTCAACCTCATATTCATCATAATTAGATGCTTTCGTATGTTGAGACCATTGAAGTTGATTTACAAATTCACCTGCTAAATTCTTCCAAATACTATTAGTGGTTCTTGTAGAACAGTATATCATTGACCCCATTGTCTTGAGTATATCTCTTTATCAAGGAATCATTGATTTGGAAAACTATCTATACGAAGGTGTCTGGAAAAGGGGAGGATTTCATTTTTAGTGGGAGATATTTTCATGTTGAGGAATACCATGAATGATGTCAGTAGTTGAGTCCCTGCAATCCATATCCACACTATGATAAAGAGAACTGCCATGGAAATTATCATCTTATTCTTTAGTGGAATAGTTGATCGACCCTTGTGGTGTTGAAAATTTTTCCCCAAGGACCATATGGAAACTAGCATTAATAATTTTATAAATATAGTCTAAGTTTTTTTATCATGTATAGAATATGCCAACATGGATTTGGGAATTTTAATGGGACATGACCCTACTTTATAATGGTTACTTGAACATTCTTATAACATTTTTATATTCTGGGAATATGATCCTTCTAGTGAGAATATTATAGAATATGACTATGATATTTCCCAATATTTATAGGAATACAAACATTTCCTAATGCATGTAACATTTTCACTTAGTGAGCCTCAATCAGGACAAGAGTATGAATCTAGTCAAGAGTTTTTAGGATATTTTGATTGTCTTTCTTGGAAGGAATATGATTCCATCCCTTGGAATGTGTTGCTCTCACCTATAGGTATGTGGTAGGAACATGAATATGAACCTAATATGAATATGGATTCCCTATAACAATATGTTATGTTACCTTCATGGTTGGAGAAAAAATATGAACCTCCTCCAATATTTTCTTTAAATTATGCTGATGAAGTCATTCCATGGATAAATTAGAAGTATGTACATGTCTTCCGTGTTCTTCTAGAATATGAAAATAAGTTTCACTTATAGGAATATGATAATATCACTAGGATTATGCAAGTATGACATGGATATACCCATCCAGAATAAGGATATATACACAATCCAAGGCCTTTGTAGTATGTAACTAGACTTCTTAAATAAGAATATGAGTTTTTCCCAAGGTATGTGACCCACTCATATGGGAAGCCCTAGCCATTGTTGGGATATGAGATTGATCCAATGCATTTGGAATATAACACTTTAATTTTTTGATATGTATGTTACCTTGTCCCGAGGCATGTACCTATATCGTGTTTTGATCCCTAGTCGGAATTTAAATATAATCCTTATCTGATTCCACATCATTTATCAAAATATGCTAATAATACTCCTGTAATGGTAGCATTAATGTGTACATGGTCCAGTGCTACCACATGTTTTTTATTATTAGAGTGTAGAGTTATCCTTTATCTCGGGATAAGAATATGTGCATGTTCCATTATCTACAATAGTGGTATAATATGGTGATGGTGTTCTTTATTTGTTCCAAAAAATATATTGTAATTTTACAAAAGGTTCAGCAGGGATATATTCTTGCACATTTATTATCTCCATTATACAAATGAATATATATTCTATTGAAGAAAATTTATTATACAACATTGAAAATCCTTCTTCTTGTTGAATATACTGATAGACTTCAGGAACAAGGGTCATAAAATGTGTCTCCCCCATGCATGTTGCATGAATATGCCCATAGAATTGTCCTGAGTGAGTCATGATATGTCTCTTCAAACTAGTTTCTATAATAATATTCTGAAATGCATCATCAACAAGGGTTGGGATATGATCCCTATATTGAATATTCATATCCTTCATTATCTTTTTAACCATCCTTATTTCATGTTCATCAGAGTCAGTGGTGGCCGTGTATCAGGTGGTACCCTGAATAGGTAATTGGTGGGTACCAGGGGGATGATTCTGGGGATGATGGTTGATTGGGATCCTCTTGGGAAGCCCCTAAATTGGATGAGAGTTGTATTTTTATTCATAGTCAATATTTAGTCGATATTGAAGGTGGTAGTTGTCTCCACATGTGAAAAATATCCTATAGTAGTTAGATATGAAAAATAGGGTCACTAAATTAGCTGCAACATTCCCCAAGGGATATGGAGTCGCCCATTTTCCTTGTTAGAGAACATTGCAAGCATATTCTTTGGTCAGGGTTGTACAACATCAATGGTTCTCTATGACCATGGGGTTCACCACCTAACACTATAGTTATTGAGTAGTGAGATCGTTTTGTGACCCGTAGTGGTTACGACCATAGAATACATATCGAAGAAATCAATAGATGGAGAATATATTTTTTCAGATCTGTATTCAATCGATGATAGTATTTTCTTCATTCATGTAGATGACACGAAACAATATCACTAATTATTTTAATATCATAAGCATGATGTTCTCAATCAGATATGTATGGTCAAAATAATTTTCTATTTCTTTGTGATATGGTTGTTTTTCTCATTTGGACTTGTCAAAATGAGGATGTAATTATATCATGATAATCTTAGTTATTGAGGATCATTTGTATGATCACACTGATCTTGATTCTTTTTTGGGGAAGGTTAAAAAAATAGTCACCCGATTCATGATTTACATTTCATTCAGTCATTTGAGAATTTCACACTAGATATTCCATTTCAATTTATATATAGTGTACAAATGAGGTGTCTAAGAAGATAATATCTCAATTAATTGTTATTTCAAATATTCCAATAAATTCATAATTTTTATTACAATATTGAATGATAACAGAATGGATTGATAGATAAATAATCTATTCATTTTCTATATCAGAGAATTACTTCTGGATTGAAATTTAATTACTTTGGGTAAGAGATAGTTGGGGAGACCCTCACTGAAGCGGTTTCGGCTGGTCCTGATGGTTGATTATGGGGGTTCATTTTTAGGACAATCATTAACATTAGGTCACCTTATTAATTCTTGATTTAAACTCCAAATGGTTCCATCTTCCATAACTGGGTACATACCAACATTCCAAATGCAAGTGGTCACTTGGTGTTTCATATTCAAGGACACATAGGGACTCTCATTTGTTTAGAGGATGTGAGGTAGGGCTCATTGAACCATTTTGAGTGGAATTTTTTCCTAATATGAGATTCTCTTATGTATTTAGTATTTGTTCAAGAATCTCTTTCTAATTTAGGTATGGGGATAGGTACACAAAATTTTTTAATATTGGTTAATTCTCATTACATAAAAATGAAAGAGAGTCTCAACAATGAAAAAAGGAAAGGGAATATAATTCGTGAATCCATATATATGTATGTGATGTAATTAATACATTTCCAAGTAATGGGTAGCTTCTTATGTTCTGAAATTGTATAACCGAGTTCATCATAATTTTCATCCATATATGGAGGCAGTTAGTATTCCAATGAGGGGATTTATCCTTTGAGGTATCCTATATATCCTTGTTATTGTATTATCAGAACCCACACAGTTTGTTAAACACATTTTGTTTAATGTCATTATGAGAGTAAATATACAATGGAACAAAGGTATCTAGTTTTTTGAGCCCAAATCTTATAGATATGCCTTACAAATTCTACTTATGGAAGGAATCATACTTATCATAATTTTATACTTCCCTTGGTATTGGGCCCATGGTTGATGCACATATGTGTAGGGGTGTTTATATCAAGCCACTAATCAGGGTATTCATACTAGGATTTCAACGACTAGTGTAGATTCATCATTCCAATGAGATTTCCATTACAAATCCCTAACCTCGTGCGAGCTATGTCTGATGTAAAAAACAAGGCAGTGGATGTGGCCAATATCATTTCATATTGATGTGGGAATTCATGTTCATACTATCCTTGGGATATTTAATATGGAGATGATGCCTCATAGAGAAATCCCATGTTTTATGGTTATGTATATAATCATACCCATTGCAGTTAAGATTATTTTAAGTCTATAGAGGGATGAGGTAAAGTGATTATTCTTTGGAAATTATAGGGTCCCCTTGGTTGAAATGTTGGAGATATGGGGCTAATATCAAAATGAATATAATTTTTGATCATGGGGAATAGGAATGAATTCTATGTCTTTTTATTATGACATGATTCATATTTCTTATAGTTTACATGATTGAGAACTACACACTGACATTGTCATATAGTATGGACATATCTTGTTATTCCACTGATCAGGAAATACAAACAATGATTTTCCTTTCCATGATTGAGGATTTCAATGAAAATGATATGATCATTGTGGTTCCCTAAGACCACAAATGTCATTATCAGTTTGAGAGATTATGGATGGTGAATGATCATTCATAATTCTTATTGATTGAGACATATTTACTAAGACAACTATCTAGAGGATTGATATAAAACATGGGCCTTAGGAAGGCATCCTATGAATCTCGATTAATGGAGAAATACGAGATCTTATAATTCAATAGAATGGGGAAAACACAATAACTCATCCCTTTGGTTAGGGATTACCCACCATCAGTGGATGAAGTTTATAACCCTAGGATTACCTTATATGTCATATTATGCCACTTGTTGAGGATTACACACTAATTTTTCCCATATGATTGGTGCATGAAAACTGAGGATAAATAATATTATCCAGTCCATGATGCCTTTTTTACCTATCATTATTTCCTAGCTAAGAAATGTTGGTTGTATGGTCAACGTGTCCAAATTTCATTTTTGACTTGTTCGAGAGTGTAAAACTAACTTTAACAAAGCCATTTTTGATCGATTTTACTTATCTTGGGGACTACTCATAATCTAAATGGAATATTAGAGGTTTTTCCCATGACCAACAATGGATTGTCCAAGTGTCATCATAATATATAGCTGAAAGTCATGGTGGACATTGTGACAGTCAACGAGACCTGTCTTGTAGGGTTCCACATGTCTTAGATGACATGTGTGGAGGGCATCAGGATACCTATATGGATTTCTATGAGGGATTTATGCGAGCTAGTAGACATGCTCGGGTTATAATGAAAGACACAACTAACATGATCATGTCTAATTATATTAGTCATGAAACATATTTGATAGACATTTCAAGGATCGTACGTCAAACCAAGAGGGATTCACGAGATTAAGGAGGCCTAAACATTGGCACAACATGACTTTCTAATACTTGTTTATAGGACTTCTCCTGAATCCAATATTAAAACAAAAGAGCATAGTGACATATGTGAGACAAGTCTTGGAGTTGTTTCTTATGTTGGATGATTCCAGTGAACCACATGAGGTTGGATGAACATATTTTTTACATACATATTTGCACCATTAATATTATTTATAGCCTTTATATTGTGATTCTGTTATATTTTTTTTTCAGTGTGACATTATTTTATGTAACATTTAATCTAGAATATGTCTGAGATGTTCCTCACGCGTCTAGCTATATATCCTCCACGTGATCTATGAGTGACTATGAGTAGTTCATTATGCATAGAACATGATCACTCTGGTTGTTCAAATATATCATAACAAACAAATGAATTATTGGTCATGAGACCATATGGTTGAAGAAAGTTTTTCCAGAGATGGGTCTAAAGAAGATAACATCTCATTCTAAGAGTCTTCCACTTCATAACTATAATTACCTATAGGTTGAGGTAAATATATGAGATTTTTTCATGCTCGTGGGGATTTATTTTCATTGAAACCATAGATTCAATGGTTTGTGTGGTTCAAATATAGTTAGAATCTTTGTTAGATTTGAGAATGATATTTGAAGTCATGCATCTTCATGAGTATCTATCATTGATTTGTCTAAGTGGGTCATAATATTTTCAATGACTCAGAGTCCCTTCCTTCAATTCCACCTTTGTTTGATTGTTCCCAAATAATTGGGACTCATTAAATTTCAAGGGTATGTTGAAGGAAATCAATATTTTTCTATTGAAATCTTCATTTAATTTCTTCAGATCATAGAAAATCTATATGGATTTCATGTGATCTTGGGGGACATATCTGATATTTAGTTATGAACAATTATGACATGTCAATGGGCCTTAATGTGATTAGATCAAACATTCATGTGGCCTTTTGAGAAAAATCTGGGGAAATCACTAGTCCATCGTAATATTTTTATGATCATGAGATACTTATACCTCCTAAATATTTATTTTAAATTGTTTATATAACAATTTTCACAGAGTTTAGGAGGTTGATTTGGTTTTTTAAATACTAATACTCTAAATCTTGGTGATGCGTCGCATGAACAAAAATTTTTTTATGGATATGCATGATTGTTTCATGGACAAATCCACTTGTTTTTTCATGGTGAACAAAAGGGTATGTGTAATATCTCAGGGATGTACATGTCGATTCTCATATATGGAGTATGACATACTGAATGTATTTTGTGACATGAGGAGGGTACGTCCACTGGTTCATGTGGGGTCTTGTAGACCACCAATTGTGCATCACCTAATTTTTACAACCATGAGTAGATCCTACCATATTCCTATTAATTTTTGATGTTTTATTTTACAATGGATCGAGGTTGTTGGAAGTATTTTTTTGAATATTTTCTATGAAAAACCTTCTCTATGTTGGTGATCCTTCATTTGAACTTTTCAAACAGAAGAGTCTCATATATTATTGATATTTTTATCCTATTTCTGAAGGACTTTTAGATGGTTTGTTTGGTTTTTGATAGTTGACATGTTATGTATCATGGGGGGGGGATACGACTATCTACATGCGACCAATATTTATCTGGAGTGCCTTCATAAGAACAAAAGAATTTTTCAAAAAGTGGTCCACTCGACCTAATATAGATTATGCACTCCACATAGTTCTATTGTGTGCCCTTGTTATGGTCACACTATCGTGTGTCTCCTGACTTCTAACAAAATCAGTTGTCCTAGAAACCTTTTTATTCCATTGAACTATGGGGGAAAAAATACCAAAATTTAGGTGATTCTCCCTTTTTGAATTTGCTGGTTCTCATTTTTTGGTAATCAATAGTGTTTCATGAGGACATATCATGGATGAAACCTGAGAGAGATATTCAGTTTGGAATTAAACAACTGCATAAAACTAAACAAGGATCTATCACGCCTTCTCAAATGGAACATGTCAAGCTTAAAGATCATAATATTCTGGGAGAGGAATAAAGGAATATGTGTTTTGTTTATCTGAGTAAGTCGCATTGGGTTCTCTAATTTTTTTTCTGAAAAGGATGAATGGATGTTGTGTTTATGTGTCAATTACCAAATTTTATACCATATGATTATCTAGTACCGCTATTCTCTACCACATATTAGTGATATCACTAACTAGATAAGGGTTTATTTTTGGTTTAAGAAGATTTATTTAAGGATATGGTTTAATAATTTAAGAGGGTGACATTCAAATATAACATAAAAAGTATTGTAGATTATTTATGGATTTTATGAGTTTATTATGATGCTATTTGGATAGAAAATTTATCCAATAATGCTTAAGATAAGGTATGGCTTGTGATGGTGAAAATAATTTCTATTATTTGTGTTACATCCTTGGTTATTGTAGAATATATATTTTTCATATTTATAAATATTTAATAATTATAATTTATATTAACGAGACTCTATATTCGATATCATACCGGACACACATAAATAGGTTTCTCTGAAATCTTACATTTTAAACAATACTGTGTTATATCGAAAAATAATATATATTATGAGGATTATTTATTTAAAATGTAGTTATCACGTAGTTGTTATAATGGTAAGAATGAATGGTATTATCTAATTTCGGAAAATAATGTTTATAAATCATTATATTTTTAATAATATCAAATAAAAATTAAAATAAAAACCAATTGAATATAAATAATGTGTTTTTCGAAAAAATAATATAAAAAAATAAGTGAGTTCATAGAAAATAAAAATCATCCTTAACAGATTTGATTAATTAAATATATATTTTATATATTAAATTTAATTTTTAACGATCATCTTATATGATTTTTATAAATTATATAATAATAGAATAAATTTTTTGATAAAAGTATTATTTATAAAAAAATTCCTTTTTACAGCCTTTTGATGATCAACACCTTTAAAGTTTTGTTTTTCTAACTTTTATAGGTTCTATTGGAAATATTTTTTTTAATAAAAGTGGAATAACAAACAATACTTTGTTTGAGTTTTTGGTATTTTTCTAATTAAATTCAAAATTTAATTAACAGGGAAATACTACATTTTTTTTCAAACTGCTTTTTCTTCAAATTTATTTATATTATTGGAATATATTTTTTAAATTGTTCATGTATAATTAGATTAGGTTTTTATAATTTTATCTAATTTTTATCATTTTATGTAATTTCACATTGAAATTAGATGTGATAAAATTTCAATCTTTTGAACGTTTCACCTTAAAACCAACTTTTTTTTTGTTTTGTTTGCAAAATTAATTTTAAATAAAATTTTCCCATTTATGTGAGTTGAATTTGATAAAATAGATTCCTTATTTGTAATCCTAATTTTTAAATTTGGTTGTTTGTTCAATTTATTTTTTTACATATAAAATAGATACCATGGTAAAAAAATTATTTACCGTAGTAAAAGTAATATGTTCACAAAGGGTAAAGTTGGAAGATAAAATCTTTACATACATAAAAAATATGAAATTTAATGTTTGTTTGGGGTTTTTATAGACCCTAACTGTAATATAAATCGTTAATTACAAGAAAAATTCATGGAATTTAATACAGAATCTATATGGTTGTATTTAAAATAGAAAAATCAATAAATTAATCACTTCAACAAACCTATACTCAAGTATAAATACTACCTATACACTACCCTATTTTTACCCAAAAAGACTTTCACATCCTCAAATATCTTCCCAAACATATTTTCCTCACTCTCCCCTTGTCCACGTGTTTTTTTTCGAACCAAAATTCCAAATCCAAGCCCTTCAAGGTTCGTTAAATGAGGGAATATTCAAGAGATAATTTTATCAATATTCTATTCTTAATTTCGTTTTTTATACTTTATCATCAATGAATTCATCCCTTAATGAATGATTAAATTTGAATAATTCTTATAATATTTTATTATGTTATTTCTCATTTCTCACCTCCTCTTAATAAAATAAAGGAAATTGTTTCCCATGTTATTTCGGTCAATCACCTCTATGAATAATGTTTTTGTTATTTTTTATCTACCACCCTCATGGATGGTTTTGAAACAATTATAATGGTAAACTAATATTTTAATAGGAATATTATAACATATTTCATATTCAATATATGTTATATTAGTCACACCTTCATGATTTCCGTATTGTTGTTATACGATAACATCGTTTGGGGATGTGTGGACAATCTCCTCCTCAAAATGATGTTATTCATTCACAAATATCCTGAAATGTAATAAAGATTATTTGATTAATGAAATATGATATTAATTAAATGTTAATTCTACTTTAATGATATTATATATGTATTTATATTTACATACATTTTCTTTCATTACACTCTTTCAATACGATAAGAAAAACGAAAATAGTGTTTATGCGTACCTATAAAATACAATATCCTTGAAAGGTGTTTTTAGTTTCCGTAAAATGATATTATAAATACATATTAAATTAATATATATATATATATATATATATATATCATGTTTTATATTTTTGATATGTTTTTATTATGACCACATTGAAAATTTATATCACAAACAAATTCATTTTTTAGTCAAGTACTGAATATCGATAAATCGTCTAATGTGGAAAAAAACAATTATGTAATTTTTATAAATTGATTTTACGTTATTTAAAATGAACGATTTAAATTAAAATGGTTTTCAAGAATAATTAAATGAAACTAAGTTTATTATTCAGTAATATAAATAATTTAAGATATGTTTTAGAATCTATGTAAGGGACTTTGTCTCAATTTACTTTCATTGAGGCATTTCTTGTTAATATGAACATTTATTATTTTATATGGTTTATGTATAGAAAATATGACATTTCTTATCAGTTTATATCCATATTAGTGTTATTTATTGTTTTGGTATATGTATTAATTCTGGGATATTATGATTTAAATGTTTAATTTGGTATGATACACCTTGAACTTTTAAGAATTTAATTATCAAATCCTTTCTTCATGATATAAATTTAAATATTTATATATATGTATATAAAATAATTATACCAGAAATTATATGTCTATATTGAATTTAATTCAATGTTTTCAAAAGAAATATTTTTATACCAAATGTTTTATTTTCATTACAAATCCACAAAAAGAATTTTTTTTATATGGTTACAAAGACTTCTCTACCACATTTACCACTATTTAATAATTGTCTTCGTTTATAGTCGTTAATGTTTTTAAAAGAAAAAGAAATCCTTTATTCCATTTTTTGGTATCTTCGTATTGAGTATGTATTCTTAAATGAATGTGGTATTTTGATATCAAAATTATTTTCTTATAGGATTAGATGAATTTTTCAAAAGGTTTTTTTGATGAAAATATTTTATTCATGAAATTGTACAGGAGCATTGTATGAAATTGGTGAGCCTAATAAATAATATAATAAGGGTTTATCCCCCATTATATCTCATGGGGGAGACCAAATAATCATATATAAAGGGTTCATAACCATTGTAACTCATCGGTGTTCCTGTTATAGCTTATTTCCTAGGATGTACCTTATTATACATTCTCCTAACCACATTCATCCATCAATTAATGATTAACAGAAAATCATGTTTATACTGGATTTTTATGTTTATAATAGAATATATCATATTCATTTCATTTCTCACTGCATCTTATTAAAATAAACCAAATTGATTCCCATGTCATGCATGTTAATCACCTCTGAAAATAATTTTTTTTCTTTACCGCCTTCATGGATGGTCTTAAAACATTCATTTGGTCAAATAATATATTAAATGAACATGATAAACTATTTCATTTTCTTCTTATGTTATATTAAAAATACCTTCAATCTTTCAATATTGTTCTCATACATTAACATTGTTTAGGGATGTAAAGACTACCACCACCGCAAAAAGATGTGATTCATTCATGCAACACATGGAATTTATTAAGCATTGCTTTAGAAAAAATATATGATATATATGACATAGTAATAATAATTATGTTATATTATATATTTGTATATATTTATATACATTTCATTTAATTTTACTTGTCAATATAATAGTAAAAATGAAAATAGTGTTCACACATACTTACCACTACCGTATCCATACACAATGTTTTTATTTTTTCTTCATTGATTATTATAAATAATTTTATAAGAAATATAAGATATCTATATCATGTTTTAAATTAGGGGTATGTTGGAATCAGAGAAACATAGACAATTTATATTACAAACAATTTCATTTTCTACTCATGTACTGAATATCGATAAAACATATGATATGGACTAAATTGATTATGTAATTTTCATAAAAAGATAATAAGTGACAAAAAATGAACCGTGAAAGTTAAAAAGGATATAAATAAAGTATAAATTAACCTAATTTTATTATTCATGATGAAAATGGATGTGTGAGATGTTTCAGACTCTAGTTAAGGGACTCCATCTCAGTCTGCTTTCGTGGACACATTTATTGATAATGTTAACGTTTATTCATTGATATAGTGTACAAACAACCACCATAAAAATTAATATCCATATTTGTTCTATTATATCTTTATTTTTTTGTTAAATGTATTAATTCATGTACATTATGATTTAAATTTTCAAATAGGTTTGGGACACCACGAATGTTAAAAAATTTAATTATCAAATCCTTTATTTATAATATTAATTTTCATATTTGGTTTATAGATATAAAAAGATTCTATTAGAAACCTTATGTATATCTTGAATTTATTTAAAATTTTTATGAAGTTATCTTTTTAAACAAATAATTTTACATATTTTACAAAATGAAAAAATAGAATGTTTTTTATACAATGAAAATGACTTCACTTCCTCCATAATTTTTATTTGATACTTGGGTTACTCTACAATAATTAAAGGTTTTAAAAAAGAAATGTAATCCCTTATTCCTTGTTTTGGGTATCTCAGTATTGAAAATGGGTTCATAAATAAAAATGGTATTTTATATGGATTTTTTATATAGGATGAGAAAATGTTTTCAAATGGGTTGTGTGATGAATGTATTTTATTCATGAAAATTTACATGTGCATTATATGAAATGTGTGAAAATCACACACCTAATAAAAATGGTTGAGCCCCATTATAGCTCATAGGTGAGAATGAAACAACATATATGAAGTGTTAATATATATTATAACTCACATGTGAGGAATTATAGACTATATAAAGGTATGAGACCCACTATAGAAGACATGTGATCATGATATAGCTTATATAAAGGTTGATCCCCATTACACATCTCCAATTCATTGGGTAATAATAACATTGGAAGTCATCTATATAGTTATTCTAATTGAAATGGTGTTTAAAAGGCATTATTTATTTGATTCTCTATGTCACCGAAAAGAGTTTTAATTTCATGGTTTTTGGTTCTAGTATTTTTCAGTGAGCAAAAAGATAGAAAGTTATTTAGTTGATAAGGTTTTTTTCATCCACTAAAAGAACATTAAATTGGATACCATGTTTTAACTAGTATATGGGTTTTATTTCTTTTTTATGTCCTTTAATAATATTTCTTTCTCATTCAACGTTTTTTAAATGTGTTTCTAAGATTTAAGGGAGAATAGTCTCAAGGATGGTATCAAGGAAATGTTATCATGATTTAAAATGGAAATTAATCATTTTTTTTCAAATGTCTTTATTTTATTGAAGAAATATAGACTATTAGAAGTTTTCATGTTTTATTTCAATGGTTTTGTTATGTAATAGTTATGGACTAATTATCAAAATCTCTAAACCTATAAGTATCATGAATGTAAATTCTTGAATTACGTCTAGATAAGGTAATGTTTAAGAATGTGGTTGTATAGATGGTATCATAAGTTAGTTTCGATGACATTAGAGGACAATATGGTGTTAATGATTTTCTATTAGTGGATTTTAATTTATGTTTATGTTAAAAAGAAATTTCATATTATTTTTACCTTTTTTATTTATCAAGAATATGTCTATTAAAAATGTATTTCCATATAATAAATAGTAAATAAAAAATATGTAATATGAAGAAATCAAATGGAGCACAAAATTTCAAACCAACATTACGAGGTGGTTGGAATCATAACTGAATAATTTTTTTGGGGATGAAGTAGTTGACATAGACTATAAATTATATCGATATCCATGCATGATATCGTACATATCAACCACATATTAATATGTTTGTAGTGGGATATTTTATGAAGAAACATCCCCCATTAATCAATGGATCATCTGGCCCAATGATAGTTGAAGGAATCATTAATATCCCAGAGAATATATTTGAAGTCTTGGGATATTCAAAAAGTCAAAATCCAACTATTTCCATATATCATTTTGAAGTTAAATACGATCAATTGTGTTAATTGGTTAAAAAAATATAGAGAAAAATGATATTGATACCATGGGATGAGAATAATTTATGAATATTTTCGTTGAGGAATATTTCCCTAAGGTTGTTCTACTTTGGATTG
The DNA here is from genome assembly GCA_963277665.1 of Viscum album. Classification (NCBI taxonomy): domain Eukaryota; kingdom Viridiplantae; phylum Streptophyta; class Magnoliopsida; order Santalales; family Viscaceae; genus Viscum; species Viscum album. The sequence continues at coordinate 1,736,961,594 of OY728132.1, read as the reverse complement.
AAAAAATATAGGAAATAAAGAAAAATTATAACAATTCAAGGGCCATATATGAAGAAAAATTCACAATATTGGCTAGGTATGATCCATATTTTATTCAAGACATTGAATAAAAATTAATAGATTTTACATAGGATTGAATCTAGGGAAACAAAGAGATTTTGCTTGCCATGAATTTAAATGCTGTGAAAATGTGGTTCGTTGTGTTAAGAAAGTTGAACTAGTTCTTTCTCACACTTATGTGAAACATGATTATTAGAGTACGAAATAGTCAAGGTGGCATGAAATGGATAATAAACCCACCAAAAAATTTTAATGTAAGCCCAAAACATCATCCATGTGTGGTAAAATACATTTTGGGGAACGTATGCAAGGAATTAAAAAGTGTTACATGTGTTTTAAGATTGGTCACAAGGGTCAGGAATACAATGAAAAAGTTCCTGAAAAGTCCAAAAATGAGATAACATATAGTCATTATACATAAATATTCATTATCTAAAATGTGTTAGAACATTTTGAGAATATAAGTCCAAAGTTAATTTCATGGGGAGGAAATATTTATGATAAAAAACAAGAATGTTTTGGAAAATCTTTCACGGCTACTGCTATTGATGTTGAGACATCTAAATAAGTGATGGAATCTCTTAATAGACTCTTATTTTTCTAAGGATAATAATAATTTTAGTATTTTAGACAGACCATCAGAGGTTTTATATGATGTGGTAATAAGTTATTATTGACCTTTCTAGGATATGTTTAATGGGGTTATGATTATGTAAGTATTTTGATTAAGGTGTAAGTATGTATTTACATTTGGACATTAATTTTATGATATTATTATTATTTATGGGGTGATATTTTATCCTTAAGGTTCTTTTTGGGGAGTACATAATAATTATATGAATGTTTTTAGTATAAAATTGTTCTTATAAAATAAATATACATCATATATATATATTTTTCTTTATGTTCATATTTTAAGAAGAAAATAAATTCACAAAATATATCCAAATGATATTAAAATAAAAATTTTATTCTTCTACTTTTCTAAATGTCTATTGACCCATCACATATTTACAGTTTTGTGATGAATAAGGTTTCAATGACTATTTTATTTGCCACTCTCTATTCAACATTGAGAGTAAATTATAACATCCATGTCCATGTATTCCTACATGAAACCCTTATATACAATATCTAAGGTGACATTTGATCTTCTATTTATTTCATTTAATATAGTGGTTTTAGTAACTCTTTTTTCGATGTGGTATTTCAATGTAGTAACTTTAAAATGTAAAACCTTAGTTACCAAGAGAAAATTTAAAACCGTCAAAGATCAATTTCTAAAAGGGGGACATGAGTAACATGAAAGAAAAATATAGAATAAGTCATTTTCAAAATTTTAAATTTTTATGAATTATATTTTACTTTAAAAGGACTCTATGTTTGATATAGTAATGGGTTTCTCAAAAATCTTACATTGCATATGAGACTAAGTTATATCAAAATATAATATATTATTAATATTGTTATTTTCTGTTGTAGGAATCATGTATCTTTTAGAATGTCACTAATGAAATATATTTACTACATTATGAAATTTGTGATTTCACATGTTTATAATGGTAATAAAATTAAATAGAATTGAAAATAAAAACTAATTGAATATAAATGATGTGTTTTTTTGAAAAAAAACTACTTAAATGAAAATAAGTTATCTCATAAAATAATAAAATCATTATAGATGAATTTTATTAATGAAATATATCTAAAATATATTAATATTATTGTTTAAAATTCATCATATCTATTTTATGTAAATGATATAAGAACAAATTCAATTTTTCTGATAAAAAAGTATTAAAAAACGTAGTTTTACCACCTTTGGATGACGAAGCCCTTATAATTATGGTTTTTTTCAATTTTATATTTTATATATGAAAATATAATCATCTTATTTAATAATGAGACATTTAATTTTTCTTTTTTTAAAATATTGGTAAAATTTCTAATTAAATTCATATTTTAATAAATAGTGAAAAAATACTGTATTTTTAGTTCAAAATGCCTTTTAGTATAATTTAATTATACTATACTATTATATTTATAATTAGTTTTAAATTATATTTTTATCTATTAGTCCAAATTTTGGTCATTGGAATTAGTTTGACATTGAAATTTGATTTGAAAACATTTCACACTTTTGAACATTTCACTATAAAACCCAAATTTTTAGATATTTTTGCGAAATTAATAATCAATCAAAATTTTCCAATTTTGTGAATAGAATTTCATAAAATAGATTCTATATTTGGAAATATGATTTTCAAATTATCCTGTATGTTCAATTTTAATTATTTATTAAAAAATGGTACCATTGTAAAAAAATTATTCAACAAAGACAAAGTAATTGTTTGTCAAGTATTAATGATAAAAGATAAAAGATTAAAATACCTAAAAACTACCACATTTATTGGGATTTTAGTTGTGGAGAAATTGTAACTATAATGATAAAAATTAATATCAAATAAAATTTGTGGGATTTAATTCTATATCTATATGGTTCTCTTATTATATAAAATAATCAATAAATCAGTCACATTAACCCACCACTCCTCAAGTTCAAATACAACTTATCCCCCCACATTATTTCAACCCTAAATCATTTTATCTACTCAGATATCTGAAAAAACCTCTTCTCCTCACTCTCCTCACATCCAGGTTCTTCTGGTCTAACCATAACTCCCAATCTATAGTAATCATGGTTTTTCAAGTAGGGGATATTAGAGAGGTAATTTTGTCAATGTACCTTTCTAAATTTCATTTATATTTATACTTTTAACTCACCTAATTCATACATCAATGCAAGAATATTCTAGAATCATGTATATAATATATTATTATGTTTCTAATAGAACAACTCAAATCCATTTAAATTATCACCTCCTCTTATTAAAATATATGAAAATTTGTCATAAGTTATGTCGGTTAATCGCCTCCGTGAATAATGTTTTTGTTATTTTTTCCTTTCTCACTTACATAGATGGACATAAAAACATTAGTTTGGTCATATAATATTTTAATATTTATATCATATCCTATTAAATATTCTTGATATGTTATTTTAAAAATACCTCTGTTCTTTCCATATTCTTCTTATACGATAACTTTGTTTGGGGATGTGTAGACTACCACCTCCTCAAAATGATGTGATTCATTTACACATGACATGGAATTTATTTAGGATTTTTAGTAGAAATAAATGATATGAATTAATTATTAATTATAATTTAATTATATTATATATGTATATATATGTATATACATTTCATTTAATTTCACTCTTTCAATACGGGAGGTAAAATAAAAATAACATTCATTTGTAGGTACAGATTATCATCCCCATGAACAGTGGTTTTAGTTATTCATAAAATATTATTATAAATTCTTATAAAATTAATATATAATTAATTTATATGTTTTTTTATATTATGGAGATGTTGGACTTATGAACTAATAAGAGATTTACATTATAAGCAAGTTCATTTTCATCTCTAGTACTAAATATCAATAAAACATCCAATATGGACTGAAATAATTTTGTAATTGTAATAGAATGATAATAAGTGATATAAGATGAATAATTGACCTAAAAGTGGTTCTAAATAACGTTTAAATTAACCTAATTTTATTATACATGTCGATTAATAATGTACAAGATGTTTTAGACTAATTTGTAAGGGACTTCATCTCAATCTCCTCTCATTGATGAATTTTTTGATAATAGGAACTTTTATCCTATTAAATGGTGTATATAATTCCACAAAGACATTTAATATCCATATTTTATCTATTCTATTGTAATATTTTTCTAAATTTATTAATTTATGGAAAATGTGATTTAAATTTTCAAAGTTGTATGGGACACCTTGAACGTTTAATGGTTTATTTATCAAATCTTTTCATTGTGATATTAATTTAAATATTTATTTATATAGATATAAATAGTTTATTTAGAAAATATTATTTCTATATAGAATTTATTTTAAATTTTTTAAAAGGAGTATTTTTATACAATTAAATTTAAATTGTATACAAAATGGAAAAAATTAATGTTTTTCTTTTATACAACGACAATGACTTCTCTTCAGCCACTAATATTATTTGATACTTGAATTCAACTATAAGAAATATTGTTTTTAAAAGGAAATTAAATCCATTATTAATTTTTGGGAATCTTGGCATTGAAAATGGTTTCATAAATGAAAATGTTAATTTATATCTATTTTTTTCATATGGGATGAGAAGATGTTTTCCAAAGGGATTTGTGATGAATGTATTTTATTCATGAAAATGTAACTGAGAAATATATAAAATGGGTGAGTTTGATATAGATTATTCAAAGTTTTGTGTTCTATTACATCTCACAGGTGTGCACGACACAACAAATATGAAGTGTTGAGCACCACTATAACTCATCGGTGAGTCCGTTGTTGATTATATAAAGAGACGAGACCCATTATAGCTCACAGGTGATCCCCATATAGCTTATAAGAAGGGATATCCCAATTATAGATCTTTATTTCATTGGGTAATTATAATATTATAACTCATCCATATGATTATTCCAATTGAAAGGGATATTAAAGGGTTTTCTTTATATGATTCTCTAAGGCACCAAAAATTGTTTTAATTGTTTCTATTTTGGTTTCATATTATTTCATTGGGTAAAAAATGTGAGTCTGATTCATGTGAAAATGTTTTTTTATAATCTGAAGGAACATAAATGGGATAAAATGTTTTAACTATACTGAGGGTTTTTATTCTTTTGATGTCCCTTACTGAGCTTTTTGTTCTCAGCCCATGTTTTTTTACTTTTTCATATGAGGAAAGGGAGAATAGAGTCAAGGATGGAATCAAGGAAATGTAATGTAATTTAAACATGAAAAGAAAACATGTTTCTTTTTAAATATATTTTTGTTATAGAAAAATATTTTCTATTGGATGTGTCTACTTTATACTTCTATGCTATTTTGATGTAATATTTATGGTCTAATTATATAAATCTCTAAACCTGAATATATCTTCAATGTGAATTCTTGACCTAACTGAAGATTATGTAGTGCATAAGTTTTTGGAATTATAGTTTGAAAAATTCTTCTTTTCAAATGTAATTAAAATATATGGATGATTGGTTTTTTTGTGTAGAATTCGGTTTTTATATAATTGATTTCACCTGGTTTTTGGAAAATTAAAATGGGTTTAAATGCATTGTGAAATTGTTTCATGAAATGTATTTTAAAAAATGAATTGATAAATGGTTCTATATAATAGTTTCTAATAATTATTACTTGGGAAGCATTTGGTAGTTATATGAAAGGTATAATAACAGGTCTAATACACTATCGGGGGATTTTCTCATGGGGGGTTATCTCTACTCTATAGGAATATACTTCTAAAGACCGGTATGACCTGTTAGGGGTCAACTTTATTGGGTGTTACACTACCCTTTACAAATGATGAATTTTTCAATTTGATAGATGCGTAGATGATATTATATGTTAGGTATTGGTTTCCTAGGTATCCAGACCTAGTGTGAAACTTGTCATGTTGTTACCTATGAATCTTGGCAGATTTGGCCTATTTTTTTTTCCAAAATTGTTTTTTATGTAACCATGTATTTTATATGATATCCTAAGAAAAATTTTCCTTGTAATGATCTGGAATCTGATATATTTTTTAATAAAATAATTTGAAATCGATTTACCTAATTTATTATGAAATGTGTACAAGGAGAAATTGAACTATTTTTTGATTCTTTTTATATAAAAACTATTAAAATTATATCATTACTTGTTTTTATTTAATATTGAGAATGATTTTATTATTGTGAATATAATTAATATGAAACACCTACATGATAACCTATTGAGCTATTTATCTCACACCCTATACACATCCTCAATAGTGCATAGACCTGGTAATGGATTTTCATGAAGGGAAATGCAAGAATATGTTGTGAGGTGGTGATTTTTTTTGTCAGTTAGTATGGGTAGTTATTAATGATATGGTGGGAGTATTCACATTCTATAATAGAGAGTAGTCTTTTTCTCTTCTATTATGGTATTCCTATATGGCCAGACATGTGCTCGAAGATTTTTTTTAACATCGAGTTGTTTGGTTTATAATCACTCTATTTAGTTATGGAACATATTTATCATCATCGGTTTCTCTATGTTATATAAATGTGTCACACATTTTTCTCCCTGTTAGGAAAAATTATTCATTCGGTTTCTTGTTTGATGCCTGGGTTCTAGTCTTCACCCCTTGGGGACCGGAAGATCCCTTCGAGTATGAGTTTTATCAAGTTAGGCACAACGTAGTGATTGTATTCATGTGAATTTTTACAATCTACATCGTTTTAGTAGAATTTAATCGAATTGTTATTCATGGTAGTGAGGTATAATTCCTTCTCCCAACAACATATGTTTCTTTTATAAAAATAAAAGTATTCGACAACAAGGATTAGAAGAAATTACAGTAATGGGAGAGTGGAAATATTTTCATGAAGAATATTCCCACAAACATGAACTTCTGATATAATAATCAAATAATTTTTCCCATATGATATCAAATTTTTGGGGGTCGTAAATTAATTTTCATAGAAAAAATAAATTATATTATAATCAGGAATTTATTTTAATATAACATAACAGACACAAGCATACAATATATGTTACATATACATTAATTATCCTGATCCATCTAATCATAACACTTTCTTTATTCCCTTGATCATGGATATTTTTTTGTTCCCATCACACATGTTAGACCGTGGAATAGAGAGTTAGATTAGATGGAAAAAAATTTCTCAACATTTTTGAAATTGAACTATATATGGTACCATTGACTGAAAATTATTCTCATATATAGTATTACTCATTTTTAAATTAAATTAATCTATATTATTCTCTATGTTTTAACAAAAATATATATACCATTTCTTTTATACCATTTCCCTTTGTCCCTCTTTAAAAAAATTTACACAAAGAAACTTATACTTTTATCCACTATCTCATTTATCATATAAACATTATCCAGATTCCATCACTATCTTTGAAATTTTTGAACAATAAAAAATGTTCCTTTTTTCATCATGATTTTTATAGCCAGTTTTTTATAATTAGAAGATGTATTATTTGACATCCAATTATAGTAGGGATCTAATTAAGAATGTCATCAAATTTCCACTCACAATAGTTGCTGGTCTGGTTTCTACTATTTCCATATATTTACTAATATATTTGGAAAATAAGGGATGATTCTTTTTAAATAATTTTATCATAAAATAGAGAAAATGATCATCAATTAGATAACTCATAAATTACTTGTATTATTTAACATATGAATGTCTTGATTTTCAAACTATGTCATGCAGGATTTATTTGATAATATAATATCATTTGGATTTTTTCCCTTAATAATGGTATATAGTGATACTTTGAATTGACCAATGATTATCCATTCATGTTGTCAGGATAATTTTTCATAATGAACCATTATTATGAAACTTGTGGGGATCTATTCGATCTAAATGTTCCCGTTTAATGATTATTATGACGATGTACCCTTGTTTCTGATCCACATCTACGTGATGTGTCATAAAAGGGGTGGATTTTCTATAAAAGAACATAGACTATACATTACGAAAAAGTAAGAATGTTTCCTTATTTTTATTATTGTACATATGGATTCTCTTGAGTTTTATTATCCTAATTAAAAAAATAATTACACAACCCATTGATACAATCTATGAAAACCATTAACATTAATACACCTTATTTCATGATTTATTACATAAAATAACACTTATTATAACATATAAGATCAAGAATCATATATTTTTTTGGAAAATTAATTATATATAACATTATAATGATATATTGATATAAAAAAACTACTGAAAACATCCATATCATGCTTTTAAAATAACAAAATTTTTAAAATTATATACGATAACGTAGAGTCAAACAATAATAAAGTTGTATGTTATAAAGACCAGTTTGGTATAAAAATAATAACATGATGAATGTATGAAATTAAATTCAGTATGAATTTAATTGTGGATAAATATTTTATAATCATAAACATTAACCTAAAATCATGTTATATGATTATAACATAAGGTACACAAGAGAATGTAGAAACAACATTAAACCTGAAATTATAAACCCAGGACTCGGAAAATATAAAAATAATATAAAATCATGGAATAATTCCATAATGACTTGGTTTTAATCCCCAATACCATACTAGACTTATCATTAGTCTAAAATTTTACCAAATTCATTAGAGCTCTATTTTATTAGTGGCACATCAATTTCTTTTATATCAAGTTCAAGAATAAGTGTCTGACACATATCATTCAACATAGGATCATATTTCATCACAATTAATTCCATGATTAAATATAATTGAGTAAAAAAAATTATACCCCCAATCACATATGGGTATCTATATCTGGGTGAATACCCTTGATTTCAAATAGTTATGGTATTCACAGTATTATATTTTGTCATTAAAAAAATCATTGGATAGTTTCAACGACATAGTGGGGGCATATAACGAATAATGGGATTGGTTAATGACTGTTTTACGTGTATATAATAGTTGAGAAATTATATGGTCGGAATCTGGGATATATAAAATCACAGTTCAAAATGAAAAATTGGTAATTAAACATCACATGTCAAAAATTGTTATTGAATAAATGATTGGATTTAAGGAATCATATGATAAATTTTGAAGTATAATAATGGAGCAGAATTAATCATATGAGTGACTAGTGAGAGTAAAACATGACTACAATCAAATAAAAATAAAAAATTTAGTCATATGTATGTAGAAAAAATATCTCATTAATAAATAAATTGGAATAAAATAAGAATTAGATAAATAATATTCATAAATAAAGAGAGGAAGAAGATGACTCGTTTTCTTGAGAGGGTGATTCAAAATGAATGTGACGAGATTATTAAGAGTATGGGTGAACCTTTGGAGGACTATCAATTGTTAAGGGGAGAATATATACATGATCAATGATTTTTGAGTAAAGGGTTATTTTACAATGGTTGTATTTATATCGGAAAAGATATTGGAGATCATTATTATTTTCGAACCATTGGTTTAGGACTCTATATAATAAAATTATCCAAACAACAAACCTTCTAATGGGTTACCCACAATTTATTCCATATAAAATATTCTTTATAATTTTATAATGGAATGAAATAATAAAATTAAAATAATGACCATGGTTATGTGGTGGTGATTCCTATTTACATAGAATTTATTTTGAGGACATTATATATAAAATTGGTTTTAGAGAATTCAAAAAGGGTTTATAACATTAATAAATTAATCTAAAAACACATACTTTCAATGGTTAAACATATATTTTATTCATGTTTTACTTTTATGGAACATATTACATTACTTTTGGATCATTATGATTCCATAATACAAACGATATATTTATCTTGTATTTAATTATCACAGAAACATTCCAATGTATCTAATAATTATGAACATTTCTAGATTGGATAATATTGTTGTACTCATTCCAAAAAAAATCATTTAAAAAAAAAATTTATCTAAAAATTATAATTTATACATATTAATTAAAATAAATGTTATTCATAACTTATATAACTTCCATAATAAAAATTTAATGACCCTTATAAAATTTACATTCTCATTTCAAAAGTTATTTTATTTTTAATATTTAATATATACTATGTAATAATAGAATTTCATTAAAATATAAATATTTAAATGATTCATGGATTCATATAACAATTTTTTAAATTGAAATTTCTTATTAATAAAATATAAAATTTGATTTTTTACATATTAGAATATATTTTTAATTAATCAAATTACATAATAATTAATATAGTAAAAAAAGGAATAATTATAATAATTATTTTATTGACATTAAAATTTATGTATTCATAATATTTGTAATGAACCACTATTCTGCAAATGGAATTTCTTTTCTTATATTTATTTTATATTATATGAATCATATAAAAATCATTGATAACATTATACAATCTTTAGAAATGATGAATAAAAAACCAAGAGCTATTTCTTGATGTTAAGAATCTTGTAGAAATGAAAGTGTTACAATCCCTTAAGAAAAGTATTATGACCCTTATTAATATTAAATCAACCTAATGAATAGAAAACACATCCATGAATGTATAAATAAAATTTAGACATCTCACACATAAATATATGATATAATTATATAATTGTAAAACTATCTGAGTATTTCTAAATATTAATTTTAAAGTGTTTGTATTTTTATAAGTCAAAAATATTTAATTACAATTTTATAATTAAAAAAAATATTTAGAAGAAAATTTATTTTCCCAAAATATATGAAAAAATAAATATTTTGTTGTCTTATGATTTTATTATAATTTTATGAGACCTTAGTAAATTTTTTAAAGTGTTATAAAATCATTTATAGCATTGAAATCAATATTTTTCATGTAAATATTGATTCAATTTAAAAATAAAATTTCATATATTTGGAAGGTTATTTTCAATAACCAGAGTCCATTTTTTATTTATACATATTGAAATATGGTTATGTGGATTTTTTATGATTTTTTTCATCTACTTGAATTATTGGGGTATAGTAAATCACGATAATTTATGGTATAAATTCATTAGAATCTAAATACACAATTCCATGATTCATCAGTTATGTAAGAACCATAATCCAATAATTAATGAATAATTTTAATATATATGATTATAATTCTTATGAAATTTATATTCTAAATCCAAAAATAATAAACAAATGAATATGATTTTAAAAAATCACCCCTCTATTCTACTTTAAATCCCACCCTTCTATCTCTTCTCTATACCCATATAAGTCTTGAAGCGTTTCAATATTCTTCCCAAATACTCCTCCATAGTCTCTCCCCATATCAACTATAAAATCCAAGGTAAATATAGAGTCATAGATTTTCCTATTTATTAATATCTTTTAATTAAATATTAATTTTACTTTAAAAGGGTTTCTATGTTCGATAGTGTACTCGATACGCAACAACAAGGTTCTTTGAAATCTTACGTTGCACACAAATAATATAATAATAATATTCTATATGATAGTTAACTCCTAGCCATTTTATTAGTGTAAATGAACAAAACTATCTAAAATTTGATTATACATGATTGTTAAATTTATTTACAATTATCCAATAGAAGTTAGAGGCTTAAAAATGTGACTAAATCTAATTTTAAGCATAATTTACATTAAAAGATCAATTTACCACCTTTTAATGGTGAAATCTCTTTAAATCTTGTTTTAGTCACTTTCATACATTTTATTTGACCAAATAAACTCTTTTTTTTATAATGGGGACATCAAAATTTACTTTGTGTAAATTTTTTGGAAATTTCCCAATAATGTTTATTTTTTAAGGAATATTGAAAAATATTGTATTTTTATTCAAAACTGATTTTTAATCTAACTTATTTATATGGATATATAATATTTTTAATTGGTTTTAATGTGTAATTAGGATATATTTTTACCATTTAATCCAATCTTGGTCATTGTAAGTAATTTCACCATGAAATTGTACATAAACAAGTGACAATCGTTTGTTAGAAATTGTTTCTTAAAATCACGATGTTTGTTTTAACAATGAGATTTACATGGAAATTAATTAATGCAACATCAATGTTTAATATTTATTAAAATAGACTTAATTTTTCAATTTTTAATATAAAATATATCTTAGGATTAATTTTTGGTATTTTTTTGAAAAACATCAATTTTTGATGAATAGTGAAACCACTTAGTTGTAGTTAAAAAACTGACTTTTTCATTTAAATGAAATTTTACCACTTCTGATAATTGAATTTAAAAAATCTGATATACATGGTTGTTATTAGTTAGTAAAATGTGGTTCAATAATATGAAAATAATTTTTTCCGAATAATAACCTTTGACATATATTTACTACAGTTAAAGGTAAATATGGTAATTCTATGTGAAATGAATATTATAATAATTTAAAATTACTTTAACACTTGTATTAACCTTCTTTTAAGATAAATGGTTGACCATGGTAATCCTTTGGTCTATTTAGGGACCCTATTGAGCTACTTATGAATGAAAATGACACATTAGATTAATTAACGTAAAGTAATGACAAAAATGACCTAAACAAAAATGTTTTAGTAAATTAATTTTAATATGATGTTATATAAGTAATATTTTTTACTATAAATATTATTTATAAAGATAAAAAAATTTCTTCATCATTGTATTTTTATATAATTTTTAGACATTGAATAAATTAAATTATTTATGACATAATAATGATGTACTGTTTACCTCATTAATAAATGATTTAAATAAATAAGATTATAATGATTAAAATATTATCCCAAACCTATCCAATTTTTATTGGATGATATTATTTCAACTATGAGTCCTATTATATTAGACTTTATTTATTTTTGGACCTTTAGAAATCAAATATCAATATATAATAAAATAATATTTTCACACTTTCCTAAAGAGCCCCTCCCCTATAAACGGAGACCATTTCTAACCAATTCCACGAACCTCTTAGGACTTTTTTCTCTTCCACAATCTGGTCAATTATGATCCCTATATCTCTATACTCTTACTAGAAACATTATTTCACGAATAAGGCACTTCAAAAATTCTTTTTGGTTAAAACCAATAGAAGTTACCCAAATTAAAGGTAACTGTTTATCTTAACTTCTTTTCTTTTATTTTACTTATCCAACCCCTAACTTCATTTTATTACGTTATTTTCTAAAAATAAAATTATCCTAAATACACTAGGATGTATTCATGAGAAGTATTTTGACTACACTTACCCACACCTCCATCTAATGGGTGAAGAACATATTGTTTCTATGGATGAAAAACTAACGCCTCACGAAACGATGATCGTTCGATTATCTCCTAACGCCTCTAATGGTGGCCATTTTTATGAAAATGTATTTATTTATGATATATTTTATGTTTAATTTTTCTTTAGCATTCAATATTTTTCTTCTATAGCATACCTTTATGGTTTCCATTATGGGTAAACACGATAATTTCATTTGAGGAAGTGCGGACTACCGCCCCCTAAAGTGATATGACTCGTTAATGCCATATGTTGGATGTATAAAAGATAGAGTTAATGATATTAGGTATGATATTATACTGTAATTATAATATACCTATGTATCATTATGTTTTTATTCCATTAACATATGTAATCGAAATGAAAGTGGCGTTCATGCGTACGTACGACTTACCGTCTCCATGAATGGTGAATTTCATTTCTTATCTCCAAAATGATTCATACTCTTATAAATACATATATATACTAGATATATATGATGTATATAATATATAAATAGTGAATATTATTCTATAGATAATATAGTATTGACCACTTGTACAACTTGTAAATATAAGGTGTTCATTTGTGACTCAAGTACCAAATATCGACAAAATGAACATTATTAAATCGAATGATTAAATAATGTTTATAACATTGAAATAAGAGATATAAAAGGAATAATAAACTTGAAAAAGATTATTAAGCAAGTAGAAATTAATTTTAGTTCATTATTCAGGATATTAAAGAATGAACTGGTCAAGTCAGACATGGGGTAAGGGACTTCGTCTCAATCTCCTTTCATTGAGGCTAGTTTTGTTTTAATACACAACTTTAACTTATACACTTTATAAACATACTTGAATCTTCAAAGAGAATAGTTTTATATGAAGAATTTTACTAAATGACCAAAATGAATTTTTTTTGATATAAGCGGTGACAATGACCTTTCCGCTACCGCATGTAATATATGTTCTTTGGCATCCTTAACAAGCCGTAATGTTTTTTTTCCAAAAAAAAATAAATACCTTATGCACTTTTATGTATTTTGGTGTTTAAAATGGTTTTGATAATGGATTTGTTATGTCAATATATTTAATTCATATATTTTGATGGAAATGTGGATATTTTTTCGTTCCTTTATATATGTTTTATGTGTTATGATTTTATAATGGTACTTGGACATTTGACGGGTGTGTACGTGATAAACCAAATGACGGGTGGTGTCGTGATAAACCCGGATAGGTGGTTATGTTATAAGATCCAATGCATTGGGTATGGATATCGGCCGTATGGCTATTCCATTTAGTGTTATTTGTGGAAGTTAACCATATGGTTATTCCATTTATGTTTATTTATGTCCCATGTTACCTCTATATGTTATGTGTTATTTATATGGTTTATAGGGTAGAATTTTGGTTACAAAAGGCTATGTTGTGATATTTTATTCAGTGAAGAGTATTTACTACTTCATAGAGGTGAAACATATTACTTAAGTTAATGTATACATGGTTTTCTTGTTGTTTAAAAAAAACTAACAGTTTTTCTTTTTTGTGTTTCCCGTTCTGAGTATTTTATGCTCATCCCATGTTTTTGAAATGTTTTTCACAGGAAATTACTTGTAATAGGTTCAGGGATGGGATTAGGGAAAAGTAATGTCGTCTTAATCACAGAACTAGACATGACTTTTTTTTAAGAGTTGTTGTTTTTTGAAAAAAATTGAAACTGAATAGAAGTGTCAACTTTGAAATTTTTTTTTAAAATGAAATGTAATTGTAATGGCCTATTTCTCTAAAACTCTAAAACTAAAAATATTTTTAAAGTGAATTATTCATTTAATTCATGATTATGTAATGTTTTAAGGCTAGTTCATTGGAGTGGGTGTCAGAGGTATGTTTGGACAAGTTTAGGAGTTTGGGTATTGTTAAATAAATGTCCATAAATTAATTTATGGTAATTTTGGAATGATATAGAATTTACAGACTACAATGATGCTTCACCTAAGATATTTCTGTGTTAAGAATGGATTTTCAAAGAGGAAACATGGCAGCTATGTTGGGACAACATCAGAAGGAAGAAAACCATTCAAATCAGAAACCTGAGATGGTCGGAACCAGAACTGAACAGGTTGTTGCAGTGATGGCACAACTGTCTTATGCTATAAATGGTGTTTGGATCCATGCACAAGATCATCCATATCTACCGCATAGGAACATGTCAGGATTGAATCATTTCATGAGGAAACGTCCCCCATCTTTTAAAGGATCATCTGACCCTGTGCTAGAATAAGTGTTGATTATAGCACTGGAGAAATTTTATAATGTCATGGGGTGTTTAGAAAATCAAAAGTATAGTCTTGTTGTTTACCGTTTTGGTGTAGATGATTATTAGAGGTGGTTGATTGTGAAAATATCAGGTATTGTGAGTAGATTGATGCTCTTGATTGGGATGAATTCAAAGGATTGTTTCTTGTCAAATATTTTCCTATGGTGGTTCATCTTAGGATGAAAAAACAATTCTTGGAATCAAGGAAGGAGGATGACTCAGTGGCTGATTATGAAGAAAAATTCACTCGATTGTGAAGGTATTCTCCAAATTTCATATGAGATATTCAAAGTAAAATCAATTGCATTTACTAAGGATTAAATCCAAATTATAGAAGGGATTTAGACTCTCATGAGTTCAAAAGTTACTAAAAACTTGTTTGATGTGTAGAGAAGGTGGAAATGGAGTTTTCCGAAGATCATGTGTTCATTGAAAAATAGCATAATAAGTGGTCTAGTTGGCAGTCAAAGGGAAATAATTCATCAAAGAAGCCTCGAGGTAAGAAAATTAAATATCCAACTTGTTAGAAGTGTGGTAAAAATCATCTTAGAGAATGTTTATCAATGTTTAAAATGTGCATCTTATGTGATAAGTCTGGTCATATTCCTCGTAATTGTAAGGAATATGATCAAGAAGTTAATAAAAATCCACCAGTAAGATGTTTTAAGTGTAAGAAAATGAGTCATTATGCAAATTTGTGTCATGATAAGAACTCAACTGAAGGAGGGCTACTAGACTACAAGAAGAAAGGGGTGGTGAAATCCTTTTCACTACTTCGATAGATATTAGGCCATAAAACGAAATAGTATTAGGTACACTGTTTGTTTGTTCAGATTATCCCAAAGTGTTATTTGATATAGGGTCTACACACTCTTTCATTTTTAATAAATTTTCTAGAAAATTGGGAATTCCATCTCAGGATTTGAATATGGAACTTATTGTAAAAACACCTCGAGAAAAATTTGGGACAAAAAGAAAACATAATAACCTTCTTATCCTTGTGTGCGCAAAGAATATACCTGTAAACCCTATAGTTTTTCCTCTAGTTGAGTTTGATGTAATTTTGGGCATGGATTGGCTATCTTTTTATCATGCTAAGATTGACTACAGAGCTAAAGAGGCTTAATTTCATAATGATTTATAGTTTTTGTACAAGAATGAACCATTGATTTTGATAATATATCACGAAGATGAGAAACTAGTAAAAGATGGAAATGAATATTACCATGCACATATTGTTTAAAATAATGCGATTGTTCAGATTAATGATGTGCTAGTGGTAAATGGGTATTTTGACGTTTTTTTAGATGAGTTTCCTGGTATGATACCTGATCATGAAGTTGAATTTACTCATGACTCAGTTCCTGATGCTAAGACAATTTCAAAACCCCCATATCGAATGGATCAAATTTAACTTTTAGAGTTAAAGAAGCAATTGGAGGAGTTAATAGATAAAGGTTTCATTCAAGCTAGCACATCACCATGGGGTGATATTGTCTTGTTTGTTAAAAATAAAAATGGTTCAATGAGACTTTTCATTGATTAGAGGGCATTGAATAACATCAATGTTAAGAACATGTATCCATTTCCTCATATCTATGTTTTTTTTTTATCAGCTCAAAGGAGCTAAGTATTTTTAGAAGATTGACTTGAGATCAGGGTACCATTAGTTGAATGTAAAGAATGAATACATTCCGAAGACTGTGTTTCATACTAGATTTGGCTGTTATGAATTTGTATTTATAACTTTTGGGATAACCAATGGACCTGCTATATTCATGGATCTCATGAATAGAATTTTCCATGAGTTCATGGATAAGTTTGCAGATGTGTTCAGCGATGATATTTGGATTATTTTAAAAGTAAACAAGAGAATTAATGTCCTTCCAGTTTCATCTTGAAAACCATAAAATAAAAGAAAATTTATGGGAAATTAAAATAGTGTGAGTTTTGGATACAATAAATTTATTTACTTGGTTATATTGTTTAAAAAAAATTCATAACTGTTGTTCCTACTAAAACAAAAGTTGTTGAAGAATGGCCAATACCCACCAATATAATTGAGATCCATAGTATTAATGGTTTGGTAGGTTATTATCAGAGGTTTTCTGAAATGTTTTCATGATTATCTAGTCCAATGACTAAGATAACTGGAAAAGGTGTTAATTTCATTTGGACAAAATGAATATGTTGATTGTTTTCTGGAAATTAATAGAAGATTGGTGAATCCTCTAGTTTTTTCACTACCTTCATGAAATTGTGAGTTTATTATTTATAGTGATTACTCATTGAAAGGACATGGATATGTATTATATATAATGATAAGGTAATTGCTTATGCTTCAGGTCAGTTGAAGCCTTATGAGTTAAATTTCCCTACACATGATTTGAAATTGGTTACTATTGTTTTTCCATTTAAAATTTGGAGGCATCAGTTGCATGGATTAAAATGTGAAATATATACTGACCACAAAAGTTTAAAGTATATATTCAATCAGAATGAATTGAACATGAGACATAGGATATGAATGGAATTAATCAAGGATTATGATTTCATGATCCATTACTATATAAGAAAAGAAAATAATGTGGTGGATGCTTTGAGTCGAAAATGTAATGTCTCATTAACCATGATATGTTTGGAATGCGATCCTTTGGTTTTTGATTTGATGAATTTTGGAATATAAGTTTTTGGTGAAGGAAATTCTTCTGTTTTTTTTGAGGTGTCAGTGAAATCATCTCTATCAAACATAATAAAGCAAGCACAGAAAGAAGACAATGAGTTACAGAAAAAGGTAGAGTTGGTTTAGAAGTGTTTGATACCTGATTTTATCGTTGATAATGATTTTGTTTTGAGGTTTGGGAAGAAATTATATGTGCCTTGTGATTCATAGTTGAATAATGAGTTGTTATGTAAAGCTAATAGTTCTATGTTTTTAATTTACCCTGGTTTTTCTGATATGTATGGAGATCTTCGAGAGTATTTTTGGTGTAATGGAATGAAAAGAGATATTGATGATTTTACTATGATTTGTTTGACTTGTCCGTAGGTTAAAGCAGATCAAAAGTTACTGAAAGGGATGTTTTAGACATTATTGTGCCAGAGTGGAAATAGGAAAGTATATCCATGGACTTTGTTGTGGTATTACTGAAGCCATCTCGAGGTAATACTGTAATCTGTGTTACAGTTGTCGTCTGACTGAATATTCTAATTTGATTCCTATTTGAGATACATTGCCTCTAGATCAACTTTCTTGGTTGTATGATAAAGTGATAACCAGGTTTCATGGAGTTCCCATCTCCATTGTATCTAATCATGATCACAGGTTTACATCTAACATTGGGAAAGGCCTTCAAATGTCATTGGGTACTGAATTAAATTTTACTTCATCTTTTATTCCTCAATCATATGGGCAGTCAGAATGAAAAATTCAGACCATGGAGGACATGAAACGTGCTTGTTCACTAGATTACCTGGGAAGTTGGGGCCAAAAAATTTCATTGGTTGGATTTTCTTATAATAATAGTTTTAAATCCAGTATACATATGGCTCCATTTGAGGCATTATATGGAAAGCGTTGTCGAACTCCAACTTTTTCAGATGGATTAGTTGAAAGAAAGATGATGGGACCATAATTGGTAGAAGAGATGGTAGAGAATGTTTAGTTGATTCATAAGCACATGAGAATAGCTCAGAGCAGACAGAAAAGTTATATGGATAACCAGTGGAAGGACATTTATTTTGAGGTAGGTGATTATGTCTTTCTCAAAGATTCTCCATGGAAAAACGTGATGTATTTTGGTAAGAATGAAACATGTGTCCTAGGATCATTGGAACTTATGAAATCCTAGAGAAAGATGGATTAGTTGTGTACAGAGTGGCTTTACCACCAAGATTGTCCTAGGTACACAATGTTTTTCATGTTTCAATTTTGAGAAAGTATATGCCATATCCATGTCATGTTTTGAATCCATAGGTTGTTCAGTTGGAAGAGAATCTCTCTTATGAAGAAAAACTAGTTAAGATTCATGACCAAATTGAGAAAGTGTTTCGAAATAAGATAATTCACGAGATAAAGGTTTTGTGAAAAACCCATATGGTTAATGAGGCCACGTGGGAATCTGAAAATTCTATGAAGGATAAATACCCCTAGATATTTTGATAAGTGAATAAAAATTGCGAGAATGTAATTTCCAAAATGGGGGAAGGATGTAACATCCCAGGTAAATAAAGATTAAGATATTTTTGTATTTATTAATATTTGTGAATTATATATTAATTTTATATTAAAAGTGTTTCTATGATCGATAGTCTACCCGATACACAACAGCATGTTACTTTGAATTTTTACGTTACACACTAATAACATAATTATATTACACTAAATAGTAGTTAACTCATTGTCGTTGAATTGGTTCTAAGGAACAAAAAAACTACAATATGATTATACATGTTTGTAAATTGTATTTACATTTATCATATTAATGTTAGAGGCTTAAAAATGTGACTGAATCTAATTTTAAGCTTAATTTACATTAAATGATCGATTTAAAACATTTTAATGGAGAACCCTCTTTAAATATAGATTTGGTCACATAAATAAATTATATTTGACAAAATAAAATCCTTATTTAAAATGGGGACATCAAAATTTAATTTTTGTAAATTTTTTAAATTTTTTTGATAATGTTCATTTTTAATGAATAGTGAAAAATATTGTATTTTAATTCAGAACTAGGTTTTAATCTAATTTATTTATATGGAAATATTATATTTTTTTATTGTTTTTAATGTTTAATTAGAATATATTTTTACCATTTAATCCAATTTTGGTCATTAAAATTAATTTCACTTTGAAATTGGACACAAATAAGTGTCATTCTTTTGATAGTTATTGTTAATTAAATACACACTATTTGTTTTAACAATGGGAATTAATTTTAAAAAAATTAATGCAAATTATATTTTTATAATTTGGTAAAATAGAAATAATTTATGAATTTAGAATATCAAATATAGTTTAGGCTTAATTTTTGGAATTTTTTTGAAAAACATTATTTTTTGATGAATAGTGAAACCACTTAATAGTTGTTAAAAACTGACTTTTTCATTTAAATGAAATTTTACTACATCTGGAAATTGAATTTCAAAAAATCTACATAAATGATTTTTATTAGTACGTAAAATGTGGTTCAATAAGAAGAAAATAATTTTGGTCAATAATATCTTTTGACTTTTATTTACCGTGGTTAACGGTAAATAGAGTAATTCAAGGTAACAAAATATTATAATAATTCAAAACTCACTTGACACTTACCCTAAACCAATTGGATGAGTAATGGCCGACCATGGGAATTTTGGGGTCGATTTTGGGACCCCATGGAGCCCCCTATGAATGATAATGACACTTTTGATTAATTGACTTAAATTAAAGACAAAAATTACATAATCAAAAATGTTTTAGGGAATTTATTTTTATAAGGTTTTATATAAGTAATCATTATGACTATAAATATTTTTTTGAAAGTTAAAAATATTTCTTACATCATATTATTTTTGTATAATTTTCTGACCTCTACTAAATTAAATTTTTTATGACGAAAAAATGTTGCATTATTTACCTCATTAATAAATGATTTAAATACATAAGATTATAATGACTAAAATATTATCCAAACATGTCCAATTTCTATTTAATGATATTATTTCAACTATTAGTCATATTATATTCGACTCTAATGATTTTATGGACATTTATAAACCAAATATAATTATATAATAAAATAATATTTTCACACTTTCCTAAAGAGCCTCTCCTCCTCCTTAAATAAAGAGACCATTTATAACTAATTTCTCACACCACTAAAGCCTTTTGGCTCTTCCAAACTCTACCCAATTATGATCCTTATGTCCCTATCCTCATATTAGAAGCCATACCATATGTAGAAGTCACTTCAATAATTCCTTTTGGTTCAAACCAAAGGATGTTACCCAAATTAAAAGAAACAGTTTCTCTTAACTTATTATTCTTTTATTTTACTTATCCAACCCATAAACTTCTTTTATTACATTATTTTATAATTACACCAATTCCCTCAATATACTAGGATATTGTTATGAGATTTATTTGAACTACACTTACACACACCTCCATCTAATGGGTGAAGAACAAACTGTTTCAGTCGATGGAAAACTAACACCTCACAAAATGATGATTGTTCTATTATCTCCTTGCCTCTCATGGTAGCCATTATGATGGAACTGTATTTATATATGATATATTATATGTTTATTTCTTCATTATTATTCTGTATTTGTCTTTTATATCAGACCTTTATGGATTCCATTATGGTTAATCGCAATAATTTCATTTGAGGAAGTGCAGACTACCACCCCCTCAAAGTGATATGACTCGTTATTTCCATATTGTGGATGTATAAAGGATAGAGTTAATGATAATATATATGATATTATAATGGAATTATAATATAAATAAGTATCATTATGTTTTAATTCCATTAATGTACTGAATAGAAATGACTGTTGCATTCATGCGTATGTACGTCTTACTGTCTCCATGAACGGTGCATTTCATTTCTTATCTCCAAAATGTTACGTAAAGTTATAAATACAAATATATACTGGATATATGTGATTTATATAATATCTAAATAGTTAATATCATTTTGGAGATATTGGAATATTGACCACATGTTCAACTTTATAATATAAGGTGTTTATTTGTGACTCAAGTAACAAATATCGACAAAACAAACATTTTTAACATGAATGATTGCATAATGTTTATAACATGGTAATAAGTGATATAAAAGGAATTATAAACTTGAAAAAGGTTCTTAATAAAGTAAAAATTAACTTTAGTTTATTATTCAGGATATTAACGAACAAACTGGTCAAGTCAGACATGTGGTAAGGGACTTCGTCTCAATATCCTTTTATTGGGGATCATTTTGTTTTAACACAAGACGTTTTTATACGTTGTATAAACACCCTTGACTTTTAAAAGGGAATAATTTTCAATGAAGTGTTTTACTAAAAGACAAAAAGTAATATTTCTTTAAGCATAATTGGTGACAACAACCTTTCCTCCACCGTGAGTATTATTTGTTCTTTGGCTTCCTTAACAAGCCGTAATGTTTTTTTCAAGGAAAATAAATACCATATATACTTTTATGTATTTTGGTATTGAAAATGGTTTTGATAATGGATTTGTTATGTCAGTATATTTGAGTGATATATTGTCATTGAAATGTGGAAATTTTTTCTTTCCTTTATATTTGTTTTATGTGTTATGATTTTATAATGGTACATGGACAGTTGACGGGTGGTTATGTGACAAACAAAATGGCGGGTGGTGCCATGATAAACCAGTATTGGTGGTTACATTATAACCTCCAATGAATTGGTTATGGATATTGTCCATATGAATATTCCATTTAGTGATATGTGTGGAAGTAGACCATATAATTATTCAATTTAAGTATGTTTATGTCCGAAGTTACCTTTCTATATTATGTGTTTTTTATATGGGTTTTATGGTAGTCGTTTGGATACAAAAGGGTAAGTAGTGATATTTAATTCAGTGAATAGTACTTACTACTTCATAAAGATGAAATGTATTACTTAAGTTAAAGTATACATGGTTTACTTGGTGGTTTGAAAAAATAACATTTTCCCTTCTTTATGTATCCCTTACTGAGCTTTTTATGCTAATCCCATGTTTTTGAAAAAAATTTCAAAGGACATAATTTAGAATAGGGTCAAGGATGGGATCACGGAAAATTCATGGTGTCTTAAATATAGACCTAGACATGAATATTTTTTTAGGAGTTAATATTTTTTGAAAAAAATGGTAACTGAGTAGAAGTGTCAACATTGTATTTTTTAGAAATGAAATGTAATAATTTTGGCGTAATTCTCTAAAAATCTAAACCTGAAAAGATCTTTAATGAGAATTAATCATTAAATTCATGATTATGTACGATTTTAAAGTCGGGTCCTTATATCTAGTACGTATTGGGATTTTCAAATTACCAAAAACCCATTCTATAAATTAGTTTTCAATGATTTATAATTCAAGGGGAAAATCCACTTCCTTTTTCTTTTAATTTCATTTTCAATTTACATTCAGATCTTATCATCACCTAACCTCCTCTATAAAATTGATCGTGATAACTCCATTATAATTTATAACCTAGTATTATTTTATGTTGATAGATTATCATTCCTCAAACTACTATGTCCCTCTCATTTATTTTTGAAAAAGAAATCATTGTCTGGGATGCATCGATTTACAAAATTCCTGGACGACAAACCTTCATTCATAAATCAATCCATAAAGGGAAGACATGGTACTAATTTTTAGTTGAACCAGAATAAAAATTTTATATTATGTAATATATAATGTTCCAGAACTAGTATATATACATAATACTATTTCATATGAAAAAATATTATAAGATGAATGAAATACACCCGTAATAATCTAAACGATTATAACTAATGTTTTATCTAATAAATCATATTCATACCAAATAAGAAATAGAATAATATAACCATTTAATCTTATAGAATTTCATTATTATCATATAAATTCAATTATATATAATTATATCTTTTCCACATGATCATCCATACTCATATAAAAGTATACTGATATTGAAAACCCAGAAAAAGTATTCTCTAGAGTGATAAATTAGTGTCTTACAACTCATCAAAAAGGTAATAAATTATCATAATAAAATTATGATAAATAAAATAAAATAATTAATTTTCTTGAAAAAGTTTATTTTATTTTATTATCAATTACATTATGGTCATGTTTATAATAAATTCGTACATAAGGAAATGGTTTTCTACCCAAACATCCATTTTTTTGAGTTACTCTTTCTCTCATTAAACCAACAAAATTATCAATTATTTGTACATACAACTATTTAAGTATGTTTTAATGTTCTATATATGGGTAAAAATCATAATATCTTTTTATTTAAAAATAATTTACTTGTTTTTAAAGGTTATTCCACAAATTCTTCTAGATAAACAAGAAAATTTAAGGGAACTTATCGAATCCATTAATATTTTCAATTTCTCAAAATTATATGTTTTAAAAAACTATTTTTTTTAAAATCACAACTTTTATTTTGAAAAAATTTATAAGTTCAGTTCTGGATTTATAGAAATATTTGCCCAAAATAAATATTCTTTTTAAAGTAAAAGAGTATTTCTATCAAGAATAACACGTTGATTTTATAATAGTATTTCAATATTTTCAAAAGTCTGATTGATTTTTTTTCAATTGGGTTAAATATTTTATGATATTATATCGAATATTTTTTAATGGTTTATGATGAGTTTCCCTATGAATGTGCTAGCTTGATACAATTCACTATATTACTCTAAATAGTTATTTTATATGATTACTAATTGGGGATTGTTATTTACATTTCATATGTTAGATTAAATATAATTTTATATGTTAATTATTTATCACACCATTCATTTGAGGAATGCATTAGACTTACTAAGACTCAGTTGGGTCCCCCTACAGACCCGTGGTGAATTGGTAGGTCTCATGAGACAAACTAGTTTGGTTTTTTACCTATTTATGTATGGTCTTGGAATGAGACCCTGCTAATGTAGTTATGAAATCCTTCATTCTGCATTTCCTCATTATTAAATAATAATTGATAGTCCATGTGATTATTATACATGTGTAATATCCATGGTTATTTTTTAAGATGTAATTATTTATTTGGATTTTATTACTACCATATAATTATTATGTTTATGTTTTAAGGGAATGTGTAAATTTATTTATTAAACATGCCTTATTACAAATTCTCCTACTATATTACATACCTTTACTAAGCATCTGAGATCACCTATTTATTATATTTTATTTTTCCCTGTGGTGTGAAGAATCATGTAATAAACGACATGCACGGATAATCTAAGAGTTATGGATCTTTACAATAGAATTTACATATATTATTTCCATTCATTTTTTAATGATAAACTTATGTATGTATTGTTTTCCAAATCTACTACAATTTTTTGTCCTTCGGGATACAAATTTCTTGTAATCATACCATTTTATTGACGTAAAGTACTAGCTTCATACTACTGGGGATGGATAAATTACGTTGTAATGGTTGAGATTCATTTCCATTCACTACCATAGTGAACACTCTAATTGAAAGGTGTGAATCATTAATATTTTTTAGGTGGTTCGATGACATGGTTTGTGCCATTATCTCCATCATATTGAACAAATAACATAATATTTTTTTTATCATTTTTTAGTTTAATAATCATAAATTGGACTTGATCAATGTAAAATCTCATAGGCATGGTCTCCCTTGGAAGCTATTTTAAATGGGCTTCTTAGTGCCCAATTTTAGTAGTCGATGACATCTATTTTTTTATTTTAAGAAGTCCTTATTGTTACCCTTCGTATATAATTATCACATGATCACTATTATATGAATATATTATTCACAATAGTTCCTCTCATTAATTATGAAATTTATGAAATAATATTTTATAATTATTAAATAAAAAATAAAAAAATTAATAAGATATAATAAGTAATTCTGTAATGGAATATAGCAATAGAAAATAAATAAAATTTATTATTATATCATATGAAATGTATTTATTATTAATTAGTTTTATTAATATTATTTAGGTAGATTATTTTGATGATTTAAAAAAAATTACAACCAAATTATTCATAATATTTAAATGTTATTAGATTAAAAAATAAATTACTATAATCACAACTACATATTCTTAAGAGAAACTCTATTGGAATGAATTTATTTATATGTTTTAATATTAATTAATTAAATTCAAACTAGACTCTAAGAAGCATTGATTTAAATGGAATTAATTATTTAAATATAGATTAAAAAATTTCTTAAAATTTAATTATATTCTATTTTTAATGAATAAAAAAATTAATTAAAAATATAACTCTCATGTTCATAATTATGTTTTCATATATCCACATTATTTTTCATCAATATAATAAATGGAATAATATTTAAAAAATTTAAATTAATCATTTAAATATTGGATATAAGGAAAGATTCATTTTTATTGAAAATAATCTCTTTGATACAACATCATGTTCCTTAAAAAAGGAAAAATTTAGTGGATGAAAATTACTATTCAATGATGTCCTAAAAAATCAATAAAAAAACCAACAAAGAGTGTACATAAGAAAATATTAAAACAAAACCTGTAGAATATCAATTATATTTCCACTTTTCTTCAACATTCTAGGTAAACAAGAAATAATTAAACCTAGAAAAAAGGGTATTTTCCAAATTGTCTCTTACTCAAATCATTAAATAGGATTCACATTCACCTACATTCGATAACACTATTATATTTAATTAAAATTTTCAACTTTTCATCATTATATCTTTAACAATCCACTCGAATGTATTGGAATCCCTATACTTAATAAGTATAAAAACCCCTAACCCATATATCCTTGAGATTTTTACAAATTAATTACATTATCATATGATATAGGGAAACACCTTACCAAGGATCAATCAGTTTAGATGTATTTTATAATAGTATACATATGAGATTTTCATATTACAATGGAAATATAAAAATAAATCACATCATAAGAAACATGGTCACAACCTTTATATAATTTATAATATCTTTCTTCAATTCATGGGGATAATGAAAAATTATGTGTGATATTATATGATCAATAAAGGTTACTTACAAAATAATATTTCATTAATAAATCGGAAAAAATAATTATACTTGATTGATAACAGAAAAAAATTCCCATTAATCAATAACATGTGAATGAAATACAAGTATAGATAATAAAAATATATAAATTTCATTAATAATAATGACAACATTTTCAATGAAAGAAGTTATTTATTTTTTAAATTATGATCTCAAACATTATTATTTCTTTAGTATCATGGACATGTGAAAGGACAGTTTATTCAATGAGTATATATACCCAAAAAAACCATTTAATAATGTTGAATAACATGTTTTTTCTCATAGGACCTATCAATGAACTGATATAATATCTACAAATAGGCCCCAAAAAAATTTCATGTAAAATACATTACTCATATATGGAATGATAATTTTAATTAATAAACCATATTCTTTATCAATAAATATATATTACCTCTATAATTTGAAAGATCTTGATTTCTCCATTAAATAAAATATCAATAATTGTAAAATAATGTAGGTAGATATGTTATAGGGTTTTAAAAATAATCATATAAATGATATATTAAATATTGATATCTAACTAAAATGTGTGGTCAATGAAAAAATAATCACAATAATGTGAATGTTGCAGAATAATGTTAATAACCACAAAATTACAAAGATATAATATATGACCATCAATCCATTACAAAATTTTATTATGATGTTAAACAAAATAATTTAAAATATATTGGAAATTTTAATTAAATCATAAAATATGAATTTTCATTAAATAATTTTAATTTTAAAAGTATTAAAATCTCTTGAAATAAGAGAAATACAATAAAAAAAAATTTACTAGTAGGGATATTTTCCAATGTTGTATATGGTAAGAAGAAAAATTCCATCAAATATTTGTAAAAAGAGATAAAACTAAAACTTTCAGAAAAATTATTTTACATATAGAAAAAAATAAAAAATATAAAGGATAACATATAACTTCCTTAAAAAATAGTATGATTAAATATAATGTAATTAGGTAAAAAAAATTTGAATAATATAAACATCGATGAAAACATTTTCCAATCAAAAGATAAATAACATCAACTTGAAATTTATAAATTTCATGAAAATAATCATATTTCAATGGTTGATAAAATTATATAAAGATATTGAAACTCATTATATATCCTGAGGATATGTAAAAAAAATTCGTTTTTAAAGGATAAATTATAATATCCCTTGAACGAATGTAAGGTAAAATTGAATAAATGTTATTTTAAAATACATTTTTACCTCTGTGGTAACATTTAATTTTTAATCCATTTAAAAAGTAAACAAGAATTTTAATATATATAATTATTAAAAAATATGTATTCATGTTTTATTCATAAAACAGAAAAATATTTAAATCATATAAAACTAAATTGGTGCATAATAACTAATTTTTTCAATGGAGAGGAAATTGAGATGAAATCTCATACCTCTAGTTTGACTATAAATTTATGTTATATTAACATCCAATATAATAAATTTAAATTAATTATAAATACATATGGGGACCATAAACTTATATATATATGTATTAACATATATTATATCTTTCAAACATCTTATAAAGTATTTGTAAAAAATATTTTATTATTATCAGTCATTTGTCTGTTAACAACTTTGTTTTTCATGTGTGTTTTGAGTTAGGGAAATGGTCATTGAATTCTTATCATATTTATATAATATCAAGAATTTATGCCATTATTATATAATAATAAATATACATTACTAACATATTAAAAATAATACATGAGAATTTGGACAAGAAAAATAAATCACATCCCATCATTGATATTGTATGTCATAGGTATGCACGTGCAACATTTACATTTTTTAATGGGGGGAATGGTATTGAATTATATAAAATATTATAGTTATTTAACAATAATAAGTCCAAAATTATCATATATATTCATTATTCCCATTATTATTTCAAACCATTACTGGAACTCATGGAGAACAATTTACATTGGTTTACGAAGTTGTATTCTATACTTCACACGATCGATGTAATTGGTTCTAATTGTATAGAAAAGTAGATGATTAAATATTATTAAATAGATATTATAAAACATAAATATTATGGTGATAATTATTTTATTATATTTTAATGGTCAATAAATGATTAGGATTATAAAATAATGTTAAAATTAAAGAGATTTATGAAGATGATTACCACTTCGTTGAATGAGATCCATCATTTATAATTTTCATGGACCCATGGATGCTCATTTTGGAATAACAATACCTCTACAACATTATTATATATGATTATAATTGTATTAATCTATGTATTATTGAGATATGTGCATCTAGGTTGTGTATATAAGTGAGTATAGGAGCTTCTATATTATAGTGATGTAAATGATAAACCTGGAATTATTAATAAGGATTAAATATAATAAATTTGTTTTGTTCTCCAAGTGAGACAATGCAGGCATAATTTAGAGTATAAGATATTTCAGTGTGGAAATCACTTTAAACATTGAATTATTTACATTTTTAGTGAGATTTTAAACCTAATATTTTTGTTTAACCTCTTATTAATGTAGTTCAAATTATAACAGTGGTTTTGACTTCTTCAATCGTAAGGGGTTATAATTATTCATTAAGGGTAGAAATATTGTCATACATGGAGGATGGAATAAATATTAGTATTTTTTGATCTTAAATGTCCATTCAGGAAAATAATATGACTTTTAAATAATAATTATTTTGTTATTAAATTTCAATAATGAATTTGAAACACTATAAATTTAATTTGACCTTAGTGATATAATGGAAAATATTAAATAATACTACAATATAATCAATAAAACATAAAAAATGTTTTTAAAATATAATTTTTTTTGAAACAATTACTAATAAAAAACCATTATATTGAACATTTTTTAATTATTTCCATCAATTTCTCTAGTTCTTACAAAACCACTGTATCTATGTTGCATAGGCATTTAGGTAAAAATTACAACATCAAAGATTATTATAAATTATAAAAAAAATAAATTGAATTAAATTAAATATCATCTTTTATATCCACTAAATGTGTATGTTTAAACACATAAATTCAATGAAGACAAATTTCATATGTTATTTTTACATTTTTATCATTGTACAGGCATTACACAATCACATTGATAATTTAATTGTCATATAACCCATAAATTAATGTCTAACCATATAAAGAATAAATAAAACATCATATATATGAACAAAATTAATAAAATATTACATCTTTGCCAAATATTGTCTTAGTTGCACCAAATATTACATTTCCAATGTTGCACATGCACTACATCCATAATAAAAATGATTTCTCTACATATCATGAAATGAATTCAGATTTATATTACCATAATTTTTGTTTTATGATGTTTTTAATGAAATATAATAATTTTTTAAATATTTTTAATTACTTTTTATATCATATATTTTTATTAGTATTTTCATTAAAGATATTCTATTTTATAAAAACTGAATATTTATTATATTCACCAACAATATTACATTTTCAAAAAAAAATTTACAATTCATAATAAAAAATTGAAATGTTTAATAGAAAACATCATATTAACTTATCATGTACAATTCCTATATGTTATAGATATTAAATTTTATATAAATGAGTAAAATAAATGTAGAAATTGTTTTTTTTTGGAAAATGTATTTAATGCCCAAAATTTAATATGTACCAAAATATAGTATAAATATGACTCCAATAAAATTAATTAGTTTAATGAAAAATAAAGTATAAAATTCTTAATTAAATATCATATTTTTTAAATAATGGGGCTTCTATATAATATTTTACGGTAATTATCCTATTAATTTGTTATTCCCTATTCAATAAAAATTATATCTTCTTATAAAGATCTTGAAATATCTCGCTAAGATAATTATGATATTTTAATTTAATAAAATATTTAAATTCATATAAATTTTTTTAAAAAATTTCATTGTTCATTTTAACATATTTGATGTATAATTTTTTATATGAAATAAATTATATTTTATTTTTGGGAATATATCTTAAAACAATGGGGTTTTACATTCTACCACCTTATGAAATAACTTCCCTGAAAAGTGGGTCATTGTTAAAGAATAAATAAAAATGCTTCTTCCTAATCACATCCTTGGGTTCCCATGTCACTTCATAAAATTTATTGATTCACCACAAAACATATTCTAGATGAGTTTTATTGTTTCATATCACATTCCCTCTAATATCTATTGTCTCTAGTGGTGTTTCCGTCTAATATGTATCATTATCTAGAAGAACATTATCTAAGTTCAATTTATTTATATAATAAGTTATGTACATCCTTAAGAGGGATTCCAGAATAAAATTTTGAAATTAAGATACATTCTTTGGATGTGTGATATTGAAACCAAGCCTTTTATAAAAATTAATTATATCAATATAAAATAATATTCAACAAATTTCAAAAATACACAACTAAGGACCCTAAATATTTTGTGTCCTCAGAGACTAGATAACTTATCAACAATTTTTCAGGAAATATCTTCAGAATCACTGAAAATTATTATCTCATTTACTTCAAATAAACGATCAACATGACATAAACATTCAATCGTAACCTATGGAATGAAAATTGAAGGATGTGTGGGATGAGATTTTATAAAATTGTAAATATTGGAGATATTAATCAATTATAATAAGAATCAATAATATAATTATAATCAAATGAGAACATGAACATAAAATAGATGGTTTATACTCAAAATATCCATGATTCTAAACATGATTCATGGATTTAAGATTAATAATTTAAAATACATGAATCAGAAGAGTGAAATGTAATCATAAATAAATCATGAACCATATTTTTATGTCATATAAGTGTGATATGATAATATGTATAGAAACCATTTGATATGATACTTATTACTACAAAGGCCATTAAATAATTATTTATAAATCTTCCCTACCAATTTCTCATAGTATATAACACCATGAATCCTCATCTATTTACCATAGTGTATCAATAAAACATACCTGTTTCCCATGGGGTATCATGCACATCAAGTGGTTTCTCATAGTGAATTATGCACCTTATCTTGTTTCCCAAAATTATGTCAATATATGTTAATATATTTTTAATGATTTGAAGGTAAATTTAGGTCCCTTCCATCATTGTATCCGTACATTTGTGTTTGATAAGTTCATAAAACATTTATAATATCCTAACCTATAATAATGAAACTATATTCTGAAACATTTCATCATATTATAGAATGTGGGAATGAGATGAGATTCATAATCATCTATACATCATAATAAAAAATATAATCCATCAAGATAATGAATATGTATCATACCAATGAATGGTATTCTTCTAAATACACAATCAACAAAAAAAAATTATCTATATTATAGATATAAATTATATAGAATGACCACTAAAACATTATATAATAAAATAGAGTTTTTATTTTCATATCCTATTTATGAATGATAAAATTTTTCAAAATATTAGGGAAAAATTATTTTATTAATAGAACCTTTAAAATAGGTAATGGAATATTCCAATAATTTGGTATAAATTAAGCTATATATTACACTTCATGTCATGAAAAAAATAATTGATTCTTATCACATGTTTATAAAAAAGTTCAAAAAACTCACTTGGAAGACAATAAGAAGATCCCTTTTAAAAAAATTTATAAATTAAATTAGTGCTTAAATATTCCATTAAATAATTATTATATAATATTAAAAAGATTTATAATTTTTTTAAATCATTGTTACGAAAAAAAGAATGATTTTTTATGGAAGAGAGAAATACTTTTTTTATTAAAAACATTATCATCGTCAAATAAGTTAATAAATATAAGAAAAAAAATTAAGCACTTTATTATCTAGAAATAAAAATATAAAATGAAAATAAATGAGTTAATTGAGTTGTATACTATTATATCTCATCATTGAAAACATAATAATAAATAATCCTGGTAAACAATGAGATTGTAACAGATATGTTTTACAACATTGGTATCTTATGAATTGTAAGCCGCATTAATGGAAAAAGATTATATGGATATTTATAACACATAATTGAAATTATGTGATTCATATAATCCATTATTTGGTAGTATATTGGCCTCTAAAAAATACTAGTTGTTAATATGTCTTGGGACCCATGTAAATAAATGATGGATGAAAATCTCAGACCTCAAGTTTCGTCATTCATCGTACACATTAAAATCATCACTATAATAAATATTGGTTTATTATAAATAATTTATAATTCTATAATAATATAATTAATAAAATTTATGAATTAATTATGACCTTTTTTCCATTTTATTTTCAATTCCTTTTTTCAATCACATTTTTTTAAAATAACCACTTCGTTTTCATGTGTGTTTTGGTTTGGTATTTTCATACATTTTATGTTCATCATGTCATAATAATACATATAATGTATCTATAATATAAATATCATAAATACTAATTATAATTTTTTATTATAAATTATTAAAATTATATATAGAAAATTAATTATATTGTTCATGGAGATCGTCTGTTGTAAATACGCATGAGCATTGTTTCCATTTTCTCAACGGATAAGATGAAATAATAATAAATTTTAATTTACAATTAAAAAATAATTTTATATAATTTTTCCCTTATATATTCATTAAAACTACACTCATTCCCATATATCTTAAAATAAGATTAAAAACATATCACATCGCTTTTGTGGTGATAGTAGTCCACACATATGCATGACCAAAGTTATCATTTTTAATAGATCAGATTATAAGAATATATATGAGATCTCATAATTTATAAATAAACAATTAATTAATAAATATAATATAAATTTCATAATTCCATTCTTACATTTATATATGAGAGGAGGTGATGGTAAATGAAATATACTTGTTTGTGAGGCCATAGTTGACCTTTCAAATGATCAATTGTTTTATTTCACATTTCATGAAAGTGGAGATATATATGGGTAATTAAATAAACAAAAAATTATCTAAGAATACGTTGAAGAATTATTAAATTATCATATAATAAGTGCATAATATTATATTAATGTGTTAGAATAAATTAAAAAAAATGATGGCTTATGAACATTACATCCTCTTCAAACAACCCCCTTAATAGTTCACAAAATGTCTTTATAAGAGGGATTAATGAAAAATAATAGGGCCTATTGGATGTGTTTACGGAGTCAAGGATGATATATGGATAGTTATTGGTGGTACCAAAGGGATTAAGTGTTGTGAATAAGAGAGTAGAGGGTGTTCCATTCTATAAGTAGGGGATATGAGAACCATACATTGTTTGAAAAGAGAAAGGTATAAGCCCATTTTACATATTGTAGAAGGATCCAAAATGGATTATTCAAAAATATTATATTATTATTGTTATAATTATTCAATAAAAACGTGTTTTTGAATGTTTTTAGGTCATTTTAACACTTATAGTTTTAGTTTAACCACCCGATAAATCATTTTAAACAATAACCACAGTAATTAATTTTTACTTGTTTTAACATTCACAATGAAAAAATTATTATTTCCTTATTATATAATATAAAATATGATTTTTATAAAATAATAAATAATTTTTCCAAATCTAGATCATAGAATGTTTTAAATTTATTATAAAATTAATCACACAAATATGATAAAAATGGTGTTAAAAAAATTGATTTCATTTGTGTAAAATGTTATAAAAAACTAAATATTTAATTAATATCAACAGAATAAATTGGAATAATAAATATATAAATGAATTATATTTTATTTCAATAAAATAATAAATTAAAAAGGATATTAAGAATTCAAAATATGAAATTGAAATTTTCTAAAAAATTATAATTTGTTACTATTCATCGAATAATTATTCATTTCAAAAAATTATAATTTTTTCAATCAAATATAATTTTGATAATATTATTTTTAAAATGGAAATTATTTTATGAAATACAATTTTTATGTACTGAAAAATTTACATTTTCTATTTTCTTATCACAAACAATAATTTTGTTCGTTAAAATGAAACTTTCAATGCATATAAAGACATTACTAAAAATTAAGCACTATAATTAACATACTTTTTATTAATATAAAATCAATATTATTATATAAAAAAATTATTATTTTTATTCATGACACCACATTTTAGGGTTAGGTTATAAAAGTCATGTTTAATTAATAATACCAATAGTATATCACTTTTTATTAAAACTCAGTGTTGTGTGTAACATATGATATTAATGAAAGAAAATTTATTTTTAAAAATACTTCACAAATACTCTAGTAGTTATATTTTAATCCTGTAAAAAAAATTCCATCATTAATATTTAATTATATACAAATAATTGTGGATTATTTTAAATCATGAAATCCTTAGGTTCCCATGTACTTTTCTATGGTTTGAGGTTCCACCTCAAAACATTGGCCCCATGAGTTGTCTAATTCCATATAACATTACCCTATGATTCCAAATAGACAAAGGTTTTTATTTCAGTTAAATATGATGACCTCATATTATGACATCTAATTATTGAATATACAAAGGATAATGTATATACTTACACCCGAGAGATACATGGAACACATCATGGAATTAACAACAGTTTGGTGGAATCTCTAAGCGATAT
The DNA here is from genome assembly GCA_963277665.1 of Viscum album. Taxonomy (NCBI): domain Eukaryota; kingdom Viridiplantae; phylum Streptophyta; class Magnoliopsida; order Santalales; family Viscaceae; genus Viscum; species Viscum album. The sequence continues at coordinate 1,736,925,890 of OY728132.1, read as the reverse complement.
GCAACCATCAAAAATTGATCAAGATTGTCAAAAAGGAAGATATAAATAGTTATTATAATTCCTTTCATTATAAAACTCACATCCTTTGTCAATATTGAATATATTGAAAATAAATTCTCAGAAACATCAAGTTATATATTTCATTAATTATTATTAACATATAATTTATATTAAATTTATGATTGTGTTATGAGTTTCACAATGTTCATAACATTATATATAATTTTTTCATCTATTTATACTCCAAATATACTTATTTATACATCGTCGTAACATGTCATTGGAGTTCTACACTACTTTCAATATAGATCATTGAAATGAGCCATTAGAATGCTTAGAAAAGAGATATTATTGTATGAAAACTCAAGTATAGAAACTTATTGATTCCAATAACCTTGAAAATCCATATAAAAATGTCCCGGAATATCCTCTGTGGATTGAATAGATATGTTAGATAGACTTGGTATTTTATAATGAATCAACTTACTGAAAATTAACTTTTTATCTAGTCTCTACTGAATATGCCGCTAGAATATTGAGGTAAATCTCAGATCCAGATGAGATATATTGTAATGAGGAACTCTATTAAAATAAACCACTTCCTTAATTTATACCCCAGAAATATAATCCATAGAGAAATCCACCCTCATATAATAATGTGTGGATATATAGTGTGGTGACCAATTAGAACCCTTATATCATTGTTCCCATTAGATTATTTGGGGATTCTGATCACCCAATCAATGGTGACGTTTTCAAATATACATTCTTCTATTGGTAACTGCTGTAACATCCCACTAGAATTTTGATTCTTTACATTAACTTGAATACATACAAATCACTAAGTTAAAAAACATGAGATATCTATTTTGATTACATCCCGTTAGAAATAATCTTTCTAATCTCAATGTGTATTTTTACATACATGATTAATAGGGAATTAATAACTATGATATTACTCTAGGAACACCTTATTCAAATTGTGTATATATGGAAGAAGTACCCCATTCTGGAACCCTATCATTATAACAGAGTCCTTGTAAACATTATGATCATTTTACATCATATTACATAATTCTATATCTTCCATATGCTTCTATTGAACCATAAAATGGTTATATGGTTACAAATGCATTTGGTAAATATATGTTTTCTCCTATTACATTATTATTTCATAATATATCCTTCAAAAATATAGAAATTTAGTATCTTTATTTATCTTCATCAGGGATTGGTTACACAGATCCCTCAAACTCAAACTAGCTCCACCTTATTCACCAACTCTATGTCGAAATATATTGAGAATTCATTATCATTAGTCAGCTCTAAGAATATCCCATGGCACAAATTCAACAATGTACTTATGAATAATTACTATATACATTTATGATCACTATATGTAACACCTCTCTCTATATAGAATATTCCTATATATTTTTAATTAAAAAAATTACTCAAGGTAATGGAAATTCACGAGTTGTGTAATTTTTCTCATGGAAGATCTATTTACTCGAGGAAAAAGTTATGACCAAATTTTATTACATTTTAATAATCTCTATAAATTCATTAATTTTTCCCTATATATTAAAAAACATTCTCCACTACTGGGTTTGGTAAAAAAAGTGTGTTGAATAAAAATCTATTTAGTTCTTTGAAATTTTTATCACATTCATCTAACAAAATGTACATGTCTCAATTTCATTTTATATTGGTACGTGTATTGGATATAATTGAGAAATTTGACATAATTATTCTTTTATATCACACCAAACTATGAAAAATGTTAATCTCAACCACTGTGCCTGGTCAATCCCAATTTTTAATGGCATGTGTCTTTGATGGGTAAATAGATATTCCCCCACATGAGATTACTAAACCCAAAAATGAAATTATTAGTATAACAAATTCATATTTTTTTTGTTTTTCATACAATTTATACTTACCTAATGATCTTTAGTAAAAATATCATGTTTTATTGATACACTAATTTTCTATTTTAATATATGAACATTACATCCATAAAAAGTACAACAATAATATCAATAAAATATTTAAATATTCTATATATTAAATAGATCGAAAAAATGGATAATTAGTGTGAACAAAGGGAATCACAATATAATCATAATATCCAACCCTAGTACGAATGTTTTTCATTGATAAATAATTCTTATTGTCCATTAATTGATGATTTCTATAACGAAGCTCACTCAGGGAAAATTAATAGTCTCCAAACAGTTGAAAGAAAATTTCATCAGTACTGCATATAAAATAATTTCTCATCATTATGTACTTTTAAGATCTAAATAATTTATATATAGTGTGATCAATCCATATTTATATATAAAAATAATATTAGTTCATCCCAAAAGGCAAACAATTTGCTAAAAGAATCCATAGTTACAATTCTTCTATATTATATTAATCAATTACTATAACTCATTTAGGGCCATTCTATAGGAATAATTTTGATATTGGTGTATCACTATGTATGAGTTATATAGAAAGAGAAACTTCAAGATTTAGTTGTATTCTAGGAAATTATTCCATAAAGACACAAATAGATTCCCACATAATAGGATAATCATTGAAGTTGAGATTTTCCCCAATCATCTGACAAAATAAACCTATTTGAAGAAGAATAAATACCCATACAATGAATATAATATCTATTAAATTTTGATATCTATCATCTAACTAATAGCTAATAATATGTTAGATATGAATATCTAAGATGAGTTATCTTCCTTTGAAACAAATGTTGAATTTTTGTAAAAAATGTTAATCCATACATATGATAAAATTAAATTCCACCAATAAGAGAATAATAATATTTTACAATAGATTATTTCTATAAAAAGATAAGAATAATATATTTTAGATGTTTTAGTCACACAATTAAGGGATTTTACTACCAATTAATCATATAATATTTTTAGTAGAATATTGATACCATTAGAAAAAAATTAAGGTATAAATGTGTAGGAGGACCCAAAAATGAATAAAATATTATAAGTTCTATGATGAAATTAATATGTACCTTTCACGATGTTATCAGTATACCCCTTATCAGTAGTAGAGATCACATGATATTTTAATTTTTCAGTCAACATAATAGGTATTTTACATTGATTATCATCATTTAACTTTTCATTTGTACCTTAAAAAGAATAATAAAAATTATCATTGAATTTGATTCATTTTATCATTGGTGTTTCATTTGTAGTTTCCTTATTCACTCTCATATAACTAGCAGTCCCATCATCATCTTTTGATAGTAACGAGCTTTATTAATTGCCCTACCGAATTTAATACACCTCCCATTTCCATTCATGATGTTTCCTAGATGTTTCTTCAGTAATTTATGTTATTTAGATTGATGAAATTTCATTCCACCAGGTGATTTATTCACATATTCAAGATACATGATTTTCCATTTCTATATAATTAATTTGAATAATGTCAATCTCCATTTTATTTTTCTATATTAATGATCATTGATCGATTTATTCAAAGAAAAAATATTCTCTTATAGTTAATTCTTTTTTTAGACATCATTTTTTGTCCCCGATTAATTTATTAGACATATATTCTGGTTCGATGATAATATCATTTGTTTATCTCACATTTCTAATATATTTTTCCTTATAGGAAGCAATGGATTCATTATATTTATACATATGTTCATGGTATTCCTTCTCTATTTCATTTTGAATAATATAATGAACGTACTTATTAACAAAAAACTATTTAACTCATCCCACTTCATATAATTAATTTATTTCAGTTCCCAAATGTTACTGATAAGAGTCTAAAAAATATCTACTACTCATTCCAAATAATAATCAACAAATATTATATTTTCATGCTCTGAACATTAGATAATTGATACTTTATTTCCATTTCTATTGATACTTTTATCAATAACTAATGGATTAGTAGATTCAATAAAATGTGGTGGAAATTTCTTGGTACTAGAATCACTAGAATGTTGTTCCCCATTTTTCTCATTAAGAAGTTACATATGATACATATGTTAAAAATGATGGGTCATTATATCAATGATATTTACATTCTATCACACATAATGATTTATTTCTCAGGATGAATATAATTTCATTTTCCATCACATTCAACATTAAAATTTATCCATATGGTTTTTAAAATTGACTAAAATTAAAAAACATAGGGTAAGTAAAACTAATATTTTGGAAAACCTCATAATCTAGAAAAATAATACATAAGATGTTTAAATGATGTGTCCTTATTTAAAATATATTCCATCATAGGATTTTCCTATATCATTTATTATCATTATTTTTTATAATCAATCAATATCGTTAATCATAGTTTATAAATTCCAAAATATATTACCCGATTATTTCAAACCAAATGTCTTTCAAGGCCCACTATCATGTATTATGTGATGATCAAGTCAAAGCACAATTAACCCATTTAATAATTATTAACCCTAAGTAAAACTATTTTCAATCCACAACTAATTATATTATTGACACAAGGATCTAATTTCATGGAAACCACTTGCTCTATACTTCATCAGAATTCAAGGACATTTTCATATACTTCATCTTATCCTTTGTCTTTTCCATAATTTTCTATCTATATTTTTTTCATACTTGTTTTAATGGTTAGCCAAAAATATCATCTTATAATAACTATAGTGGAGCATGATCTTCCTTTAGAATTTTCAAATATTTTTTGGTGAATATTCAATAATGTTGATGAATACATGCTTGATTGTTGTATTGGTTTACTATCATTATAGAATAGAAAAATTTTGATATTATTTCATGAAATATCTTAAACACCTATCATAAATAATATAATGTTTTTTAAAAATCATTGAAATAAACTGTATATTCATTTATTCCTAACCTATGGTAAAAAATAAATTAATAGGTGTGCTCAAAAGCTATGTATGGTTAAAAATGAATGAAAAAAATCCATGATAAAATTTTTATATAAGATAAAAATAACGTTATGATATCATTATCATTAAATACAGGGATAAAAACTAATATTTCAACGAACATAAACCCGAGTCATGTTGTAAAACATTGTCATTTCAATGACATACACCATATAAGTAAGAAATTATCATAAATTATTAATGAACTATAAGATCATGAAATATATGTATGTAACCATCATAATTATAGAAACCAATTCATAAAGCATGGATAAATATTGATAACATCAAGTCACATAATATTTGAAATTCCAACATATTACCCCTAACATAATAAATCTAAAAACATCACATGTTTCACATATTGAGTCATGATCGTTGACATGATTCTGATAGTGGATCAAGAATGTTTTGTTGATTCTTATATAAGAACCATCACAATACAATATTTCTTATAAATATATCATGAGATATAAATATTTATCAAATTAAATGCGGTGATATAAACATACCACTCATCACATAATCCATTAATTTTTTTTCTACGAGAATAAAAAACATTAATCATATCACCACCGATGGAAATGATATAGGTTTTGTATACTTTTAAACATTTTATAAGACATAATAATGAATCAAGTTCCCAAATAATATATTCATCATAATAAGAAATTTATACCATCTAATGAAAGAATTAGGATTTTTACAATGGATCACAATGCCATAAAAAGTCAATAAAGAGACATAATTTCAATTTTTGAGGAGTATAAATTCCAAAAATAATTACAGGGAAAATTATGTTATTCAATTTTAAATTAATTAATTAAAATATAAATATATCCCCAATTTTAATGAAAAATATCATTTTTAATGGATTAACGAAAACAAGAAATAGAATATTCAAATTAATTTATCTTCATAGTGAATAAAATTTAATTATTGAATTACATTTTTCAATTAATATTCTATTCACATTGTTTAGTAAATAGTCAAAACTACCTCATCTGGAATGACCCAAAAATACTTTTTAAAAAATTGTGCAAAAAATATATAAATGGGAAAAAATTATTTAAAAGAAACATTTTAAAATATATAATAATTCACGATATAAAATTTTTCTTAATATGGTCATGAAAGAAAATGATTTTCATCCATTGAGGTAAATAATTTTTATTCATATTTAAAAAATTATAGTTGTCCATTTTATCCATCAATAATGAAAAAAGTGAAAAAAATCAACATAAATAAACATATGAGAATAAAACAAATGTTTTTCGATAGTGGATGACCATAAGATTTCATAATTTTTATCTTTTTGATAATCAATATCAAAAAATAGTTTGGTTATAAAACAAAGCAGTACATCATTGGTATCCTTTAAATCATAAGCATCAAGAATGAGTAAACCATACAAGGGTATTAAAATCACAATATTTTCAATAAGAGAATAAGAAAAGGATTTCATGGAAATAATATACAAAGAAAAAAAAATCATGCGGTGAATATTTCACAAGTCTCACTAAAATAAAAACAAGAAGTAAATATCATAAATAATGTCTTGAATATCATTCTACAAATTCAAACATCCTGGAGAATAAATAATGATTTCTAATAAAATTAATCTAGATCCATTATCACATATATCATACAATATATTATTTACTTATGACTATTTATTACCAATTTATTAACATTTTTTATTTAAAATAACATTTCGGTGAGTAACAGATTATATTCATGTATATTTTAAATTGGTATTTTTGTTTCTTTTATGTTTATCAAATTTTTAGCATCTCAATAATCATAACTGTTTTGTAAAATGTATCTTGAGGCAATAAATATGAAATCCCAGAGCGAATTCCTACTTTATTAAATTGGTATGCCAAACAAGGAAATTCATCCCAAAGAACCAAATAGTTTTGTAATCTTTGATAATTAGATACATGCCTGAGTCAAATTTACATTCCAATACATAGAATACAAAATAATTATTTTATTTATAAATTCATTATACCCTTTATCCTATCCATGAATATCAATCATAATATACATCTTGGTATCTTTGGAAAATAAAACATATGAAATTAATGATATCAGATCCTTAGTGAGGGTATGCATTCATCATGCACTATAAATAAATAAGGAATAATCATTATGGAGTGGTAATTAACTAAAAAAATCTATTCAATCAATAACATTACAATAATATGGAATGAATAAATGGTGTTATATAATCTATATAAATAATCACACAATCTTGATACATAACAATGTATGTTTTAACTAGTCACGTAATAACATGAAATATAAACCTCATCATTATTAATTATGGAATTCATAAGGATGGTAATATAAAACATAATTTCAAGGCCTCATTAAAATACTTCTAATATCATTGACAAATTAGTCCAAGATATCTAATATTGTCATTTCCTCAGTCTAATACATCAGTATAATTTTATAAGGCCATAGCCAAAACCATATCTAGTTGGTCTCATTAGACCTATTGATGAATTTATGGGAAATAGTGGGTCCCTCATACAAAATAATAAGCTTAGTTCTATCCTTATAGAAACGTGTGAATGATAATTAACATAAATTTTCATATTCAAACATGAATATTAAATTTAAATACTCTTTCAAATCAACAATCATAATCATAAACAATTTATAGTAATGTTCATTGTGTGAACATAGTATATCCAAAATAAAATTGATAATAAACCAATCCAGAAAATAATATTGAGGGTATAATTCAAACATATACCCATTTGAGTATTAGTAATGGGTTATTAGCATATATCATTGAAATTCCATAAAAATATATTTAGAAAATATTCGTGAGGAAAATATATTTTGAACCAAAAAATATATTGAAAATCCTTTTCTTTTAAAATCAACATTAAAAAATAATAATTTCTAGAATAATTAGAAACAAATTATTAAAAATAAAAATTAATAAATTTAATTAAATATTAAATAGAATGAAGAACATTTTAGTGGTTAATTATATATATACAATGTAAGTTTAATGAACATTACATTCACATAATAAATATTTTATAAATGTAACTCGTTTATAAAATGAAAAAATGATTTCATTCAAATAATTTTGTGATAAATGTCAATCATGGGTATAATTATATTTAATAAATCATATGTATTATGAAAAATTTTAATTTTATTTAGAAAACATTTGAATTAATGAAAACATATTTGTATCTAAACAAGAAAATAAGTTCATATTTTCTTATAAACGTTTTCTCAATTATTTAATTTGTTTGGGAGTGGAAAAATTATTATATTACATGAAAATTTCATTGTTTACCAAAGGATAAGAAAATACATGAGTTTTTTGGGTATGGATTATAATATTTCATTATATGAATAATAATAAAGAGAAATATTGAAAAATATTGAGATTATAAAAAAAACCTTACCTCTAACATAACATTGAATTATAATACTTGGGAATTAGAAAGCCTCAAATTGATATGCAATTCCCCATAAATTTATGTTGCATAATCATAAAATATAATCATAGTATGTGTATACACCACATTTGTTTTGATTATTTATTTTTTCTCGAGGATGTAAAAAGTGAGATAAAATCCCTTACCTCTTACTTACATGTGATAAAAAGTCCTTTAGTTATATCTTTTTTAAGTATTCTCGATAGGTTTTTAGTAAAGACATCATAGGTTGGATTTCATTAAAACCTATGTTTTTTTGATGACATGGTGGAATATATGATGTTATTTGGGTGGTATTGGGTGAACTAATACAATTTTATAGAGTGGGGAATAGAAGATAAGAATGTCTATTTATATGTGAGGGGAGTGGGACACTTGTAATGTATTTAATGAATCAAGCGTAAACATGTTCCCATCATGCCGAAATCATCCAAAATAATCCATTCTAGACCTAAAATTATATTGGTTGAAATATATATAGTAAATTGTTTTTTATACTTTGGTGTGATATTTATAGCCCATATATTCTTTGTTTAGATCCCAGTAAATCCTTTGTATTTCTTAAATTCATTAATTAATTTTTAGCGTATTCAATTTTAATTATGGTAAATAATTAGGATGATATTTTTATAAATAATAAAATATTATGATTAAAAATATGGAATCTATTTTTTGAAATTAAACTCTCAAATTCTTTAATTCTTAATTTCATGTTAATTTGACAAATGTGATGAGAAAGTTGTTCTTTTTCAAAGAGAAAATTTTCAAAATATTATAATATTTTTATTTAAAAAATGACAATGAAAATGAATCCAATAACATAAATTGGATTAATTGATATATAATTCAATAAATGTTACATTAAAACATATTAAAAATATAAGTTATTAGTTTTAATAGTTTAAATTAATTTGTTTTAACAATTGAAATTCATTATTTTACACTATTCATAAAAAATTAAACCTTTTGAGGAAATAAAAAATGAACAACAAGATAATTTTGATATAATTATTTAGAAAATTAATTTTATTTTATCAAGTTATATTTTTATCATTTTAAAATTTTAAATTTAATTTATGTTCGCAATGCTTTAAGTATCAACCTTTTTGAAAAATTGTGATTTTTAGAATGTATTTGTTTTAATTTAAATTGATCTTATTTTTTAGAAATCAATGAAAAAATTTTAAACATGTGAAACAAATATATTTTCATTATTTTTCTAATCAATTTAATACATTAAATTCTAATAAGAATGTGATATATTTAATAATAATGTTAATTCTATATTTTAGTTCATAAAAAATTGGTACTGAGTCTTGGGAAAACAATTAATGCAAATCACTATTACCTATAATGAAATCTAACTCAATTTTTCATATATTGTAGTATATAAAATAAAATGATATTATTTTATAATTATTTTCTTTATAATTCTCCCACCATAAATAATTTACTTCCACTCAATTTAAACATGATCTTGGATGTCATTGGATTGATATTTCGAGGTACTATTATCGAAAAATGTGTAGTCTATAAAATAAAATGTTATTATTTTATAATTTTTTCTTTATCATTATCCACCTTAAATAGATTACTTCCACTCAATTTGAACATGATCTTAGAAGTCCTTGGATTGATATTTTGAGGTATTGTAATCGACAAAACCACAAAGTAAGGGGTTTACAAGATATACTCTAAATAAAAGTGAAGGGGAAGTAAAGAATGTCATATTAGATTATATATACTAGTGATACAAATACGATAACTTACCTAGGGTTTTGATAATATTTACATAGAAGGGAAATCTAATAATAAAATACTGATAGAGAGTATTATATAACATGTTTGGGAAGAAGTTAATGAACATAAGGGAAAAACTGTTGGTTTCAGAAAGGTCCTTCATATCATAAAAAATAGTGAAAAATGGGAAATATATTTTTAATACCATTTTCATAAAGTTAAATAATTATTTAAAAATATTAAATTATTTGTAAATACACTTACTGATCATATTTCTATATCACCATTTGGTTTTCATTCAATCAATTTCAAATTAATCATTTTCTCCATAAAATGAATATCCATGACTGATTTTTTTAATGCATGAAGAACACTAATTCACATATAATTTATCATAATATCCATAATTGTAATGCATGTTTTTTCATCTATCACAAATTATTTTCCAATCCCCATATAGTAAGAAATAATAATACAATATATCTTAAACATCATAGAGTGAAATAATACATTAAAATCTAAAACTTAATCCTAAGTTCAATTTAAACCTTTTCATACATAGTTAAACATATGGAACATTTAAAATATTAAAATCCATATTATTAGAAATAAGAAATATGAACTTCCAAAATTATAATATCATTAGGCTTTCAAAACAACAAGAAGTATCTTTTAATCATCACATACAAAAAATGTGAATACATTCATCATATACTTTATTGAAAATTTTTTATAACTTACATGACCATAAAAACTCATTAAAAACATTAATGATCACCTATTTATTATTTAAATCAAATATTATTTTTATATTACGTTAATTGATAATGATGGAATCTTTTTTAATGATATCATAATCAACTTTTTAAATAAATCATTAAATAGTTCCATTGTAGTCAGTACTATAAAATTTACATTACCCATGTAAATATTCTAATTATCCAAACATCATTACCATAACACCAGAAAAAATTTATGGATTATATTTCCACCAATCATTATTATTTCATGATAGTATAATTCCCACTAAATAATTATGTAATGGTCATTTGTACTATTAAACATACACTTTCATACCCTTAATGAAAAAGTATAGTCATAAAATTATTTTTGTTTAATAAATCCTATAACAAGGATATCAATTATAAGAAAAGAAAGAAAAATCATGAATCCATAAACACAATCATTAATAATTAAACTTTTATTTTGTTAATAGCATATGCATGACCATGATACATTAGTTATTTTTTATGTATATTCATTTGAAACAAGGGGAATTTTTTGTGTTCTGTCCCATCTCCATATACTAGAAGCATTTTAAATTTGTATATTAGTTATTTCTCATTAAATAAAGAATGGGTGATGTTATCTCATCACATGTATTAAATTTAAATTCTTTTAATAATATTCTATTGTGTTTATTAATATAGTTATCTCGTGTGGTAAAATAATTTTTTCCCATCATCCACACAATTATTATTTTCCCTATTTGTCCTATTCCTTTAAATATTCCTACAAAAGGGATAATACATAAAATATTATTTATCAATCTAGTTCCAACATGGTATTATATCCCAATATTATGATAATGTGTATAAGGAGACTTTTCATTGAAGGATTGTCTTAATCACCTCAATAAAGTCACCATTCGTAATGATTGGATTACATGCGTTGATATGTTTCTATTTTCATATACTAGGTGACATTTCTAAATGATATAATACATTATATTAGATCATATAATTATAAAACATAATGCTTAATACCAAAAATAGTGAAATAATTAACATTAAATGAATATTATATGAATACATAATATAATTATCATAAAACATGTTTTTTGGGATAAATCTATTATGAAATCCATCATAATTGTTTGTAATGAAAATGTTTATTATCTTAATAAAATCCAATAAGATTTCCAAACTAGGTTTATAGTAAGGATAGTAGTTTTCAATTAATTTTCATTGAGTCAGTCCAAGTTGACCCTTATAAGAGTTATTACACCATTGTATCTCTATGCTAGAACAAAATCCACTATTAGTATCTTGAAAAAGATGTATTGTCATAAAAAACCACATAATATCTACCTTATCGACACTATAATATGTTATTATTTAGGTATCCCCAATATATAACATAGGATTATAATTTATAATATATTATCTCGAAAATATTATTCTATATATTTCTAATAGACCTCCATCTAATACCATGTATAGAAACCCTGACCCCATAATCCATGAGCCAATAACTACATTATAACATTGCAATAATATTCAAGGAATTGCATCCCTAAAGACCAAATTATTTGTTATTTTTGGTAAGGTAGACAAATAATAGAATGATATTTATATTTGGAAACATATAATGAAACAAATTTTTTCTTAGGACACAATTATTACATTTATGATTTTCCTCCATATAAATCATAAAATTATTCTAGGAATCAGAGGGAAAATAAAACATAAGAAAGTAGTGATATCAAATTCTTAATAAGGGTAAGGTTGTAATAGAATATATGAATAAATAATGCATAATCAGTATGGAAATGTCGATAAATGAAACATATTCTATTTAGTTAATAACCTAAGAATAATATAGTCGGACCAAAAAATGATACAAATTTCCATATAAATAAACACATTATGCAGAAACATATCCAAGGGTACAATAAATAATATCAAAATTACATAGGATGTCAAAAAATGAATTTCTAATAATATATATATATATTGACATTTAAAACATATCATTTATCCATTATTATAAAATAAAAAATACCCTCATGGATTCTTTTCAAGACATATAAAACCATCGAGGCCTCATTCCATGACTTCTATATAAATGCATAAGGCCTCATATTGTTTTCTCATAAGATATACTGATGCATCATGTGGAATTAGAGGGTCCCTCCAATCAATCACAATGTATAATTCATTCCTCATATGAATGGGGTGAAACATAATAAAAATATAAAATAAAATTTAAAATGGAATATCAAATACCAATACATTCCCCAATCAATAAACATAATCATAAACCATCCATTGTAATATGGATACTATCAACACTATATATACCCATCACATTGATAATAAACAATACTAAGAAATAATAAATATGGTATTATTTTGTTATATACCAATTATAGTAATTGAAAATGGATGTTGTAATTGATTAATATAAATACTATAAAATGATCTTTAAAAACAATGTTGTGGAAAATTCCATTTTTAACAAAAAATATTTTAAGAAACCATTTCCGTGAAAATAAAATTTAAAATAAATCTATAATATTAGGGAAAAAATATCCAAAAACCCATGTAAAATAGAAAATCAAGAAACAAATAAATTATTTAAATGTAAATGGTTAATTGAATACATTTTTATTTGTTGAAAGAACTTTCCTTTTTTTCATTAAAAAGTTAGAATATTTCATCATTCATAAAATGATATGATGATTCGTTTCCAACAATATTGTAAAAAAATCAAACAATTGTAATAATGTATTTTATAAATAACATATAGCATGATAAAATAACTTTTTGATAATAACATCAGAAAAAAATTATTTTGGATGAAAACAAATTTCTCAGTGAAGAGGGAAATACTGTCAGATTTTATTTAAAAAATTATCACATATTTTTAGTAATAAAGAGAGTAATAATTGTCCTATTGTTAAATATATCTTATATAAAAAGAGGATTGGAAATTATATGTGTTTTTATAGGTAAATAACATATTATTTAATCATTTTAATCATTGTAATGAGATATCCCTATAAATGATGAGATCGTTACATAAAACACTTACCACTTACATAACATTGAATTAGAAGACCCATGAACTAGATATCCTTAAATAATATATCTAACTCTATATTATTATAATTATATGAATCATAAATTAAATTCACACAAATAATATACACCGCATAATATAAATAAGAGGAGAATAAGGAATTTTTATCATATAAGATGAAAAATGATAAGGAAATCCCTTATGTTATATTTTATTTATCAAATGTTCATTAACCTATTGTTATAGGGTAATCCTCTTGAGTTGCTCCCTAAATACTCCCTTCGTTGACATTATTCCAAAACTATGGATTCTAATATGATGAGATATAATTTTTGTATGTGATTTAGGAAGGGGGTTTCCAAACCAATGTGGTGTGAAGGTGTGAAGAAGAGGGGATATGGGGTGGCCTTTCATATGTGAGGTTGGTGGAAAACTTATGAGGTTAGGAATGATACCCATTATTAGGATAACCTCCATTGGATTTCACAAACAATGTTCTTATGATTAATTACTAATATATAAGGAAGATATAAATATGGAGGGATGTTTGGAATATATTTTAGAATGTATTTCCCCAAAATTTGATTTGCATGTGTGAATAAGATATCATATGGGATTCCCTTCTATAAGTTGGAGAGATGACAAAACAAGATGTTTTGGAATAATAAAACTCTACCCATATTTTACACATTAGAAAAGGTTATAAAATGACTTATTATAGATCCATAGAGAATACATAGTAGAAATAGAGCCTAAAATGGAAATTGTTTTTTTCAATTTAACCTTTGCCTTTTCATTTATCATTTTCAAAAACCCCATTTTACCATAACCTCACCTATTAATTTTTTTGGTTTTTAATATTCATTATTACAGAAACCTAATTTTAAAATGTTATATAATATTAATTATTATAATTATAAATATTGATATCATTTTATAAATGAAATTAAAATAAGTGGATTAATTTAATTATTAATCAATCATGTAAACTTGATGAAAAAGCAATTTTACATAGATTTTGTTTTCATAACTGTAGAATTGTTTAATATCCAAAATCAATATGAATTTTTTTAAATGATAAAAACATTATTTGAAAATATATAATTAAAATAATTCATCAATTTAAATTCTCTTACAATTAAATATATCTTCTAAATGATTTAACTGAAAACACTGTTTCATGTAAAGAAAATATTTTATTACTATTTATTGAAAAATTAATCCATTCATAAAATTATGAAAATTTCAATCTTGGAAAATAATAAAATATAACATACAAATATTATTTTTATTTCGTAAAATAAATCATTATAAATTTGGTTGAAATATAGTTTCTATTTTTTCACAAAAATCAATAGATTGTTTTTATAAGAAAAATTTATTTTATGATCAGATAAATACACTAATAAAAATTATGGAAATTTGTCAGAATGTTTTCAATGTACAAACTCATTATAATTACCTTTCAATGTTATATTATTCATATTCATATTAGCATGTTTAATGACATAGTTTATTTTTATTATTTTTATAATTGTAATAATAGTATAGTGTAGTATCTGAAAACATAGTGTTGGGTACAATAAATTTTATCATTGAAAATAAATTTAATTGAAAAATATTATTTCCTAAGCACTCATGGTGTAAAATTACATTATATATTATAATACCATGATAATTAAATAATTTTAAAAGGACTAATATATCTAAAGCTCAACATTCCCTTGTTTCAAAATACCATAAATTTCATCCATGGAGATATTAATAAGAATAACTTATCACCATCTTCAAAATGAAGACCTCACTAACAATATTAAGATTTAATTTTGTATTAAATCATTAATTCCTTAAAATTTTTATTAAATTTATCTCACCTTCTATTAAATTTAAATAGTTTTATTTGGTCCCAATATCATAACTTCTTAAATATAACCATAGAACATTTGATTTAATAACATAATTAACTAGATGGATACACAAGGTTCCATATGATTAATCTTATAAAATCTATAATGGTAAGAAAATTACTCCAATAGAATATTTTTTCGTAAACAATTTATAAATACGTTGTGAATGTTGTTAAAATATCATCATGGGATTGAATGAACCTCTGAAACATACCATCTATTTAATGAGGTTAAAATGTTTGTAGACCCATATATATATATAACTTTAGAATGCTAATGGATTCTCCAAAACATCAAATTAATACATGGATAGATATTGGATATGATTGAGTGTGATACACCCTGAAATCTCAAAACATTTTAATTTTATAACTATGCAATTAGATAAAGAAATTATTTATCATTAAAAGTGAAAAAAATTTAGACTCATATGTTGATCAACTATAAGTTAACTACCATTATTATAATTTAATGTTCTTAGGAATCCAATGAATAAATCATCTATAATTATTTTATATTTATATTTTGGAATTGTTTATTGTTGTATTATCTGCTAATAATTTTTTATATCATGTGTAACATACTGATACACCTAGAATCTATATAAAAAAATTTATATCATTTATTATGATATCGTACCATAAAAACTCTTTTAGGTCTCTATTGAACACCTCACATAATTAGTTAAAAGAGAAGGATAAATTGGGATATTCTTCTAATATATCATTCTTGTATACTAGTACTCCGGAAAAACATACACTGTTTATAACAATATCATTCCAGAAATAACATTGTTGTTCTTTGAATCATTCATCACCTTCTTATATGCCTAAAAATCATTATTCTACACATTTTTTTACTATCATAGATGGATGATTGATCATTCATCCATGAATGATATAATATTCCCCATTTCCTCAACATTTTAGTGTAAATATATTAGAAAAAATAAATATTTCATCATTTTCAATCCTCATTATGTACTAACTAGAACTGTCTTCCCATATATGAGCATCATCCACCTTATTATATTTTCTCATGTGAAAAAGTATTGAGTATACATAAAATATAATCTAAATCAACCATATTCTCTTTTTTACACTCTAATATTTAATATAAATACCTAAATAATGATTTTAAGATTAGTATATAAATCAAATAATTATGTACATAGATATTGATTATATATCATAAATTTAAAATTTTCAACTTTTTTCTTTAAATAAAAGGTCGTTTAATTTTTCACATTAATTTTCAATTTCTGTTTAGCACAAACTATCACAATATAAATATATTGAAGGAAAAATCCCTATGTAATATTTTTTCAATATTATATATCATAAAACATTATCCACACTAGGGTATTATATATATAGGATTACTAACCACAATTCTCTTCATTTTATTGAAATTTTTCTCACATTCATTTTTTCACAATAATATAGCTGTCGCACCCCAAACCGTACGTTTATTTTATTTTATGATTTCTTTGGCTTTAAATTATTTTTGCTGTGGTTCACGTTCAGTCTCGGATGAAAGTTTTGAGGTTTGATAAAAAGTACGCATCTTGGGTTCGACGTCGTCGGAAGCGCGGGTGGAGCGCGACACCGCGCGGCTTCGCCCATGCAACTGTGTGGCCTCTTCGGCTTAGAGGAATTAAAATAAATTAGAAAATGTCAGTTTAGATTGACTTTTAATATTTTTTTTGGCTATTAATAATTATTATTTTTATTATTTAAGACAAAATGAATATTTTTATCATTTTTATTTTATCACTATGATTATCATTATCATTATTATTTTTATTACTATTAGTGTTGTTATTATTATTATTATTACTATTATTATTATTGTTATTATTATTATTATTATTATTGTAATTTATTATTATTATGATTTTGATTTGTTTTATTTAATTTTATTTCTCTTTTATTATTTTATTTTCTTTTTCTTCTAACCCTTGCCCCCTTTATATATATACTTTTCTTTTTTCTTTCTCCCCACGGGAGCCGCCTCCTCCGCTCTTTACTCAACCCGCAGCGTCCCCTCGGCTCAGCACGCAGCCCTGCCTCTCCTTCCAGCGGCGGAGCCCCCCCCCCCATTCCGGCTTTCCTTTTTTTCCTTCTTTCCCAGCGATTCCTCCCCATCTTCCCATGTAGTGCCGCCTCGGCCTGCCCTCCGCCTCCATCATCCGACGAAGCTCCCCCCTCACTTTTCCTTTCTTCTTTGTGCGCCGCCACCCCCTGGCCTCGGCCCCTCTTGCTTCTGCCACCCCTACTCGGCTTCTCCCCAACACCGCCGTCCGACCCTTTTCCCTATCCGCAGCAACCCCTCCTACCTCCTGGTGCAGCGCACGGCCCCCCGAACTCCTCTCCTCCTTCGCGCAGAAGCCGACGCCGATGCTCCCCTGCTGCACCCACGCCAGACCCGCCCCCGCCCTCCTGCTACCTCCGAGCTCACCCAGGCCTCGCCAGCCTCTCTTCCCAGCGCCGATCTCTCCTTGAGACCTCCCCTGCACGACTCCTCCCCTGTCCAGCGTGCACCAGCTGGCTTCCGGCAGCAGTGCCCTCGCCGCACCTCCACTGCTGCACCCAGCCAGCCCGCACCGTGTCCGCTGCCTGCTGCCGGTGCTCTCCCCTCTGTCTGCCACCGCACCAAGGCAACCGCCCCACTCCACCTCCTCTCCCCCTCCAAGTGACCTCAGGCACGCTCTCCTCCCGGCACCCGCAGCAGCCCCGGCGTCCGGCTTCCTCCCTCCTCCCTTCTTATGTCCGCCGCGCGCCACTCCTCCCAGCCAGGTCTCCTTTTCTTTTAATTTTTTTTTGATTTATTTTATTTTATTTTTTTTGATTTTTTTTGTTTTATCTTATTACTATTATTATTAATGTTCATATTATTATTTTGTTATAATTATTATTGTTTTTCATATTATTATTATTTTTATTATTAGTGTTAATAATATTAATATTATTTTGTTATTATTATTATTATTATTATTAATGTTAATATTATTATTATTATAATTATTATTGTTTTTCATACTATTATTATTATTATTATTAATATCATTATTATTATTATTAGTGTTAATAATATTAATACTATTTTATTATTATTATTATTATTATCATTTTTCTTATTATTATTAGTGTTAGTATTACTATTATTATTATTATTATTATTATTATTATTCTTATTATAATTATTTTTATTCTTATTAACATTATTATTATTATTATTATTGTTTTATTATTATTATTATTCATACTATTCTTATTATTACTAATATTATGATTATTATTGATATTATTATTACAATTATTATTATTATTATTATTATTATTATTATTATTATTATCATTATTATTCCTGCTTTGGCATTTGCTCTGTAGAGGGTTATCAATTTATGTTTCTTTTGGTAGGATTATTGTTTGAGGACCCGCGCAGGGCGTTTCCAAGTGAGCGCCACCACCGCGCCTCGTTTTTGAGGTTCCGTCGTCGCCGCGCTTTAGTTTCAAGGTGAGCATTTATTCCCGCCACATGGTTTCGAATGCTCTAGTGAGTTTTTGTATGTGTATGAGTCGTTGGTACTGACTATGTAGAGTGTTGGACTTTATCACGTGGCTTCGGACACACGTTGTGCCATCGCGCCTTGCTTCCAAAGTCGTTTTGCCGTCGCGCTTTGATCTTGAGGTAGGTCCCCTTTGCACTGCTTTTAAAATTTAAGTTATATTATTTCATGCTGTTTGCGCACCCTAATTGTTCAAAATCAATATTTTATTAATTGTAATAAATATTAGATAATATATGATAATTAATTTTTAATATAAGATGGTTAATTTTTAAATGGTTATTTAATGTCAAAAGGAGCCGTTTATTTTATACACGACACATGAAACATCCTTTTGATGAGCAGACACCCAATAATGAAAGAATGCTCGTTTGGCTTTTAAACATAATTCACGGAATGTAAAACAGAGTCTTGTTTTAATGAGAAATGATTTCTTTTGATGCATGAGCAAATACTTTGGTTCATATGAGAAATTTCCCGGTTGGCTCTTAAAGATTATTTGGAAAAAAGAAAATGGTTTGGTTTGGTTTATAAAAATATTGTTAGCCTGTGACCTAGTGTTTTGGGGTTCTTTAAACGGTTTTAAACTAGGTTTTGTCTCATAATGAAGTTGTACCTGTCTTTGAGTAGTGTTTGTGAAATGTATTAAATGCCTATTTGGCACTTTATGGAAAGCGATAAAAATGCTTTGATAAAAACCCTCTTACGGGGACTCTCATGCCTTGGTTGAAATTGATTGTTTGGGAGGCCGCGCTTATAGGCTCCCGGGTACTTGAGTAGTAAAAGGCATGAGGTTGTTCCACGGAGTGACTCGGGTGATGCCTGTTGTGCTTTATATATATATATGTATATGATTGGATGCTCGGTTGGAATTAGTTGGCTCACCCCTTTTTCAAACACTTGAGACATGGGAATCTGGCATATTGAGAGAATATTATAAGAACGATTGCTGCACTGGTAGGTTATGGTACTGACCAGTGGCCCATAGTAGGTGGATATATTGGGTTTATTGCTATGGGATTTTCCCTCGACCTGCCCATGAGTGGATGGTCGAGCGTATTGTGCGTTTTGATTTCATCGTGACATGTCGATAAGGATGATTTCTCATGTATTGTTGTCTTTTGGTTTATTCTCGATCTCCTAGGTTCACCCATGTCTATTCAGCTTTTGTAGCTTGCAGTAATGATTATGATGCTCACATGTATACCTACATTGCCCTTGCTGTGTGTTCTACTTTGTGCATTCTGGTGTATTGTTTTCTTTGGAAAATGGTAAATTGCTTTTGATTAGGTTCCTAAAAATTGTTTTCAAATAATAGTATTTAATCCCCTTTGTACAAGTTTGAAAATTTTAAACATCACTTTCCCCCTTTCCTGAAATGTCATTGACACTAATGAAATGAACCCAAATTTTGAAATGACTAAGGGCAATGGTTCGTACTTTGTTTTTAAGTAAAATGCTTAGAAAACATACTTTTATAAATTGTAGTTCAAACTTGAAATGATGTTTCTTTTATTTTAAAGGTAGTGCATTGGGATTAGATATCGGGCTAGCCTACTGAGTTTTAATACTCACGCATATAGTTCTTTTCGGTTTTTAGTGTTTGTGCAGGCTATAGCTTGAGTGTGCTCGCCTAGGGCGACACTTGATCGTTGAGTCGGAGAGCGACCCGCGAGGTCGCACGGAGTTTGTTCGCACGTCGTGTTTGGTTAGTTTGATTCTTGTTTGTTCCTGTTTAGTCACTTTATCTGGTTTATCTTTTCTGTGTTGCTCTGTATTATTTTCACTGTCTTATTTATTTATACTGGGCGAAATCTTTCCCATAGCCTCTGTTGATGCCCTGGCACTTGTCGCCAGCCCGGGAGGATCGGGAATGCCTCTCGGGCCATGTCGCGGACTGGCTCGGGTGACCGGTTCAGGGTCGACCCAGGTTGGTTCGTGACAAAATGGTATCAGAGAAGGTTTGCTCTTAGCAGACCTCACTATTCAGAGCACCCTTTGTTATTTGGGATGTCAAGGTAGATGGAGTAGGATTGTCAGGACTTGAGGGGTAGGTGCGAGAAGAGCGTCGCGAACTCTTGCCCGTACTGATCCTCAGGTTTCCATGGGAAGTCCGGTATAATTTGTTTGTTTGGGTTTTTATGGAAAGGTTTTGTGATTGGGATACGACAAAGGGAGTTGGGCCATTAGTCCTCCTAACCCGCGCGGCCTGGCAAGCCATGTGGATCTAGGGGCATGGTCTAAGAAGGCTCTCTGTGTCAGTGGCGTGTTTGGCATATGGCCGCCAACCATATGGTCAAGTCACCCACCGACACTAGTCCCCTGTTTGATTTGTTCTGAGTTTCCCTTGATTTTTGAAAGTTGTTTGAATCAGAAAAGTTGGTTTAAAAAAAATGGTTGTTTTAAATGACATGTTAAAATTGTATATTGTTTTAAAAGAAGTGGAATGAATAAATTGTTTTTGGAAAATGAAGTTGCTTTGTTTTGGCCTTGGTATTCCAATGAGTACTCACATGCATTTTGGTATGTTGGAAATATGTATGGATCTCTGGTATGGTGGATGGATGCCCCGGGTGGCACAGATACATGCATGTGAGTGAGGCTCTAAAGAATACCAATGGCGAAGGTTTAACCCACTAAGCTTGTTCTTAATTAAAGATGTTTTCAATGAGAAAAGTTTTGATGTTATGATAACTTGTTTTCTCAGATTTCGAGCTTGTCACCTATGAAATGTTTGATTTTGAGGTTTTTATTCATTCGTTGAGTTGGCCTTGATTGGGTTTTTGACTTTTCCTTGTCCAGCGGTTATCCCTTGAAGCTTTGATGGGTGATCGTAGTGCGGTTGATCAACCTAAGGATTTTATGCTTGAGTTTCGGAAGTTGGATCCACCTCTCTTTTATGGTCAATTAGAAAATTCCGTGGCAGAGGAGTGGATGCGGAAGATCGAAAGGGACTTTAACCTCATTGAGTTGCCTGAGTCATTGAAGGTCAAGTTTGCGACCTTCATGCTTGAAGGTTCACCGTGGATGTGGTGGAAGTCAGTGTCTCGGAAAAAGCCCCGTCAAGAGATTACTTGGGATTTCTTTAAGTATTTGTTCATTCGTCAGTTTTTCTCTGAGGAACAAAGGGTGAGAAAGGGGATGGAGATGTGTTGTCTGCAGCAGGGCGACGGATCCGTGTTAGAATATTTCCAGCGCTTTGTGGATCTAGTACCTTATGATTCAGAGTATGCCACAAATGACCCCGTGAAGGCTCGACGCTTCGAGGCGGGTCTCCACCCTGATCTACAATCGAAGGTTTCAGAGTCCAACCTGACTTCTTTTGTTGATGTGGCGAGACAAGCCTTTCATGTCGAAGCCGCGATGGCAGGAGTGCTCGAAGTAGTCCTCCCTCCTTCGATCCCTAAGAGCAGCAGTGAAGATTCTGGAAAGGAGATGAGTAAGCAAATGGAAGTGGATGGATCAGGTCATGGAATCAAGAGGCCTCGGGATCTTTCATCAACCTCTTCGGAGTGAGAGATTATTGTGTGTTATCAGTGTGGCAAGTGGGGTCACAAGAAGTCGTCGTTCCCAAGCGCTCCGAAGCCCTGCCATGCATGTGGACGCCTGGGTCACCTGCGACGATTCTGTCGGGGTGTTGCAAGGAAGAGTTGTAGAGGAAGTTCTCAGAAGTAGTGTGTTGTAGGGTCCTTGTTCAATGTTTCTAGTGTTAGTTTCCTTTCAGTGTGAGTGATCTATTATCGTGGCCTATGTATGGGTGTTGTTTTGGGTTTGAAATGTATGGGAACTTCATGGGTCTTTTGACGAACCTCGGCTTTCAATGCTGGTGTGTTTTAATTTTAAAATCTTGTCCTTCAATCTGTCAGATCAAAAGATGTATGTATCTCATTGGGATTATCAGAACCTGACTGCGAGGCAGGAGATGCTTCATCCATCAGAGCTCCAGCCAAAAGTTCTCGGAGTGAAGCCGGCGCGTAGTCAAGAACCCACCCCTGGGGGAAATTTTTTTTAGAGTCTGGTGAAAGTCGTGCTTCTATCGTCGTGGTGGGACAGTTTTGGTGTTGTTTCTCTGGTTCCTCTTTCGTTGTAGTTTTCCTCTTGTCGCAAAGCGCGCGATGGACTTATCCCTCACATAGTGTCGGGAGTCGTGCCTCTTGGAGGTAAGTTGCTGATCAGTGACTTTGCAAGGGCCACTGATGTAAATCAGTTGCGGCCCTGGCTTGGGTCCATCCCGAAGTGATGGGTCGTGAGTAGTCGTACGTCGTAGTTTCAGTGATTTGATCCTTGGGCCCACCCTCCTCGCCCTTGGGGTTAGGGTTTCAGTTGTGAAAAGTATCCATTTAAGCTTCTATCCCTTCGGACGTAAGTAAGTGGTTTAAATGTTTCCGCTGTGCTTTTATAGCTTGAGTAAGGCACGGTTCTGGCCTAAGTTGGATTTCTGGTGGGTCGCTAAGAGGTCAGTCCTTTTATGGTGGGGAGACCCACCATGAGTCTTGTTGGGTTTTCTCTTAAATAGTTATCTAATTCTAGTGGAGTTCTTATGGTGGGGAGCCCATTCGGGCCTCCCTCTGTTGGTGATTCATTTCGGGCAATGAGGTTTAGTTCTGTTGGTAGTCGGTATGATGTCCTTGAGATAAGAGGTTGGATCGTGTTCTGTGAAATCCTTAGGTGTTGATCGATCGACTGGTTGGTGTTGTGGCTTTCCGGGGGCGGAAAGCATTATGGTGGGGAGAATTGTCGCACCCCAAACCGTGCGTTTATTTTATTTTATGATTTCTTTGGCTTTAAATTATTTTTGTTGTGGTTCACGTTCAGTCTCGGATGAAAGTTTTGAGTTTTGATAAAAAGTACACATCTTGGGTTCGACGTCGTCGGAAGCGCGGGTGGAGCGCGACACCGCGCGGCTTCGCCCATGCAACTGTGTGGCCTCTTCGGCTTAGAGGAATTAAAATAAATTAGAAAATGTCAGTTTAGATTGACTTTTAATATTTTTTTTGGCTATTAATAATTATTATTTTTATTATTTAAGACAAAATGAATATTTTTATCATTTTTATTTTATCACTATGATTATCATTGTCATTATTATTTTTATTACTATTAGTGTTGTTATTATTATTATTATTACTATTATTATTATTATTGTTATTATTATTATTATTATTATTGTAATTTATTATTATTATTATTTTGATTTGTTTTATTTAATTTTATTTATCTTTTCTTATTTTATTTTCTTTTTATTCTAACCCTAGCCCCCTTTATATATATACTTTTCTTTTTTTCTTTCTCCCCACGGGAGCCGCCTCCTCCGCTCTTTGCTTGACCCGCAGCGTCCCCTCGGCTCAGCGCGCAGCCCTGCCTCTCCTTCCAGCGGCAGAGCCCCCCCCCCATTCCGGCTTTCCTTTTTTTTCCTTCTTTCCCGGCGGTTCCTCCCCATCTTCCCCTGTAGTGCCGCCTCGGCCTGCCCTCCGCCTCCATCATCCGACAAAGCTCCCCCCTCGCTTTTCCTTTCTTCTTTGTGCGCCGCCACCCCCTGGCCTCGGCCCCTCTTGCTTCCGCCACCCCTACTCGGCTTCTCCCCAGCACCGTCGTCCGACCCTTTTCCCTATCCGCAACAACCCCTCCTACCTCTTGGTGCAGCGCACGGCCCCCAGACCTCCTCTCCTCCTTCGCGCAGAAGCCGACGTCGCTGCTCCCCTGCTGCACCCACGCCAGACCCGCCTCCGCCCTTCTGCTACCTCCGAGCTCACCCAGGCCTCGCCAGCCTCTCTTCCCAGCACCGGTCTCTCCTTGAGACCGCCCCTGCACGACTCCTCCCTTGTCCAGCGTGCACCAGCCGGCTTCCGGACGCAGTGCCCTCGCCGCACCTCCCCTGCTGCACCCAGCCAGCCCGCACCGTGTCTGCTGCCTGCTGTCGGTGCTCTCCCCTCTGTCCGCCGCCGCACCAAGCCAGCCGCCCCGCTCCACCTCCTCTCCCCCTCCAAGTGACCTCCGGCACGCTCTCCTCCCGGCAACCGCATCAGCCCCGGCGTCCGACTTCCTCCCTCCTCCCTTCTTATGTCCGCCGCGCGCCACTCCTCCCAGCCAGGTCTCCTTTTCTTTTATTTTTTTTTTGATTTATTTTATTTTATTTTTATTTGATTAATTTTGTTTTATCTTATTACTATTATTATTAATGTTCATATTATTATTTTGTTATTATTATTATTGTTTTTCATATTAATATTATTTTTACTATTAGTGTTAATAATATTAATATTATTTTGTTATTATTATAATTATTATTATTATTAATGTTAATATTATTATTATTATAATTATTATTGTTTTTCATATTATTATTATTATTATTATTATTAATATCATTATTATTATTATTAGTGTTAATAATATTAATATTATTTTGTTATTATTATTATTATTATCATTTTTCTTATTATTATTAGTGTTAGTATTACTAATATTATTATTAATATTATTATTATTATTATTCTTATTATAATTATTTTTATTCTTATTAACATTATTATTATTATTATTGTTGTTGTTTTATTATTATTATTATTCATACTATTCTTATTATTACTAATATTATGATTATTATTGATATTATTATTACAATTATTATTATTATTATTATTATTATTATTATCATTATTATTCCTGCTTTGGCCTTTGCTCTGTAGAGGGTTATCAATTTATGTTTCTTTTGGTAGGATTATTGTTTGAGGACCCGCGCAGGGCGTTTCCAAGTGAGCGCCACCACCGCACCTCGTTTTTGAGGTTCCGTCGTCGCCACGCTTTAGTTTCAAGGTGAGCATTTATTCCCGCCGCTTGGTTTCGAATGCTCTAGTGAGTTTTTGTATGTGTCTGAGTCCTTGGTACTGACTATGTAGAGTGTTGGACTTTATCACGTGGCTTCGGACACACATTGTGCCATCGCGCCTTGCTTCCAAATTCGTTTTGCCTTCGCGCTTTGATCTTGAGGTAGGTCCCCTTTGCACTGCTTTTAAAATTTAAGTTATATTATTTCATGCTGTTTGTGCACCCTAATTGTTCAAAATCAATATTTTATTAATTGTAATAAATATGAGATAATATATGATAATTAATTTTTAATATAAGATGGTTAATTTTTAAATGGTTATTTAATGTCAAAAGGAGCCGTTTATTTTATACATGACACATGAAACATCCTTTTGACGAGCAGACACCCAATAATGAAAGAATGCTCATTTGGCTTTTAAACATAATTCACGGAATGTAAAATAGAGTCCTGGTTTAAAGAGAAATGATTTCTTTTGATGCATGAGCAAATACTTTGGTTCGTTTGAGAAATTGCCTGGTTGGCTCTTAAAGATTATTTGGAAAAAAGAAAATGGTTTGGTTTGGTTTATAAAAATATTGTTAGCCTGTGACGTAGTGTTTTGGGGTTCTTTAAACGGTTTTAAACTGGGTTTTGTCTCATAAAGAAGTTGTACCTATCTTTGAGTAGTGTTTGTGAAATGTATTAAATGCCTGTTTGGAACTTTATGGAAAACGATAAAAATGTTTTGATAAAAACCCTCTTAGGGAGACTCTCATGCCTTGGTTGACATTGATTGTTTGGGAGGCCGCGCTTAGAGGATCCCGGGTACTTGAGTAGTAAAAGGCATGAGTTTGTTCCACGGAGTGACTCGGGTGATGCCTGTTGTGCTTTATATATATATATGTATATGATTGGATGCTCGGTTGGCATTAGTTGGCTCACCCCTTTTTCAAACACTTGAGACATGGGAATCTGGCATATTGAGAGAATATTCTAAGAACGATTGCTGCACTGGTAGGTTATGGTACTGACCAGTTGCCCACAGTAGGTGGATATATTGGGTTTATTGCTATGGGATTTGCCCTCGACCTGCCCGTGAGTGGATGGTCGAGCGTATTGTGTGTTTTGATTTCATCGTGACATGTTGATAAGGATGATTTCTCATGTATTGGTGTCTTCTGGTTTATTCTCGATCTCCTAAGTTCACCCATGTCTATTCAGCTTTTGTAGCTTGCAGTAATGATTATGATGCTCACATGTATACCTACATTGCCCTTGCTGTGTGTTCTACTTTGTGCATTCTGGTGTATTGTTTTCTTTGGAAAATGGTAAATTGCTTTTTATTAGGTTCCTAAAAATTGTTTTCAAATAAAAGTATTTAATCCCCTTTGTACAAGTTTGAAAAATTTAAACATCACTTCCCCCTTTCTTAAAATGTCATTGACACTAATGAAATGAACCCAAATTTTGAAATGACTAAGGGAAATGGTTCGTACTTTGTTTTTAAGTAAAATTCTTAGAAAAACATACTTTTATAAATTGTAGTTCAAACTTGAAATGATGTTTATTTTATTTTAAAGGTAGTGCATTGGGATTAGATTTAGAGCTAGCCTACTGAGTTTTAATACTCACGCCTATAGTTCTTTTCTATTTCTAGTGTTTGTGCAGGCTATAGCTTGAGTGCGCTCGCCTAGGGCGACACTTGATCGTTGAGTCTGAGAGCGACCCGCGAGGTCGCACGGAGTTTGTTCGCACGTCATGTTTGGTTAGTTTGATTCTTGTTTGTTCCTGTTTAGTCACTTTATCTGGTTTATCTTTTCTGCGCTGCTCTGTATTATTTTCGCTGTCTTATTTATTTATATTGGGAGAAATCGTTCCCATAGCCTCTGTTGATGCCCTGGCGCTTTTCACCAGCCCGGGAGGATCGAGAATGCCTCTCGGGCCATGTCGCGGACCGGCTCGGGTGACCGGTTCAGGGTCGACCCAGGTTGGTTCGTGACAATAGCTCACATCAGAGTTAATATAATGAGTTGAATAATTATTCATTAGAAATATATTTTAAATAATTATTATTATCTATCCATCCCAAGAAAACAATGGATACAATTAACTATTATGAGTCCAAGATATTGCTCAAAACCATCTATAATTGAATAATCCACCAATATATGAAAAAATAAAATTATATTACCTATGAATAATACTTTTTTTATCAAAAATTCACACTTGATAAAAATTTCAAATAGCTTCACCATTGTTGGATCCATCATCAAAATCCTCAAATGTTCTTCATGCTCTTTCATTGCCATTGAATATATACAATTATAATATATAAAGGCTACCACCTATTTATCAACGTAATCTCACAATATGTTATTCATTATATCCATGAATATATTATATGATTTGGAAATTATAAATTGAATTACTATAAATTCCTAATAACTATACATCATATTGATATTTTTCCTCGAATTTCTTCAATATTCACCCTTTATTGATGATATATAGTTCAATAATAAATATTCGAAAAAAATATCTAAGTGTAATTGATCCATATATGTCATTTATAAAGTGTAGGGGATACTTGATCTAATTTATGATTTATTTATGTTCCCTATAATCAATTCAATGATATATTAAATAAAATTCAATCTTATAAAAAATAATAATTTCATTCAATAGTGAAACACTATGCAAAACGAATCCATTATTAATAATTTTCAGGATTTTAATCATAGATATTTAAACCCCAGACCGTTTTATTTAATATGAATCCATTGAAAAGGTTTAGCACTCGATATGAGTTTTATTGAAAATTCCAAATCGCGATTCATGGGATTCATTAATGATTTAAATAAACTCCCATATAATTTTTATGTCATAATATTTTAGTTTCTCTCCAATATTTTGAGATAAAAATCCCAAAATAATAGCTTAAAAAATTATATAATTTCTATTAGGTATTAAAGTAAATATATTAAACGATACACATATTTAGGAACATTTGTAAAATAAAATGTTACTTCCTAATTAAAAAATATGTTTTTAGGTAATTAACCTATTTTTAAGATAAAAAATAAATATAAGATCATTACAAAATTGATTCTATGTTCACTTTAAGTGATTCATAATAGATGATTCCCACTATGAAAAAAAGGATTCCCTGTATAAGAAATGTTTTTCTTCATATCTGTAGTAAAATATGCTAATATTACCCTAATATGCATTATTTATAAGCCAATTTTTTTGGTTTACTCGGTAGGGTAATCCCTAATTTTTTATATATATTGATTTACATTATTTTTTAGGAACCATCAATAAATAATTTTAAAACCTATTTTATCTGTTATTCTTCATGAATTTGGAACAAAAAAATAATAATCACTCTAATTTTAAATATTATAAAATAATATAATGTATTATCAAAATTATCATGTTAGTTATGTTCAAAAAAATATACTTATCATGGTATCATCTAAAAATTATCATATATAAATTACAATATCCTCAACTCCTGAAATTCAGTGTCAATGTCTAAATTATTATATTATCATAAGATATATGTGATCACATTACATGTATCATTTGGTTTAGTGGTATTGAAGTACCAGATACATTCATTATTAATAATTTCTATTGGAATTATATGATAACAAAACATATATAAAATTCTTTGATACTTGAAATTATTTATAATTTAACTATAAATATCCTGGGTAGATGAAAACAATAATGGCTGACCTCAAATAATAATTAATGGTTATGTAAAATAGACAATATTTTTAATAAATAAAGAGAAATTAATATAGAAACATAAATAAATGAAACGACATTCCACTTAATCAATATCATGAGAATTAAATTCAATAGTGGATAATATAAATATAGAAATATAAGGGATAATAAAAACTCAAATTCCCAATGATGGTAATATTTAATGTTGGATTTCATTATCACAGTCACCATGATATATCTACCATGAATGAATTTTTCAAGACAGTTTATTCAATTTATACTTTTACACCGAACCCCAATTTAATAAGTTTGGTCATCTATTTTATCTCATAAGACCAGTTGATGCATTGTATAGATTTCAATAACCATAACCCATGTGATATAGGATTTGTAATGCATTCATCATTTAATGAATAATAAATTTAGATCATAAAAAATATTTCTTATTAATAAATATATGTATTTTTTAATGAATATAGAGTACTAATATTTATATATTCAATCAACATAGTATATAAAAAACAATATGAATACATGTTTTATGGTTCAATAAATAATACCATCCATGAGATAAATAATATTTACATTAAATAGAAATTTAATTTAAACTAAATAATTATCATATGAATTGGAATTTTTCAAGAGAAATATTATTACCACAAAATTAAATAGAGAAAAATATGATCATAAATTAATATGAAAATTTGATTTGGTAGTAACATAAAGACACATAGAGATTATAAGAATATAAAACTAAATGTTTTTTTAATTTATTTTCCAATAATTTTCATAATATAATAGTTTAACAAATTATTAAGAATAAAAATATCATAAAAATTTAATGGAAGAGGGAATATACCATAATTCCATATTTTTTAAACATAACTATACAACTACAATTTTTTAATGAAAATAAAACAGACTTGATATGAAAAAAATTATAAAGATAAATTTAAAACCATTTTATAAAATAATTTTTAAAATAAAATCCCTTTAATAAATATTTTGAGTAAATTAAAAGGACTTTTTCAAATAATGTAAATAAATTAGAACATAAAAAAACTTATTCGATCAAAATTGAAATAAGAATATATTTTCATTTAAATATAATATTTCTTGTCATTAATTACTAAGATGGTAAAATTTATATGAAAACATGGAAAATATTCAACATAAAAAGTATATGAAAATATTTTTTAGTTAATGAGGGCCTAATTATATTATTCCTTAAATGAAAATGAGGGAACCCTAATAAACAACATCGTTAAATAAATTCTTAAATCTCTGAGATTTTATAAAATTATAACCCAAATAATGTGTAACCAATAATTGAATAAATAATCAATAAAATGAAATATATATTCGGTTAAAGTACCTCAAATACGATTTATATGAATGAAAAAAATAAAATCAGGTTATAATATCATATATGTATCAATAGAGTGTTAATTGAGATGATATCCCTAAACTCATATTCAAATTTCTCAGAAAATGTTTTTTCATTATATATAATAATTTAGTATTTTTTACAAAAACATCATATAACTATATAAATATCTATAATATCATATTTGATCCATCCATAACATTATTACACTATTTTTTAGCAATAATTTATTACTATTATTGCATTGGGTGACAAAACAATCTCTTTTAAGGAATGTTTGGTTCCATAGATATCTTCCATATAACATCATCCTAGATATATAAGAAATATAAAATTATATTGGATTTAAAAAAATTATAAATATTTATTATATATTTATATTCAATAAACAAATTGGGAAAATGAGTCACATTGCTTTGTCGAGATGACCATTCATACAAACAAAGTGACCTAAAACTATTATAAATTAATTATATAAATCATTATGACAATCTATGTATTGCATTAATTGAAAAAATACATTGGTTCGTGAGGAGGTAGCCCAATGTACATATGAGTGATGGATTGGATTCCCATTTAGTAGAGGAGGATAATGAAATATATTATTATATCAGAATACTAAAATCTAATTTCATGCTCGGTATTGGTTTATAATTTTTTTTGGTTGTGAAATAATTAATGGTGGTAAATGAAATGGGAACTGAATGTGCACAATGATGTTGACTACCCATTCTTTTAAAAATCTATCATTGGTCACCTTTTAATGTATCAATGATTGGTCATTTAGAAAGAAAAAATCCCCAATACATGGACAATTTAGTTGAAAAGTGTTTTTAGGGGCTTGTAAATATATGTTACTCTAGTTTTGGTAGATATGTTAGAATATGTGGCGCCTCATTATATAGAATAAAATAATAAACTTTGGAATTAAATAAATAAATTATATATAATAAATAAATTTCTTTTTAGTTTAGAACTGAGTGACTATAACATTGAATCTAATATAGTATTCTATTGAAATCCATCAAAACATTAAGATAGGAATAGGTTTATTTTTTATTTTAATCCTTATATTTTTCACTAACCCCTTTTTTAATGTTTTTCCCTTAACCACAATGGAAAAATTCTCAAACATATTGTTTAATATATTTATATATAATGTATAAATTTTCCATAAAATTATATGTGGTGAAATTTTGGACAACTCCTAATCCCTATTTTAGTTTTTAAACATATATTTTTTAATAATTTTGTAAAATATTATTTTTCCTAAACTAACATTTTTTCATTTTAACACTATTAATTTAATTTGACAATAAGGACAGTTGTACATAGTATAATTTAAAATGATTTTTTTAAAAATCGTTAATACATTATTATAAAGTTTACATATTAATTGTAGCCATAATTCATCATAAATACATTAGTTTTATGGTTTTCATAAATATTTATATTTACTTTTTCAACACTTTCACAATCATTATTGCAACATTGTGAGTTCATTGAAGGTAATTTTTAGAAAATAAAAAAAATACATTTCAATCAGAAAAATAAATTATTTTAGTTTAATAAAATTAATAATAATCATTAATTTTATTTATTAACAAACATCTATTTCATTAAAACATATTTCGTATGATATTTTTGGATTTTCTAGTCATGCATAAGTATTGTGAAAGGATTTCGATAAGTCACTTGTTATAAAATCAAAAATTTGTACATATCCATAAAAATAATCAATGTTCTTCATATAAATTAAGATATTCAATAAAATACTTATTATTTCTCAAATATTAGCATTAGAAAACTAAAATTATCTTTTTCAATGCTTCTCAACTATAACATTAACGATAAAAATAATTTATATATTTATCCTAAAATTAATTATAATATATATGTTATCAATTAATATCATAATTTTTTTATAATAATATATTATATGTTTAAAAATTTTAATATATTTTATATCATATTTATCTCTTAGAGATATTATAAAAGATATTTCATTTCATAAAAATCATATTTTTACTATTGATATAAAGATTTAGAATCTTAAGAAAAATAAAAATATTTTACCTTGGTTAAATTTGTCTTGATGAATCCGAAATATGAATTCTTGTTAATAAAATTAATTTCCTATATGTGAATGAAATTAGTTTTTTGTAATTTAAAAAAATGAAATGAAATTATTTCCTTTAGAAAATATTGGTTTTATTTCAAAAATGTTTTATTCTAAAATAATGAATAAACATAAATAAGATTTTATCAGTTATATTATTACATAATAATTTATATTTATCATAATTTAATATAAAATTAAAACTATAATTGGAAAATTTCAAGAATATGAAAATACTTTTTAAAAATATATGTATTATTTATTTTTATTGATCAATAAATTTATTCATAAAAATCATTAATTCTTACATTAAGGTAATTTTGATATGCAGATATAATTATTTTTTATAAAAATCACATAATAATAATTCAATATTTTTTTCTACTTCATTTAAACATGGTGTTGTATGCGAGAAAATATATCAAATATGTTTTATTAATTTAATGATAATTATATCAAAAAATCTATGAGTGTTATAAGGGGTCCCCAAATCCCATATTAATAATAGGCTCTATAATGGAATAGTAATGTCATTAATGAAAATGTTAACTAATCCTTAATAATTTTTTTTACCATTCCCATCAACGTATTCATAATTATTAATAACAATTTTAATTGTGTTTAATTTAAAATCATAGTTCATTCGAATAATTAATATTAACCTTAAGAAATAACATTCTTTTACTCATTCAATTATTTTTACACGTTTCTATTTAGGTAATTTATACAACCAACTTGAAAGGTTTTATAATTTTTTCATCAAAAAGGATAATTATTACATTAGTAATAGTAATATAATGTAAAAAATTTTTATTTTAGAAGTTTTTATAAATCAACAGTTGTAACATAAGAAAGAAAATACTGTAATTATTTCAATTATTTTCATAATAAAATAATAAAAACACAATTTTAAGCATTCCATGTAATCCAACACCATATAATTGATAAAATTACCATTAAAATTTAAAATTATTCCAAAAAATTAAGATAAATCATAATCATATTGAATGTGAGGTCACCATAATTAGGGATTATGGATTTGAGTTGCCACATCGAAACACAAATGAAATTATAATCACATAAAACCCCAAAATTAATATTAACCAACACAAATAAATATATTTTTATAAATTAATTTTAAATTATTTTTCCTAGTGAAAATAAAAAGTCATTAGTGTATTATTATAGTTAATAAATTACATAAATTTTTTATTGATGAATCTAAACAATGATTAAACCAGGGTAATTGTGCCCTAGGTATTTCATTCAAAACGGGATTTCAAATTGATTTTTTAAAAAATTATATTGATTTATGTTTTTTTTTCTATAAAAACTCTATTATTTTAATCTTTTTAGGATAATTTTTATAGAGTTATTATTTTAAACTATTTAGTGTCCTTTATTTTCTAACTCATCATAACATATTATTGTATGGCATGTCTACTTTTTCTAATATCTTCAGTGAATAAAAATTCTGATACACATCAATATCATTTATAATATTTTATGGATATATTTATCTATAATATTATGATTTCAAATGGTCCTTTTTGTGAAAATTTTAAATTATTTTCAATGAGGTTAGATTAATATATTTTAGACATCTTATAAATTGGTTTTTTTATATATACCAACATTTCATTAAATTTTTTAAAGGAATATCCTTGTAATTTTTTCTACACGATAAAATTCTAAATTATTTTTAATATATTTTTTATATAAATATTCATTTCCTTTTCTTCATGGCTTTCCAATGTAATTTTTATTTACTTCACAATATTTTCTAAAATTATAATTTAATAAATAATTAAAATTTAAAATAATGGTCACAAAATGTTAAATAAAATTTCTTATTCTTTATAAATGGAATTACCTAGTTAATTATGAAATTGTTTCATATCTATTTAAAATTTAATTTTTTGATAAGATTCATTAAGGATATTTCCTAATGATTTAATCTTCCATATTTTATAAGATGTTTTATGATCTTATATTTTGTATATTTTAATAAAACACATTTCTATCTATGGGTCCATTTATGATATATTGTAATTATGAAGGTTTTAGTGGTCTGGGCGAACATGTATATTTTTTCAATAAAGTCATAGGTTTTACAAAAAAAATATAAACCATGTTAATGCATTTGTTAATTATATATATCTCCTGACATGATAAGGAATGGGGACTAAAAAGTATACTATATCAAGTGGGTCCAAGATAAATATATAAACCTAATTAATTTTGTATTGTTTTGTATCACATAAAATTAAAATGAATACTGTGTATAGATATTGATATATTGGAATTTTTTCAATATTTTACTATTAAAATTTAATTAAAATTTAAATTCACAGAATTTATTTATTTATTATTTATATGACACAATATAATTTGACAACATTATGTTATATAACATACCTTTTTTATTTTTTCTAGAGATCATGATGATTTTCATATACATAAAGACCCATATAACTATGTACATATATGTTATTAAGATAATTATTACATGATTTAAGATATATGTAATATTTTTGTGATATTATAATGTAATGTTCATGAATAGAAATTATGTTCTCTTTTCTATATATTCATCATTTTTTCAATTTTGTTTCCATTTTTATCTCTTATGATTACCATATTTAGTTAGATGGACAACTGATTCTTTTATATCATTTACCATGTAAATGAACAGGGATAATTTTTTTATTTGTTTAGAATTCATTCCAGTGTATAATATTCAACGTAATGTGAAGGAGACATATTTAAAAATTATAAAATCATATTTATATTATCTATATAAAAAAATGAATGGTTATTTTATTTTATTCACTATGTTATATAATGAATATTCATTTAAATAGATATTATATATACAGTTGATATTTCAAGGTCAAAATATTTATTTTAAGATAGATGGGTTGTTTTTTATGTGATTAATTTTTTATAATAAGATGATAGACATTACAAAAAACTTATGTTCAACCAAAATATGAGTAAAATGAACATAAACTATCATTAGTTGAAATGAATAATTAATAAAATTATATAAAAATTCATTTTTTTCATTTACTATAAAATTTAGTACTCTATTAATTATATCTTGATATAAACACAGATCATTTTATTTTTTTTCAACGATTAGTACAATTAAAAAAATGGTAGAGAATGATTTAAATGAACGATGTAATGATGATCACAATGAGAAATAAATTTGGATACAACTTGTATTATAATTCCTATTTAATAATCTTAACCAACATTCTAAATCAATGAACAATAATAAAATCCAAGTAGAAATTCTAAACATATTATGGATAGAGAAACTATATATTGAGTCTCTAACATAGAAACGACCTCCTCTATTCAGTGGTTTATAATATTCCTATGAAAATAGTAGTGGAGCAATGAAACTAGAATTATATATTAAATTATATAGTTATTAAAGAATAAAAAGTGGGTTTCTTCTATTATTCAATGATAATGATAGTTAATTAAACTGTGAAAATAGAAGGATAAATAGGCAAGATGAAATCAACTCCATGGTATGGAAGAAGTTGAGGATGTAATTTTTTTCAGTAAATATGTAATTGAAAAATATTATATAAAAATAGTGTCACAAATCCTTATGATTAAGTACATGGATAATAATTAATTTATTACTAATTATGAAATCCTCCCATGACATTGAAGGACACTTCCAGATTTATGATTAAATAAAAAAGAAAAATAAATCATTTCAATAGTGTCTAAACATAATTCCCCCAAAACATGTTATATATAAGGAATGTTGTTAGATATGATTTTTTTTTTGGAAATTATCTCTAGGGAAATATTAAAATGGAAAAAACTCAATAATCCTTTTTTGTTATGGACGTTGAGTGTAAAAATTTGATTCATGGATACTAAAATATCCAACTAGTAGAGAAATGATGGTTATTATTATAACATGCCAAAAATGTGGGATAGAGCATAGTTGGAATATCATTAATATAAAGAGATGTTCTTCTAGTTTGGATAAAAAATGTTATGAGGAATATGAATATTTTGTGATATAATGAAACAAGAAATTTAAATAAATGTAAATGATGATCAAAAGAATGTTGCACCCAGAATCCAATGCTTCAGAAATTTTTTTTGAAGATGTTATTATAAATTGTAAACCAACTTTAAGGTTAATATATATCAATGTTAATAACCTCATATTCTAGGGTAGAATTAAAGAGACTAAGAGTTTTTATCTCCTAATGTGGATCAAGAAATAAATATGGGAAAAAATAGAATCACGAACCACTAAAGTAAAAAATATTTATTATTTAATTCTTAATATATAAACTTATATATGTTTGGAAATATTTCTAAGTGTTTTAATTCAACACTATAATGATTAAATATTGATTTATAATTCATAAATATTCATGGAATAATATTTTAATCACAATTTTATATCTCCACTCATATATAATATTACATTATTTTGATTCCTACATAACTTATTATTTTGCATAATGTTAAATTTGATGTTATTTTTCGAATTTATTTCCTCTCTCTATATTATCCCCTATTCATTATCTATATTTAGAATAATCTTTACACAACATAAACTAATTTATAATCATTTAAAAATAATATATGAAAATTAACTATTTTTGGAAATTAAATCAATTAAATGAGTCAAATACCCAATAATTAGTCATATTTTGATCAAATGGAATATGTGAAACTCAAAATTGTGGTTATGTTAATTTTTAATGAATCTAATGATTTTTTAATATGGATTGTTTTTCCACACCATAGATCAAGAGGTTTTATTTTTTATATAACTCATACCATGTTATATGAATATATAAATTACATCTTCTTTAGTGGACATAAATTAGTTATAGCATATACTAAAGAAACACCATGGGAATCTAGATGATTGTTTTATATGATGATGATATTCAACATCGGGTGTCCCAATATTCTTCATTATGAAGAATTATGGATCTAAAAATCATTATATTGATTATATATGACATTACAATATAAATATTGATAATAAGTATCCTCAATCCCATATTGATGACTTCTATGATAAAGTACAAGGGTTGAAATACTTCTCAGTTTTTGAAAAAAAATATTGATGTCATTAATTAAGGTCTAAAATTTATGACGTGAAGAGGTTGGACATTGTAACATGATATCCCCAATATAAATTCATAATGATACAAATTAAATATAAAAATAATCCATAATATCTTCTATCATATGATTAATGATGTCTTTCGATATTTTGGAGATAAGTTATTTTGTATTATTTATATATTATATTATCATATATTCAATGGCAATTGATTATCATGAATATCATATAAGGATTATGATAATTTACTTTATATATGATAACATATGTTCCAATTATAGAAATAATTAAATAATTATATAAAATTTATCATTTTTTGTTCATATATTCACAATAGAGGGTATATCATTGGATAGATCAATGATAGTGGTAATTGATGAAAGAAAAGAAAACACTATATTTTAGATATATTTTTTATGGATCTAGAAAATATTAGTAATGTGTTTTGAGGAATATTTTAAAACATAATGGTTAGCTAACAATGATAAAAATAAAAGGAGTTAGGATCCTTCATAAATAAAAGTGTGGTGAACATTTATAAGGATATTAAAGTAATTTTGGTTCTTGTACCTATACTCAAAATAAAATATGTTATATAAGGGTATATAATATGAAAAATTCATTACATTTTGTATTTTGAAATTTCCTCACATTTAATGGAATGGTGGTAGATTACTGCTTGTGTTAATAAAATTTTATTATATAAATCTAATTAACACATAACTATAATATAACATCAATAATATTCTGATTACATTATAGTGGTATTTTATCATATAAATAAATTGTGATATAAATACAATAATTTGAATAATGTAATGAATATATTCCCATAAGTGAAAAGGAATATGCAAAATGGGATATGGTCAATATTTAGTATGAAATAAGGTTGCTTAGTATATTGTAATCCCTTGATGAAAAATGAGATGGATGATGCATTGACTATGAATGACCATGTTTTCTTTTTCCATTATATTGATTTAGAATGACATAATACTCATTAATTTATAATGGTTACACTTAGAAGTCACTTTTGAAATAGAAAAATCGTATTCATCCCAAAATAAATCATAATCATTCATCCGTGTGAAGACCAAGGAAGGGAAAAGGAATGGTCTGGAAAATTCATAGTTTTTCATGGGATGTGATAGAATTATATGTTTCAAGTGGTGAATATATTGAATAAAATATTTCTCACATGATCATTTATCCTTGAATTACATTAAGTGAGGTATGGTTATATGATTTACCTATATTATCTTTTTAAGATACAGACCCATTATATTCCTCAATGTTAATGTGAAATCCTAAAGAACTATTGGCTAAAAAGTTGACTGTATGTACGTCTTATAATCCATATGAAAATGGTTATTCTAAAGGGAACATACCAGACCATGATTTAATACTCAGAATGTAATCTATGGATTTTAATGTTTGATAAAATCAACAAAATTATCTTGTCGATATTCCATAAAATAAAATTATCCATTATATAATTCCAATTTTTTAATATCCTTGAGTTTCCATAATTTTTTTAAATTATATAAATTATATTGAGACCAGGCGTTGAGATGGTGTGAAATTCCAGGTCCTGGAGATCCCGACATGATCCGTCAAAAAATATTAATCTTTAAGTAGAATACGTGAGCAGTTTTCATGATAAATTGAAACAAATATTAAATGGGTTCTCGAATTAGTAATATGATGGCACCATTGTGTTTAGAATGGAAGGTTTACCTTTGGTGCGACTTATATTTTGTTGGTGCATGCCTCTAATGAGAAAACATGAATGGTGACTCTGATTAAAAATCAGAGACCACAACTTAGATCATGAGGGAATTCTTTTCTTAAATAAAATTATTTTATTTAAATAAAATGGTATAACTCTAAATGGTATAACTCTAAATAATATAATTAAATAAAATTATTTTATTTTTAAAATTCTTATAAATCATGAATGGTGAATCTGATTAAAAATCAGAGACCTCAACTTAGATCATGAGGGAATGCTTTCCTTAGGCAGATCCTATCATTGGCAAGCATGGGCCCATAGTGGATGTTAGATTTTGTTTATAAATTAAATATTTATGTAATAATTATTTTATTTTCAAATCCTTGTACCTATTAAACAGTAACTCATAGAGTAAATTCTAGAGTATAGATGCACCAATGAGGGCATGTTTACCTTAGATGGTGTCTAACCTTGACTGATACTAGTTGTGGGTGAAATTAAAATTTTGAACTTTTTTTAGGTTCGTTTAAATGAACTTTAGAGCGGGTTTTTATAATATTTTAACCGGTGCTCGGATCAAAAATATGTGGGCACAGTTGAACTTGAAATGTCAAGATTCACATAGAAATTACATAACATTTTCTAGAAAGGGCCAAGCAGAAATGTTATTTTTTTGATTATTCGAGGAAAATAGTAAAATAACATAAAATAATTATTTTGATTCTCTTACAACATTGGGTGGAGGATGGAGAAACTACAGTGTAGGGATCCGACGACAACATTAAACATTAATTAATCTCATTAATGTTTCGTTTCACACAACATAACGATTAAATGATGTAATTGTAACATGGACGTTGTATCATAAATTAAACAGCACAAAGACTCAATATCTTAGCAAAACAGAAACGTTTCAACATGATTCATTTTTTAAAACCAACACATGGGAGAATGGGTAACAAAAACTGTGGGGATTCACTGAAAAAATACTAATAATTTCCCCTCTCTAACAACAAATGAAGAGCTATGCATTGGGGGATCATCATCGTCTTCAATGTGACTCAATGAATAGAGCTATAAGCGGCGTCGACATCTTGAAACCACGAGGATGAATGCTTCATCATTGAACATCAACAGGGTAGGTATTTATGAGTTCTATGTATTTGATAATTCCTCCCTTGTTATTAAAAATTAGTAACGAACATGAACTAACTGACAAATGGGTTGATCTTTGAATCACTCATTATTTCATGTGGATATTATTCGGTGTTTTTATTTGGGGAATTTAAAACTATTTGATTATCACATATAACCTTATTGATTTAACTCTAACACAGAGGGCATGAGCTGACATGAACAAGGCCCAGACCCTCATCCGTGGTTGTTTATTATTTTTTCTTTGAGGATGATTTATATAGAGGACGGTAATGCATGTTCGAGGATGTCACAGCAAAGGTAACGACCTAACATTTTCATAGACACAATGGGCTTCAAAAACGGTCCACCAGAACAACTCGGGTGTCCAGTTGAAGGAACCACTGGCACCCCCATTGATGACTCATGGAGGGGTGGCCCACTATTGGGCCACCAGGATGTGTTAAGTCGTGGTTCGTCCTCCATGGTTGGATGAAGGACACACACCATGTCGGGCCATTGGGGGAGACAGATGCGGCGTGGCTACCACGTCGCGGTGGGATTTCAAAACACCTGCAGCACCATGTGGCCGGTCATCATCCAGAGAGACCATACCTATGATGGCAGCTGGGCCAGACCCAAACCGATAGGCCAAGATCATTCCCTTTGGTGTGGTGTAGATGCGACTGGGTTGTCGGGCAAAACAGCGGGCTGGAGCCTCGGTTAGTCGAGCCGGGTCTAGCGAGGCTTATTAGGCATGACTCAATTTCTATACCAAACCAGACTGACCCCGACCAAGACCGGGTCAGGTTGAGTCTATCTAAATGAACCGAGTTATCATGGGACCCTCATGCAGAGTTGTTCTGGTCAGTGAGACTAGGTTAGACTGGGCCCAGATGCAACCATCCCATTTTTACTAAAAAGCTTGTATCACTCAAACCCTAGGTCTGATTGACATGACGTTAGTGGTGTTGTAACCCTTGTAACGAATCGATCCTTATGATATAATCTATGTGAGTTTTGGTAGATGTTTTCATATAATAGGGATGGATCAGACTCGAATCCAATCATGGCCTTTTTACCAAATGGCCTATATCATATAGACCGGGCGTCCAAATGACGCGATGTCTGTTACATTGAGACCCTTACGATGAGGTGGTCTTCTGAGGTAACTATATGTGGGAATTTTTGTAGGATGAGTTAAAACTGATGGTTTGAAGAGTGGATACTCCCAGAATCAAGCATAATTACTATGTGAATCCAATGGCTGGTTGTGACGTGATGAATGAATAACGATCCTATGTGGGACAACACCTAGCTATCATATGTGGGGCAGCAACTAGAGATCTTATGTGGGTCAGAACATAGTGATCCTTATTGATCAGCACCTAGAAATCCTATATGGGATAGAACCTAGTGATCCCTTATGAGTCAGAACCTTGTGATTCTCTCTAGGCCAGTACATAGTGATCCTCTGTGGGTCAACACCTAGCGACCTTGTGCACATCAGTAGCAGAGCCTCTCAAAAGAATAATGTGGACTAGTTTTATGAATGGGCATATTTAATTCTATACATATGTTATAACTGGTGTGATCTACATATTTTACAGTGTTCCATGTGTTTGATTTCTAGCTGGACAGCATTTACTCCGTGGTGTATTTTCATTTATAGGGTTTTGTATGGCTGGCTATCCGAGTTTCTTTTTTGTACATTTATGTTTTCAGTTTCTTGTTGGGTTTGTATTTTGGCCCATGTATTTAACATTAATTTCTCTAACCATTGTTTTATGGGAATACATGTTTCCCACTTTAAGTGTTTTGGGATGTGGTTGGTTGTGGGTGTGTTTACAATATCAAATGCATTATTGTCCCTTTTTGGCATATGCCTTCTAGGTGA
The DNA here is from genome assembly GCA_963277665.1 of Viscum album. Lineage (NCBI taxonomy): Eukaryota > Viridiplantae > Streptophyta > Magnoliopsida > Santalales > Viscaceae > Viscum > Viscum album. The sequence goes on along the minus strand of OY728132.1, from coordinate 1,736,882,522 downwards.
TCATCACTAGCCCCTGCCTTATAGAAGGCAGGATAGGGGTAGTTATGGCATGGGCCCAAGATAATGGTTCATGAAAATTTTTACCAAATATTGATGTAAATGGGAAGAGGTGTAGAAATATGATATTATGGCATAAAGCTATCGATTATAATTTTCTATTAAAATTTCATTCCAATCAAATGATAGAAAATATTCACATCATTAAATTGAACCATAATAAATTATGAAGTTGAATAAATATATACAATGAAATCTATGGGTGATATTTATAGTTTTAGGTGCGGGATAATGTATTCCACTAGAAAACACTATGAAAGATGTTAATTAGAGATATCATGATGGAATTGATGAGATCTATATACATATTCCCATATATTGATATACAGTGAAGTGTGAGGATGGTGTCTTATCATATTTTACATCCATTGACAACTCTTAATTGAAAAATGTGTTAATTTATGTCATAATTAATGAGATACATTCTTTGTTTCTTCATAGGTAATAAATTAAGAGGTAGTACTGCTAAAATCTGATCAATATTATAGAGATCTAATAAAAATATTCATGGATTATGGTGGTAAAATACTACAAAACAATCACACTCACCATGTTATATTTCTATAGAGGAATCATAAATTGGTGGTGTGACTAAGAAATTGAAATATATAATGAGGAAAATGTGCCATAATTTCTTTTATCAAATTCAAGGATTAAATTATATAAAATTGTGTAAAATGTAACACACATTAATATTATAATACTTTTAAATAAATAATATATTTGATATATTTTGAGACACCAAAAAATTAATAATGTTTATCTCATTATTTTAAAATATTAAAATATAAAACAGAATTCACAATAGAAAGTATAAATGAAACATATTATTTAATATAACTAAATAAACAGATCCATATGTAAGTTCATTTAGTAAATGTTTTATTTGTCATCCCCATAGTCATCCATTTAGTTTACACAAAAAAAATATAACCAAAAAAACAATTTTGAAATGTTATAAAAATATGAAAAAACTAATTGTATAATTATATGAATTTTTTTAGCTTTCATCTAATAGGAAGTCACATCACAAGATTCCTCTTCTAGAAACATATTGCTCATTTGTTTTCACAAGAGTTCCACTTCCTTCCCTCACTATCTGTACAGATCCCCCAATAAATACCACTAAACCATCTAAACCCCCTCTTCTTCTTTAGATAAATGCAAAGAAGTGACAGACTCTATTGTACTATAGATCTATTTGGAAATTATTTTGATACTAATTTGATATAATACATTTTTTGTGTTATTTATGCTATTCCTTGTACAACTGGATCAATGGAATAACTTTTTTACCTTTGTATCATTATTATTATTTTTTGCCTTCCATTTACTATTTCTATTTTGATAATTCCAAAATCGGGAGGAATAAAAAGGAATCCCTCTCAGGTGGTGTTTATCATTAAGATTGAACTTCAAGATGAAACATATAATTGAATATGTTTACTTAGGAAATAATATTATTTTACATGTAATATGTACATATGTTCCTTTAAAAATTTCTTCTCAATAATATGTGTACTCTATTAAGATGACATTTACTCAGATCATAATAATTCAATTCAATTATTGTGTTTTTATAATTTTCATGATTTTTGATAATCAAAATGGGGTATATTTTTTCCTCCTTTAGTATTCATGAACAAAAATCATGACTGACAATGCCTATTCTTATTTATTTTGAAATAACATGCTTAATAATATTCAATTATAGTTAGAACATCTAGGGTTTTTGTTAATTTCATTAAATAGAATTAAAGACTTCTCATGATCTAGTGATACTGGTCCGATAGATAAACAAGTCACTGATGCAAGAGCTACTGACCACATTATCTACTGATAAGTTATGTCATAGGGAGTGTGATTCAGAAATTTTTCTAAGTGTGATTCACTGATAACTGCCCTACCGATTCCTCACCAACTAATGTCCTACCTATTGAAAGAGTGACTTATTGATGCTAAAAAATCTTCTATATATGAGATACCAATAATAGTGTTAACGAAGCATCACCTACTGACAACTAATATACAGATGCATCATCTACAGAAAACTCAATTGACTAATCGACGTTTGACCTATTGATAGAAATGATCTACCAATAGAATGAGCTAATAATGGAATCATCTACCGATATCACATGACATTGATAGTCTATGTTATAGGCATACTAAGTCACCAATTTTATGTTTTTTAAATTTGAACTTACCTCTAATAGTCATATTTGTGAAATTTAGTACTGTTTATTATATTAATGATCATTTCTATCTTATGTATAAAATATTTAATGAGGTCAGAAACTAGTAAATGGTATGAGGTACCAGAGCACATGATACTAGGCTATATAAAAGGAATATATATATGAACACGAATGTAAGTGATAAAGAAGCGACCGGGAAAAAATTCAAAAATTTGTTTGAGAACCATTGATAAAAACATATTCACATCCTACTGAACATATAAAAAGACAATACTAAGAACTTTAAATTCCAAAAATATCTGTAGATACATGTTAGAAGAAAAAAACACATTGAGGCACACATTAAATAGAAGAAAAAAGCAATACGACTCTATGTTTTGTGGTCTATTTCTGGATGATGACTCCATCATAAATTCTATCATTTTGAAGGATTCCAGAAGATTCATAATAAATCAAAAAAATAATTATAAAGTCTTCTTATCCTTTTTATATTCATGTGCATATTATTTATATTTTGAGAAGTGTGTGTATCTCTATTTTATAAACAAACACAGACAAATATTCTAAACATGAATATAAAATTATATCTTCACCAAATCATCATTTTTACATATTAAATTCACATGGGTAATAGTGGAATAGGTCCATGGGCGCCCTATCAATTTGTCTATTTTGTACTCCTATTTAAACTATGGAAGAGGTCTAGTTAACCTAGACAGTACATACATTGTTTTTACATTGATCCAGTTTTTGAAGCATTTTTATTTTATATAAACTGAATTATGGTAGGTGGTAACCATTTAAAGAGGATTTGGTCTTGGCTTTTGACTAAATGTCATGTTTACTTATACATGGTGTTTTCATGTTTGATTTTCTTTATTATTGTAAATATTTCAGGTAACATAACATTAATTAAATAGGTAATCATCCATAGTGTTTATATTATAATTCGTTTTGGTCTATTAATTTAATATTTTAAAATAATATTTTATATTTATTTAATTTACAATAAATCATTCTTTGAGAAATCATTAGAACAAACAAAACTTTTATCAATTTCCTACTTTGGTTAACTCGCTTGTATTTGTTTTGAAATTGGGGGAATTTTGAATAATAATTTTTGGGAAAAAAATTTATAGGAACTCAACTCACCCCCCCTTTAATATTTGACTCTGATCAATAATTTACTGTGAAAATAATAAAATACATAAAAATTTATTATAATTATTAATTTTATCCAAAAAAATTGAAAAATAGAGTTCTTCATTTTTTTAAACAATAATATATTAGCAGGAAATATCAATCATCTGAAACTATTGAATAAAATTATTAATCCACCATTAAATTAAAAAAACTGTTTCACCGTTAAAAAAATTAATTAACAATCATAATAAAAAATTCATTTACTGTTAATATAAAAACATTGTGTCACCGCTAAAATGAATATTTAATTGACCGTTATAGTAAAAACTAATTCACAATTACAATAATAGAATTATTCACCAGTAAAATAAAATAATTAACTAACCAGTATAGTAAAACATAAATTCATCGCCACAATAATATTTTTATTCACCAGTATAAATAATAATTTAAAAAATGCTATAATAAAAATTTAATTCACTAGTATAATAAAAAATTAATTCTTTTGTACAAAAAAATCAATTCAACCGTAAAATAAAAAATTAAATCACCATTATAGAAAAATTAATTCACTGTAAAATAAAAAATAAAATCACTTATACAATAAAATTTTAATTCATATATCTAAAAAATATTAATCACTGATACAATTAAAGAATAACTAACTAGTACATTAAATAAAACAATTGATGTTATTAGAAAATAATAATTTACGGTTTTAAACAAAAAGTAATTTATTTTTTATAATAAATAATAAATTAATGGTTTTAAAGTAAACATTATAATTGATGTTTTTAAACTAACAAGTTAATTGATGAATACTGAATCATTTCATGTACATTATGAACACAGAATATTTTTTTGTGTTTTTTATCTATCTAAAAATGTAATTAGAAATCATTCAAAATAAGTTATTTTAATATAATCCCATTATCATTTCATTGATACAAGGATCTCTTAATTTTAATAATTATTTAATGAGATATTGTTAAAATATTATAATGATGTGAACTAGATTTTAAAATAAAAACATTGATCTTTTTCTTTTTTAGTTTATGTAAAATAATTTTTATAGATTAAATTAGTTTAATGAAATAAAGAAAATATAATGAGATCTATAACTAAAAAAACTCATTAGGATATATCAAAGAAACAAAAACGATTATTAATTTTGGAAAATCCATATTTTCTGAATTTTTATAAAAGGATCAGATAAATGGAGAACCCTATAAAAAATAGAATTAGACATCCGTTTAATGTAATTAAATGAAGATAATTTTTATTTCATTCAATATGATATATTTTGAAAGAATTTGATCAGTAAAATATATGTTATATGTAAATTATAAAATAATTTTCTTTATAAGATTATACTAAAAATATTTCTATAATGAAAAAATATAAATAATGTTATATATTAAATTGGAAAATTCAAGAGAAATATTTATACATTGATATAGTTTAACAAAGGTTATATTAACCAGTTATCTTCCAAATGAATTTATATTTTATAAATTATGATCATTATAACTCATGTTATAAAAAATAAATTGAGTTTAAAAAAATATAAAATAATAAAAGGTTTTTAATATTTAAATTAATAAAATAATATGAAATCAAACAAAATATATATATATATAATTGAATATTCATAAATAGAATAAATTCTCTCGCTGGAATTACCAGGAAATATATAGAAAAACATGTTATGATAACCAATCCCCCTACATGCTAGACACTCTATAAGGTTGCTACAACACTGGAGATTTATTTGACCTTACCATCCACACTGATGGAACACCATATATATTTTAGTACACACAATTATATTAACACTACATTATTGAGATGAATTATAGATACCCTATACTTTTACACTTATCATTTTATAATTTTATGTATAATAAAACATCATATTTTATGCCAAGGAACGTAAAGTCTTCTATCATGGGAGACTAGGTACAAAAAACAAAAAACATGGGACTAAATTAAATATTAATTTATATAATCATAATAAATTGATCCTAACTTCCATTCTGATCATTAATATTCATATCATATCCTAGGGATAACATGAATAGATTGATAATCGTAAAATCATAGTAAGGGAATATACATATGAATGAAACTTTAACACATGGGTTCGAAGGAACGGCATAATGATATTAAAAGGAATGGAACATGTAGAATAATTACATATAAACAAGAGATCATATAAAGATTGATTCATTGTAAAATGGTAGAGACATAACTCATGAGTTTTTTAGGAGTGAAAGATCATTGCACATAGACAGGCACAAATTAAGGTTAACCACCAAGACAGTTGCACATGGAAGCACTAGTTAAGGCTAATCGCCCAGACCGTTGCAGATAACATCCCATGAAACTAAATATTTTCTAGTTAATTGGGGAATAATATGTTGGAATCCATAATAAAATTCCTAGGAATATTCTTTCCACAAGTATATTCATACATAATAAATCATACATAAACACAAGGGTTACCCAAGGTCAGAGTTGTGTGTCATAATCATGTCATAAATCAAAAAGGCTGTATTATTCAAGTGCCCATGAAAGAAACTAATTAGAACTTACATGGAAGTTCATATGTTAAAATAAGAATATATCATTTTAGGTGACTTAAAATATATGTGACAAAAATGACAAAATAGTATTTATCAATTTTTATCATTAAACCATTTTAGGGTGGTTTTAGGGAAAATACCAAAGAGAACTAAAAATACCATAGGAAAAAATCTTTTATATAAATTCAGAAGTGAACGAAGAATTTTTTTATAATAAAAATAATGAATTTATAAAAAAAATTGGACTAAAATAGATGATATATATCCATTGAAATTGGTAATGATTTTGGGAAGTTCATTTAAACGAGTTAGCTTAGTGGGATGTATTGAGGTGAAAACTACTTAAAAACATGTATATCCGTAAAAAAGACTAATGAATGTAACATGATACACGAGTCTAGAGAATTTATAAAGTATTTAGAACATGTACATTAAATGAACAGAGAACGTCATTTTGGTAGGAATAATGATAGAGGAACACAAAAGAATAATGGGTTTATAGGTAGAATCCTTTACTATAAGTATAATAGTATACTTCACAGGATCATAGTGCCTTTTATATGCATATTACATTCATTAATTAATATTTCCATAACCTATTCATCATGTAATTGATTCTTTATACTCTTATTATGTTCATTCATCAACTTTTTTATGGGTTACGAGGTTCAATTTCATTATTTTGGAGGGTTTGTTTCCTTGGTTTTCATGATTGGTATAATTATATTCATGAAAGGATAAACATATATGGTGATAATGGTTGGCCAAATTTGAAGATGTATATTATTAGTGAGGAAAATGACAATTACATGGTTTTAATATTTTTTGGTTATTTAGAGTGAAGATGAATCATTAAATAATACATTAATGATAATTGTTTTGGTTAATTGGCAGTTTTTTTATCACAATGAAGAAATTTTTATTTATAAATTAATATCATGTGAATAAAATATTCAATAGCCTCAAATAAGACATAATACATTTTTTAGTCGGTTTCAACAACAAAAATTGCTCGATGACCAGAATTGAAGATGATAAGAGGAATTGAAAACTCGTCATCCTTGAATGTGATGAATTATCAAATCTCGGATGGTGTTTTCATTTCTGTTATAATACGAGGGGAAATAAGAGATGATGGTGAATTATAAAATTCTCATAAAAATATTCATGTACATGTTTGGTACCTGATTTATCATAACATTCAGATGAATGGAGGTGATGAAATAAAAATACTGAAAGGAACTTGAAAGAAAAGAAAAGAAATGAAAAGAGGCATTTACCTCTTGAATATATCATTCTAGAGAACATCATTATGAAGAAGTATTTGGTATTTTAAAGGGTCCAAGGGATGCTAGACATGGTTGATGGGATTATGGGGAGTTGTTATCCGGTTTTTTACTAGGAAAAAGGCCTCAGAGGGGTGAGGAGAGATGTAATGAGCGGTGGAGTTTAAAGTGGAGGAGAGGAGGGGATTTCGATTATTTTAAATATTAGTTTAATGTTATTGGTCACTACCAATAATAGACCTGAGTTTTATGACCAAATTTAGTAAATAGGGAATTTATTTTCAAATCAATGTCCATTTACATCATCCACAACTCAAGCATGATGCTGAAATTCATTTATTTAGCATTTATCGTAAATTATAATATTTAACTATTTACAAAAAAATAATGTATTTTAGAAGAATCCCAAAAATTCACCCCAACCATTTATCAACATTTAGAATTCAACAATGAACTATATTTTGTGAAAATAATATTATAAATATAACAGATATAATTTTTTAATTAAAATAATAATTTACATAAAAAATAAAAAAATTTAAAATAGAAACTAATTTTATGACACATTGAAAAATTTAAAATGTTCTCATTAAATTATATTATAATCAAAAGACATAAAAATATTATCTTATTAATAATTTTTATGAAAATGAAAATTCATTTAAATTATTAAATTATTCATGATGTTTTAAAAAAATATTTATGACTTGATAAAAATACAAACACTATCATACTATCATTTATAAGATGGAAGATTTTCATTTTTACATTCATTAATAATGTAACTATTCACATGGCCAATTTACTATTCACAATTGTCATATTACTATTCATAAGGGTAAGATTAAAAATCTTAAGGGTAACTTACTATTCACTAAAAATAATATTTTTTCATAGCATACTTCAATCATCCTATTGATCCCAACTGTGTATGTTAGATATTCAAAATTCAAATCTCATAAATGGAAAAAAAATTAGAGGTCACATAGTATTTATTACTTCATTTGAGCATGTTGTGTCATTGTGTTTCCTAATGTTATTTTATGTGAATATATTATACAAAATAATTATAATATGATAATTACATTGATAAATATTTTTTTCATTCCATTTTCCCCCTTTTAATATTTCACACTCAAAATTTGATTTTTCATTCTAAGATGAAAAAATGTGTGTGTAATTTTCATTTATTACCTCCTCCAGTTCCCATCTTGCCTCTTCGTACTTATGGTTCTTCCATAGTACATTGATTAGGATAGTAGTCTTGTTATGTAGAACATTATCTCTATGGTCTAAGATCATCACTGGATACTCCTCGCAAAAATGACCATTCTACAACAATACCACCTTTGAAGTGAGTAAACATAAAGGATATGGTATGTACTTCTTTAAAAGGGTTACATGAATACATAGTGTACTTTTGACATGGTAGGTGGTTGTGCTAGTCAATTGTCCAAAGCATCAACTTGATCAAGAATCTAGAAGGGTCTGATGTTCCCAAGAAATATAATTCCTTTCTTTATAATCCTCATGACCTTTTTCCAAGGAGATATACAGAGGAATACCATGTCTCCATCTTTGAACTCAATGTCCCATCGACGATTGTCTGCGTAAATATTTTGTCGTGTTTGGGCTACCATGATATTCTTTTAAATGGCCTTCAAATTCTACACAATTTATTTTAATATTTCAGGTCCTAGAAGCATATTCTCAGCAACTTCATCCCAACAAATCAGTGTTATGTACCTTTTCCCATAAGGGTCTTCTTATGGTTCTATTCTGATACTGGAGTGGAAACTATTATTTTATGGGAATTTGAATAGTGAAAGATGCTGGTCCATCTTTATTTTTATTAAGTGTAACACTTACTAAAAATATCTTCTTGTATTTGAATAGATTGTTCATATTGGCCATCAATTTGAGGATGATTGGTGGTACAAATGTTCAAATCATTTCTTATAGTATTTTGGAGACTTTTAGAGAAATTTCATGTGAATAGTAGATCTTGATTTGATATAATAGAAAGGTGTACTCTATGCATCCATACCACCTATTTGATATATATCTATTTAATTTATTCCAATGATAAAACCTATCTGATTGTGAAAAAGTGAGATTCCTTTTTAAGATGATCAACAATAACCCATATAGTATTAATTTATCTAAATTTCCATTGAAGTCCAATGAAACATTTCATGGTGATATTCTCCCAATTACCTGTTTTTATAGGTAGTTGTTTCATAACCCCCATAGAAATTTTTATTTATGTATTCACTTATTTAAATACCAGGCATATTGATGTATATTTAGTAATCTCCTTCTTTATTTTTTCCCAAATAAATGTTCTCTTGAAGATCTTGATACATCTATGTGCTCTCTAGGTTAATAGAGAAGGTTGAGCTATCTTCATCATTAAAAATCACATTTTTATCTGTGGATTGACTGTTACACATAATCATGAACTAAATCGTATAACTTCATCCCCATAAATATTAAACGTAGAGTATTTCCCCTTTCTAATATCTTCCACCCTTATCAAAATTTCTACATCATTTCTTTGAGAATTAAATATTTTCTCCATGAGCAATGGTCTAGAAACCATTTTAGAATGTATTGATGATGTTCCTCCCATAATTATTCTAAATTCAATCTTCTTAAAATCTACAAAAATATGATCTTTTTGATTTCTCATCATTGATAATGATGCATGATCCTTTCTACAAATAGAATCATCCACCTTACCGAGTTGGTAGTGGATTGACAAGCCATAATACTTGATGAGATATAACCATCTTCTTTGGCACATATTAATATCATTCAATGTTAATATATATTTCAGACTCTTTTGATTAGTATATATCTCACACATCTCCGTATAGAGATAATGTCGCCTGATTTTCAATGGAATGATCATAGCCGCCAACTACAAATCATGTTTACAATAGTTTTTCTCAGGGATTTTTACCTATCATGAGGCATAGGCTATTATGTTTTAAATCTTCATTTTTACATAGCCTAATACTTTCTCGGAATCTTCATTGTACACCAAAAAGTGTTATCCACTTGTTTTGAGTGTGATTACTAATGAAGTGATAATCCTATTTTGAGATCTTCAATGATTTCCTCTCATTCTTGAATCTAGAAGAACATAAATCCCTTCAATGTAATCATTATCATTGAATTTTAAAATAATGATAAGTTGATCACAAAATAATGATAATACCCAGCTAGACCCAGAAAGCTATGGATTTCTATTATAGATGTTGTCTTCTGACACTCTTCAATTGACTTTGTCTTGGAAGGGTCAGTAGATTTCCTTTGGATGTTGATAAAAAGACCTAGGAATAATATATCATCCATATTGTACTCACATTTAATATAATTTACATAAATTTTCACACATTTCCATGTCCTCATCACAATATTCAAATTCTCATCATTTTCCTTCATTATCTTGGATTATATCATAATATCATCGATGATAACTACCAAAAAAATTTGGAGGTAATATCTAAAGAATATATTTATTAAATCCATGAATATTTCTAAAAAATCAGAAAGTACGACTTGCATCATTATAAACTCATAATGTCCATACTTTTACCAAATTCCATTTTTGTTAATATCTTCCTTCCTCGCCTTTAAATGCTGACATCTCAACCGAATGTACTCCTTAAGGAAATTACTAGACACATGAAGTTATTCAAAAAAGTAATCTATCCATCTTAGTGAATATTTAATCATTATCAGGATTTCATTAAGCTAAAAATAATTAATGTAGAGGCACATTGAACCATCATTATTCTTGTTAAAGATGATAGGTGCTCCCCAATATGAAGAACTCAAGCTTATAAATCCCATGTCATGATTCTCCTATAACAACCTCTTATTCTCTATAAAGACTACATTGGATATTCTATAAGGCATCTTTTATATAGGTAGAGATCCATTAATAATTTCATTTGACAACTCAACCTCTCAATCAAGATGAATAATAGAAAAAAAATTTAGGGAATATATCAGTGTAATACCTCGTGATGGGATAATATTTGAAAAGTATGATATCTTCTGTCTCAATCATTTGTGAATGATATGCTTTATCAAAAAAGAAAACATTGTGAAAATAAGAGATGATTATTCTAAAAAAGATCAATCTTTTAACATACACTTTTACATTAATGCAGGATACTCTGGGTTGTGAGTAGTGTCTCCCCTTCGCAAAAGATAATATTTTCTTTATATAATGATCCCCAATCGATGACCAAAAAATCATTGAAGTCCAACAATGGATTTAAAAAATGATTTTATGAGAGGTTCAATACATAAAATATTTACTAAAGAGTGGTTATAAAACATTGATATAATAATTTCCCTTTTATATATTCTTATAAATAACTCAACCTATAAATTTGTGGTGGTGTTTGAATAGTTCTTCTAAACATGACAGATAAAATGAATAAGTTGAAGTAGAATCATATATTACATTTGTTATTCATGATTGAATAACTACAATACATATAATCACAATATTTTCTGGCTCCACATCAGTAGTAGTGATACCATAAGCCCTTATTTTTTTTATTTTTTTTTGGTTGCTCTTGATTTCCTCTGACAACCCATATCATAGGGAAATTGTTTGAATAATTCCCATTTTCCTTGTAGTTTGAACAATGTACTTAGGCTGAGTGATGATATGAACCTTCATTTCCACTACCATATTAGTAAGATTATTCATATCCCTTATGTAGTTTTTTTCGAGATGTCTCATGATTCCAAATTTGGAGCAATTATGGATTCTGTTTGGATAGTTACCAGGATGCTTCTTCCCATAATATTTACATATGTGTTGTTACATCATCATTACATCATGGGATTTATTTTCTAAAGCACCCATATTAGATTCCATTTTCCACATTTTTTTCACCAGTCCCACAAGACCATTGAGAGTCTCTAATCATCATTTCAACCATGAGCAGAAAATGGAGAATATCATTGTGACACACTGACACAATGGGGCTCGAACTACGAATCCCCAAGCCTGCCTCCATAAAACAGGGACTGGAGACTAGCATTGAGTAGGCTATCACACACAATGAGGCCTTATCCAAATGTAACTATATGAAATAACCCACAAAAACAACCATGCGACAGTGTATAGATATACAAATTCGAAAGATAAAATCATGCATATATCTATGACAACCAGAGTAAAGTAGATGTAAAAAATGTCATAATACATGGCCCACAAAAAGAAAACTGAAAAAGCATCCAACCTCCACAGATGGAGGGGTTGTTGTCAAAAAACTTCCAGAAAGATCCTAAGCCAAGTTTTGGTGAAAATATCGGTCTGTCCAGCTAATATGTTCTACCTACTCTGGGCCCAATTGGGACTCCTTCAAAGGACCTGTGGTCTCCACAAGACACAAGACATGTGCAGGATAACCTTGTGCATGGGTGATTATAAGAATACATAGTGGGAACCCCAAAAATATAGAACCAAAAGGTAATAACTAATAAGAATGACCTAACATGACCCAACCACAGGGAACCCAAATGAGGGAGAAAATCCATCTTGAGACCATCCTCGGCCACACCCAAATAGAAATATCGACGTCCCTGTAATGATAACAAAATGACACATACCATGAGACTCCCAGAACAAACCCCAAATATAATGATAATTATAACTATGTCTCATAGTAATGACCCCATACTGTCCACAGTGAACGACTCAAGGTTCCAACACCACAAACATAGTGGTCTCATGAGGTAACAACCTCTTAGATAGAAAAAGGATCTGACTCAGGGTAAAGGTAGAAGCCAGCCTATGAGCACACACAACTAGAGCACAACCATTCCCTAGGTCACAAAGAATAGAAGGGGAAAAGAAATGATGGCCCGAAGTTGATAATCCAAACATTCCAACCCAATTTATAGTCCCTCGAGAGGTGTTTCTCAATTAGTAAAAAATAATAATGTCAAAACCACACCTACCCTCATGATACCTATCCATGACAGAATGATCAACAAAAAAGCTCATGGAAGATGTAGCTAAACGACTAAACTACAAAAAATCATCAGGTGGGGAATCCCACTAAGGGTCCATTAGATGAAACTAAAACCTTGATTAAAAAACTAAAAAAATAAAGGGGTATCATGAAATAACCTGAATATATTACAACCTGCCTACAGAGGATTAGTACTCGATTATTTATGGTCATTCTGATACCAAAAACATTACTGATGAAATATCACAATCTCGATCCACTACCTTATAGATCATATCCCTTAGATATGGAATCATCTCCTATGTATTTTATGTCATGACGATACTGAAAACTACATATGGTAACTCATGTAAACTCAGCAAAAATTTTCAAAATAGAAAATATCAATAAACAGTAAGAGGGTCAACTCCTATGAGTGATTAGATCTCAATTCCTTACTAGAACATTCTGGGTAGAATATGGATGCCTGCGTAAATATTGGTCACATCGTTTCTGAGAACTCGACTAGGGATACGAGAAGGGATGTAAGGATCACACCGATATTCTTAGGTAAAAACATGTCCCAAATATGATATTTCTACTATCAAATTAAATTAATAAAATGCATTCTGGAAAATGGGAATGCACCTGCACTGCATGCATGTAAAGCAGTATAAGAGGGGTCACATTCCAGTTTATGGCATGTGATACCGAAAACCATCATAATAGATGAAGAGGGGTCACATTATTGTGAAGGGGATGTGATAATGAAACCCTTATAGATATAGGACAAGGGGACTCACTCAACCCTATTGATCAAAACATTAAAAATAAGAACCTGAGGACCCACTCATCCCAGCTAGTCATAACACCGCCATCTGAAACTAGAGGAACCACTCAACCCAGTTAGTCATAACATCGCAAGGAGACTAAGGGGTCCCACTAAACCCTACTAGTAAATGGTGATAACTCATGTAACCAATATGAAGTCACTTTAAAACCATGTCTCATAGGCCCAAACTATGATAACCATCACTTTCTATGTGAAAAAACACACAGGATATGCTGTTTACACACCCATAATTGTCAACCATTAAAAATGGTAATATTCACCACAACTGGTCCTCATGGATCCCACACCTCATTATCAGGAAAGAACGAATGGATCACTCAATTGTGATCTTCTCAGAAAATCACATGGGATCAACTGATCATGTGTCCTAAATGGACACCCAGGGAAAAAGGTCCATTTTACTACAAATGCCCCGAACGGGCCCAATGTGTCCCAAAACACGTTTTTAAATTAAGCACCTGAAATTTATTTTGAATCATTTATCATAAAATTATGGTAACAATTCCAGTGATGACATTTTAATAATACTCTTCATGAAGAAGTTATGGAAGGACGAACTGGAATAATAATAAAATTTATTATTATGTAATTTTTTCATGGATCTGGGCCACAAAAAAACTAAAAAATTGCTAAAACCTTCTCTATGGTGCTATCTCAATTCAAGGTTCATGTCTCTATAAACATATCACATATTGGGCCCTCGGATTGTAACATACATGGGTTTAAATACCCATAGACCATTCCAGCCTGATCATCTCCATATCGTCACACGAAACTATTTTTCCACCACTGAAAATCGCCACACCATCTTAGACATACACTAGAAACCGCTATTCTGGAGCTTCACTCACCAGATTCCACCATCGCTACTGATCGATTCCACACTTGCAGTCAAAAACCTTTCAACGGACCAGTAGGAGCTCCTTTGTGTCCCAAAAAGTGAATTGAGACCTGTTTTGGAAAGCCCGGAATGCAATCTTCTCAAAAACGATGAGGATTTGAAAAAAAACACACAAAATTAAGTGGTAATGAAAAATTAGAACTCAAATAACCAACCATTTGGAAGATCTATGACACTTTCTATGCTCTTCAATAGCTGAATCTCGATCTATGAGCATCCCCTATCATGATATGAGCCCCACGGCTCTACCTTTTTCTAATTCGGCCAATTCTTCATGAAGGAGGAAAAAGGGGAGGGGGATTCGGTGTACAAATACTAAGAGGGAGGTGAGATATTATTTTAAAAAAATATCAACTCAACTCCCTGAACTGATGCCTCTTTTTGGAAACTCGATACCAACAAAGATTATGTCACCCCAATGGTAAAAACTACATTACAAAATTGACCACAGTTTCTAAAATTCTATATAATCCTATGTTCAAGAGTTATATGAATCTACATCCACAAATAAATTTGTCTGTAAAAATTCCCATGATAACCTTTTCCACAGCTAGCACTCACCCACAAAAGGTATACCCATCCTATAGTAAACCTGTAGAGACCCGTATCTTGACGTACATTGACATTACATTACTTTTGCAGAATACTTAGTACATTACAAAAACACACACACAAGGACCGTAATAGTTTAGTGTCTTTGGAAACTCGGACTATAATCTTCTAATCGTGGTGAAAGATCTTCAAAATCTCCCATAAAGATCTTCTTTTTTTTACCTAAAACCTTTCTTTATATCATGGGGAAAAGAAAACATAAAAGGGTGAGCTCAAATGCTCAGTAAGGGTAAACAAAATAAATATCAATCACATCATATTCATAAGAACATAACATTTTGGAAATCATAACCTGCAAAAGAGAGCATAATTTCATAATCATGGGATAAATCATGGCAGTGAAAAAGTAATCCCAATAATCATAACTTAAGACATGAAACTTTGTGGCATACACACATAATCATAGAGAATCATTTCTAGTTAGTCAAGACTAATTGCCAAGACTATCTTAGTGGACAAAGTCCCTTTCTGAATCGAGTAACCCTCGTTTCAGTCCTGTTTCACTGAACCGGTATAACCTACCGTTCCAGCCCTGTCTATCTCATGAGATATAAAATCTTCACCCAATGCATTGGAGTGAGATATAGGTCCCACCCATCTTATAATGAATCCTTTCTTATGTGTTCCACATAATCATAAAACATACATCATCGCATAACACATGTAACAAAAATGGGATTCTTGAAACATCATGACATCATAAATCAATTCATATAAGATAAAGGAATTCATAAACATAATTCCATCACAACATAGTCAAATCAATGTAAAAATATGGATAGAAACAGAACCCTTTATTATCTTAGATGGAAAATAATTTTGATAAAACACTTGAATTGAATTCTTGAGGAAAATATCCTTTCTTCTTCAAAATCAATTTCTTTTCACAAAACATCATGCAATTTTAAAAGAAAGAGATTTTATTGAAAATAGTCATGAAATATTTTAGAGGAAGCTTCATTAAAATAAGGCTTTATAAAACAGTAGAAATCCGTTCGTGCCGTATAAGTTAAAAAAAACATTCTTCGTACTTTTGTCGGAAAAGTCAAAAAGTACCTCGTACGACAAAAGATTCCTTTCATACATATTACTAAAAACTCACCGAAGGGTAAAAATGGTTTTAAAAAATTGTAGGTGGATGGAAATAATATTACATTTTGATGAAACATGGACGTGGATGATAAAATACACCCCAGTAAATACTTACGAATAAACAATCTCGGATAAAAATGAGATTGTGATATTTCCCTTACCTTAGATCCGACTTGCTTTGTAAGTGTCCGAACCTCCTGTATAATGATTTAAATCATGTTATTTACTTATTCCAGAATCATATTCATTGTTATTATATCATATATGGTTCACTTATGACTTTATATTACCCGTTCTTTTGTAAATTCCATGTTAAAGAAGCGTTTTGGGTAAAATTGTTTCATTTATCGTAGGTGTTTTGACTTGTTGTTCTTGACATTATTATTACTTATATCATGATTTAATTACTTCCAGAATATAAAATATGATTTATATATCATATATATTCAGTATATATATATATATAATAGAAAGATAAATGAAATGAAAAACACCGTTCATGGAGACGGTAGTCCGTACGTACGCATGAACGCTGTTTTCCTTTCCTTATTGTCTTGAATGGAAGTAAGTAGATGACATACATATATATATATACATAAATCCAGTTGATTTATAATGTCATATATTTCATTATTATTTCTTATATATACTTTATAATCATTCTTAAATGGTTAACATGGAGAATGAATCTCATCGCGTCGTGGAGACGGTAGTCCGTACGTACGCACGAGCGATGATATCATTTCCATAATTAATGAATTGAATTGGAGTGGATTATAAAATATATCAGAATCAATATGATGTTGTAATAACTATGTATAGTTATTCTTTACACCATAATACCCATCCATGTAAGGTGTTGGTGGAAAAACAGATTACACCACGGCGTGGAGACGGTATTCCGTACGTACGCACGCGCGGTGATTTCGTTTTCCGTGGGATGGATAGATGGTGAATTAGGATTGTTTCATACTTATAATAACATATCAGTATATGATTGATACTGTTGTTATTACTTCATAATGAAACAACCTAAGAAGAAGAAGTGGAAGAAGAAATAAAGGTGAAAGAATTTGTAACGGAAATTACCTCTTCTTTGAAGCGCCTCTTCGAGACCTCCTCTTAGGGCACTAAAATTGGTCTTTGTGGAAGACCATAACCTCTCAGATGTTTCTAGGGAAGTGTAGAAGAGATTTTGTCAGGGTTTGGCCGAGCTTGAGTGATCAAATTGGTGTGAGGAGGAGGGGGAGGAGGTGCCCTTTTATAAGGGAGGAGAGGGGCACCTTAGGAATATCTCAAAATATTATTTTATATTAAAGTCAAAATCGGTTTATAATGGTTCCAAAGGGTCTTATTTCGAAGATAAAGTGGGGATGGGACTAAATCATATCAACCAATAGGATTTAGACAAGTTTAGGTAATTATTTTAACCTTATCAATTAGATTTAACTCTAAGTTAAATAATTTAACTTTTACCGTGTCTTTTTGTTTTCTTTCACTATATGGTTAATACACTTACTATAACATGCCAAACGAACCCCAAATTGTTTATTATTACTATATATATCCTTATCTAAGTAATTTGGCCGAACCTTAGATTTTTAGGAATAAAATAACAAATAATAATATAATATTTGATTTAAAAAATATTTTGTGTCAATTTTGACACTATTTGATATATGATTTTTTTGAAAGTCATAACAGAATTATATGTTCAAAACAAGTTTATTAAATCAACACTAATATATCATAGTAACCTAGAAAATTAGTGGAATTCATAAAAAGTCTCAAATTACATTCATTTGAGTATTTATAACAACAATTATGTTAATATTTCCTTAAAAGGGTAATTACTGCATCATCGTTGTGTCATAAATAAATTAATTTATTTAAAGTCTAAAAATTATAAATAAAATATCATTATATAGTAAATCTTTTTAGCTTTCTAATGAATATTTATAGTCGAATTTATCTTATGTATAACCCCATATTAAAAATGTTTTAGTGAATAAACTTTTATTTTAACTCTTTTAACTCTTCTTTGAATTAAATAATAATAAATGTCCTAATCTAATCCAAGTGGGCCTAAATGATAATATTTTATACTTAAGGTTGTTTTTGGTCGAGATAAACTTGTCCAATAGAATTAGGACATGTGTTAGGGTAATATTAATATCATTCTTACCCTTAATTACCCTATTTACTTTTAACTGTGGTAAATAAAAGTAAAAAGTTACTATTCACCAAAAATTATTTTCATCTCATTGAACCACATTTTACTTACTGACATAAACCGTGTCTCTCGGATTTTTGAAATTCCATTCACAGAAGTGGTAAAATTAAGTTTTATGAAAAATTCAATTTTTTAACTACCACTTAGTAGTTTCACTATTCATCAAAAAATGAAGGTTTTCAGAAAAATGCCAAAATTTCATCCTAAGCTATATTTCATATTCTGAATTCAAAAATGAAGTCTATTTTACCAAATTCATAACATAGAAGTTGCATTAATTAATTTTATAATTAAATCCCGCTGTTAAAACAAATAGCGTGTTTTTAAGAAACAATATCTATCAAAAGATTGACACTTGTTTATGTCTGGTTAAAATGTGAAATTACATCCAATGACCAACATTGTATTAAATTGTAAAAATATATTCTAAATATACTTTAAAACTACTCCAATTAATAATTTATCACTATTAATTATTTCGATTAAAAAAGTTTTTTTTTAATTATAATTTAGTAATTTTCACTATTAATCAGAATATGAAAGTTATCCGAAATGTACCAAAATTTCACCTTAGGCTAAATTCGATACTCTGAATCCAAAAATGAAGTTCATTTTGAAAAATAAGATTTACAGAATTATAAAAAGTGGTTATTACTATTCATACCGGCTAGTTTTAATAATATTTTAATAGCATATCATTGTTTAGTGAAACTCGGTATTGCGTATTACACACGCTATCGAGGAAGGTCGCGATTGCGTGTAATGCAAGTCAAGTCAAGGATGCGTGTTGTGCGAGCTCCTTTTGGTGTAGCGTACAACACAAGACATTAATTAAAAAGAATATTTTTTATAAAATCTTGGGCTGTTACATTCTACCCCCCTTAAAATGAATTTCGCCCTCGAAATTCGTCGGGGTTATAAATGGTTTACTATTTGAATGTTTCTTTAATAGAAACCCACATCGTAAAAAGGAATATCAAAACCAATCATTAAAAACAAAAGTATGAAACGTAACGGTTACCCAAATAAACTAATCATTGGGTTTCCACATAGGTTAAAATAGGGATATGGAAGAGAAATCTAACCATCATGTTCTAATGGAGAGTGGTAGAGAACATGGCTATGGAAAAGCCAATAATCACAAATCCATAAATTTGTGACGATCTAAGGTACCATCCGATTCATCAGGTATAAGATCACTAGGAAAACATTTTTGGTTTTCAAGATCATTTCCCTAAAGTTGAAAATTTGAATTGGAATAAATACTTTCTTTATTTTGGTACAATCTCACTATTGTTCATGCCTAGAACAATTTCCACTTCATCTCTTAAATAAATGAAGTTGAATTTGTTATTTGTGAAGTGTTAGCAGATCATGTGATAGAATGACAGGTCATTCCATCTGTCTCAAACAAAAGGTTAGAAAAAATTATATACATAAGTCGATCTATAGTGAGATTAATCATATATAGTTCCTAAAATGGACTTATACTTCATATATCATACTGCTTAATATAATAAAACTAGTTTCTACTAAACAGGGACTTCCTGTAGGCCAGTGGTAGGCGATAAAGGCCAGTCGCACTTCGGTTGTGGGTTCGATTCCCACAGCCTTGTCCGAAGCGATGGGCTATCGCCCGTCCTGTAGGTTGTCCTTTTTCTAAAACTATATTACTATAACATACCATAAATAATATCGAAAAAACTTCTATCCTTAAACAATACTAACTTATGTCCAACATAATCCATTCCAATCTTTAGTCCTATCCATAATACTGCAGTCCATTCTCATAACATAGTGAAAACGATTACCCGAGATTTAATACCATCGTTGATCCCTATATATCATAAGATATATCTTGTTGGACACATTCCAAACATTCAAAGGCCTTAATCTTGTACTCTCTTGAATACCCATTGAACCTTAGTGAAAACTTGAATGCAGTTAAAAGTTAACACTTTCCACATACCAAAATCCTCAAAATTCTATATACTCAAACCATGATATCACTTAGTCCTTATATCAATCATGAGCTCATGAATACTGTTAAACATTTCATTTTCTCATTTTCCCTTCACTATGCGCATAATATCTCAATCACTTTGAATACCACATTAGACCAATACATAAATATTCCAATATTCCATGATACAACATTATTTTGGAATCCCATTACATAAAAACTTAATCATTCCACCACATCGTTGTCATATTCAACATTGCCAATAGTGATCGCATGTGACTTCCCTTTGTCCTTTGCCTTAAGCGGTTTCTCATGTCGATCATCACTAACCCTTGGATTAGGGCATTTATTAGCATAATGTCCCATTTCCTTGCACTTGAAGCATTGAAGTGTTGGTTGTGCGTTCTCTGCAGTGTTTGCTTTATTCACTTCATTATAATCCGTTTTTCCTTTACTTCGACACTCAGCTGCTCGATGACCTTCTTTTCCACACTTAAAACATTTTCTAGTCCCTTTAAGTAAATCTCCACCATGATTCTTTCCACACTTTGTGCATAAGGAAACATTCATCTTCTTTTCACTATTATTCTGAGATTTCTCCTTGAACTCCATCTTTCGTTTCTTGTCAAAACCATGAGATGGATATGTAACACCAAATTCCATTTCTACCTTGATAGCACAACGCACAATTTCTTCATAGCTACTGAAGTCTCTTATAGATAATGCCCTTCGAAGACTTGATTTTAAGCCACTGAAAAATCGATCAACTTTACTTTCAGGTTGGATGATAATGCCAGATGCATACCTTGCAAGTCTTGTAAAATTCGCTTCGTATATACCAACAGATTCATCATCCTTTTGCTTTAGTTCAAGAAACTCCTTCTCCATCTTCGTTCGAAGAATACGAAGGAAGTACTTACTGAAAAACAAGTTCTTGAACTCGTCCCATTCCATGGAATCAATTTCATCTCTTTTCCTCGTATTCTTGATAAGATTCCACCATTGATCAGCTTCACCTTCCAAACGATATACTGCTAAGATGACTTTATCATGTTCAGAACATTGATGAACTGAAAATATCTTTTCAGTAGTACTAATCCATTGTTCAGCAACGAATGGATCAGTAGACCCACTGAAAGAAGGCGGACGCTGCCTCATGGAGGATTCAACAGAATGTTGCTCCTTCCTTTGCTCGTTTGGAAGTCCTGCATGATTCATAGCTTGAGAAAGTTGTGTGAGCATGGATACAAGATTTTGCATTCCAGCTCCCATATCGTTTGGTTGCTCAGGGGTACAATCATTGCATTGTCCATTGCATTGATCAACACGGTTCCTTCGGGTTCCAGCCATCATCTAAAACCCCAAAAGAATAGTGTGAGAGGCAAAAATCATGCTAGGGAAAACAACATAATAAAGGGGTAGTACCCTCAATATATAACATCTTAGGTTAAATTCTAAGATCGTTAGAGCAATTCTAGGACTATAACCTATACGTATACTTAACCTTAGAGACATCCCTAGACATACCTTAGAAATATCTCTAGGGATCTCACTAACATTTTCGCATCCTAGTTTCCAAAGGTTGACTAAACCTTTCCTCTGATACCCACTGTAGAGACCCGTATCTTGACGTACATTGACATTACATTACTTTTGCAGAATACTTAGTACATTACAAAAACACACACACAAGGACCGTAATAGTTTAGTGTCTTTGGAAACTCGGACTATAATCTTCTAATCATGGTGAAAGATCTTCAAAATATCCCATAAAGATCTTCTTTTTTTTTTTACCTAAAACCTTTCTTTATATCCTGGGGAAAACAAAACATAAAAGGGTGAGCTCAAATGATCAGTAAGGGTAAACAAAATAAATATCAATCACATCATATTCATAAGAACATAACATTTTGGAAATCATAACCTGCAAAAGAGAGCATAATTTCATAATCATGGGATAAATCATGGCAGTGAAAAAGTAATCCCAATAATCATAACTTAAAACATGAAACTTTGTGGCATACACACATAATCATAGAGAATTATTTCTTGTTAGTCAAGACTAATTGCCAAGACTATCTTAGTGGACAAAGTCCCTTTCTGAATCGAGTAACCCTCGTTTCAGTCCTGTTTCACTGAACCGGTATAACCAACCGTTCCAGCCATGTCTATATCATGAGATATAAAATCTTTACCCAATGCATTGGAGGGAGATATAGGTCCCACCCATCTTATAATGAATCCTTTCTTATGTGTGCCACATAATCATAAAACATACATCATCGCATAACACATGTAACAAAAATGGGATTCTTGAAACATCATGACATCATAAATCAATTCATATAAGATAAAGGAATTCATAAACATAATTCCATCACAACATAGTCAAATCAATGTAAAAATATGGATAGAAACAGAACCCTTTATTATCTTAGATGGAAAATAATTTTGATAAAACACTTGAATTGAATTCTTGAGGAAAATATCCTTTCTTCTTCAAAATCAATTTCTTTTCACAAAACATCATGCAATTTTAAAAGAAAGAGATTTTATTGAAAATAGTCATGAAATATTTTAGAGGAAGCTTCATGAAAATAAGGCTTTATAAAACATTATAAATCCGTTCGTGCCGTATAAGTTAAAAAAAACATTCTTCGTACTTTTGTCGGAAAAGTCAAAAAGTACCTCGTACGAAAAAAGATTCCTTTCATACATATTACTAAAAACTCACCGAAGGGTAAAAATGGTTTTAAACAATTGTAGGTGGATGGAAATAATATTACATTTTGATGAAACATGGATGTGGATGATAAAATACACCCCAGTAAATACTTACGAATAAACAATCTCGGATAAAAATGAGATTGTGATATTTCCCTTACCTTAGATCCGACTTGCTTTGTAAGTGTCCGAACCTCCTGTATAATGATTTAAATCATGTTATTTACTTATTCCAGAATCATATTCATTGTTATTATATCATATATGGTTCACTTATGACTTTATATTACCCGTTCTTTTGTAAATTCCATGTTAAAGAAGCGTTTTGGGTAAAATTGTTTCATTTATCGGAGGTGTTTTGACTTGTTGTTCTTGACATTATTATTACTTATATAATGATTTACTTACTTCCAGAATATAAAATATGATTTATATATCATATATATTCAGTATATATATATCTATATAATAGAAAGATAAATGAAATGAAAAACACCGTTCATGGAGACGGTAGTCCGTACGTACGCATCAACGCTGTTTTCCTTTCCTTATTGTATTGAATGGAAGTAAGTAGATGACATACATATATATATATATATACATAAATCCAGAAGATTTATAATGCCATATATTTCATTATTATTTCTTATATATACTTTATAATCATTCTTAAATGGTTAACATGGAGAATGAATCTCATCGCGTCGTGGAGACGGTAGTCCGTACGTACGCACGAGCGATGATATCATTTCCATAATTAATGAATTGAATTGGAGTGGATTATACAATATATCAGAATCAATATGATGTTGTAATAACTATGTATAGTTATTCTTTACACCATAATACCCATCCATGTAAGGTGTTGGTGGAAAAACAGATTACACCACGGCGTGGAGACGGTATTCCGTACGTACGCACGCGCGGTGATTTCGTTTTCCGTGGGATGGATAGATGGTGAATTAGGATTGTTTCATACTTATAATAACATATCAGTATATGAGTGATACTGTTTTTATTACTTCATAATGAAACAACCTAAGAAGAAGAAGTGGAAGAAGAAATAAAGGTGAAAGAATTGGTAACGGAAATTACCTCTTCTTTGAAGCGCCTCTTTGATACCTCCTCTAAGGGCACTAAAATTGGTCTTTGTGGAAGACCATAACCTCTAGGATGTTTCTAGGGAAGTGGAGAAGAGATTTTGGCAGGGGTTTTCCGAGCTTGAGTGCTCAAATTGGTGTGAGGAGGAGGGGGAGGAGGTTCCCTTTTATAAGGGAGGAGAGGGGCACCTTAGGAATATCTCAAAATATTATTTTATATTAAAGTCAAAATCGGTTTATAATGGTTCCAATGGGTATTATTTCGAAGCTAAAGTGGGGATGGGTCGAAATACTATCAACCAATAGGATTTAGACAAGTTTAGGTTATTATTTTAACCTTATCAATTAGATTTAACTCTAAGTTAAATAATTTAACTTTTACCGTGTTTTTTGGATTTCTTTCACTATATGGTTAATACAATTACTATAACATTCCAAACGAACCCCAAATTGTTTATTATTAATATATATATCCTTATCTAAGTCATTTGGCCGATCCTTAGATTTTTAGGAATAAAATAACAATTAATAATATAATATTTTATTTAAAAACTATTTTGTGTCAATTTTGACACTATTTGATATATGATTTTTTTTAAAGTCATAACAGAATTATATGTTCGAACCAAGTTGATTAAATCAACACTAATATATCATAGTAACCTATAAAATTAGTGTAATTCATAAAAAGTCTCAAATTACATTCATTTGAGTATTTATAACATCAATTATGTTAATATTTCCTTAAAAGGGTAATTACTGCATCATCGTTGTGTCATAAATAAATTAATTTATTTAAAGTCTAAAAATTATAAATAAAATATCATTATATAGTAAATCGTTTTAACTTTCTAATGAATATTTATAGTCGAATTTATCTTATGTATAACCCCATATTAAAAATGTTTTATTGAATAAACTTTCATTTTAACTCTTTTAACTCTTCTTTGAATTAAATAATAATAAATGTCCTAATCTAATCCAAGTGGGCCTAAATGATAATATTTTACACTTAAGGTTGTTTTTGGTCGAGATAAACTTGTCCAATATAATTAGGACATGTGTTAGGGTAATATTAATATCATTCTTACCCTTAATTACCCTATTTACTTTTAACCGTGGTAAATAAAAGTAAAAAGTTACTATTCACCAAAAATTATTTTCATCTCATTGAACCACATTTTACTTACTGACATCAACCGTGTCTCTCGGATTTTTGAAATTCCATTCACAGAAGCGGTAAAATTAAGTTTTATGAAAAATTCAGTTTTTTAACTACCACTTAGTAGTTTCACTATTCATCAAAAAATGAAGGTTTTCAGAAAAATGCCAAAATTTCATCCTAAGCTATATTTCATATTCTGAATTCAAAAATGAAGTCTATTTTACCAAATTCATAACATAGAAGATGCATTAATTAATTTTATAATTAAATCCCGCTGTTAAAACAAATAGCGTGTTTTTAAGAAACAATATCTATCAAAAGATTGACACTTGTTTATGTCAGGTTTAAATGTGCAATTACATCCAATGACCAACATTGTATTAAATTGTAAAAATATATTCTAAATATTCTTTAAAACTACTCCAATTAATAATTTATCACTATTAATTATTTCGATTAAAAAAGTTGTTTTTTAATTATAATTTAGTAATTTTCACTATTCATCAGAATATGAAAGTTATCCGAAATGTACCAAAATTTCACCTTAGGCTAAATTCGATACTCCGAATCCAAAAATGAAGTTCATTTTGAAAAATAAGATTTACAGAATTTTAAAAAGTGGTTATTACTATTCATACCGGCTAGTTTTAATAATATTTTAATAGCATATCGTTGTTTAGTGAAACTCGGTATTGCGTATTACACACGCTATCGAGGAAGGTCGTGATTGCGTGTAATGCAAGGCAAGTCAAGGATGCGTGTTGTGCAAGCTCCTTTTGGTGTAGCGTACAACACAAGACATTAATTAAAAAGAATATTTTTTATAAAATCTTCGGCTGTTACAAAACCACTTGGTCTAGACTTAACCTTGCCCTCAGATTTTGGATATGGTCTAATTTTTGAGATATAACCTATTTCTGCCACATGTATAGTATAAATACACTTAGTATTATTATAAAATTTATTTCTATTAGATCGTTTCTCAGAATTGAATGTCCTATCTGGGCCTAGGTTTGAATTTATTTGTATGAATATTCCAAAGAATGAATGGGCCAAAACCTGAGTCTCTATATCCTCCCCATTGTAATTTTTTCATCCCTAAAAATAAAAGTCCTCGGAAAAGTGTAATGGACCTCAGACATTAAGACTAATACACTAGAATGATTAAAAGTTGTTATCTTTCTCTAATAAACATGTACCATGAAGAACCACTACACCTACACACTACCAAGGAAAAGACCACTTCACCAACCCGTATTTCCACATTTCTATTACAAACTCCAAACCTCATACGGTTAAAGTACTCACCACATTAAGGAAACTCCATCACCCAATGGATGTCCCATCATGCAAGACCTCACAAAAATAACACAACACCTCAAGGAAAACATCTCTACCACCTAGATAAAAATAGGGTTTCCTAAGTGTACTCATTGGGTCTTATAAGACCTTACAAAACCACCGCCAATGGATATATATGACCATGAACTAATAGGTATAATGAAATCATCCTCTAAAACATGGCACTATTTTCTTTGGGTGGAACTGTCTCACTCACATGGTTTTGGATTCCACCTCAAGGGTGCATTATATGTGGGATGTTTCCATCCATCCTATAAATTTGAGGCCACAGAGAACAAAACTAGAACCTCCCCGACTGTCCCACATAAAATTTGATGCTGATAATTCACGAGAACTCATGAAAAATGAAGGCATTTCTAGATACTCACACTTTGTATTAATGTTACATTGTGTACCAACATCCTCTCAATCCTCATGTATAATATTCAATGGGACTCAACACCAAACCTCAATACTTCCCTCTTTGGGCAGCAATGACTCACCCAAACGATTTTCATCACGTTAGAAAAATGTGTCTTAATGGTGTATGAATATCTCTTACACATATAGTTGAAGCTATATTGAACAATTAAAAAGTAAATAAATCCATCCATGACTTGGTCTGATTGGTTCCATCGAAAAAATGCCCTCAGTGGCAGATCACCAATCTGCTTGATGGATGGTGGTGCCACCAACTATACAACCGGAGGAGAACCTACCATGTTACCAGTCCTGTGAAAGGAAACCTTGTCACTCGTTGTGTTGTACACCAATCACATCCATGTAACCCTCAAAATATACTATCGTGGAAGAAAATTGAATAGTTTACAGATGCACAATGGTTGTAGAGTATATCTGCGAGGGTGATTCAAGAAGGATAGGAAAAAACCCAATACACATTATTATATGATATATGTTATATTAATTTCAAATATAACTAGTGTCATAATGTCCTAATTTATAAGGAGGGTTATCCAAGTCCTAGTGGGTGGATATATCAACTACAATACCAAAACTGGGGTCCCTGACCACAATTCCAAACTCAAAGTATCATAACACTGACACTATGGAACCCAAACCAAACTCACAGCTAGACCAACTACACTCTCAAACCCCAAAGGTGGAACCACCTTTGATACCATTATGTCATGACCCTAACCAACAGGGCTCAAGTCATGACTCCCGAAGCCTGACTCCATTGGCTATGGACTGGTGACTAACGCCGAGTAGAGAATCACACATCAAGGGGCCTTATCCTAGTGTAATTATACTAATGCACCCAAAAAAACCTCTATGAGGTAGTGTAAAGATACACAAAAACATTAAAGAAATGCAATCATACATCTATCATAACAAGAGTCTAGAATAAGTAAAAAAAGAAAAAATACAAGGACCACCAAAATAAAACTGCCAAATCATCCAACTTGCTCTAATGGATGGTATCACTATCAGACACCTGCTGCTAAAATCCTCATCCAATCTCTGAGGAAAACCATGGTTAGTCCAAATACTGCACTTCAACTACTGTACGTTCAACTGGGACTCCATCAAAGGATATGTGGTCTGAACATGACACAAGACATAAGATGGAAATGACAATGTATGTGTGACTATAAGAATACTTAGTTGGCTCCCCAAACCCCAAACCAAAAGGGAGTAATTGATAGGCTTCATCTAAATCATCTCATCTAGAGGGAACCCAAATGAGAGATAAACTCCACATGAGTCCATCCTCTGAAATAACCGACTAGTCTCCTCGGTATCCTTGGCATGTCAAAAAAATGACACATACCATGTGACTCTTAAAAGAACCCCGATATACAAAAAATTATCACCAAGTCTCATGGTCCCATCCATACACTGTATATGGTGATCACATTGAGGTTCCAACAAAAAACCCACAATAATCTAATAAGGTACTGAAATCATAGAGATGAAAGGGATTTAACATGAGGTGAAGGTAGAAACTTGCATCATAGTACACACAATGAGAGAACAACCATTCTGTATGGCATGTAGAATGAGATGGGACAATCATTAACAACCTGAAGTCGATGATCCATCCTCTCCAACACTTTTGGCACTCAACTGAGAGATGCCATTCAATTAGTAACATATAAAAACAGAAAAACCTAGCCCACCCTCATGATACTTATCTGTGAGATCATTCTTGAAGGACATCATCATGGAATAAGTGACACAGTGAATAAACTACCCCATATCCTAATGTAGGGCATCCAACCCAGGGTCAGTTGGGGGACACTAAAACCCTGACTGGGATACTGAGCACATAAAGGGGCATCTAGAAATAACATTAATATGATATAACCAATATTGAACAGGACCATCACCCAAGAAATGATGTTCATGCCGATACCAACAAATATACCAAAGAAAACATCATGATCTCGATCTGAAACCCTAGAGAGCATATCACACCGATATGGGATCATCGCCTGAGTACTGTCGGATATGACGATACCTCAAAACCCATCTTGTAAATCATGAAAGCACCTCATATAAATCTTAAAGGGAATATATCGATACAAAACTAGAGGTTCTTCCCTGAAGGCTCATTGGTCCTCCGTCCCCTACAAGAACAACCTTGGTAGAGGATCGATGCCCATGTAAATGTTGGTCACACTGATTCTGAGAACAACACATTGGAAACACGAAGGGATGTGAGAATCAAGTCAGGCCCCATGGATTGACAAATTATCCAAATAAAATGACTTTTATATCGATGAATATTGATACAACTCACTCCAAACAACATGAATGCACCTTCACTGCATGTACACACAAATGTCAATGAGGGGTCATAGTCTAGTGAAGGGGACATTATACTGAAAACTCTCATCATAGACGAATAAGGGTAATAGTGTGGTGAATGGGATGTGATACCAAAACCCTCGTATCTAAAGGACCTGGGGAACTCACTCAACTCATCTAATCGAAATGTTGAAAACAAGTACTAGGGGGGCCCACTCAACCAATCTAATCGTAATGTCACCATTCGAAACTTGGGGGAACCACTCAACCCCACAAGTTTTCACATCGCTGTGATTCTAGGGGGTCCCACCAAAACATTCAGGTCACTATCACTAACTCAAGTGACCCACATGAAAACTCTTGTACACCACGTCTTCTAGGTCCAAACTGTGTCCAACATCATGTTCTACCTATAAAAACATGCATTATAGGCTATTTAATAATACAAAACGGACCACCAGTGAAAATGTAATATTCACCACAATAGGTCCTCATGGGTCCCATGCCTCAATCATTTAAAACCTATAATATATTTATTCATTGTGATCCCTTTGAAAAGAACAAATAGGATCGACTACTTATTTGTCCAAAACAGAAACCCGGTGAAAAAAGGCACATTTTTCCACAAACACCTAGAACGGTCCTCATGGGGCCAACTCCATGATTAGGTTTATGCACAAAAAAATTATTAGGAAACATTATTCTTACAATTAGGATCATAAATCCACTAATGAAGCATTAATATGATGCTCCTTGCAGAAGATAAGGAGGTTGAATTTATATAATAATAATTTAATATTATTATTATTACTTAAACGTTTCATGGATCTCGACCCTGAACCAAACTCATAAATTTCATGAATATTGATAAAGATGCCCATCCATATGAAAAGAACATGTATTCAAAAATGGATCACATATTTAAGACCTAATTTGTGAGATAAGTTGGTTTAAATTCACCCATACCATTCTGGTCGGATCGTCGCCTGATCTCCGCTAGAAACCACCCCACTGCCTCAGCTCTGTGCCAGAAACCACCACACCAGAGCTACCCTAACCAGATTCTACCATCACCACCACTGGATTCTTTCATCCCCACCCGAAAAACATCCATGTGCCACCTAGAGCACCATGGCGCTCCAAAAATAGATTCTAAAACTGTTTCAGGAAGATCAAGATGTAATCTTCAAAGAAACAATGACGATTCGAACAAAGTCACACAAATAATGGGGAACAAAAAATTAACCACATCACAACTTCCTTTTGGCAGATCACTGAAGTTTTTCGCACTCTGTTTCTGCCGCTGCCTGATCCTGGATCATCTATTTTAATAATCTAAGGTCAATGGTGCATTGGTCCACTAATTCAGATGGTTCTTCATGAAGGAGGAAGGACGGGGATGGGGGATATCATCTTCATGTACAAAGGGGGGATACGATATTTGTTTTAAAAAAGAATTATCTCAAATATGTAGCCCAATGACTCTATCTGAAAACTTGATGTCGATGAAGATTATATATCCCTCAGGTTAAACACAATGTTCCAGACTCAACCACTATAATAGAAATTTGATCTGAGACACCATTCATGAGTTATTCGAACCGATTTCAATAATTAAATAAAATTATTTAATTATTAAAGTTCCCTTGATAAAATTTTCCTCATCTGGCATGCGACTACAAATGTTATACCCCTCCTAGGGTAAACACCATGCTCCAGACTCAACCATGACCTCATATTTCCCATATGGGCTAATGTTTCAATGATAACCTATTACCTCCATGTGCCTTGTATTAAAACACTAATATTTTTATAAAATTTATTCCATGTAGACCAGGCCTCAGAATCTCACACTGACTCTATACCTATATCTTGAATTATTCATAAGAATATTTTAATATCTTACTGATCCAAAACCCAAGTCTTTACACACCACATAACCATTGATGTCTCAAATTTCCAACACTTTTCCAAGATATGGATTTAGTCTGATAAAGAGGTGGTCCAAACTATTTTCAATGTTCATAATAATTCCAAAGGTGTATTATTCATGCCTTGTGATGTTTTCTTCATAAGCCTTGATGGACTCATCTTCCATCTTCATATGTTAGGTAACTATCTTGCCATCCTCTGATAGGGAGGTCGACAAAAATATTGATTGAAAAGAAAATATTTAATTCCCCCCAATACATGGAATAAATTTCCTCTTAGGACACTGTATTCTTGATTAGTGTCCACCACTGATCAGATTCCCCATCAAAACGATATACTGTGAGTAAAATTTTTCTCTCTTTTGAGAACTCGATAACAAAGAATATATTTTCAAAGGAGCTAGCCCACTGTTTCATGATGAAGGGTTCAGAAGATCCACAAAACATGGTTGGCCTTCTTCCCACAAATGATTCAATGGATACCTTATTTTTTCATGGATTAGGAGGTAGTTCCATATGATTCATGTTATTTTTCATAACTTAATGTAACTGATCAAGTACCTTCATAATGTCTTGACCACACATTCCAATCAAATCTTGTATGTCATTAGGTAAATTTTCACATTTCCAATCACATTGATTGTTAGAACGCGTTCTTCTATTTCCCCAAAAAAAATGAACATTCAATTAGGGAGCTTAATTACCATTCTAATAAGGAAAAAATTAAACATTAAACATTAAAGGATAGATTCATAATGGAAAATTATATCCTAACTTGTGGATCCCTAGTTTTAAATCGAGGTTATCCATTATCTATTTACTAACCATATATTCTTATAGGGATCTGTTATTTTATACCATAATATTGGTTCCCACTATGCATATATGTTTACAAATTTATATCCCCTGAGAGTGTCAAACTTAGAGTGCAGAAAGGACCATTTTCTTGCACCAGTTCCCATTCAAGCCTATATCAAAGAATTGATTTCAGGTTTTACCCTAGATATATATGTTCTAAATCCACATCCATTTTTTAATCCAGATAGGGATGCATTTTCTTTATATACCACATAGTCTATATTTAAACAAAATTTAAGGATGTTTTCTTACAATGAGTCTCATCCATAAGGTTCTTATTAATGTTTTCTATTCCTAATCTCAAAAAAATAATAATAAGACCATCCTATGATACCTACTACAGAGACCCTAGCCTTCTAAACGTTTCATTACATGATTTTAATCATAATTAAAAATCCTATTACAATCTATGAATAATAATGTATAGTTCCATGGAAGATATGTAAATAAAATTGAAAACATCGAACTAAATAATACATTTCATTAGAACATACATGGAAATTCAAAATAAAAAATGGGATAATATAAAAATGGATTTAGTGTGTCATGGAAATAACATAAAACATGACATTATAACGAGACAAGGCTCACCACACATATAGGATCACTATTCAAGGTCAACATCCAAGACCTTTGCACATAATGTCTCTTGGGGAAAAAGATTATTCAATGCATTGGAGTGTTATATGGTCTCCTTTATTATGATATTTTCTTGAATATTCTTGCCACATATGAAATCATACATAATCAATATTACAAAAAAATAAGGGTTACCGATGGAAAACATTGTGTATCATAATCATGTAATAAATCCTAAAAAATGTTCAGATCATACATGGTTTAAAAAAGGAATTAGAACATACATGGAAATTCAAAATAAAAAATAAGCATATATCATGGTATTTGATGTCAAACATAATTGATAAGAATTAAAAAGCATATTAAAAAAATTATAGCATTAAAACAATTTAGTGGAGTGTGATTGAAAATAATAAAGAGATTTTAAAATAGAAAAGTGAATAAATATTTATATAAAAATATATGGGAACCAATAACGTTTTCATAATAATGATTCTAATTTTATAAAAAATGGTGGCTTAAAATAGATGGTAGAAATCACTTGATATTTGATATGAATTAGGGGTGTTCCCTAAATGATTTTTTCTTATCGGGATGTATTGAGGAGTGATAAAAAAACATATATATCCCCAATATTTAATGTTGAATGGAAATTCCTTCATGATTTTAACAAATTGAAAAATACTTTATAATATTTACATAAAAAGTCCAAATGAATTATTTTGGGTATGAATAATGATGGAGAATCCAGAATAAATAATGGAGGTTCAGGTAGAATCAAATTCTGTAATTCTGAAGGTGTCCTTCACTTGATATTAATTTCATAGATTACCAAATTACATTCATTAATTAATATTTCCATAATATATTATTCATGTAATTTATTGTTTATAACCTTATTATGTTCATTTATGATGTTTTTGATGGGTTATGAGGATCAATTTCACTGGTTGGGAGCATTTGTTTCCTCGGTTTCAATTATTTGGTTACGTATATACATGTATGTATAAAAATTTAAGATGACAATGGTTATACAGAATTGAAGTTGTGTGTTATTAGTTGAAAACATAAAAATACATGTTTATAAAATTCATTTGGTTATTCAGAGTGATGATTAATAATTATATTAATTTTTAATGATTACTATTTTGGTTATTGGGCGTTTTTTATCACAATGAACAAATGTTTCTCTATAAATTAAAAACATGCGAATAAAATATTATACAACCTCACATAAGACATAATACATTTATTAGAGTCTGGATCCACCATAATAATTGTTTCATGACTTGAATTGAAGATGGTAAAAGAAATTTTAAATGAATTGTCCTTGAATGTTGTTAATTAACACATCTCATAGGGTGTTTTCATTTCTAGTTTAAAGGAGGGGAAATGATAGATGATAATAAATTATTCCATTATTGAATAGAATATTTTCTATATGTAAGGTATTAGAATGATCATAAAATTTGAATTAAATGAGATGAGGGAAGAAAAATAATGAAATGAACTTGATAGAAAATAAAACAAATGAAAAGAGGATTTTACATGTTGAATATATCATCCTTGAGAACCTATTAAGGGTAGAGGATTTGTTCTTTTGAAGAGACCATGGGCTGATAGACATGGTATTGGTGCTTATGAATCTATTTTAAAATAATATAGACTAGGAATAAGGCTTCATGAGTGTCAATATAGTAGGTAAATTGGGGTGGTATTTATAGTAGAGGAGAGGAGGGGTTTACCATTATTTTAATTATTTGTTTTGTATTATTTTTAAGAATCTAAATAGTCATGAATATGGAATGAAAAATGTAGTAAATGTGGAATGTTAGTTTGAACTAATTTCCATTTAAATCATTAATGACTCAAGTATGATGTGTAAATTAACAAATTTTGCCTTTATCATAAATTATTTTAATTTACTATTCACCAAAAAATTCAAGTATTTTAGAGGGATCCCAAATAATCACCCCTATAATTTTTTGATATGTAGAATTAAAAAAACACCAGTTTAGGAATACAATTATCTAAATATGAAAATTTTAATTTTAAATTGTAAATCATTTTTTTCTTGAAATATAAAAATTTTAAATTTAAAAATTATTTTATAGAACATTAAAAATTAATTAATGCCTCATAAAATTATCTAATAATAATACATTAAATTATTATCTTATGAATAGATTGTATTAAAATATGTTTTCATTTAAATTATTAAATTAGTCATAAAATTTTTATTAGTTATTTATAACATAAAAAATCCTATCACTTTCATATTTTCACTTATAAGATGGATAAGATTTATTAAAATCTCATTGTTAAGGATACAATTAACTTATCTAATTCACTATTTATAAGAGTAAAATTATTATTCATAAAGGAAACATTACTAATCTTAAGGATAACTGACTATTCATAAATAATTATTTTTATCCTATCAGACTCTAAACATCTGACTGATTGCAACTATATATGTCACATTTTCAAAATTTAAAACATAGAAGTGGAAATATAATTTTTATAGGTCACATTGTATTTTTTAGTTCATAAAAACATGTCATGACATTGTGTTTCCAAATGTGATTTTATATGACTATATTATATGAATAAATTATTAAAATGGAATTCCATTGATAAAACTTGGGTTCATTAACTTAATTAAATTGTTTCATCTAACAACTAGATGAATCAATTCCATGATTAGGCACTGACCAACTATGTGACATACCTACATCATCCCTTAGCTTGTTCATGAAGAAGAGTTATTGGTTCACTATCACATTTAATACAATTTGACATGTGATATTCAAACTATATACGTTGAAATTCTAGGGATCATCCTCAAATAACATCACTCAATAAAATTCTTCTCATGAACAAGTAAAAAAACATTGGATCTCAATAAAATGATCTATGTCGAATATAATAGACTGATTCCCATTATTAAAATGTATAAAGTATACAGATCAGTCAATTATAAAGAAATTCTTATAGAATTGATCATAGAAACAATTATACATATATATGTATAACCACCCCTCATGCTAATATACCCAATTAAAAACATCCATATATCATTTGGATGATCCGTGATGATTTCAACTTGTAAGACACACTCTCCTTTATGAAGAAGTCTTCATATTCTCAATCATCATGAGTATATCCTCAACCCACATATCATTCTCATAGGGGACAACATCCCCAATAATTATTAGGGGATTAAAATGTTTAAATTATATTATTAAATGTATCAATGTTAGTTCATTTCTTAGATAACTTTTTATAGACAATACTAGTTGTGGAGACCCTCTATGATAAGGGAATTGGTTCCAAAACTATGAATATATTTTTATTGTACAAGGATAAATATGTGACACTATATTTGGTTCTGGTCCCACCACCTTAGGATCATAGACACCTCCACCATCCAGGTGCTTAACCTAAGGTTTTCATGGAGGAATATATATACAGTTCCATATACATTACACAAAACATGATACCAGAATGAAAAGATATTGATAAGGGATATAACATATCTAAACACTCACTATACAATAAATTTCTAACCCAAATTCCCACTATTGAGGATAATTCTTAAAGGTATTCATATTTATCTATTATGGTTCAATTATATGGATCTTCAATTTCATGTTATAGAGGAAAACATTTAAGTTAAAATTTAAATAATCATTTAATGGAATACATAATTTTGACTGTCAATGAAATTATCTTTTTCAAAAATATATTAAATGGATCTAGTATAGAAATATCCATTGTTACATTATAATATCCAAATAATTATATATCATAATGGGAATTTCAGATAACATCATCATTCATTTTACATTTAGTCATTATATGTAACAATACTATAATGAATTGTTCAATTATATGGGCCACCAATCTAAATTTATACAAAGATATAAATAAATTTTACAATTGTATTCCATATAATTCCATTAATATAACATTCTAAATCAAATATACAATTATATATAACTCATTCATGAGAAAATAAGTTATAAAATCATTCACCATAAAGATATATGGTAAAACACAATTGAGATTTATGTGGGCACATTAATTAACAAGAAACATTTCACATTTTGTCTATAGGGAAAATTATGATTTACAGATATAAAAACCAATATATATCTGTTAGAGAAACAAATAAGGAAATGAAATATGCATGCCATGAAATATGCCACACATATATATTTATCCAATTATTAGGATGTAAGAGATAATTAATACATTCCACACCAATAAATCATAAAACCCAGTAATCATACAAATATACATAAGTCGAGTGCACCACCCAATATGAAATTATTTTGCTTATAATATACTAAATCCAAAACAATAATTACCAACCTTTGATATTAGGATTTTCACCTAAACTAGGGTTATATACTCACAATCATGGAATATTACCTTGTTTAGAGATATCCTATCATATTAACTAATAATAAAAATATTTAATACAATGTATGTCAAACCCTTTGATACCACATTGAGATATCCCAAGCACAGTTCATTAATAAGTAAATTAACTAAGTAGTATACATGTATTCAATCAATTCTTTATGTTGCAAAAGGCTATTTAATAGTATTGGGGGTCTATGATGGGGTTGTGGGGAGACCACAACCTTTTTTTAGAGTGCATCACAGGGGTAAATAATAAATATTTTAATGAAACATAATGATGAAATTGATTAGAAATATTCTTAAATATAATAATGACCAACATTATTTTACATAGTGTAATATAAATGGAATTTATTTCGTGGTGCTACAAAATTATTAGTAAGGGTAATGTGGTAGAATATATTCAAATAACATGTTGTAATAAATATAAAAAAATGAAAAATCATAAAATCCCATAGAATCATAAGTGAAATCTCTATCTTATTCACTCATTCTATAATATATCATGAAATCAAATGTATATAACTGGGAATATCGCTTTATTCATATAAAAATATATCTAGTTAATTTCAGAATGGATTAGTAGCATGGAATGGATTTGATTGAAACATAGTTGAACAACAAAATCAGTTCCTAAAACTATCAATAATTTGAATTTAAAATGTAATTGTTGGAAGGTATAATAATAAAAAATTTATTAAAAACCCTAACCCATGTTTTCTTATGTTTCTTTTGATTTGCATGTTTGATCTTACCTACTCTATCCATTGAAGGAATTTTTTAGATCATTTGACATCCTAAATAAATATAATCCCATTAATTGAATCATATAACAATGGATTTATTTTTTATATAATATAATACCTTAAACACACTATTAACATATATATTTCACCTTACTAATCTTGTTCAATATAATGGTTCACATGTAAAATTTAACCCTAAAGGTTTCTACCTAATTCCTACGAATAATCTTATGCGGCTTCAGAGATAGAAATTATTGTAGACCATGAAGATAATCCAATGTTGTTTGTTCCTGCATGATAAATCCAATTAAATAGTATTAGTAATTAATAATGTAATTCATTGATCAGTCCCATGAGTGGTATCGAACATGGCAGTTAAATTAATTATTCGGCTAGCATCATATTAACTCGACCATGGAATTTAAAGTTGTTAATACGTGTATTTCTCAAGGAATGCCATGCCATTATTGTAGTCTTGATATATAACTATTTTCAGGTATAATATATTAAAATATCAATTATCCAATATAATAATAGTATTACTAATCTGCATGAATTATAATTTAACAAGGCCCATGTTACATGGTATTACCATCAACATATTAAATTATTGATTTATATATTTATTTAATAGAAAATTTGTCCCAACTGAAGGGTTGTTTGAATTCATTAGTATCTTATAATGGTTTATCATATAATAATAACTACCAAGGGGTAGAAATATTTCTCAGTAAACATTAAAAAAATAGGGGTACATGGGAGAACCTCAGTCAATGTCAGTAAAATTCAATAAATAATTTAATCATTATTGAGGCATGGTAGGGAATGTCAGACTCACAACACATGACACATGACATTGACATCATGACCATTATGGTTAGGTACAAGGAAACCTATCAAATACCATTATATTTATCCTCATACGATATCAAATTTATAAATAATTCAAAATATTAGAATATAGAAATCCAAATAGACACCCTCAAAATAGGGAATATTAGTTCACATGAAAAAAACACATGATATGTTATGGTATATAGGGAAAAGACTAAATTTTAATATTTATCATACCATGGGTGATC
Organism: Viscum album; assembly: GCA_963277665.1. Lineage (NCBI taxonomy): Eukaryota > Viridiplantae > Streptophyta > Magnoliopsida > Santalales > Viscaceae > Viscum > Viscum album. Next base: position 1,736,842,883 of record OY728132.1, on the reverse strand, counting down.
CGATGTGTCAAATGATAGTAGAATAAAATTTTAGATGGAGTAGTTCCCCCAAATCCTAGGATATGATGAAATTCCCTAAAGTTGGGAAACAATGGTTCATTTTATAGAGGAGAAAAGGGATATGAATGTTTAATGAAGTGAAAATAATATTTTAAATATATAAAAATTATTCAAGATTTTTACAAATGGTTTTGAAAAACACAACCTATTGTGCACACCTACTATCTATATTCACACCCCATCGATGGTTAATACACATGATTAGATAAACCATGTGAAAACCATAGGATTAGAGCTATCCCCAGACCCACACTCCACATAGTATAGATCAACAGTTAGTCAAACCCTGTAATTTTCATCAAATAAAATTAAAATCCTTTCATGTCCATTATTAATCAAGTTTATAGTTAAAAAAATGTGACACACTCTAAGGACTACATAGTTGGGGAGCACAGTCAGCAACAATCTTCTATTAACAATGTTCCTTCCCCTTTCTTTAAGAAAATTAGATCTTCGGGCCCCAAAAAAATCCCTAACAATCCTTGAACCACCATAAAGACATTATCACTCCCATTAAGAGAAAAACATTGGTTTTTAATGGAATTACAATGATCCATACCATTATCATAAAATGAGATATTAAAAACTTAATTTTTTATAAATGTGATATAATCACTATACCCTTCTAACTCGGTTTTTTATTATAATGAGTTCATTTTTTGGGTCAGTTTTTCTACCTATATTAATGGTGAAATAATATTTAAAAATTACTAATCTAAGTAATTAATTGTAAAATGATTTAATAATTAATTATTTAAGAGTTATTCATATTTATGGAGTTATAATCTTAAAATTTATACTCACCAAACAATTCATGTTACTACCCACCCATAAACATTACATATTATAGTGATTTTAAAATAAAATTCACATTATTGTATTACAGAGGAAATTTTTTGTTTGGAGATTCAAAAAATTAGGATAAACCGTTTCTATGAAAACACATACATTACAAGTAGAATCTTCGACGAAGAATACATTGTTTCTATAAATAAAGTCATTCAAATGAAGCATAAATAGTTTTTCATGATAAATATTCACAATTTTATTAATAGAATCTTCCTTGTCTTGAATATCCAATAAAACTATTAACAAACATTTATAAACATTGGATACGAACAATAACATGTAATGATACAAAAAAAGGAAGAATGAATTCATTAGTACCAAAATACTTATAATGATTCTCATCTATCAAAATTATCATTGGTATCAAAAGAAAAATAATAAAACTTAAGATATAACCTTTTAAATAAAATTATTTTCATATAACATTTTGTTGAAAATATTAAAGGAAAAACAAAACCAATAAAAAATCATAGAAACATACATTTTTACAATAAAAAGGGAACCATCTTTTCAAAAACACCATTATCATACCTTTCAAAAATCAAATGTTTTCCATGAAAAATAAATATTCAACATAAAAAATTTGAAAATGTAACATGGGAAATAATTTTTTATATCAATATTACAATATGAATAACCAATATGGTAATCTTCAATCTCCGATGTACCCAATTCATTGGAGGTTATAATATATCCACCCATCCTTGGTTTTTCATAGAAGCACCCATAATAGGCTAATATCAGAACCACACATCCTTGTTTTATCATGGAACCACTTTCCATTGGTTTATAATGGAACCACCTGTCAATATTATCAATTCAAATGAACCATACCATAAAAATAAATCAAGAATGATTTTATCATAAAAAACTCTTTTATGAAAATAAACATTCCACATTGAAAACAATAATTTTGAATATATACACACATAAAATAGAAAAAATATATTGAAAGTAAAAATATATAAATGTCTTGTAATTATAAAAATATTAATAAATCCTAAAGGATAAAACTTCCATACATACCTTTTATTTAAAAATATTTCTTTTGACTTTTGTAAAAAGTAACATTAAAAAAATATTTCTTAAAATAACGTTCATTTCATAATACCTTATAATTTTTTTGTGAATTTAATTTTTTTTAGAAATTATAAAATTAGAATTTTAAAAAACTCATTTCCATATAAATAAATTCATAAAAACAATTTAATAACATTAAAATAGTTGATGAAAATTTATCAAATAAATAATTATAATAAATAAAATAAGGATTTTTAGTTAAAGAGCCGCATAAATTGGGTCAGACATGTCACAAACATTCATTATCTTCGAGAATAATAAACAAAGAATAATTATTTACATGAATTAGAAAATTTTTCAGGTTTATTAATAATTATATTTCACTTCATACTATTTTATAAAAATTACACAATCATTTATGTTCACATTGGACGCATTGATGACATTCGGTTCATAATGTCATAATGTCATTTGTATGATGACTATTCTCAATGTGATCATCATTCCATCATCTCCAGAATGATACTCATGAAATATATACTATATAATTTTATTAAATGTAATTATATATTTATTCCATGTACTTTGGTTATGGAATAATAAACACATCACATCGTGGAGGTGACAATCCACATGTATACAAGAACGATGTTATCATTTTTTTGTAAGTGGAAAGATAATAAAAAAATATATATTTTAATTTAAGTATGAAAAAAATTTCCTAAATATAATTAAATTTTCATTTATAACACATATATTCAAAATTATTATCCTTATTTCCTTGCACGCAATGTGTTAGTAAAAAATTACTAATATTGCTATGAGATGGTGTAGTCCACCATAAAATGAGTTTCATTATAGTATCCACGCATGGAATGGAACATAGGGTGGTATATATAATATCATGGATCGAGAAGTATAAATATGTATATTATATAATATATATATATATATATATATATATTTAGTCTATCAATATATCAATACATGAGAGGAGATAATGGAAAATGAGTGACATTGGTTCATGAACCAGTAATCCTCCATATACACAAATGATTTTTTTATATACTATTTGGTGGAAGTGGATATGGATTTTAGAGATTTTATTATAATAATAAATATTAGTATATGGTGGATATTGGATTTTTTACTTTATAATTGGAAAAAAAATCATTAATAGGATGTAGAAGAAAAGTTATTATTTAAAGACTCACTAAATATGATTTTATTATATTAATGAATCCTCCTTTGGTTATCCTTTTTGGGACTCTAGGGATTACATTTTTGGTTAACATGATGTTTATAAAATATATAAGGTTGTTTTAATGGGAAATGGGTTGGAATGATTCAATAACAATGGTCCAATCGAGAGAATTTATGACAGAATGGGGGAATTTATACCTTAGGAGGGGTGTCTTTACGTTACTAAATAATTAATTTTTTGTATTTAATGAAAACATATTTTTAGTGGAATTAATTTCAATGAAATTGGTAAATAATTAACATTTAATTAATTTTTTTAGTCAAGAAAAATATAAACCAACCACTAAACGTTTTATTGTATAGATATATTAGTCATTTATCATTTAATATTAACCCACTACATTATTTAACATATATTGTGGTAAATCATTTTTTACCACTGTTATTTTTTTATAACTAAAAAAATTTAAAGTTACTAAAAAATTTGGACATTATCATTGAAAATATAGTATCCATTATGAAAAATTGAAATCATAAAACTTTTATAATTAAATTGAAAACTAAATAATGAAAATAACACTAAAAAAATTACTGAAAAATTCCATTTTAAAATATTAAATGATTTTCTAGTAAATATAATTATAAAATAAATTAAAAAATCTATAATTAGATTAATTAAATTAAAATAAACTAATTAAAATATTAAACTAATCCATATCATAATTTTACCTTGTAAATAAAATAAACCTTCCATAAAAAATAGTACTTTTCATTATTCTTTAAAAAAATAAAATATTTCAAAAAATTATAAATATTTAAACATAGGTTAATTTTGATATGGTGAAATAAAAATTGAAATTATTTTTATTAAATAACTTTCTAATGATAAAAAAAATATAGTAATTGTGCATAAAATTAATAATAATCACTATTTACAAAAATATTGTTTTGATGAATAAAATGATATTACTAAAAAAATTAATATAATGAAATTAATAAAATATATTAATTATTTTCAATGAATAAAATAATACTTTTTAAATTATTAGGGAAATTTAATTTTTCATACTATGGTTAATATTCATTCCAAATAATTTAGGGGCTATGTTATATTGATCATATTTAATTAATAAGATTAAGTTGTTTATTTAACCTCGGTGTTTCATATCTTATTCACATTCAGATATTGTTCCTCTTTTTAAAATATTGTGATGATATATTCTCCCCCCTGATAACTTTTTTACTCCCAATTTGATAACAGGATTGAAAACTATGTGTGTGAATTTTAAAAATAATTTTTTTAAAATCCCACATTGTAAAAAGTATTAATAAAACCACTACATCAGATGTGAGAAAGGAATGTATGAAGGTCACCTAAGATAACACATAATATGTATCCACGTAAGAAAACATGAAAAAGGAAGATAGAATTTAATATCTATTGAATGATAAAGATTGATAGGGAACGTCGTATTAAGAAAAATAGCCACAAAAAAATCAAGAATCGAGAATGGGTTAAGATGCCAATCATTTCTTGGTAATAATATTAATTAGAAAACGTTTTAATTTAAAGACTCATTTCTTATAATTGTGGAATTTCTTTAGCATCTACAAAAAAAATTATTGGAATTCACTCTCATGAAAATTAGATTTTCATACATCAATAAATTTATACCATAATCTCATCTTTGGTTCTAAATGATTATTATGAATTTTTCATTCCCAAAGTAATATATCATCTTTTAATGAATCACATAAATTACAAGTGAGTAATATTAATTCCTCATATTTTTTTACATAACTAAAACGAAAATGGTTAGTAAAAGATAATATAATAATACAAAAATAATAAACAATTTTATTATATAAAATAATTATTCTACAAAATTTCATAGTAATTTACAAAGTTCTACACAGATCATTATGAAAATAAATAACCTCAATAGTCCTAATAAATTTTACTAGTCTAATATTATAAACCAAAAATCATAAAAAATTTATCACATAGTATTCATGGGCTAATTTGTTTAATTTTTCTCTAAATTATATAAATTTATTTTAATATATCATAACAAAAATTTCATTATTTATTTCGCATAATTACCATGATATTATATTAATTTCAATAATTAATCAGAATCACTATAATTCCACAATAAAATCAAATATCACTATAATTCAAACTATATTCATCAAGGTAAATTATATATTATTCTTTTTACCTTAATCAGATAAGGCCACAAAAATCGTGAAAATATTTCAAAATAAAATTTATTACATAGTCAACAAATCAAATTCAGATCCAATAGTTGTCAACACGATAAAATATACGTTCATAAAATGAATTAATTCTTTATATGTCAGATAATAAAAATTAATTTAAAAATCATACTAATCATGAAATCACATACAATAGTGGTAGGTGTTCCAAACAGATCGCCCTTTGGTTTTGTATTCAATAATTGTGGCCTTATCTAATGTGACACGTTGTCACGCAGTCTATGGGATGTGAATTTCTAAAACAATATAATTCTTGTAAGATTTCCTAAAATACAGATTATTATTCAAAATTAGTTTTATATATTCCAAATTAAATAATATTTTTACCCTAAATTTTTATCACATACCTTTAATTTATATCCAATTAATTTAATAGTGCATAATTACATCAAACAAATTTCTACAAATATATCATACGTCACCTTAAAATTTCATAACATAATTCTTAAATGTGGGTTTCAAAGATATTGATCTTATGATATAAAATAAAATTATAAATATAAAATGATATCCTTCATTATTATGCTTACATAACCCTAAAACAACCTATTATCTAACGTTTTATATAACATACATTGATAGAAAATTCAAAAAAAGGTCCACACTAATAGCATAGACACCCAGCCTTAACATGGTTGTCGGGTCCCAGCCTACTAGTCACTACCAATTACCTCTAATACACAGGTCCAATACATGGGGACCAAACACATTCCCCAAAGGGTCATTAGAATAAATAATTTTCCCAAATCTCAAGAAATTTTTCATCCATTCTCCATTGTACCCAGTCACATAAACCTTGGGAAACATTATAGGAGGACACCAATTTTGATCACTAATCTAGGCTAGGCACACATAGTCGTGGTATTCTACTCAGGTGGTATCATGAAAATAAAATTAAACCGTGTTTATGTGAGTCATATAGTTAATTAATTTATTAATTTTTTATATTGGGGTGTTACATTCACCCCTAGATCATAACTCCCTCATTATAGACCCTACAACTCATCCTAGGCAGCCCCACCACACATAAGGTTGGGTTCCTCCTCTGATACTATTGTGACATTCTGATACTAATATATTGCATATTCTACTGATATAGAAATATAATTTTCATAATTATATTCCCATATAGCGTTTCATTAATTTTTTTTATGAAAACCATAGAATCTCTTACTAATATTCCCTATACATTACAAGTGTTAACATCAACATTGTATCCATTTTCTCGTAAAAAAAATTATTTAAAAAAAAATATACTTGATTCCATAATAAATATTAAAAATTTTATTCATGACATAATCCTTGTCTCTAACCTCTCTTGTACCATGAGAAATTCATTTTATAACTTTGGATGAGAACAAAATCTTATTAATTTATATGTAAGGAATAAAATAATTAATTAGTCAGTAAATAATTAAAAACTATTCAATTTTTTAAAAAAATTGGCCTCAATATAAATATTATTTTACCCAATATATCCCTTTTTAGATATAATTTTTTATATAAAATATTTCATATGGAATTTAACAATAAATATAAAAACCATAAAAACATTTTCTAAAAAACGACCCCTTTACCACGAAAAATGAATCATATTATCATAAATTTCAGTATCTTAAATATTGAGAATCACTATATGTGAATGAAATCACATTATGAATCATATAAAATATAATAATTTAACTTTTTAATTTTTTTACATATCACTCCTACAAATATAATAACTAATATTATTAAATTATATATCCTGAGTACAGAAGAATTGGATGTTATAACATAACCACCCATCCTTGGTTTATCATGATACAAAACATAATTAGTATATAATCATGCCAAAAATCTTGATATAGAACTACAAATATCTATATAATAGACATAAATCATGAATGATTTCATCATAACAAATATTCTTTAACGAAAATAAACATTATATATTGAAAAAAAAATTGAAACACTATTCATGAATAATTGAAAACATTTCATTAGAATATAGCAAAATAAAATTTTAAATTATTAATCAAAATATTTTCATTTCATAATGGTGGGAAATTTCATCCATTCTATATATTAAAAATATATTCCACATGACTTTTCTAAAAGTAGACATTAAAAAAAGTTTTTTTAAAGAATGTTCTTCACATAACACAATAAGAGATATATATGTTTAAATTATTTGAGAGCAATTAAAAATTTACCTTATATATAAATTCATTTATATATTAATATATAAATAAATGTATATTTTAAAATATATAAATTAATTACATATATTTTGAATCCAAATAATTAAAACATTTAAAATGAGGTCTTTTATTTAAATAGTCATTTACCTTAGGTCTGACTCATCATGTACGTGATTTATCTTCCAAAATACTAAATATAGGATAAAAATTTACATGTTTGAGAATTTTTTAATGGTTATAATTAACAGTATTTACTTATTAATATGTTATAGTAATTAATTAATTATTTTGGTTCATGTCAGACACATTGATGTTATTAGGTTCATATATCAAAAATGGATTTAGTATGATTACAATTTCCATAGTGGTCACCATTCCATCATTTATAGAATAATAATAATAAAATATGTATCAAATTATGTTAAAAAGTAAACGTATAAATATCATTTTTATATTGTTTTTATGGACAAATAACTTCAATGATTTGTAGAGGCGGTAGTCTACATGCATGCACGAATGATGTTATCATTTTTATATGACTGGAATGGTAAGAGAGAAAATGAAATAAATTATTTTATGTATGATTAAAATTTAATGAATATCATAAAAATTTCAGGTATATCTCATATATTGATAAAAATAATCCTTATTACAATCCACGTAATGTGTTTTAAAAAAACTGAAAACATCGCATCACGAAGTGGTTGGTCATCGGACACGTGAGAAACATTATCATATCCCTCAATGAATGGGTCATAAGACTGTATATGTGATATCATGGATAAAGAAGTAAAATATGTTAGTAATATAATATATATAATTTAAATCAATCATTATATCAATCAATGAGAGGTGATGATGGAATATGAATGACATCGGTTTGTGAGGCGGTAGTTCACCATAGAAATAAAGGATGATTTCATATCCCATTCAATAGAAGTGGATATGGTTTTCTGTTATGATATTATAATTATATATCCTATGTATAAGGAATATACTTGAGTAATTATTTTATAGTTCGTATAACAAATTAACATGAAGTATAATAAAAAAAAATTAAATACTCGACATAGATAATTACCTTCTCTTAATGACTCAACCTTTTGATCACCTCTTTAGGACACTAGGTATTTTATTTTTTGATTAAAATGTCTCCAAAAAACTTAATGGTTTTTTGAAGAGAAATGGTTAGGTATTAGGAGTGATAGATGGATCATATTTTCATTGTGAGGAGGGGATGCGGGTTATTAATACTTGAGGAGGGGTGGTATTAAGCGATTGAATTACTAGTATTTATTATTTAAAGATAATTAAATGTTTTTTTAGATAATTTTTTCATTTATCTTTTATCATTGTCCCACTAGATTATTTTACGAATATTGTGAGAAATCAATTTTTTACCATAGTATGGTTGTTTACCTAAAAATAAAAATGAATATATTACCTAACTTTTAAATTCTAATTCCAAAATGAAATCCACTATAAAAAATTCTAATCACAGAAGCTTTACAATTAATTTTTAAATTGAACCAAAAACATTTCATGAAAATATTTTTTCAGAAAGACGTAATTTTAAAAAATAAAATGTTATTATACGAATTTAAAATATAAAGTATAATTAAAAAACAAATTAGTGTTAATTTATTCCAAAATTAACTAATATAAATTAGAAAATAAATTATCTTATAATTTTACCTTATAAATATAATATAGTTTTTAATAAAAACTCATATTTTCACTATATCTCAAAAATTAATTCTTTATATAAAATTATAAAAAAAATTACCACAGGTAAATTTTTATACGATGATTTCTAAATCTAAGTGCATTTTATTAAAACAATTATTACTGATCCAGAATTGAATTATATTAATTGCATATGGATGAAGTAAAAATATTTTTTTTATAAAATATATTTTTGAAGAATTATATGAAATTAATAAAAATTATAATAGAATGACTATACTAAAAACCTAAACCCTATTTAAAAAAAATTAATACGTTACCAAATTTTATGACCATTATATGTTTTATAATTTGGTTAATAATAATCATTCCTTTCAAATTAACAACTATGTTTTAATAGTAACATTTAATTAATATGATTATGCTATTTTTTATGCTTGGTATTTCATCTCTTCTATAATACATGTCTCTGTTTTTCCTATTAAAATATCAGGATATTATAATTATCTTCCTTTTAAAATTTAATAATCACTAAAAAAATTATTTATAATCATTCCATGTAAACTGTGTAAATATGTTTGTTGAAAATTTTAGGGAACCACAAAAATATATCAAACACATATTATAAAACTACAAGGGTATTAAATTGTTGAACAACCCAATATAACTGTGTATTTACTAGAATTTAAGAATAAATAAATGTAAGAAAACATTTATTGTTAAAACATAAATATTAATTAAAACAATAAACTTTTATTTTATATGGTATAAGAAAGATAAATTATATTTACTTTCTAATGTAATATTTTTCTTCTTATTATAACTACGAATAATTTTTTAAAATTTATTATAAATGACGATAGATATCATTTAAAACAGGTGCTGATTTAGGTAATGGTTTCATTACAATATCACATTGAAATGAGGATTGTTTATAAAATAATGTATTACTTAAAAATAAGCATTCATCCTCCACAAATCCCATTATTATTTATTACATCATTGTTATTTTTTTTGATTTTAAATTTATTCTCACCATTACTCATTTTATTTCAATAATAATTTAAAAATATTACTATATATGGGTCAAACATAACTAATTTAATCTGTCAAGAATCATTCTACTCGAGTTGTGTGTCCATTTTATTTTCATATAAATTTCAAAATATATATATACAAATTATTGTAATGGTATTTCTAATATAATGTAATATTGTTTATAAAATATTTAAATAAATATTTATTTAAGATTTTAGATAGTGGTCATTGTCTATTTATTTCAAATTATTTACAAAAGAGTTAAAGGAATCGTTATTTTAATTTTTTATACACAATCACATTTTATAGGATTTTTTATCATTTTTATTATGATTTTTTATTTTTTTTGTTTTCTCTGTTGTAATTTAATTTATATTTTCATTATCAATAATTTTTTTAAATAATTTGTATTAAAATTTAATATTTTGAACATTATGTTTTCAAAATGTTATGGGTGTATTTTCATTTCATAAAAAAAATAATTTTAATATTATCTTATAACATCATTTATGTTTATATATATATATATTATTTTATTTTATTATGAATCACAAGATATATGCCCTAATTATATCATTCATATTCATTCACTAGATGGATATTTATCATGTATTTTTAAAATATTCATAAAAATGGTTTCATTCCTAAGGGTTAATTATTCTATGAATTAATTTTTATGGCATCAATTTATATTTAGAACACTTATTTATGGTTATTAATTAATTTGTGGTTGGTAAAACTATTCTATATCCATCCAATTCAATAGGAAATTTATTATATATTTTTTATGATAATTAATTTAGACTTAACATAATCCATTTTTTCATGGGTAGTCTATACATTATATGACAATCCAATGCATTTGTTTATGATTTATATCTAATGAGTTGAAAAAAAATCAGATTATTCCTTATCCTCCACGATTCATGCCTCATTATATGAAATAAATTATGAACTTATTTTTTATCTATGTTTAATTAGGCCTTAATTTATAATATATATATTTTCAAATTCCATGATTAAGTTGTTGTAACCAAATATTCAAATTCGCATCAATTACAATCATTGATTTTTATTTAATAGGATTACCTATAACAATATTTTAATCATAGCACATAATATATTTCTATTCCCAAGTAAATCATGTTTGTTTTTAGGAGTGCTATTCTATGAATGATTTTATACATTGAGTATTTTATACAAACTGGTGAAGTCTTATTATGAAATAAAATGATTTTTATTAAAATTCAATTGACAAAAATCATGAATTTTCTATAATTTTCTGAAAAATTATTTTTAATTAATATTAGTATAAGAATAGAAATATACTATGAAGAAAATTTTTTGTTATCTATGTTATAATTAGAGATGGTATTTGCTATTTATTAAGAATTTTTGATGAATAGTAATTGGATACAACATAATACAACAAATGTTATACCAAATGTTCTACATGATTAACCTAAAATATCACTAACTAAAATGATTCTCATATAATATAAGATTAATTTGGATTCATTAACATTACATTTGATTATATGATTTGTTCATCATTTCTGGAAACATCCACCAACTATTATATTTAGCTTACATTTCAACAATAAATTTCAACATATTATGATATGAAAAATTATAATAATGTAATGAATATCCCAATGAGCATACAAATTGTAAGGGTAATGGTTTACAAAATCTCTTCCAAAAACTCACACAATATTTTGATTCTTGAAGAAAAATAATGAATTATTTGAAACTCCAAAAAATTTCATGGATTGAATAATGCTATATTGATTTTATTCTGTTACAACATTAAAATTAAATTATTGATATTTCTAATTGAATAGATTTTAAAAATTATATAAACACAACAAAAAATGAAATTTAGGTTCTAAATTGCTTTTATAATGAAATTATTGTTTTAACAATCAATAATTTTAGACATAGGGTAGTACAATGTTTTACCATAATTAGGAAATTGAGAGAAACAAATTGATTCAATTTAATTGGCGGGGTTTCCAAAGGTATTTTATCATAATTATTTTCCAAAAAATCATTTTATTAACATAAACTATGTATCCCACGATATCATAGAAAGAGAGGATGAATCCATTGGTATACATCAATCTTTCATCGCACGTATTAAATTTTTAACCTATGGTTTTACCATTGATCCTAAACAAATCAAGCATTAATTTGGAGGATTAAAACAAATAAATAATTTTTTTATCGATAATGGACATTGTAATATTTAAAGAAACATTTCCAAGTCATATCATAGTAGATAAAGAAATTGGAGACTCTATCTATTCTTATTGATCTAGGTACAAAAGGAGGGAAATATTGGTTTTTTGTATATAAAATGAATAATCCAATGAGGGAAATAATAATCATTTTCCTCAATACTAGAAATTTGGATTAAAAAATGTCAATTTCCAAAATGTAATTGGTAAATGCATCAGTTATTGGAAGATAATTGCATAAAGTAAAAAACTATTATGTTATTTTATGTGGTTAATTAATGAATTAGATTTAATTTATGATCAACACAATGCGTCAATTTCACTCTAATGATTTAATAATTATTATTATAGAAATTAATCTAACCATTTCACCAATATAAGTATTAATGATGATTATAAATTCTACCAATCAACCAATTAAATTATGAAAGTGGTTTCCTATATAGTAAAAATTATTTAATCAGATCATGAAAATAAAATTGTTAAAGCTAGAATATTCATCACCAAAAGAACAAAACATTACCTTTTTTGATATGAGTTCATCCTAGTTAAATTTAATGAAAATTATTTCTATGAACATTATGTTATCATCCAAAAACTTGATATAAAATGATAAGTGGATGCTAACAGTATTTTGTTGATTTCCATGCTTGTTCCTTACTATTCTCAGGTATAAAATTAGGGTAATGTGCATTTTGTAAATATTTTTTATCACCATTTAGTCAAATTTGATGTGATTAGGGGAATAGATTGGATCCATATTTATGTAATACACTTATTATATTTTAATATAACAAAACCAAATTTTTTATCCCAAGGAAATATCTAATGAAATTTTTATATATTGTTGAATGTGAACAACATATAAAATTCATTATGTAATGTAGGTCTGTATATCACATCATGGGTGTTGTTTATCTCAAATTGTTAGGGTGAACCTTAATACTTTTGATATGATGATTTTTAATGAATATTTTTTTGTTAAATGTATTCATTTTTATCCCCAAAAATATGAGAATGAATTTTCCATAGAACTCATACCTTTATGTATGAATAAATGATGAAACTAGAGCGAATTAAACTAGTTGAATTTGTGTATTTGAAGAATTATAATCTTATAAAATCTATATGTGAGTTTAATATGATAATTTGCTTCACCATAAGATAAAATATTCCTCTTTTATAAAAATATATATTTATAATTGTATTTATTAATTGAATATCACTCACATAAAATGAAAATTTCCGATAATAAGTGTCCACTACCCCCATATTAATGACATTTTAGATAAACATAAAAGTGATCTGTACTTCGAAATGACTGGACTTTATTCTATATATTATGAATTAAAGGTGATAGTCGAATATTTATATAAGATATGTTTTATTGTTGGATACAATTGTATGAGGTCATACTTATTAACTTTAATCCTAAAAATGATTCAGAATTATTTTTATATTAGACTAATATTGTATTTATTTATATATTTGATCAATTTGGGGTAGTCCTTATAGAATATAATATTATAAATTCAATTAATAGGTATTTGAAAAAAAATTAATTGATAATTAATCTAATGAAAATTTTAATGGATAAATTTAGGCATATATGAAACGTTTCAATTATTTATGTAGAATGTGACATTATTTTTCCATGAAATTATATGTGAGGGTATATATAAGTGCAATTAAATGTATTAGGTTATTAAAAAAATTTATTGGAGACCCATTAAATTGTTTTGTTTATGTTTCATTGGATGGATAGATATTATCAATTCATTAGGAGAAATATTTTAATATAGTAAAATAAATTAACCATGTTAATAGGGAAATGGTGTCAACTTCCACTAGATATATGAATGTAATGAATACTTCAAGGATTTTGAGAGATGTTTTTCTACTTCAAATTTTCTCAGAGTACCCTATTGTGGTGAAGGCATCGTGATATTAAAAGATGCATTAAATAAAGAAATGGGATGTGTCTCAATTAAAAATTAGGTGTTGATATTCATTACGTAGATTAATTTAATGAGTAATTAGAAACATTACCTAGAATATTCTATAGATAATGAAGATTAAATTTCATCATTGAATTTATATATGAATTATATTAATAGAAATATGTATGATTTATATATAAACTCACAAGATATTAATTTATATTTTTAAAAAATAGTGTTTGATGATGCCCCAAATTAAATTGTAAGAGGCAATAAAGCACTATGAATAATTAATACATTACCCAAATTTGATTATAAAAAGTGTTTATGAGTAAATAGGAATGAAGTTACATGTTACCTTATGTATTATACAGATTTATTGATAACCAATACTCCTGGATAATAAAGGCATTGTCTTAAGAATAATAAATGAAAATGATAAATCCTACCTTTCATAATTAAGGAGTCAACCTTCCAACAATATGAAGATAAATGGGATATATTTTGGGGATATGGATCTATAGAAGATTTTAATTAATATTCTACTATTTATAAATGATTTTTTTATAATTTTATAATTCAGAAATTGAATATTTTTCATTCTCAACTATAATTTAAGAAGTAGATTTGGGATTATGAACATAGGTCAGCATTCTTTATCCATACATGAAGATTCAGATATATAGATATATCACAAAATCTATACGAGAATTAATATAAGATGACAAATATTTTATATTTTATATCATAAATATTGTTTTTACAAAAATTTAGTTAATAAATATATAATATTTAGACAACTGGCCTATGAATAAAAATAAATTTATAAAATCAAACAATATCACCCTGAATTTCATTGTATTTTATCCAAACACATTTAAAGAATTTAATTCTATTTGAGATATAAAATATCTCATTAAGAATAAAAATAATTTCATTAATGTTTGAGATGATTTTATTCTCAATTTGATATCCAATATAAAGATAAATCTAGTTGTAAGTCTAGAAAGAGTACGAATCTCAATAGTATTTGATCAATGTCCAAGGTTTAATTTCTTGTTCATAAGAATATTAATTCATTATTTAGTTATTATATTGATATTTATTACAAATTATAATTAATATATAGAAATTATATCTTAATATGTTGTTCAATCCATAAATTTTATTCCCTAATAATGAACAATGTAATTTAATGGAAAATTATATCAACACCTTCCCATTTTTCTGTATTAATTTTTTAAAAAATTCCATTTATGAATTAAAATTCATCTATATAATGTGTTGTGAGTGAAGATGTGTAAAGATGAAATATACTGGGGTATTATTGTAGTGTTTAAGATTATGGTCATAGATCATTCTCAATAAAAGATTTAAAATATTCAAACTAGAGATAAGAATATTAAAACTTTTTGAAGAAAATTAATAAATAAACTATTAATCATTAGTGATATTGGTTGTTTGAAATTGAAATCATTTCATCCCTTTTAATATCATAACGGATCTGGGTTTTTATATTTGATAACCAGATAAATATTAGGCCTATATAAATTTGAATCTTCAAAATCTGTGATGAAATGGAAACAATAGTATATCATAATTATCTACCATTGATCTATAACATGTTTATGATGAGGTACATGTATTAAATTTTTTATATTAAAATACTTACCCTCCCCATTAAATAATTATATGTGTAGTACAACTTGAACATGATCTCCCTTATGAGGAAAAATAAATAGAAATATTTGATCTTAGATATAAAATACTATGAAATCATACCACTCATCATGATAATGTTCTAATTATGAATCAATGTTTGATGAACATATATAACAAATGAACCACTTAAAGATGAAAATTTTCAGTCATTTTATTATTAGATTAATGATACATTCATATGAAAATTATCATATTGGGGGTTGAATCCAACACCACAATATTTTATAATGTACATCCATTTAAATAAATATAGAGCATGACAATATATAGTACCTGAAAAATATAATGAAAATGAAGACATGTTATTTAATTGTTATATAATAATAAAATATGTAGTGTAATAAATTCTAAGACATGTAAGTGAATCATTATTATCAAAATTACTATTTTTATAAAACCAAAATTAAATATGTCTACTTCACGATTATAATCTACATTATCAAAATAAACAATGAATATTATACACCAAATTATAACTATAAAATGAATAAAACACATTATAAAAGTTAACATATATTGAAAACTCATGTAGGGAATAATATTAATAATTTTATTTATATGCAATCCTATATATATGTATAGGAATGTAACATGATTTTTATGAATATGTTTCTTGGAAATGTATTCATCATACATATGGATATTCTATATATGGTGAGTGGATAATAATACATCTAATGTGTACATTATTATTTGTCTAATTTCTAAAAAACATTAAAATTAATATAATTCAAACATAATATTTATTTATTGAATTGATTAAAAGATAAATAAAATAATAAATTTTATACTATAAAATTTCTATATTTATTCACCAAGTATATTTTTATTATTATTAAAAAATGATTTAATGTATTTGGTTGAAGGATTTTAATACCAAAAAATTGATAAAATTTAGTTGTTAAAATATAAATAATTAATGGGATGAGATTGACATTATGTAATGTTAAGAGTATTTTTTTCAATAAATATTTCCTATATATCTTGCATATTTTTCTTTTAGTAAATAAAAATAATTAATAATAATTAGTGAAATTAATGGAAATAATATTTTTACAATAATATTTTAAATCTTGTTACAATTTATTTTTCATTTTTTACTTATTACAGAATTAGAATAAATGATATATTATAGTTAAAAATAAATTATAATAATATTGTTTATGTGATGTCTTAATTTTTTATAATAGTTTTTAGAAATTTTATTAAAAAAATTTCATGAATAATTTATTTCATAAATATAGTCATCATAAAAAAACTTCGTTATAAGGACTGTTTAGTTTTTTAGGAATAAAATATTTTATCTATGTTACCATGATAGAGGTAAAATACTATCAATGAGTTCAACTAAGTGTTAATGAAAAAAGTATTATATTTTTTTAGATATATGTGAGTGGGTTATGGGAATATAGACAATACATATCATATATAAATTTTTATCATCTTTTCAATCCACCTTCCATGTAAATGAATATTATACACTCCTTAGGGAAAGAATAATTTTTTCAAATTCACTCAAGTTACCCTATTAAAGGAATCCACTTCCACTCATAATAATTAAAAAAAATCTGATGAATTCAAAACTATTATATGAGAAATTTATCACCGAAAAATAATCTACCATATTTTTGAACCAATTTTAGTAATAACGATACCAAAATAACACATTTACAAGAGGCACACTAAAAGACAAATATTGTCTTAATCATATTTTTTATACACTACATAATCCTAATAATTTATCTAATTCTTGTCAAACATCATAAATATATTATTTTTAATTAATAAAATGTGTTTCATGTCCCAATAAAGTTATTAATGACATATAAACACTACAAAATAGAATTTTCTAACACATTCATATGTTATAACATGTTTTTTTCTAGGTCAATTTTCCCATATAAATGAATTTTGTTATATAGTGTACGTCATAAATAAATATTACGAAATAAATACTACTAATAATATGAAATAATAAATCATTTAATATGTTTTTTTAATAATTTAGAGGTTATATTCCATACATATTCACTAATATTAGGAAGCCTTTTGGTAATCTGGAAATTTTGAAAAATTGAAAAATCTGTAAATGTTATATGTCAAAAATCATTATATAATTAGTTAAATTATAATTATAATATAGAAATAAATCATGAAATTATACCAATACTTCATTATATTTCTATTTATGGTGAATCTTACATCATGGAACATGAACTATAACAATGAAACTGAAACCCAATGTAAAACAACTAAAATGATAATATTAATTTAAACATTACAAAATTAAAAAATTAGTTATATGGAATTATAATTTTATGGTATTATGAATTATAAGTATTCATAATTCTAATATATATGTGATTAAACAAATATAGTACATTATGTCAAAATGACACAAACCAAGATGAAGTATAATGAAATGGGTTATTTCAAATTGTATGTACTTTCTTTCTAAAATCTAATTTATTTCCATAGAATCATTTTATATTAAGAGTTTAAATTTATTACTATCATTCCACTACTCTATGTATAACAACTAACCGAAAATATTTTAAATAAGTGTAAGTGACATTAATATGTCTATTCTATCATGAATCATAATCTTGATTGTCAATATTGTTTATAATTTATTATTGATATAAATAATAATATATATTTTATTATTTATAGGTGTTTTAAATTATCAAGTTAACTTATTATTTTTTTATTGAACTAATTCTATTTTAATGTATTATTTCTTGTGTTTATTTTTATTGACATGAATTTCTATCCAAAATTGATATTGGAATGTTTTTGTACAAATTTTACACAAGATATTATTATCTGAAAATTTTACCCAATTTTCATTAAAATCATTTGTCTAAAATTATTCTGATCTTGATATAAACTAATTATTTACATTCTAATTTTTTCATCATTTATTACACTAAAAAATATTTCCATTGAAATAAATTATATTTAAAAAATGATATTTCTTCGTAGTTTCCGAAGTTATAGTTTAATACAATAATATTTTTTTCCTTTGTAAATATCCTTTGATTTTTCTTATTCACGACGAGATAATTTTTTTCATTATATCATCAATATTAAATCACTTTATGAAATATGGTCATGTGTAGTAAAAATTTTCATGAAAATAATTATTTCCTAAATATTAATTAGAAAAATATAAAATTAGGAATATTTTTTTATTTATCTATAATACATATGTAAACATTTTTATTTTGGGATGTATGTTCATAGAAATACTTTTCCTAATAATTAATTAGTAAATTCATTTTATTTCCTTAATTAATAAATAATGTGGGGTGAATACAATCAATTATTTTGGGTGGGATCATAATTATATAATTTTTCAAATGAAGGGGTATCACTTTATATCTATTATTATTATTAATACGAATTATATATAAACCTAATATACTAATGGAATTAATCAATTATAATCAGATATTCATGATATTGATCCTATATTTGTTAATACCGGTCCCCTAGGCCTGTGTCATGACTACCCAAAGCCCACCATCTATTGGACTAGGTATGGTGACTAGCACCATGATGGAATATCCCAAATAGGGAAGGGATTTACATCAACCCTATACACAAACAGACAGGGAAAACTACACAATGATTACTATGGAGTAGTGAAACATAATAAAACACCACAATGTACAACCAATGAGTTTATAGTGTTTAAACTGAATTTAATGGAGGAAAATACAAGACAAACTAAAAGGAAATTACAACAATA
Source organism: Viscum album (assembly GCA_963277665.1). Lineage (NCBI taxonomy): Eukaryota > Viridiplantae > Streptophyta > Magnoliopsida > Santalales > Viscaceae > Viscum > Viscum album. The sequence goes on along the minus strand of OY728132.1, from coordinate 1,736,822,908 downwards.
TAATTATAAGCTTTAGAGGTAATCCTCCAAGGATACTTCCTGAAAGGTAGGTACACCTCTATGTTAGATGTTAGTGTAGCACACCATGTATATTGATCTACCTTCAAGAACCATTTAGTCCTAGAACCACAAACTCTCAGTCAAAGTTATCTTTCTTCTGTATAAGACACAACTGATGTGGGATAAACCCATGTAGGTGTGAGTATAACAATACTCACTAGATATTTCAAGACATCTGAAGGTCTCTTAGTAATACACGAAGAAAAACACCATAATGGATATACTGCAGAGATAATACCACAAAGAAAGATATCAAACACCTATCTCAAAGTAAAAGACCTAGATCACACTATGTATAAATTATGTATAGAATTAAAGATTATTATTCATAGAGCTAGATCATATTATTCTATTAAGAGTCACAACAGCTGATCCACCCATGTTCTCTTGATGCTGACCCACATAGGATTCTTATGTGCTAACCCAAACATGATCCCTATGTGTTGACCCACATAGGTTCATATGGTGTTGGCCCACACGTGACCCCTAGGTGCTGACCCACACAGGATCCCTAAGTGCTGACCCACACATGATCGTTATTTATTTTTCACTTCATGGCTAGCCACTTGATTCTGGCTCTTAACACGCTTGATTTTGGGAGGATCCTCTCTTCATGTCATTGGTCATAACTAAACTACCATGAACTCCCCCATAGTGTATCACCAAAGTAAAGTCTCAACATAAGGGTTCTAATTCAATAGACAGTGTGTCGAATGGTCATCTGGTCTGTAAGATATATGAGTTTTTGTAAAAAGGCATTGGTTGGATTTGAGTCCAATCCAACCAAGTCCTCAGACAAAGACCGTCAAATCTCATGTAGATTATCTCATTAGTACATCCTCATTGCGAGGGTCCCAACACCACTAATGTGATATCAAAAAAATGCCTACTTTGTGAGATACATGTGTTTTTATAAACATGGTTCAGTTGCATTTGGGCCCGATCGGACCCGGTCAGACCAACCCGACCAACCTAGCCCGGGGGGTCCCACAAACCTTTGTTTAATTCAATCGACTCAACCAAACCCGGTTTGGGTCTTGGTCGGTCGATCCATCCTAGCCAATGGGCCATTCCTAATAGACCTCGTTGGTCCTAGCCCAGCTTGATGAGGGTCCAGTCCGCTGGGTCACATGGGAACTTGGTGTACTCTGGCATGGCCTGAATGGAGCATGTCTTTCCTACTAGAATGAGTCTGGCCCACTAGGTGTGGTTCTAGCTTTCCAGCATGGGTACCACCCTGTTTCTAGGGGCAGAACCCTCTGAATGGGGGGCACAACCCACTTTCTAGGGGTGTGTCCAACCAACCCAATGAACGGCCGCATGGATGACCAATGGGGAATTCATAGGACGTGAAAGTTGGTCACGCCCGGCTTTTCGCCTACCCCATGAATGCATGGGGATCCTCCGTCCACGGTCAGGTGACTATATCTCAACAGCCATGCAAGCATCCTGGAAGCACGCCACCGCTCCACGCAATGCTGGCCCCACTCTACGTCATCCCAATTTTGTGGCCTCTTACAGCCGCAGCTAGTCTATCGCAGTCTCCTGCCTCCACTGTATGCTACCCCCTCCACCCATGACTGTTGGCATTGATGCACCGATAGATTGGTCAGAAGTCCACTAGAGATGCTCTGATGGTCCGTTCTTTGTGCTGCATGTGCCTCCGGCCTCTGGGGAGCATCCTCTTCACCGCGAATCTCACAAACCCATCGTGACATCAGTTCAGACATTTTGTTCACAAAGATAAAAGATGTGGAGGGGAACATGCCCTGTTCGTGTCAGCATGTGCCCTCTGCGTTGAATATTTATAATCATAGTGGGTCATGGGGATTATGGATAAATCAAACTAGAGATAAGATAATCCTAGATAATATCATGTTTCCTCTGGAAATGGGGATGACCTTGTTTGTTTAAGGTTCAAACATTCCAATCGGTTCTAAACATGTTTATTCGTAGAACCGGAAACATCCAATGATTCTATATTCATTTTGACCTACATTCCAAAGGTAGTTGCTCATTAGTTATAGATCATTGAGGCTTAGAAATTTGCATTGGTCTAGAGTATGGTAGGTTGGACTCATCACACCTTTTTTGGGGGAATTATTATATACTCCGAGACTATCTTTATAGATTTATGTTATGTTCGTGAATCCTTATTAAATTACTAAGTATGAAAATGAGCTTTCCTTGGATTTGACAATCAATGATTAATATATATGAGATTTAGAGAATATTTTATATGTATTTGAGGTTCTTAATCGATAGAGATTCTTTTTTTAGAGATTCTTAGTCAATGGTATCCTTTAACACATTATATAGAGATCTCTTGGTCATTATGATTACCATACTGGTTTTAAAACAACTCAGTGGGGTACTTGAAGTTTATTTTCGTTCAGAAGGACATGGAATTTTTTATAGTTGGGATCATACCAGCAAATGGGATACCTACGTATCCTTATTTAGAAAGGGAATCAAAACCCACGTAGTTCTTGAATTAAGATATAGTTTAACATCATATGGTACAAATGATAATTAATGGGTGATGGGCTTGAACCTTAGAAAGGCTTCCTACGTACTCTACTTTTATGTCATAGATCAAAGTCCACGTAGTTCGATTAATGAATTGTGGGGATTATTTATGATTAACGGTCCAAAGAGATGTGTCATGGTTACTTTTACACTATAATCTCACATGATTCATGCTCGGTGTGAAAAAAAAGAGGTATCGGTAAACCTAACGATTTGTGTCACAGAAGATGCAGTCACAAAAAATGATGTGGGGCTTACGTACATATGACTGCCCATATAGATTAATATCGAGACTTAATTCAAGGGAGAAGCCTAGGAACAAGGTCTATAAAGGTATATGTGCTTTATGGAGATTTGGATACTTAACATAGGACTTAATCTTGAGAAGGATGCCCAAATTAGAGGGGACTTATGATTGGGTTTTATTCCTGAGAAGGAAGCCCAAATCAAAATAAATTAAGACTGTTTAAGAGAAATTATGATTGGGGCTTACTCCTAAGGAGGATGCCCATATTTGGTAACTTGAATTTGGGGCTTACTCTTGAAGAGGATGCCCAATTTAAGAGAACTTGGACTGAGGCTTATTCCTGAAAAGGAGTCACGGGTTAGGGGACTTGTGATCTGGGGCTTACTCTTGAAAAGGAGGCCTAGGATAAAAATAAATTTATACTTGGGGATTAATCCTGAGGAGGACGCCTAGATTAAATATCATCTCATCTTAGAAGACGAGGTTGAATGGAGTAAATCTCTAACCTTAGTGACATAAAGATATGTAAATCACTTGGTTTTGAGAGATATTCCATGGAATTCCATTCATATAAGGAAACCAACAGTTGAACAATGTCATAAATGACTTTAAAGAGTGCTTTAAAGGATAAATCATGAAGAGGAGAGGTGGATTTGAAGAAAAGAGTTGAATAGATATGAGGGGAACACAAAAAGAGGTAGGCGTGCAATCCCTATTTCAGTGTGCAAGTCTTGGTCGCACAAGTATACTTGCGCGACACATGTATACTTGCACGATGGTCAACCCATAGGGTAATACATGGACAAGGGTTGACTCAAGCCTTTAGTATTATCCCTTAAGGCTTCCAAAAGAGTGGTGTGCCAGTTCTGTTGAAGAGATAGGGCGGGCGCAGGTGTGGCCATTTTCCCATAAGGGTTAGACACTTAGGCTCAAAAGTGTTGATGAATTCCAACACTTTTTCCTTGTTCCACCTCTTTAGATCATCCATTCTAGGTAATAAATTACCTTAGAAGTGTCTAGAAGACTTCAAGTAGAGACTAGGGCTTCGAGAGCTTAAATCTGACTTTTGGAATTTTCTATCCCCGAAATGGGGGGCCCACAAGGGGTATTTATAGGCTACTGAAGGCCTTGGGTGAAAATAAAAAAAGGCGTGCAAGTCACCTGTGTGACCAATATGTGGCACGCAAGTAAACCTACGCCACCATGATGAAACTTGCGCGGCCCATCTTTAAACAAATCTTGGATCATGCCTTTGTCAATTTTTTTTATTTCATCAATGGATGAATATATTTGTCCTAAGGTATTCCCCCTTTTCATTCTTTAGACTCTATGACGAAAAGGAGAATAAAAAAATTCCCATATCAGAGTTCGATCTAAAAGGAAAGGGGATTTGGTTCTGAGGTATAGGAGAAAACTGAAGAACTGCGGCGTGCATGTTCTGAGTGCACAGGTCGCGGTGTGCAAGTGTGAGTCATGCAGGCTATGGTGCACTGGGTGCGGCCATCGCCTATAAATATTCAGCCATTGTCGTGAAAAGAAACCGAATTTCAAACCTTCCTGATCTCACCTCACAAGTTTCTCTGGTTGTGCAAGGGTCTGGATTTTCCGCTTGTCCGCTTAGGTACTGTTGTCTACGGGTTGTTATTTCTTTGTGTCGTGCTTCTACAGAGGTATTTGGACTTGTGCAGTTATACCTTCCCACCCAAACTTGTGCGACCAAACTAGACTTTCATTCCAATCATGAGACTTCCGTGCCTTAATGCCTTAGCCATTTTTTCACTTTTCTTCATATATTTTATGAAAAATCAACTTACTTAAGAGTTAATTATTCAACATCTGTCCATATTAAATGGATCACAAAATAATTAGAATGGATAATGAGGTGGATAAAAAGAGGATTGATGACATGATGAACAGTGTTGGCCATGATTATTATGATACCTACGACAACACTCTCCCAAATTTGGATATGTACTTGAAGAACTATCATGTCAACTTCCCACAGAGCATTTACTTTCCTTTAAATGGCCATGGTCATCTTCAAGGAGTAAATGTTCTAGTGGAAAATAATTACATGCCCGGGATGTAGCCGCACTGCTATGCCTCTATTTTGGTTATGCTTTGTATTAAGAGCAGCAACAATGGTGTGAACTGTCAAATTATTCTTCCATGACATTTCCTTGCAGATATAAAAATGGCACATCATGGGATGATATATTTTCTTCTTCCGGTTGATGGAGCGAAGACTATCATGACATTAGAAACAATATCTAAAAAGAGTACTCTCTCCAAATGGAACTTTACTTCCATTTCTCCATTATCAAGTCCATGAATCCATCTTCCAAGTCACTTGGATAGAAACAGAGTCACTATTTGATCAGAAGAAAATTTTCTCAAACTGTATTCAAGAACATTCTTTTACAATTGTTCCATGAAGCGTCGGTATCACTGCATCTCATATTGTATCTAGTGGAGTGAATGAATTACAAGTGGTTGCTGATGAATATCAGAATTCTATAAATCAAATGAAGAGTTATGTTGAAAGCCTCTTGTAATTCCTGAAAAAGAGAAGAGACTCTAGTCTGTGGATCTCCTATTAACTTTTGTGCATCAATGAAAAATACTTACATCATTAATCATTTTTGTCTGCATTCTTTTACTACCTGCTTAAAATTTTTACCTAATCCAATGGGCCTAGTAAGCATGGTGTGATTTTTTCTAGGATTATATAAATAACCCTACAAACTTTTAATCTTTTTTATTGATCAATGTTACCTAAATCATAAAAAGTATATGTTTAGTGAGTTGGGAGTTGATTTTTTGATCATAGTTCCCTTTTCTTTTGTAGGAAGTTTAATGTCATGCACATCGGACATAGAAAAATAATTTTTAAGGTCAAAATACCTTTGACATAATGGATTAAAATTGAATCAATTCCTTGATAATTTATCAGAAAACATATTACCATATTCAAGTATGGAGGAAAAAAGTAATCTATGACTTAAAGAAATTTTTGAATTTGAGGAATGATATGAAAAAAGGGATAAAAGGCATTAAAAGAAGTATTTCCCAAGAATGAAGTTACCACTATTTAAAAAATTTGTTAGGGGTTGAATTATGCAGGGCCGCTTAAGGGCATTGGATGCATAGTCAAATAATATAATCTTTTGGCTGACATGTTTGTTGTGTAGACTACTTATGCAAGGCTGCCTAAGGGAACGTGCTGCATAGTCAGGAAAATGGACTCTCATAAATTTTACATTTTTATTACTAAAAGGCCAGTGAATGTTTTTGGAGATTCAAAATTTTTAAAGCATAATGTATGTTGTATGGAGAGTGGTACTTGAATATGGTGAGGATATTTCCAAACAAGATTATCAAAGAATTGGATGAATGTCACTCCGACGAAGGTCTGACCCAAATGTAGGGAAGGGAAATATAAACTGTAGACATGAATATTCTCAGATCATGAATGAAAAGTATGGGAAAAATATGTTATGGATGGCTATTTTTGAGGATCCCTACATTTTATAATTAAGAAAAATAAGGAAAAAAGATGTTTCCCTCCAAAGAATGTTGTTACCACTCTTTAACAAACCCATTATGAGGTTGAATTTGCAGGGCCACCTAAGGGCTTTGGCTGGATATTAAAATAATAGTATTTTTTGGGTGACAAGTCTGTTATGTAAACTATTTATGCAAGGCCGCCTAAGGGCACATGCTGGATTGTCAGGAAAAAGAACTCCTGGGTTTCAAACATTTTTTTATTAGAATTCGAGAAAAGGGTTATGGATATTTGGAAGTATTTAAGGTTAGGAGTATGACAAATGAAAATGGGCATTTTACAATGCATGTAAGAGATACAAAGACCGATTCTAATCATAATTATGCAATGAATGGGTCCTGGATTAAGGTGTCACACAACACTATGTATCACATAAGGATGGGAATCAAGCCATACATAGTTCTAGAAATTCAGTTTAACATCATTTGGGACGAGAGTGTAGGAGATATTAGTTTAGGGTCATAGATCTCCAACCATAATAAGGAATAAAAAGTGTGTGTTATATAAACTTGATGTGAATGAAGACCAGGGTTTTCATACCACATTTATGTTTTCACAGGGGACTTTTTTAGCTAAGGGACTGAAAGTGGAATTTGGGGTTAGTCCCAAAGACTTGGGGATGGATTCTAGGGATGCTCAAATGTTCCTATGTATCCCATAAAGATGGGAATCATGCCACACATAGTTCTTAAAATACCCTTTGTACAGATTTGGATCATACAAGTGAAGGGTGAAAGGAGACTTTAGTGCAATGATGGTTTGACCCAAGATAAAACGTTCGGGCATTGCCATATATGTACATAATCTTTAAAATACAAAATTATTGGAGATCAATGTAAATAATGATTCTCTCTCATGTGAGGGTGTCAAAGAATTTTGTAGTTTATTGTCGTACAGGAAAAACAGTGAGAATAGTTTAACGTCATATATCAAGGACAATGGTGAACTAATGTAAACCTTATTGGTTCTAGGGGTGGAATCGCGAATAAAAATCATATGAGATGGTGGTGAACCGATGTAAAAATATTGGTTTTGTTCTTTATCCTCCGGAGGTTTCCTACGTACCCAACCTAGAAGGAAAGGATCAAATTTCGCGTAGTTCGATTAAATAATGAATTGGTGATCAAGTTGTTCTTGAATAAAACAACCTAAAAATGGTGGCGGGATATACACATGGTTAGTGTAGAGACCCAAAGCTTGACGTAGATGGAAATTACATTAATTTTTCATAATACTTAACACAAAACAAAAACAAAAACACAAGGACTATAATAGTTTAGTTTCATTGGAAACTTGGAACATAATCTTCTAATTTAGGTGAAAGATCTTCAACATCTCCCATAAATATCTTACCCTTTTTTTCTTACATAAAACCTTGATTTATATCTTGGGGAAAATAAAATATATAAAGGGTGAGCTCAAATGATCAGTAAGGGCATGTATGGAGAAAATAAAACAAACCATATACATTGGAACATCGAAACATGAACATAATATTTAAACATCAAATTCTTGAGCAATGACAAAAAACATGGCAGTACATAAGGAATAGATCATAATGGAACATCAATCATGATAAAATGGCATGGGAATAAAACATGTAATTGTGGAAACCATTAATAACATGTTATTATTTCCATAGTATCCAAGGCATTGCTTCCAAGACCATCTTAGTGGACAAAGTCCCTTTCTGAACCGGGTTTACTCGCCATTCCTTCCCTGTATTACTAAAACGGATTTACTTGTCATTCCAGACATGTATATATCATGAGATATAAATATTTACCCAATTAATTGGAGGGAGATATAGGTCCCACCCATCTCATAATGAAATCATTCTTACTTGTGCCTCAAAATAAACATAAAACATTCATCATAACCCAAATAATAAAATGGGTTTCATAAACATCATCCCATCATCACATAATCCATATAAACCAAATGGATATCAATTCATAATAATAAAAGTGAAACCATGTAAATCATTGATACATTATACTTGAAACATACACATATGAAATAATTTCTACTTAGATGGAAAATGGTATTCATAAAACACTTGAAATGAATTCTTGAGGAAAATAACCTTTCTTTTTCAAAATCATTTTCTTTTCACAAAATGCCATGAAATTTTAAAACAAAAGGATTTTATTAAAAATAATAATGAAATTTTGTAGAGGAATCTTTATGAAAATTAGGTGTTATCAAACCGTAAAAATCCATTCATACCGTATAAGTTAAAAAAACATTCTTCTCGTACTTTTGCCAGAAAAGTCAGAAAGTATCTCGTATGGTAAAAAAAATATTCCTTACATACCATGTAGTAAAATTAAAAAATGGGTAAAAAGGACTTTAAACATACATGAAAACATTTTTACATGGATGATAAATATAACCCCAGTAAATACTTACTTATAAGCAATCTCGAATAGGAAACTATTGAGATTGCAACATTATCCCTTACCATATGTCTGATATACTTCGTATGTATAAAAACCTCCTATATAATGATTTAAATAATGTCATTGACTTATTATAGAATCATATTCATTGATATGATATCATATATGGTTCACTTATGACTTTATATTACCCGTTCTTTTGTAAATTCCATGTTAAAGCAGCGTTCTGGGTAAAGTCGTTTCATTTATCGTCCGTGTTTTGACTTGTAATTAATAATATGATTACATAGATAATTATTACATAATTCTAAAATAAAAAACATGATTTATATATAATATATATCCTGAATATATATAAAATATATCGATAAATGGAAAGAGATACCCCGTTCATGGATACGGTAAGCCGAACGTACACATGAACGTTGTTTTCATTTCCATATTGAATTGAATGGAATTATGTAGATGACATACATAGATATATATACATAAATACAGTAACATTATTATGTCATATATTTCATGATTACTTATTATATATACTTTATAATCATTCTTGAATTTTTAACATGGAAAATGAATCTCATCATGTCATGGAGACGGTAATCCATACGTACACACGAGCGATGATAACGTTCCCATGTTTATTGAATGGAATTGGAGTGAATAATATAATATCTTAGAATCAGTATGATGCTATAATAACATATTTAGTTATTATTTCCACCATTATACCCATTCAAGTAAGGCGGTGGTGGAAAAACAGCTTAGACCACGGCGTGGAGACTGTATTCCGTATGTACGCACGCGCAGTGATTTCATTTTCCTTAGGATGGATAGAAGGTTAAATAGGGTTGTTTAATATTTATAATAACATATCAGTATATTATTCATACTTATGTTATTAATTCATAATGAAACAACTAATGAAGAAGAAGTAGAAGAAGAAATAAATTTGAAAGAATCGGTAACAGATATTACCTCTTCTCTGACACACCTCTTTGAAACCTCCTCTTGGGGAACTAAAATTGTTCTTTGAAGAATACTAGAACCTCTAGAATGTTTCTAAGGAGGTTGAGAAGGGAAATGGGAATGTGATGGCCGAGCTTGAAGGCTCAAAAAGGTGTGAGGAGGAGAGGGAGGAGGTTCCCTTTTATAAGGGAGGAGAGGGGCACCTTTGGAATTATAAGAAATATTATTTTATAATATATTCCAACCCCACATAAAAACCTCCAAAATTACTCAAATCAGAATATTATATGAGATAGGGTTGTAATCTCATCAATCAATAAAATTTAGACAAGTTTGGAATTTATTTTTAAACATTATCAACTTGATTTATCCTTATATAATATATTTAGTTTTATTTGTGGTCATAATATTCTAAATTTTAAATCATTATAAATAATTGCTTATATTTTGTGAATTGTCCATAATTGTATTCTTTATTACTTTTTAGACCATATAAATTTTAATTTATAAATTTTAAATATTTTTTTTATTTTCAAACAATTTTATAATATGTAATTTTTATAATATAAGAATAGTGTCAATTTTGACAGTATTCATTTATTTGAATTTAAATAAAATCCTCACAGAAGATATGTTAGAAATAAAAGCTTTAATAGATTCATAACATGTCATATTTATCTATTAAATTAGTGGAGAACATTAAATAGATCATATATTATTTATTTTAATATTTTTAAAACCTTTTATTTGGTATATCTCTTAATAAACTAATTTCTACAACATTTTTGTATAATTATTTAATATACTTATTTGTTGGATAAAAATTTAAAATAAGATCCTATTATGAAGATAAATATAATATCATTCATAATAATATTCTTATATTAATTTATACTCTTAAAATCACAACATTTAAATTGTTATATTTATTAAATTATGAAGGTGACATCTTTGACATCATTTAAAATAAAATAATATAAATGTCATAATCGGTTTTATAATGATCTAAATAGTCTACAAATACACCCTTGGATTCTTAGAGTGTATATATACTCTACCAATAATTTTTGGTCAAGAATCTGGTCCTTTGGATAGGTATTGTTATTTTAATAAAAACATTATTATTGATTTTTCACTAAATAACCAATATCTTCATCACTATTGTGTCACCATTAATGCCAATTATTTAATCCCTACAAATTCTAAATAAATTCTCATGATGTAGATAATTTCTTTAGAATTCTAGAGACTATTAATGTTAGATGTTTCATGATGTTTATCACTAAATTAAAATTATTATACTTATAAGATTTAAGAGAGTGACATGTTGTCACTTTCTTTGGTTTTAATAATAATTAAATTATTTTCATTGTCAAAAGTCCATAAAATAAATCTAATCCGACCCTTAGGTGATATGGGTCGACTTTTAGTCATCCAATATAATTTTTTCATGTGTTAGGGTAATTTTATAATCTTAGATTTATCCTTAATTACCTGATTTATCTTCAACTGAAGTAAATATATATTACCGTAGTTACTATTCATAGTGCCCAAAAATAAAAATTAGCCTATTAACATAATTTGGACCTACTTATTCCAAATATGGAATAAATGTTTAAAAATTCAAAACACAGAAGTTCCAGTAATTAATTTAAAATTAACCCTGCTATTAAGAAAATGAGTTTTAAAAGTTAAAACATTGCAAAAGATTGAACTGATTTTACCTATGAATTCAATTTAAAATCAATACTGACGACATAAATTTTATTAAATGGTGAAAATATATTCTACTTATACTTTAAAATCATTAAATATTATCATTTAACCATATAAATTATTATGATGAAAAAATTGTTTTTAATTTAAATAGAGCATTTTTTTACTATTCATAAAAATATAAAAGTTATCAGAATAATATGAAAATTTTATCCAAAGTGAATTTTTATATCTTTACTACAAAAAAGAATTTTATTTTGTCAAATTTAACTTATAAACATGTCAAAAACTAGATTTAAAGTGGGTGCTCCATCAAAAGGCGGCAAGACTGTATTTTTTTTAAAAAAATACTCATTTTACCTGAAAAATTTACTTTGTTCACATACCATGTTTTAGAAAATGTGTAAGATGAAATAATAATGTTATAAATATAAAAATTTAGTTAATAATATTCATAACATCTAGTTCATAAAAATATTATAACCACATATCGTTGTTTAGTGAAACTCGATATTGCGTACAACACACGCTATAGAGGAAGGTCAAGATTGCGTGTAATGCAAGCCAAGTCAGGGTTGCGTATATTACAAGATAATACGGTGTTGTGTATAGTGAAAGGTAATATTTTTTTAGTGTACAAGGGAAGACATTAATGATATTAAAAAGAATATTTTTCATAAAATCTCGGGGTGTTACATTCTACCCCCCTTAAAATGATTTTCGCCCTTGAAATTCGTCAAGTGTTATAAATGGTTTAGTACTTGAATGTTTTTTTAATAGAATCCCACATCGTAAAAATGAATACCAAAACACATCTTTAAAAACTAAAATATGAAATGTAATGGTTACCCAAATTAACTAATCATTGGGTTTCCACATAGGAGAACATAGGTGAAAATATGGATATGGAAGAGAAATCTAACCATCATATTCTGATGGTGAGTGGTAGAGAACATGGCTATGAAAAATCCAATAATCACAAATCCATAAATTTTTGATGATCTAAGGTACCATCTAATTCATCGGATGTAAGGGAACTATGACCACATTTTTTGTTTTCAATATGATTTCCCTAAAGTTTAATAATTTGAATTAGAAGAAATACTTACTTTATTTTGGTATAATATCACTGTTGATCGTGCCTTGAATAATTTCCACTTCAACTCTCAAAGAAATGAAGTTGAATTTTCCATTCGTGAGGTGTTAGAAGATCATGTGACCGAATGATGGGTCATTCCCTATGTCTCAAACAAATGGTTAGAAAAATTTAACAAATATACATAAGTCCATCTATGGTGAGATTAATGTTATATGATTCCAAAAATAGACTTATAATTCATCTATCATACTGCTTAATATAATAAAACTAGTTTCTACTAACCGGGGACTTTCTGTAGGCCAGAGGTAGGAGATAAAGGCATGTCATACTTCGATTGTGGGTTCGATTCCTGCAACCTTGTCCGACACGACGGGTTATCATCTGTTCTACAAGTTATCCTTTTTCTAAAACTATACTATCATAACATTTCAGAAATAAAAAGTTAGAGCCTTTAAAAATACTATATGATGTCCATTCCAACCTTTAGGATTATCAAAAATACTTCTGTCCGATTACTAGAAATTTCATCTACCGAGCATGTGAATTCCTTCATTTTTCACCCACATATCATAAGATATATCTTTTTAGTCACATTACAAACACGTGAATACCATAATTAAGTTTTCTTTTGAAACATGAATTACTATAGAACCATAGAAAAAACCTGAATTCTGTCAAATGTTAACTCTTTCCACATACCAAAATCCCAAAAAAATATACTCAAATCATGATATCACTTTGTCCTTTTATCATCCATGAGCTCATGAATACTATCAAACATATTTTTTTATCCTAATCCCTTCATTATGTGCATATCATCTTCTTTCCAAAAAAAATATATCTGAATAACCTTTCACGGTTACTGGTACCATTCAAAATATACTTTCAAAAACTAAAGGAAAAACAATAGTGTAACAATCCTTAGATGTCTCTTTATTCTATAGTACCATGATATTACATATACAACATTACTCTTGATAAACATGTAATCAGTCCACTACCTTCTTAAACCATCGACCAATCATGAGAAATTATTTTATCTCACATATCATTTGTAGTCCCTTCATCATCATCAACATAAATACTACCCATACGACCATGCTGATTCTCTTCATGAGACATTCCCTTAGGGCATTGGTTTTCATAATGCCCGTACATTCCACATTTAAAACATTTGATCGTTGTTGATGTCGTAGAAATACCATTATCCTTTTACATGGGGTAAACTGAACCTTTTCCTTTGCGCTTACTGGATTTGTGTCCTTCCTTTCCACACCCAAAGCATCTAATAGTTCTTTTGAAACATTATCCTTGATGCCTCTTCCCACATGATTTACATGAGGGAAATTGATCTTTCTTTCCTCTATGATCATCATGAAACTCCATCTTTATCTTGTTAGATGAGTTTGGATACTTACCAATGTTGAGATTATTGATCATATTGTGAGATTGATGATTAGGCATAATAATGATGTTTTGACTTCCAAATCCTATTTTATTTGGTTGTTCATGGAAAATATCATTCCATTGTCCATCATATCCTCCGTTATCGTGAATCTTCATATTTCCAGCCATTTTCTAAAACCCAAATAGATTTGTGTGAGAGGAAAAAATCATGCTAGGAAAACAACATAAAAAAGGGGGAGTACCTACAATATCTAAGATATTAGGTTTAACTCTAATATCAATACCGTAATTCTAGGACTAATACCTATAATTATAATTAACCTTCGAGACATACCTAGAAATACCTTAGAAATATCCCTATGGATTTCACTAAAGTTTTCGCATCCTAGTTTCGAAAGGTTGACTAAACCTTTCCTCTGATACCAACTGTAGAGACCCAAAACGTGACATACATTGAAATTACATTAATTTTGCAGAATTCTTAATACATAACAAAAACAGACACACAAGGACCGTAATAGTTTAGTTTCATTGGAAACTTGGAACATAATCTTCTAATCTTGATGAATGCTCTTCAACATCTCCCATAAAGATCTTCCCCTTTTTTTCTTACCTAAAACCATTCTTTATATCCTGATGAAAATAAAAATATAAAGGGTGATCTCAAATGCTCAGTAAGGGTATGAATGGGGAAAATAAAACAAACCATATACATTTGAACTTCAAAACATGAACATAATATTTAAACATCAAATTATTGAGCAATGACATAAAACATGGATGTACATAAGGAATAGATAATAATGGAACATCAATCATGATAAAATGGCATTGGAATAAAACATGTAATTGTGGCAACCATTAAGCACATGTTATGATATCCATAGTTGCCAAGGCATTACTGCCAAGTCCATCTTAGTGGACAAAGTCCCTTACTGAACTGGGTTTACTTGTCGTTCTAGCCCAGTATTACTGAACCAGATTTACTTTCCATTCCATCCATGTCTATCTCATGAGATATAAATCTTTACCCAATGAATTGGAGGGAGATATAGGTCCTACCCATCTCATAATGAAATCATTCTTACTTGTGCCACAATATAAACATAAAACATTCATCATAACCCAAAGAATAAAATGGGTTTCATAAAAATCATCCAATCATCACATAATCCATATAAACAAATGGATATCAATTCATCATAAGAAAAGTGAAACCATGTATATCGTAGATACATTGTACTTGAAACATACACATATGAAATAATTTCATCTTAGATGGAAAATTGTTTTGATAAAACACTTGAAATGAATTCTTGAGGAAAATATCCTTTCTTTTTCAAAATCATTTTCTTTTCACAAAATGCAATGAAATTTTAAAAGAAATATAATCTGTTGAAAATAATAATTAAATCTTTTAGAGGAATCATTATGAAAGTAAGGAGTTATGAAACCGTAAAATTTGTTCATGCCGTATAAGTTAAAAAAACATTCTTCTCGTACTTTTTCCAAAAAAAGTCAAATATTACCTCGTATGGTAGCAAAAAAAGATTCCTTAAATACCATGTAGTATAAGTAAAAAATGGTTAAAAAGGACTTTAAACATACATGAAAACACTTGTACATGGATGATAAATATAACCCTAGTAAATACTTATGTATAAGCAATCTCAAATAGAAAACAATTGAGATTGCAACATTATCCCTTACCTTATGTTCGATATGCTTCGTATGTATCCGAAGCTCCTTTATAATGATTTAAATAATGTCATTGACTTATTATAGAATCATATTAATTTTTATTATATCATATATGGTTCAATTATGACTTTAAATTACCCGTTCTTTTGTAAATTCCATGTTAAAGAAGCGTTTTGGGTAAAATCGTTTCATTTATCATCCGTCTTTTGACTTGTAATTATTAATATGATTACATAGATCATGATTACTTAATTCCAGAATATAAAACATGATTTATATATAATATATATTCAGAATATATATAAAATAGATCGATAAATGGAAATAAATACACCGTTCATTAAGACGGTAGGCAGTACATACACATGAACGCCGTTTTCGTTTCCTTATTGAATTGAATGGAATTAAGTAGATGAAATACATGTATATACAAATAAATCCAGTAGCATTATAATGTCATATATTTCATGATTAATTATTATATATACTTTATAATCATTCTTGAATTGTTAACATGGAAAATGAATCTCATCGTGTCGTGGAGACGGTAATCCGTACGTATGCACGAGCAATGATATCGTTCCCATATTTATTGAATGGAATTTGAGTGAATGAAATAATATCATAGAATCAGTATGATGTTATAATAATCATATTTATTTATTCTTTTCACCATTATAACCATCCATGTAAGGTGGTGGTGAAAAAACAGATTACACCACGGCGTGGAGACGGTATTCTGTACGTACGCACGCACGGTGATTTCGTTTTCCATAGGATGGATAGATGGTGAAATAGGGTTGCTTAATATTTATAATAGAATATCAGTATATTAGTGATACTGATGTTATTAATTCATAATGAAAAAACTAATGAAGAAGAAGTAGAAGAAAAAATATATTTGAATGAATTCGTAACAGATATTACCTCTTCTTCGACACGCCTCTTTGAAACCTCCTCTTAGGGCACAAAATTTAGTCTTTGAAGAATACCAGAACCTCTAAAATGTTTCTATGGAGGTTTATAAGAGATATAGGTAGGGGTAGGACGAGCATGAAGGCTCAAAAAGGTGTGAGGAGTAGAGGGAGGAGGTTCCCTTTTATAAGGGAGGAGAGGGGAACCTCTGGAATTATAAGAAATATTAATTTATAATAAATTCGAAACCCACTTATAAACCTCCAAATTTAATCAAATCCTAATATTATATGATATAGGGTTGTAATATCATCATAAAATAAAATTCAGACAATTTGGGAATTTATTTTAAACATTATCAACCTATTTTGTCCTTATATAATCTATTTAATTTTATTTGTGGTAATAATATTCTAAATTTGAAATCATTATAAATAATTACTTGTATGTTGTGAATTGTCCATAATTGTATGCTTTATTAAATTTTTGACCATATAAATTTTAATTTAAAATTTTTAAATATTTTATTTTGGATTTTTAAACAATTTTATAATATTAAATTTTTATGAAATAACAATAGTGTCAATTTTGACACTATTAATTTACGTGAATTTAAATAAACGCCAACCCGAAGATATCTTCGAAATGAAAGCTTTAATATATTCATAACATGTCATATTTATCTAAAAAATTAGTGGAGCACATTAAATAGTTCATATAATATTTATTTTAATATTTTTAAAACCATTTATTTGGTATATCTCTTAATAAAATAATTACTACAACATTTTCGTATAATTATTTAATATACATATTTTTTGCATAAAAATTTAAAATAATATCCTATGATGAATATAAATATAATACCTTTCATAATAATATTTCTACTTGAATTTATCCTCTTAAAATCACATCATGTAAATTGTTATATTTATTAAATTATGAATGTGACATCTTTGACATCATTTAATATAAAATAATATTAATGTAATAATCGGTTTTATAAGGCTCCAAATGGTCCAAAAATCGACCCTTGGATGATTATTGTATATATTTACTCGACCAATATTGTTTGGTTAAGTTTCTGGTCCTTTTTATGGGTATTGTTATTTTAATAAAAACTATATTCTTGATTTTTCACTAAATAAACAATTTCTGCATCACTATTGTGTCACCATTAATGAAAATTATTTAATCCCTAAAAATTATAAATAAATTCTAATGATGTAGATAATTTTGTTATATTTCTTGAGACTATTAATGTTTTATGTTTCATGTAGTTTATCACTAAATTAAAATTATTATACTTATAAGATTTAAGAGAGTGATATGGTGTCGCTTTCTTTGGTTTTAATAATAATAAAATTATTTTCATTGTCAAATGTCCATAAAATGAATCTAATCCAACCCTTAGGTGATATGGGCCGACTTTTAGTCATCAAATATAATTTTTTCATGTGTTAGGGTAATTTTATAATCTTAGATTTACCCTTAATTACACGATTTATCTTTAACTGAAGTAAATAAAAATTGTCGTAGTTACTACTCATATTGCCCAAAAAAAACAAGTATCCTATTAAAATAATTTGGACCTACTGATTCCAAATATAGAATCCATTTTTAAAAATTTAAAACACAGTAGTTTCCGTAATTTATTTAAAATTAATCCCGCTATTAAGAAAACGAGTTTTAAAAGTTAAAACATTGCAAAAGATTGAAAGGATTTTACCTATGAATTCCATGTAAAATAAATTATAATGAAATAAATTATATTAAATGGTAAAAATATATTCTATTTAAACATTAAAATAATTAAATATTATAATTTAACCATATAAATTATTACGATGAAAGAAGTTGTTTTTAATTACAATACAACGTGTTTTTACTATTCATTAAAATATGAATGTTATCAGAATAATATGAAAATTTTATATAAAGTTAATTTTTATATCCTGATTCCATAAAAAATTATATTTTGTCAAATTTATCTTATAAACATTACATAAACTATATTTAAAGTGGGTGCGCCATCAAAAGGAGGCAAAACTGAATTTTTTTTAAAAAAAAATACTCATTTTACACGAAAAAATTATTTTGATCACATATCGTGTTCTAGAAAATTTGTAAGATGAAATAGTATTCAAAATGTAGTTAATACTATTCATAATGGCTAGTTCATAATAATATTATAACCATATATCATTGTTTAGTGAAACCCAGTATTGCCTACAACACACGCTATCGAGGAAGGTCACGATTACTTGTAATGCAAGCCAAGTCAGGGTTGTGTATACTGCAAGTTAATACGGTGTTGTGTATAGTGCAAGATAATCTTGGTGAAGCGTACAATAGAATACATCAATGAAATTAAAAAGAATATTTTTCATAAAATCTCAGGGTGCTACAGTTAGTGGCCCAGAGAGGGTGTTATGGTTGAAGTTTGCTCTAAGCTCACGTGAGTAATAATTGGTGTGAGAAAAAAAAGGTAGAAACAACCCTAACGATGCACAATTTAATTTAATGTTGGAAGAAACAGGGACTATGCAGTTTAATGTCATCCAGTAAGGACTTAAGGGGGGGAATATGCAGTTTAATGTCATGCAGTAAGGACAAAAGAGGGGTTGTATAGTTTAACGTCATATATCAAGGACAAGTGTTGCACAGTTTATCATCATGTAGTTAGTACAATACAGTTTAACGTCATGTATCACGAAGAAGGTGAATACATTTTAACATCATGTTGGACGAAAGAGTGTTGTACTGTTTAGTGTCATGTAGCTAGGACATATGACTATGCAGTTTATTGTCCTACATTGAGGAAAATGGGGACACAGTTTAAAGTCATGTTGGAAAATTTTGGGACTTTTTCACAGTTTAACATCATGTGGGATGAAGAGGTGCACAATTTAACATCGTATATCTAGGACAACAGTTATGCAGTTTATCGTCTTGTTGAACGTAAGAGGGACAATACTGTTTAACGTCATGTTTGACGTATGAGTTTTGTACAGTTTAGCATCATGTAGCAAGGACATCACAGTTTAACATCACGATGGACATATGAGTATTTGTGTTACACAAAATACTTCTTCAGAAATCTGACATTGGTTGGAGTCGTGATGAGTTCTACATCCATTGAGATTAAAGAATAAGCTCCATTGGAGTAGACCTTATATATTGAGTAAGGTCCATCCCACTTTGGTTCAAGTTTTAGATGTTATGTTCCTGGTATCATTGGAGTTCTGAGATCCAATACCAATTCTCCCTGAATGAATGAACGAAGATGAACTTTTTTATTGAACGCATATGTTATTCGATTCTGATTGACTTCCAAGTGGTTCATGGTGCACAATCTTTTCTCATCTAATCATTCCAATTCATCCAATCACTTTTGAGATTATTCTTCTGTAGATGACTGATCAAAAATAGATACCTTGAGTGAGGGTAATTGAACCTCAATGGGCAATACTGCTCCTGTTCCATATACGAATGAATATGGAGTTGACCACGTTGCAGTTCGGGTGGTGGTCCGATAATCCAATAAAGCATGAAAAATTTTATCAGGCCAATACTTCTTATCTTTATCCACCATCTTTTGAAGAATATTTGAAAGAGTCTTGTTAAAGGCTTATATTTGTCCATTAGCCGCTACATGATATTGAGATGAATGGTTGTATTTGATGTTGTACACTTGATACAACTTCCTTATCTCAGATGAATAGAAGTTGGTCCCATTGTCCGTCAATATGGTATGAGGGACACCAAATCTGGTATTGATGTTAGACTTGATGAAGGTAACAATTATTTTAAAACATACTTCTTTGAGAGGTATTGCCTCTACCCATTGGGAAAATAAGTCAGTGACAGTATGAATATACTTAAACTGGTTTGATGTAGCTGATGGATAAGGTCCTACTACATCCATTCCCCATGTGGAAAATGTACATGAGTATTTATCTATATGAAGCAACTCCAGGGGTTGATGAATGAAGTTTTAATGTACTTAGAAAGAGTGAAAATTGATATTGAAATCAACACAATATTTTATTATTGAATGCCAAAAATATCCAAGCCTTCGAATTTGATCATACAATCTATGTCCAGACTAGTGGGCACCCCAGACTCCTGCATGTACGCCTTTCAGGACAGCCATTGTCTTTTCACAATCAATGCATTTGATGAGAATTCCATCAAAACCACTTTTGTAAAGAATTTTTTCTAGGTTATCTGGGCTATCATAAAGAGTAAAATTGACCACACGTCGCCAGACTTGTTCTTTCCTGACTCTATCAGGTGTAAGTGTTACATTTGAAGGTATTCCCTGATAGGTGTCATCCATCCTAGAGTATGACAATATGGTTTAGGAATGGGACTAATTTCAATGATTTCCTCTATTCAGGTTCGAACATAAAGTGAAATTGTACGACATTGGGAAAGGATGATGATTGTCTCATCCCGATTTGGATCTGCTAGAGCTGCGGCTATATTACCCAGTGCATCATGTTGGGAATTTTGTGATCGCGGGACAAAAGAAAATTTCGGTTCCAAAGGAAATTACGCCATTAACTCTCTGACATAATCATAAAAAGGGTTTAACTCTTATTTCTTGATGGCATAATCCCCATAGACTTGTTTGATTACCAGGTCTGAATCACCTATCACTTTTCATTGATTCACTTGTGCTTGATGCACCAACTCTAGTCCTGTGATAAGAGCTTGATATTATGGTTCATTATTTGTATCTCCTTCCCACAATAAGAAGGAACAGGGTAGCACTACCTTTTCTGGAGAAATGAGCACAATTCCTAACCCAACTTTGTTGAATTTGGGATCCTCCATTTTCTTCCCTGTTGGACTTTTGGAAGCACCATCAAAGTACATTCCCCATGTTTAAAGATTATCTTGAATAGAAAAGACATCCTCAGCAGGTTGTTTAGTATCTAAAGATGTATCTTCTACTTAAGGATGTTCAATAAGAAAATCATCCAGAGCTTGGCCCTGTATTTCCTTTTGAGACACATAGCAGATATCAAATTGTAGCAAAATAACTGCCCACCTTGCCAGACGACCTGTAAGCATTGAACGACTAAGGATGAATTTGAGCGGGTAATTGGGAAATAGAAATTGGACCTCATGATGTTTTAGGTAGTGTCTCAACTTCTGGACTGCAAAGATTAATGCTAGTAAACACTTTTCAATACATGAATATCGGGTTTCTACATCAAGCATAGTCTGAAAGAGATAATAAATGTTGTTTTCATTCCCAGCATCATTCTTTTGGGATAGGAAGGCTCCCAATGATCTCTCTAAAGGTTTAACGTAAAGAATAAGTGGTTTTCCTTCAATTGGTAGAATTAATACAGGTGGACTCAAGAGATATTTCATGAGAATATTGAACGCTTCTTGACATTCTTCAGTCCACAAATAAGTGACTCCCTTCTTCATCAATTTGCTGAAGGGTAAACATTTTCCTTCCAGATTGGCGATGAAACGACGAATATAGGTCAAGTGTCCTTTAATTCCTCTCAATTATTCAAATTTTGAGGAGGTGACATACCAAGGATTGACTTTTTCTTCTCAAGATCGACTTCGATACCACAATGGCATACAATAAAGCTGATAAATTTTCCTGAGGTTTCCCCAAAAGCACATTTCAAGGGGTTCATCTTCAAATTGTGTTGTCGAAGTTTGTAGAATATGGATTCTAAATCAACCAAGTGATAAGAACGTTTCTTGGATTTAACCACCAAATCGTTCATATAACATTCAACAAATTTACCTAAAAGGGTTTAAAGATATGGTGTGTGGCACACTGATATGTTGTGCCGGCATACGTTAGGCCAAAGGGCATTAACCGATAGAAAAAAACACCCTAAGGGGCTCTAAAAGATGTATATTCTTCATCTTATGGATCCATTAGGATTTTATTATACCCAAAATATCCATCCATGAAGGAAAGTGCTTCATATCCAGCTGTTGCATCAATTAAGAGTTCAGTGATTTGAACTGGAAAATCATCCTTGGGACAATACCGATTAAGATCTTTGAAATCAATGCAAGCTCTAATTTTTCCATTTTTCTTTTTCACAGGGACAATATTAGCCAACCATTTAGGATATTGAACTCCTCTGACGAAGATTTCTTTGATATGATAATCCACTTCAGATTCAATTTTGGATGTATAGGTTGGGTGTGTTCTTATTGTGGCTTTCTTGAATCCTCAATGTTCTTCTGGAAAACCCAAATGAGGAGTAGCTACATCATGATCAAGCCCTGACATTTTTTTGTAGTTCCAAGAAAATATATCTCGATTTTTCTTTAAAAATGAAATATACATTTCCTTCTCTTCAAGGGTCATGGACGCACTAATAAAAGTGGGGCATGGATCTTCTTTTGTACCCAGATTTATTTCTCTGGGTTCATCTACAATGGTAGAGAACCCCTCTTCAATTTCTTCATGAGCATCCATGAGATCATCCTCTTCTTCATCAACACGTGTTATCTCTTCTGTTTCTACTTTCATAGTAGATGATGAATGCAGAATTTCCATGATCAAGAGAGATGTTAAAATTTGAACATCTTGAGAAAGAAGCTTCCATTTCTGACCATATTGATGATGAAGGGTCTTCCTTGGGTAATAAAGAAGAGATGATGGATTGAGAATAGACATCATCATTTATCTCTAACATTGCTATAACTTCCTTTGGACGAGTTGTAAAAGTATAGAATTGCTGAATTTCAGCGGATGAAATGAATAAATCTTCATTTAAACTTTCATAATTGCTTAATGAATCACCAATTTCTTCCATATTGTATGGATTGATTTCTGTAATTGACATTATGTATGTTTCCATAAGAGTGTTTGGATCCGGTTATATCCTGTCAAATTGACTGATATTCAACACATAATCTGTACTCACATGCATGAATGGGGTTACTGGAATCTTTTCCAAACCATATGGAGCATTAATTTTTGTGACCCCCTTCATCGTGGATTTCACCTTTCCCTCCATGTCATAGAATTACGCCTCAATGTATTGAGATTCACATGTTTTTAATGGTCCTTTATCATCATACAATGTCCCAATTTGACCATTAAATCAACATTTGAGACATTGATGGTATGATGAAGGGATAGCCACATGTTGATGTAGCCAAGGTCTTCCAAGAAAAATATTAAAGGTTGTGTCATAACAAACGTCCATGAAATCTGAATTAGATACAAGACCTCCAAACTGAGTTCTGAGTGTGATATCTCCTAGAGGTTCTTGTCTATTTTTATTATATCATTGAAACATCAAAGTAGAAGGAGATAAATCTGATTCATTGAGGCCATATTGATGTAGTGTACGAATGGGGATAAGGTTGACTCCGGAACCATTAACAATGAATGCTCTTTGGATGTCTACATCATTGACCATACAAGATAAGTAAAAAGGAATAATATGTCCATTAACGACATCATCTTCATTTTTATCTGTAAAATATATCACTAAATGGCATTCTCCAGGATCATTCTCTACATGGTAGACTTCAGCCGCATCAATTTCAGTTGCGAATTCATGAGGACATGATAAAGCCTCAATGGGTGCCTCTCGAAGATCATTTGATAAATGCAAGGCATCTAGAATTAATAACATGGTCGGTACATGGGCCAAATGGTTCAAGACATCATACTTTTGATCCAAAGGTCTGCATTTCCCAACAGGAACATGTTGTTTCCCAAGTGCCTTAGAAGTTGATTCTTTGGATGTAGATGCTTCTGGTATCAGGGTAGGAGTTAGAAATACTCTTGAATTTGGAATAATAGACTGGATAGGTCTATTTTCCTTCTGAGAGGAAGAATGCATAACATCTAATTGATCCTCTAAAAAAACTGTGCCAGGACTGAATCTACCTTCCATGGAAGAACTTTCTTTTTCTTGTTGAGCCCGCTGAAGGTATCTTCCATGAGTTTCTGATATATATACAGTTCTAGCAGGGGTGTAATTGGAATTGTGGCCTTCGGGATATTCATGTCTTCCTCTCTATCCCAGACCTCTGAAACTCTCTCTAATTCCTCTGTTTTATATGGGGAACTCAGGCTCATAAAAATCAAAATTGTGACTAGCATAAGGATCTGTTATGTGAATCATGTTAACAGAACCAAAAATCAATTATTCATCTGATGAATACTCTACATGATTAGACAATTTAGGTTGTGCCGTTTAGTGGGGTGTTGCCCGTGGCATTGAAGTAGATGGAATAAAATAATCTAGTGTTTAAGGCACCTTGGGATTTGACACGATCTTATCTACTTCTTACTGTTCCTCTTTCTTTGAATTATGTTGTTTCTTTGAGGATTTTTCTTTTACTGAAGGAGGTTTTGCTATGGAAATCATAGGAGAAGACATAATTGGTTTCTTCCATCGGGTTCTTAAAATGGCATGAGTTTAGTTGATCATTTATATGAACATCCAGTCGTCATATTTTTATGCATTTTTTCTTTCGACTTATTGCGACCTGCCTTCTTTCTCTAGATTTGTAGCAGAAACACGTGCTACTTGAGCTGAAAAACCTTTCAGTTTCATCTGTCCCGAGTCTACCATCTTTTGTAGGAGGTCTATGAAGATAAAACCCTCCTGAATAGGATTCCCCAACATCTGATGAAATGAGAAATAGTTGGGATGGTCCTCATCTCCTTCCTTGTTCGGCCTTTTGGGCCTTGGCAACTGAACTAAATTATTTTCCAGAGCCGAAATGAAGTAACCAAGAACATGTTCATTTCAAAATGAATAAACTTTTCCCTTTAGATCCTCAAATTGTATCCATCTTTGATCTCTTTCATCATCTTGATGAAACGACCTCTTTTGTAGATGCTTAGGAGGTGGAGCGCTTTAATAAGATGAATTTATTTAAATAGAATCAGGTACAGGTGCTTGTTTAAGCGTAACTGTAGCAGTATCTACTTTACCAATTCTCCTTCCTAGAACTGATAAAATTACACGAGTTTTATCCTTGGTCTTTGTAAGAGAATGTTCGATCTGCCGAGCGATCTAAGTAAGGTCTCGAAACCCTCATGTGTATTTCATAGAGATCAACGGTGATCATAACTTATCAAGAAATTTTTTCACATAGATTGGCAACAATTCTTCTTGAGGGAGTGCTAATCTTAGGGAATATTTCAATCCCTTACAACGAGCAATGAAATCTTAAACCCTTTCATTCTCCCATTGCTTACAATTTTTAAGATAAAAAACTGTTGTCTTTGACAAATTTTAGATGAATTGAAGACGGAATTGTTGACGGAGATCCTCCCACCCGGGAATTGACTGGGATTGCAAGCTTGTATACTAGACAAAAGGAGGCCCTTGTAATGACTGTACAAAACACATGAGCGTGACTGCTTCTTATTGCTGAGGGGTTTCATCATAGTATCACAACGAGAAATAAAATGTGTTAAGTGTAAATCTGGGTCTCCCGAACCATTAAAGATTGGAAATGTGGTACTTTAAAAATACTATGGGGGAGAAATTGCATCAACCCATTCAGGGTAATATCTCTTTTATAGTTGAACTTGTGCACGCTTTCCCTCCATAGCTTCCAACTAAGCTATTAATTACTCAATGTTAGTTATTAACATTTTAGAAACATCTAGTTCAGATTAGACCTGAGTAGGTGTAATAACTGAAGCTTGGACAGGTGTGGTGGTTGTTACTGCAACTGATGATAGCACCCCTAATTGTTGTTGTGCAAGACCCATAAGATTAGACCTATGAGGGTGTACTGGTAAAGGAGGGTACTCTTGTTCCATCTCAATACAAGTAACAAAATCCCTTGGATGACTGACTCCATCACTCTTAGGAGGAAGACTCCCTTTATGTAGTTATGCATTCAACCTCCATAATTCCCTCATTTCATTGTATTATTTTGTGAATCGTTTCTCTAGTGAGAGTGATTGGACTTCTCCAGAGGAAAGGTGGAATGT
Organism: Viscum album; assembly: GCA_963277665.1. Classification (NCBI taxonomy): domain Eukaryota; kingdom Viridiplantae; phylum Streptophyta; class Magnoliopsida; order Santalales; family Viscaceae; genus Viscum; species Viscum album. The sequence goes on along the minus strand of OY728132.1, from coordinate 1,736,796,325 downwards.
AACCTCATTATTTCCTTTCCCCTTGTTGGATTCCTTTCGGAGAGGGGGATGTTGGTTATTTGAAGGAATACCTAGATTCTGGGTAAGCCTTTGATTTCGTGTAGCACACCTTCTTCACTTGATTCTGTGTGCACAGCCTCTATATAGGAACATCCTCATGTAATCCCTCTGGGTGATCCTCATGTTCTGGAGGATCAACAACAATGTCATTTATGACATTTATTGATGCATAATGCATTGCATCCCTTCTATAGGCATTTCTGTGATATTGTCTTCTTTCATATCCTTGATGAGACATTGCCTTTTGTTGATTTGATCCCTCAGGAACTTCTTGATGAACTGTAATTTGGAGGGAATCTCCTGATAATTCAGCTCTTTGTTAGTCTTGGGGATTCTTCCCTAATCAATAGAAGACTGACATCCGTTGAGGAAGGGATTGAGGATTTGAAAAAGTCCCCAGTCTAGTAGACTAGGCCTGTTCCGGATATTCCTGCGGAAGTCCTCGAATACTATTTGTTTATTTTGAGGGATGGGCTAAAAGAGTCCCCAGTATGGAATGTTGGGGAGGCTCTTGATCTGCTACATATGGGACTTTCTTAAAATCTCTTCTAATCATGTGGACTTTAGTCTGGAAATTGGCTAGATACATCAACCGACATCCACTCAAATCAACTGGCTCAAAAGACCATTGGATGATTTCTGAAACTTCTGTCACTTGATGATGTGCACAATCCAAACGAGAATCCTATTCAATATTCTCATTTGTCTGATGCAAGAGTAATTCGACACATTATTTAATATATGTATTTGTTATATAAAAATTTAAAATAAGATCCTATTATGAAGATAAATATAATATCTTTCATAATAATATTCTTATATGAATTTATCCTCTTAAAATCACAACATTTAAATTGTTATATTTATAAAATTATGAAGGTGACATCTTTGACATCATTTAAAATAAAATAATATAAATTTCATAATCGGTTTTATAAGGATCCAAATAGTCCACAAATATACCCTTGGATTCTTAGAGTATATATATACTCGACCAATAATTTTTGGTCAAGTATCTGGTCCTTTGGATAGGTATTGTTATTTTAATAAAAACTATATTATTGATTTTTCACTAAATAACCAATATCTTCATCACTATTGTGTCACCATTAATGGCAACTATTTAATCCCTAAAAATTCTAAATAAATTCTCATGATTTAGATAATTTTTTTATCTTTCTAGGGACTATTAATGTTAGATGTTTCATGAAGTTTATCACTAAATTAAAATTATTATACTTATAAGATTTAAGAGAGTGACATGTTGTCACTTTCTTTTCTTTTAATAATAATTAAATTATTTTCATGGTCAAAAGTCCATAAAATAAATCTAATCCAACCCTTAGGTGATCTGGGTCGACTTTTAGTCATCCAATATAATTTTGGCATGTGTTAGGGTAATTTTATAATCTTAGGTTTATCCTTAATTACCTGATTTATCTTCAACTAATGTAAATAAATATTACGGTATTTACTATTCATAGTGCTCAAAAATAAGAAATAGCCTATTAACATAATTTGGACCTACTTATTCAAAATATGGAATATATTTTTCAAAATTCAAAACACAGTTGTTCCAGTAATTAATTTAAAATTAACCCTGCTATTAAGAAAACGAGTTTTAAAAGTTAAAACATTGCAAAAGATTGAAATGATTTTACCTATGAATTCAATTTAAAATCAATGCTGACGACATAAATTTTATTAAATGGTGAAAATATATTCTACTAATACTTTAAAATCATTAAATATTATAATTTAACCTTATAAATTAATATGATGAAAAAATTGTTTTTAATTTAAATAGAGCGTGTTTTTACTATTCATAAAAATATAAAAGTTATCAGAATAATATGAAAATTTTATCCAAAGTGAATTTTTATATCTTTATTCCAAAGAAGAATTTTATTTTGTCAAATTTAACTTATAAACATGTCAAAAACTAGATTTAAAGTGGGTGCTCCATCAAAAGGTGGCAAGACTGCATTTTTTTTAAAATACTCATTTTACCTGAAAAATTTACTTTGTTCACATACCATGTTTTAGAAAATGTGTAAGATGAAATAATAATGTTATAAAAATAAAAATTTTGTTAATACTATTCATAACATCTAGTTCATAAAAATATTATAACCACATATCATTGTTTAGTGAAACTCGATATTGCGTACAACACATGCTATAGAGGAAGGTCACGATTGCGTGTAATGCAAGCCAAGTCAGGGTTGCATATACTACAAGATAATACGGTGTTGCGTATAGTGAAATTTAATATTTTTTTAGTGTACAAGGGATGACATTAATGATATTAAAAAGAATATTTTTCATAAAATCTCGGGGTGTTACATTCTACCCCCCTTAAAATGATTTTCGCCCATGAAATTCATCAAGTGTTATAAATGGTTTAGTACTTGAATGTTTTTTTCAATAGAATCCCACATAGTAAAAATGAATACCAAAACACATCTTTAAAAACTAAAATATGAAATGTAATGGTTACCCAAATTAACTAATCATTGGGTTTCCACATAGGAGAACATAGGTGCAAATATGGATATGGAAGAGAAATCTAACCATCATGTTCTGATGGTGAGTGGTAGAGAACATGGCTATGAAAAATCCAATAATCACAAATCCATAAATTTTTGATGATCTAAGGTACCATCTAATTCATCGGATGTAAGGGAACTAGGACCACATTTTTGGTTTTCAATATGATTTCCCTAAAGTTGAATAATTTGAATTAGAAGAAATACTTACTTTACTTCAGTATAATATCACTGTTGATCGTGCCATGAATAATTTCCACTTCAACTCTTAAAGAAATGAAGTTGAATTTTTCATTCGTGAGGTGTTAGCAGATCATGTGACAGAATGGTGGGTCACTCCCTATGTCTCAAACAAATGGTTAGCAATATTTATCAAATATACATAAGTCCATATATGGTGAGATTAATGTTATATGATTCCAAAAATATACTTATACTTCATCTATCATACTGCTTAATATCATAAAACTAGTTTCTACTAACCAGAGACTCCCTATAGGCCAGAGGTAGGCGATAAAGGCATGTCATACTTCGATTGTGGGTTCGATTCCCGCAACCTTGTCCGACACGACGGGTTATCATCTGTTCTGTAAGTTATCCTCTTTATAAAACTATACTATCATAACATTTCAGAAATAAAAAGTTAGAGCCTTAACAAATACTTTATGATGTCCATTCCAACCTTTAGGATTATTGAAAATACATCTGTCCGATTACTAGAAATTTCATCTACCGAGCATGTGAATTCCTTCATTTTTCACCCACATATCATAAGATATATCTTTTTAGTCACATTCCAAACACGTGAATACCATAATAAAGTTTTCATTTGAAACATGAATTACCATAGAACCTTAGAAAAAACCTGAATTCTGTCAAAAGTTAACTCTTTCCACATACCAAAATCCCAAAAAAATATACTCAAATCATGATATCACTTTGTCCTTTTATCATCCATGAGCTCATGAATACTATCAAACATATTATTTTATCCTTATCCCTTCATTATGTGCATATCATCTTCTTTCCAAAAAAATTATCGGAATAACCTTTCATGGTTACTGGTACCATTCAAAATATACTTTCAAAAACTAAAGGAAAAACAATGGTGTAACAATCCTTAGATGTCTCTTTATTCTATAGTACCATGATATTACTTATACAACATTACTCTTGATAAACATGTAATCATTCCACAACCTTCTTAAACCATCGACCAATCATGAGAAATTCTTTCATCTCACATATCATTTGTAGTCCCTTCATTATCATCAACATAAATACTACCCATACGACCATGCTGATTCTCTTCATGAGACATTCCCTTAGGGCATTGGTTTTCATAATGCTCGTACATTCCACATTTAAAACATTTGATCGTTGTTGATGTCATAGAAATACCATTATCCTTTTCCATGGGGTTAACTGAACCTTTTCCTTTGCACTTACTGGATTTGTGTCCTTCCTTTCCACACCCAAAGCATCTACTAGATCTTCTGAAACATTATCCTTGATGCCTCTTCCCACATGATTTACATGAGGGAAATTGATCTTTCTTTCCTCTATGATCATCATGAAACCCCATCTTTCTCTTATTAGATGAGCCGGGATACTTACCAAAGTTGAGATTATTGATCATATTGTGAGATTGCTGATTAGGCATAATAATGATGTTTTGACTTCCAAATCCCATTTTATTTGGTTGTTCATGAAAAATATCATTCCATTGTCCATCATATCCTCCGTTATGGTGATTCTTCCTATTTCCAGCCATTTTCTAACACCCAAATAGATTAGTGTGAGAGGAAAAAATCATGCTAGGAAAACAACACAATAAAGGGGGAGTACCTAAAATATCTAAGATATTAGTTTTAACTCTAATATAGATACCGTAATTCTAGGACTAATACCTATAATTATAATTAACCTTCGAGACATCCCTAGACATACATTAGAAATATCCCAATGGATTTCACTAAAGTTTTCGCATCCTAGTTTCCAAAGGTTGAATAAACCTTTCCTCTGATACCAACTGTAGAGACCCAAAGCTTGACATACATTGAAATTACATTAATTTTGCGGAATACTTAATACATAACAAAAACAGACACACAAGGACCGTAATAGTTTAGTGTCATTGGAAACGTGGAACATAATCTTCTAATCTTGGTGAATGATCTTCAACATCTCCGATAAAGATCTTCCCCTTTTTTTCTTGCCTAAAACCATTCTTTATATCATGAGGAAAATAAACATATAAAGGGTGATCTCAAATGCTCAGTAAGTGTATGAATGGGGAAAATAAATCAAACCATATACATTTGAACTTCAAAACATGAACATAATATTTAAACATCAAATTATTGAGCAATGACCTAAAACATGGAAGTACATAAGGCATAGATAATAATGGAACGTCAATCATGATAAAATGGCATGGGAATAAAACATGTAATTGTGGCAACCATTAAGCACAAGTTCTGATTTCCATAGTTGCCAAGGCATTACTGCCAAGACCATCTTAGTGGACAAAATCCCTTACTGAACCGGGTTTACTTGTCGTTCTAGCCCAGTATTACTGATCCAGATTTACTTTCCATTCCATCCATGTCTATCTCATGAGATATAAATCTTTACCCAATGAATTGGAGGGAGATATAGGTCCTACCCATCTCATAATGAAATCATTCTTACTTGTGCCACAAAATAAACATAAAACATTTATCATAACCCAAAGAATAAAATGGGTTTCATAAACATCATCCAATCATCACATAATCCATATAAACAAATGGATATCAATTAATCATAAGAAAAGTGAAACCATGTAAATCGTAGATACATTGTACTTGAAACATACACATATGAAATAATTTCATCTTAGATGGAAAATGGTTTTGATAAAACACTTGAAATGAATTCTTGAGGAAAATATCCTTTCTTTTTCAAAATCATTTTCTTTTCACAAAATTCAATGCAATTTTAAAAGAAATATTTTTTGTTGAAAATAATAATTAAATATTTTAGAGGAATCTTTATGAAAATAAGGTGTTATGAAACCGTAAAATCTGTTCATGCCGTATAAGTTAAAAAAACATTCTTCTCGTACTTTTTCCGAAAAAAGTCAAATATTACCTCGTATGGTAGCAAAAAAAATATTCCTTAAATACCATGTAGTAAAAGTAAAAAATGGTTAAAAAGGACTTTAAACCTACATGAAAACACTTGGGCATGGATGATAAATATAACCCTGGTAAATACTTATGTATAAGAAATCTCAAATAGAAAACAATTGAGATTGCAACATTATCCCTTACCTTATGTTCGATATGCTTCATATGTATCCGAACCTCCTTTATAATGATTTAAATAATGTAATTGAATTATTATAGAATCATATTAATTGTTATTATATCATATATGGTTCACTTCTGACTTTAAATTACCCGTTCTTTTGTAAATTCCATGTTAAAGCAGCGTTTTGGGTAAAATCGTTTCATTTATCGTCCGTGTTTTGACTTGTAATTATTAATATGATTACATAGATCATGATTACATAATTCCAGAATATAAAACATGATTTATATATAATATCTATTCAGAATATATACAAAATAGATCGATAAATGGAAATAAATACACCGTTTATTGAGACGGTAGGCCGTACATACGCATGAATGCCGTTTTCGTTTCCTTATTGAATTGAATGGAATTAAGTAGATGAAATACATGTATATATAAATAAATCCAGTAGCATTATAAGTTCATATATTTCATGATTAATTATTATATATACTTTATAATCATTCTTGAATTGTTAACATGGAAAATGAATCTCATCGTGTCGGGGAGACGGTAATCCGTACGTATGCACGAGCAATGATATCGTTCCCATATTTATTGAATGGAATTGGAGTGAATGATATAATATCATAGAATCAGTATGATGTTATAATAATCATATTTATTTATTCTTTTCACCATTATACCCATCCATGTAAGGTGCTGGTGGAAAAACAGATTACACCACGGCGTGGAGACGATATTCTGTACGTACGCACGCGCGGTGATTTCGTTTTCCTTAGGATGGATAGATAGTGAAATAGGGTTGTTTAATATTTATAATAGAATATCAGTATATGAGTAATACTGATGTTATTAATTCATAATGAAAAAACTAAATAATAATAAGTATAAGAAAAAATATATTTGAATGAATCGGTAACAGATATTACCTCTTCTTCGACACGCCTCTTTGAACCTCCTCTTAGGGCACAAAATTTAGTCTTTGAAGAATACCAGAACCTCTAAAATGTTTCTATGGAGGTTTAGAAGAGATATAGGTAGGGTTAGGACGATCTTGAAGGCTCAAAAATGTGTGAGGAGGAGAGGGAGGAGGTTCCCTTTTATAAGGGTGGAGAAGGGAACCTCTGGAATTATAAGAAATATTAATTTATAATAAATTCGAAACCCACTTATAAACCTCCAAAATTAATCAAATCCTAATATTCAATGATATAGGGTTGTAATATTATCATAAAATAAAATTCATAAAATTTGGGAATTTATTTTAAACATTATCAACCTGTTTTGTCCTTATATAATCTATTTAATTTTATTTGTGGTAATAATATTCTAAATTTTAAATCATTATAAATAATTGCTTGTATGTTGTGAATTGTGAATAATTGTATGATTTATTACATTTTTTACCATATAAAGTTTAATTTTCTGTTTTTAAATATTTTATTTTGGATTTTTAAACAATTTTATAATATTAAATTTTTATGAAATAACAATAGTGTCAATTTTGACACTATTCAATTTCATGAATTTAAATAAACGCCTCCTAGAAGATATCTTCGAAATGAAAGCTTTAATATATTCATAACATGTCATATTTATCTACAAAATTAGTGGAGCACATTAAATAGTTCATTTAATATTTATTTTAATATTTTTAAAACCATTTATTTCGTATATCACTTAATAAAATAATTACTACAACATTTTTGTATAATTATTTAATATACTTATTTTTTGCATAAAATTTTATTATAATATACTATGATGAATATAAATATAATACCTTTCATAATAATATTTCTACTTGAATTCATCCTCTTAAAATCACATCATTTAAATTGTTATATTTATTAAATTATGAATGTGACATCTTTGACATCATTTAATATAAAATAATATTAATGTAATAATCGGTTTTATAAGGCTCCAAATGGTCCAAAAATAGACCCTTGGATGATTATTGTATATATATACTCTACCAATAATGTTTGGTTAAGTTTCTGGTCCTTTTGATGGGTATTGTTATTTTAATAAAAACTATATGATTGATTTTTCACTAAATAAACAATTTCTGCATCACTATTGTGTCACCATTAATGAAAATTATTTAATCCCTAAAATTTCTAAATAAATTCTAATGATGTAGATAATTTTGTTATATTTCTTGAGACTATTCATGTTCTAAGTTTCATGTAGTTTATCACTAAATTAAAATTATTATACTTATAAGATTTAAGAGAGTGATATGTTGTCGCTTTCTTTGGTTTTAATAATAATTAAATTATTGTCATTGTCAAATGTCCATAAAATGAATCTAATCCAACCATTAGGTGATATGGTCCGACTTTTAGTCATCAAATATAATTTTTTCATGTGTTAGGGTAATTTTATAATCTTATATTTACCCTTAATTACCCGATTTATCTTTAACTGAAGTAAATAAAAATTATCGTAGTTACTACTCATATTGCCCAAAAATAACAAGTAGCATATTAAAATAATTTGGACCTACTGATTCCAAATATTTAATCCATTTTTAAAAATTTAAATCACAGTAGTTTCCGTAATTTATGTAAAATTAATCCTGCTATTAAGAAAACGAGTTTTAAAAGTTAAAACATTGCAAAAGATTGAAATGATTTTACCTATGAATTCCATGTAAAATAAATTCTAATGGAATAAATTATATAAAATGGTAAAAATATATTCTATTTAAACATTAAAATAATTAAATATTATAATTTAACCATATAAATTATTACGATGAAAAAATTTGTTTTTAATTAAAATACATCGTGTTTTTACTATTCATTAAAATATGAAAGTTATCAGAATAATATGAAAATTTTATATAAAGTAAATTTTTATATCCTGATTCCATAGAAAAATTTTATTTCGTCAAATTTATCTTATAAACATTACATAAACTATATTTAAAGTAGGTGCGCCATCAAAAGGAGGCAAAACTGCATTTTTTTAAAAATACTCATTTTACACGAAAAAATTATTTTGATCACATATCATGTTCTAGAAAATGTGTAAGATGAAATAGTAATGTTATAACATTCATAATGTAGTTAATACTATTCATAACGGCTAGTTTAGAAAAATATTATAACCATATATCTTTTTTTAGTGAAACCTAGTATTGCCTACAACACACGCTATCGAGGAAGGTCACAATTACGTGTAATGCAAGCCAAGTCAGGGTTGTGTATACTGCAAGTTAATACGGTGTTGCGTATAGTGCAAGATAATCTTGGTGTAGCGTACAACAGAATACATCAATGAAATTAAAAAGAATATTTTTCATAAAATCTTGGGGTGCTATTGTTAGTGGCCCAGAGAGGGTGTTGTGGTTGAAATTTGCTCTAAGCTCATGTGAGTAATAATTGGTGTGAGAAACAAAAGGTAGAAACAACCCTAATGATGCACAATTTAATGTCATGTTGGATGAAACATGGAATATGCTGTTTAATGTCATCCAGTAAGGACTTAAGGGGGGACTATGCAGTTTAATGTCATGCAGTAAGGACAAAAGAGGGGTTGTATAGTTTAACGTCATATAACAAGGACAAGTGTTGCACAGTTTATCATCATGTAGTTAGTACAATACAGTTTAACATCATGTATGACGAGGAAGGTGAATACATTTTAACATCATGATGGATGAAAGAGTGTTGTACAGTTTAGTGTCATGTAGCTAGGACATATGACTATGCAGTTTAATGTCCTACATTGAGGACAATGGGGACACAGTTTAAAGGCATGTTGGACAATTTTGGGACTTTTTCACAGTTTAACATCATGTGGGACGAAGAGGTGCCCAATTTAACATCGTATATCTAGGACGATAGTTATGCAGTTTATCGTCTTGTTTAACGTAAGAGGAATAATACTGTTTAACGTCATGTTTGACGTATGAGTTTTGTACAGTTTAGCATCATGTAGCTTGGAGATCACAATTTAACATCATGCTGGACATATGAGTATTTGTGATATACAAAATACTTCTTCAGAAATCTGACATTGGTTGGAGTCGTGATGAGTTCTACATCCACTGAGATTAAAGAATAAGCTCCATTGGAGTAGACCTTATATATTGAGTAAGGTCCATCCCACTTTGGTTCAAGTTTTAGATGTTTCATTCCTAGTATCATTAGAGTTCTGAGAACCATTACCAATTCTCCCTGAATGAATGAACGAAGATGAATTTTTTTATTGAACGCCTATGTTATTCGATTCTGATTGACTTCCAAGTGGTGCATGGTGATCAATCTTTTCTCATCTAATCATTCCAATTCATCCAGTCACTTTTGAGATTATTCATCTGTAGATGACTGATCACAAATAGATACCTTGAGTGAGGGTAATTGAACCTCAATGGGCAGGACTGCTCCTGTTCCATATACGAATGAATATGGAGTTGACCACGTTGTAGTGCAGGTGGTGGTCCGATAATCCAATAAAGCATGAAAATTTTTATCAGGCCAATACTTCTTATCTTTATCCACCATCTTTTACAGAATATTTGAAAGAGTCTTGTTAAAGTCTTATATTTGGCCATTAGCTGCTACATGATATTGAGATGAATGGTTGGATTTGATGTTGTACACTTGATACAACTTCCTTATCTCAGATGAATAAAAGTTGGTTCCATTGTCCGTCAATATGGTATGAGGGACACCAAATCTGGTATTGATGTTAGACTTGATGAAGCTAACAATGCTTTTAAAACGTACTTCTTTGAGAGTTATTGCCTCTACCCATTGGGAAAAGAAGTCAGTAGCAGTATGAATATACATAAACTGGTTTGATGTAGCTGATGGATATGGTCCTACTACATCCATTCCCCATGTGGAAAATGTCCATGAGTATTTAGCTATATGAAGAAACTCCAGGGGTTGATGAATGAAGTTGTAATGTACTTGGAAAGAGTGAAAATTCATATTGAAATCAACACAATCTTTTATCATTGAATGCCAAAAATATCCAAGCCTTCGAATTTGATCATACAGTCTATGTCCAGACTAGTGGGCACCCCAGACTCCTGCATGTACTCCTTTCAGGACAGCCATTGTCTTTTCGCAATCAATGCATTTGATGAGAATTACATCAAAACCTCTTTTGTAACTAATTTTTTCTAGGTTATCTAAGCTATCATAAAGAGTAAAATTGACCACACGTTGCTAGACTTGTTCTTTCCTGACTCTATCAGGTGTAAGTGTTACATTTGAAGGTATTCCCGGATAGGTGTCATCCATACTATAGTATGAAAATATGGTTTAGGAATGGGACTAATTTCACTGATTTCTACTATTTAGGTTCGAACATAAAGTGAAATTGTACGACATTGGGAAATGATGATGATTGTCTCATCCCGATTTGGATCTGCTAGAGCTGCGGCTATATTAGTCAGTGCATCATCTTGGGAATTTTGTTATCGTGGGACATAAGAAAAAGTCGGTTCCAAAGGAAATTACACCATTAACTCTCTGACATAATCATAAAAAGGGTTAAACTCTTCTTTCTTGATGGAATAATCCCCATAGACTTGTTTTATTACCAGGTCTGAATCACCTATCACTTTTAATTGATTCACTTGTGCTTGATGCACCAACTCCAGTCCTGTGATAAGAGCTTGATATTATGGTTCATTATTTGTACCGCCTTCCCACAATAAGAAGGAACAGGGTAGCACTACCTTTTCTGGAGAAATGAGCACAATTCCTATCCCAACTTTGTTGAATTTGGGATCCTCCATTTTCTTCCCTGTTGGAATTTTGGAAGCACCATCAATGTACATTCCCCATGTTTAAAGATTATCTGGAATAGAAAAGACTTCCTCAGAAGGATGTTTAGTATCTAAAGATGTATCTTCTACTGAAGGATTTTCAATAAGAAAATCATCCAGAGCTTGGCCCTATATTTCCTTTTGAGACACATACCAGATATCAAATTGTATCAAAATAACTGCCCACCTTGCCAGACGACCTGTAAGCATTGAATGACTAAGGATGAATTTGAGCGAGTAATTGAGAAATAAAAATTGGACCTCATGATGTTTTAGGTAGTGTCTCAACTTCTGGACTGGAATGATTAACGCTAGGCAACACTTTTATATACATGAATATCGGGTTTCTACTTCAAGCATTGTCTGAAAGAGATAATAAATGTTGTTTTCATTCCCAGCATCATTCTTTTGGGATAGGAAGGCACCCAATGATCTCTCTAAAGGTTTAACATAAATAATAAGTGGTTTTCCATCAATTGGTGGCATTAATACAGGTGGACTCAAGAGATATTTCATGAGAATATTGAACACTTCTTGACATTCTTCAGTCTACAGATAAGTGACTCCCTTCTTCATCAATTTGCTGATGGGTAAACTTTTTCCTTCCAGATTGGCGATGAAATGCCGAATATAGGTCAAGTGTCCTTTAATTCCTCTCAATTATTTCAAATTTTGAGGAGGTGACATACCAAGGATTGACTTTTTCTCTTCAGGATCGACTTCGATACCACGATGGCATACAATAAAGCTGAGAAATTTTCCTGAGGTTACCCCAAAAGCACATTTCAAGGGGTTCATCTTCAAATTGTGTTGTCGATGTTTGTAGAATATGGCTTCTAAATCAACCATGTGATAAGAACGTTTTTTGGATTTAACCACCAAATCGTTCATATAACATTCATCAAATTTACCTAAAAGGGTTTGAAGATATGGTGTGTGGCACACTGATATGTTGTGCCTGCATTCGTTAGGCCAAAGGGCATTAACCGATAGCAAAAAACACCCTAAGGGGATCTAAAAGATGTATATTCTTCATCTTATGGATCCATTAGGATTTTATTATACCCAGAATATCCATCCATGAAGGAAATTGCTTCATATCCAGCTATTGCATCAATTAAGAGTTCAGTGATTTGAACTGGAAAATCATCCTTGGGACAATACCGATTAAGATCTTTCAAATCAATGCAAGCTCTAATTTTTCCATTTTTCTTTTTCACAGGGACAATATTAGCCAACCATTTAGGATATTGAACTCCTCTGACGAAGATTTCTTTGATATGATTATCCACTTCAGATTCAATTTTAGATGTATAGGTTGGGTGTGTTCTTATTGTGGCTTTCTTGAATCCTCAATGTTCTTCTGGAAAACCCAAATGAGGAGTAGCTACATCATGATCAAGCCCGGATATTTTTTTGTAGTTCCAAGAAAATATATCTCGATTTTTCTTTAAAAATGAAATATACATTTCCTTCTCTTCAAGGGTTATGGCCGCACTAATTAAAGTGGGGCATGGATCTTCTTTTGTACCCAGATTTATTTATCTGGGTTCATCCACAGTGGTAGAGAACCCCTCTTCAATTTCTTGAGGAGCATCCATGAGATCATCCTCTTCTTCATCAACACGTGTTATCTCTTCTGTTTCTACTTTCATAGTAGATGATGAAAGAAGAATTTCCATGATCAAGAGAGATGTTAAAATTTGAACATCTTGAGAAAGAAGCTTCCATTTCTGACCCTATTAATGATGAAGGGTCTTCCTTGGGTAATAAATAGGAGATGATGGATTGAGAATCGACATCATCATTTATCTCTAACATTGCTATAACTTCTTTTGGACGAGTTGGAAAAGTATAGGATTGCTGAATTTCAGTGGATGAAATGAAGACATCTTCATTTGAGCTTTCATAATTGCTTGATGAATCACCAATTTCTGCCATATTGTATGGCTTTATTTCTGTAATTGACATTATGGATGTTTCCATAAGAGTATTTGGATATGGTTATATCCTGTCAATTTGACAGATATTCAACACATAATCTGTACTCACATGCATGAATGGGGTTACTAGAATCTTTTCCAAACCATATGGAGCATTAATTTTGGTGACCCCCTTCATCGTGGAATTCACCTTTCCCTCCATGTCATAGAATTACGCCTCAATGTATTGAGATTCAAATGTTTTGAATGGTCCTTTATCACCATACAATGTCCCAATTTGACCATTGAAACAACATTTGAGACATTGATGGTATGATAAAGGGACAGCCACATGTTGATGTAGCCACGGTCTTCCAAGAAAAATATTAAAGGTTCTGTCATAACAAACCTCCATGAAATCTAAATTAGATGCAAGACCTCCAAACTCAGTTCTGAGTGTGATATCTCCCAGAGGTTCTTGTTTATTTTTATTATATCCTTGCAACATCAAAGTAGAGAGAGATAAATCTGATTCGGTGAGGCCCAATTGATGAAGTGTACAAATGGGGATAAGGTTGACTCTTGAACCGTTAACAATGAATTCTCTTTGGATGTCTACATCATTGACCTTTCCAGATAAGTAAAAAGGCATAATATGTCCATGAATGACATCATCTTCATTTTTATCTGTAAAATATATCACTACATCGCATTCTGCAGGATCATTCTCTACATGGTAGGCTTCAGCCGCATCAATTTCAGTTGCGAATTCATGAGGACATGATAAAGCCTCAATGAGTGCCTCTCGAAGATCCTTTGATAAATGAAAGTCATCTAGAATTAATAACATGGTCGGTACATGGGCCAAATGGTTCAAGACATCATAATTTTGATCCAAAGGTCTGCATTTCCCAACATGAACATGTGGTTTCCCAAGTGCCTTAGAAGTTGATTCCTTGGATATAGATGCTTCTGGTATCGGGGTAGCAGTTAGAAATACTCCCGAATTTGGTATAATAGACTGAATAGGTCTATTTTCCTTCTGAGAGGAAGAATGCACAACATCTAATTGATCCTCTAAAAAAATTGTGCCAGGACTGAATCTAACTTCCATGGAAGAACTTTCTTTTTCTTGTTGAGCCCACTGAAGGTATCTTCCATGAGTTTCTGATATATATACAGTTCTAGCAGGGGTGTAATTGGAATTATGGCCTCCGGGATATTCATGTCTTCCTCTCTATCCCAGACCTCTGAAACTCTCTCTAATTCCTCTGTTTTATATGGGGAACTCAGGCTCATAAAAATCAAAATTGTGACCAGCATAAGGATCTGTTAAGTGAATCATGTTAACAGAACCAAAAATCAATTATTCATCTGATGAAGACTCTACATGATTAGCCAATTTAGGTTGTGCCGTTTGGTGGGGTGGTTCCCATGGAATTGAAGTAGATGTCATAAAATAATCTATTGTTAAAGGCACCTTGGTATTTGACACAATCTTATCTACTTCTTATTGTTCCTCTTTCTTTGAATTATGTTGTTTCTTTGAGGATTTTTCTTTTAATGAAGGACGTTTTTCTATGGCAACCATAGGAGAAGACATAATTTGTTTCTTCCATCGTGTTCTTAAAATGGCATGAGTTTAGTTGATCATTTATATGAACATCCAATCGTCAAATTTTTATGCATTTTTTCTTTTGACTTCTTGCCACCTGCCTTCTTTCTCTAGATTTGTAGCAGAAACACATGCTACTTGAGCTGAAAAACCTTTCAGTTTCATCTGTCCCGATTCTACCATCTTTTGTATGAGGTCATTGAAGATAAAACCCTCCTTAATAGGATTACCCAACATCTGATGAAATGAGAAATAGTTGGGATGGTCCTCATCTCTTTCCTTGTTCGTCCTTTTGGGCCATGGAAACTGAACTAAATTATTTTCCAGAGCCGAAATGAAGTAACCAGGAACATGTTCATTTTGAAAAGAATAAACTTTTCCCTTCAGTTCCTCAAATTGTATTCATCTTTGATCTCTTTCATCATCTTGACGAAACGGCCTCTTTTGTAGATGCTCAGGAGGTGGAGCGCTTTAATAAGATGAATTTTTTTAAATAGAATCAGGTACAGGTGCCTGTTTAAGCGTAACTGTAGCAGTCACTACTTTACCAATTCTCCTTCCTAGAGCTGATAAAATTACATGAGTTTTATCCTCGGTCTTTGTAAGAGAATCTTCGATCTGCCGAGCGATCTAAGTAAGGTCTCGAAACCCTCATGTGTATTTCATAGAGATCAACGGTGAGCGTAACTTATCATGAAAATTTTTCACACAGATTGGCAACAATTCTTCTTGAGGGAGTGTTAAGCTTAGGGAATATTTCAATCCCTTACAATGAGCAATGAAATCTTAAACCCTTTCATTCTCCCATTGCTTACAATTTTTAAGATAAAAAACTATTGTCTTTGAAAAAGTTGAGATGAATTGAAGACGGAATTGTTGACAGAGATCCTCCCACCCAGTAATTGACTGGGATTGCAAGCTTGTATACTAGACAAAAGGAGGCCCTTGTAATGACTGTACAAAACACATGAGCGTAACTGCTTCTTATTGCTGAGGGGTTTCATCATAGTATCACAACGAGAAATAAAATGTGTTAAGTGTTAATCTGGGTCTCCCGAACCATTAAAGATTGGAAATGTTGTACTTGCAAAATACTATGGGGGAGAAATTGCATCAACCCATTCAGGGTAATATCTCTTTTATAGTTGAACTTGTGCACGCTTTCCCTCCATAGCTTCCAACTAAGATATTAATTACTCAGTGGTAGTTATTAACATTTGAGAAACATCTAGTTGAGCTTGGACCTGAGTAGGTGTAATAACTGGAGCTTGGACAGGTGTGGTGGTTGTTACTGCAACTGATGATAGCACCCATGATTGTTGTTGTGCATGACCCATAAGATTAGACCTATGATGGTGTACTGGTAAAGGAGGGTACTCTTGTTCCATCTCAATAGAAGCAACAAAATCCCTTGGCTGACTGACTCCATCACTCTTAGGAGGAATACTCCCTTTATGTAGCTCTGCATTCAACCTCCATAATTCCTTCATTTATTTGTATTATTGTATGAATCATTTCTCTAGTGAGAGTGATTTGACTTTTCTAGAGGAAAGGTGGAATGTAACCTCATTATTTCCTTTCCCCTTGTTGGATTCCTTTCGGAGAGGGGATTTTGGTTATTTGAAGGAATACCTAGATTCTGGGTAAGCCTTTGATTTCGTGTAGCACACCTTCTTCACTTGATTCTGTGTGCACAGCCTCTTGAGTAGGAACATCCTCATGTAATCCCTTTGGGTGATCCTCATGTTCTGGAGGATCAACAACAATGTCATTTATGACATTTATTGATGCATAATGCATTGCATCCCTTCTATAGGCATTTCTGTGATATTGTCTTCTTTCATATCCTTTATGAGACATTGCCTTTTGTTGATTTGATCCCTCAAGAACTTCTTGATGAACCGTAATTTGGATGGAATCTCCTGATAATTCAGCTCTTTGTTAGTCTTGGGGATTCTTCCCTAATCAATAGAAGATTGACATCTGTTGAGGAAGGGATTGAGGATTTGAAAAAGTCCCCAGTCTAGTAGACTAGGTCTGTTCCGGATATTCCTGCTGAAGTCCTCGAATACTATTTGTTTATTCTGGGGGATGGGCTAAAAGAGTCCCTAGTATGTAAATTTGGGGAGGCTCTTGATCTGCTACATATGAGACCTTATTAAAATCTCTCCAAATCGTGTGGACTTTAGTCTAGAAATTGGCTAGATACATAAAACGACATCCACTCAAATCAACTGGCTCAAAAGACCATTGGATGATTTCTGAAACTTCTGTCACTTGATGATGTGAACAATCCAAACGAGAATCCTGTTCAATATTCTCATTTTCCTTATGCAAGAGTAATTCTACACATTGTTCTTTGTTTTCTTGACATTGAGAAGAACTAGTTGAGGCATGTTCCATAGAAAGTATTTGATTATGCACAAAATCAGCTAGATTTGGGCAATTATGGGAAATAACATTGAATGAGACCACCTTTGGTGGGATTTTTTGACTGGAGAGTAAAGTGAAATGCAGTGCTCCATGAACACCCCATCCCCTGATATGAACACTAGATGGGGAATTAGCAATTAATTTGCACAATCTTTTTTGTGCTCCAAGGCATGAACACTGAAGGGCTCTCTCCTGCTTTTAATCCTTCAGATATTGAGAAACCAAGAGATAAGCCAAATCAATTTGGCATTGTAACCCTTCTATTATCTTTACATGATTTTCATATTCATCATAAGATAATATTTTTTTAGTTGAAAATGTGTTTTCCATAGGTTGATACGAATATCATGAATATAATCTTCCGTTAATATTTTTGGAATGTCATACTAAGAGTCAACCAAAGTCTAAAACATGACTGGTACTTCATCTTTTTCTAGTTTCATTCTCATATTCAGCATTTCCTCTTTATCATTCGATGAATATTCTTCTACCATATTAGACCAGAGCTGGTGCTTCCTTGTTGCTTCATCAGATTTAACAAGATTGGTAGAGAATTCATTTATCAAACAAGAAGATAAATGACCTAGGGGTGGTTTGGAAAATTACATACACCCCATGATATCTTCTTCTTGAGAAATTATTTCACCTGCTAGTGGTAAAGAAACATACATAAATAGTTTCACAATTGCAAGTGACTCAAGATAAGAGGGATTTCTCATCACTGCATTATCCTTTGAAGAATTTTCTAGGAAATTCGAATTACTACTCCAGAGAGGACTTTCATAACTAAATTCATCATCATGGGGAGGAAGACCATGATGGGTTACAACAAAAGACGAAACATTTTTCACCTTGATCTTCTGGCCACGCAGAGGGTTATCATGACACTCATCTAAAGATTATACTTCTAGGTCATCTAAACTATCATAAAGAAAGCCTTTATGAGGATGTGTCTGATGTAGACCTTCGGAATTAATGTTCCCACTATTGAAAAATGAGAGAGTAGAATCTTGAGTTCCAAGAGATAATTGGATGAGGACTTCAAGAACTCAAGCATCGAGTAAGGCCTTATTACAGATTGGATCTTGATTTATAGATTGTGCAGAATGAGTCTCTTTCATAGATTCCTTCTTACTCACTTTTGGAACCACTTGTTGATGAAAGTGGTTATTATGGGTAGGTGTATGTTCCTGGTCAAGAGGAATACTCAGATTAGGATGATTATCTCCATTCAAATCAGCTGTATGTGCCAGACTTGATTGTCCGTATGATATGGGGGAGTATGCCCCACACCCCTCATGGATTGGATCAAAGGTGTGTATCTGTTCTAGAGTGATATGTTGATATGTCACTCCAATAGTAGTGATAGATTTGTATTTATTTCCCTGTGATGCTGTTGAAGCTATTATAATATTCTAGCAGGCATCCAGAATATGAGCAGGGATTTGCTTCTGCTCTTTCACCATCGTCAGAATGCGCTTGGTGACTTCAGTAGCCAGAACGGGAATATACTTCCAATACATTCTTGGAGTAGGTGTGTGTTCCTACTCCTTTCCTCATTTTCCTTCCAGTGAATTCTAATAGTACTCATGTGTGAGGGTAGAGAGTTGATTCTGCTCCAATTTTTTCATCGGGGCATTCCGACTGACTTCTCCGGATGCTACCAAATGAGACTGTTGGCAGGATTGATTAACATTGGCAAGTGTTTGTGCCTGCTGTGAATTATTCATCATGTAAGTTTGATGAATTTCCTTCAATACTGGTAGACGAGACTGCTGACAGAATTGTTGATTGTAAACAAGTGTATGTCCCTGTTATCAGTTGCCACCGTATTATATTGGAAAGATTTTTTGGGTGCAGTCAGATGAGACTGCTGACTGGTTGATGAGTTATAAACAGGTGTATATGCCTGCCTATAAAACTCTTCCATAATTGCCAAGCGGGATTGGTGGGTTGCTTCCAGACGAGTCTGCTAGACAGTAAAATTAGAATGGATGAGTGTATGTGCCCGCTCGTTGCTTGCCATCATGTTGGCTTGAAGGACTTTTCTAGATGGGGAATAAGTAATAACCTACTCCCTACTAACCAGATTTCTCCTCTGGCGGTTCATCATTTGTGCCTGGGTAAGAGGAACCTCATCCGAACCCCTAAAGGTGATACCCTCATCATGTCGAGGGCACACTACCGCGCGATTCTAGCGGCAATTGTTGATGGGTGCCCTTGGGAACGACTCAGGTCTCCTTGAATTAATTCCATGAGTGAACTTCTAATTCACATCCTCATAATATGCGAGAGATCGGTGATTGGGTTCATGGGATAATGACCCGAAACGGTTGGAGACGGTGGTTGGCACCACCTGTTTCTTTGATCACTGGTCGTCTCTGTCCGGACAACTAGGTTGAATTATTGAAATGGAGGGCTTGTCGAGCAGCCTCCAGAGTCTGAATGGTACTATATCGATGGTATTCCTTAACCACTTCATATGAGACCCAGTGTTGAAGATGCTGATTAGGTGATGTTTCCCTCAGAGCACACGGAGATCTAGTAGGAGTAGCAGTAGATGCATTCGTAGGTGTGAGCTTTGGTGAAGCCATTTCATAGAAGCAGAGAGATCTTGAATACGATTGGTTGTTTGATATAATAGAAATAATCAAGATAAGTTTGGCCACTACATATTTTGGATGAGTACATATGTTATTGATTGCTTTATTGGCCCTCATATTAAGTTTAATAGGGGCCTAAAAAATAAGCAAAACATTATTTAACTTGGTTAAGGATTCACATCAGGTTCACCATTATTTTTGTTTCCTCTAGAAATGGGGATATCCTTGTTTGTTTAAGGGTCAAACATTACAATCGGTTTCTAACAGGTTTATTTATAGAACAGAAAACATCCAATGATTTTATATCCATTTGGGCCTACTTTCAAAAGGCAGGTGCTCATTAGTTTTGGACCGATGAGGCTTACGAATTTTCATTAGTCGAGAGGATGGGAGGTCAAACTCATCACACCTTTTGGGGGGAATTATTATCTACTCTTGCACTGTCTTTATAGATTTATGTTATGTTCGTGAATCCTTATTAAATTACCAAGTATGAAAATGAGCTTTCCTTAGATATGACAATCAATGATTAATAGGTATGAGATTTAGAGAATCTTTTATATGTATTTGAGGTTCGTAATTGATAGAGAATCAACTGTATTAGTTACAGATTCATAGTCAATGGCATCCATTAAAACATTATATATAGATCTCTTGGTCATTATGATGACCATACTCGTTTTAAAGCCACTCAGTGGGGCACTTGAAGTTTATTGTTGTTCAGAAGGACATGGATTATTTTATAGTTTGGATCGTACCCGCATATGGGATACCTACATATCCTTGTTTATAAAAGGAATCAGAACCCACGTAGTTCGAGAATTAAGATATAGGTTAACATCATATGGGACGAATGAGAATTAATGGGTGATGATCTTGAACCTTAGAAAGGATTCCTATGTACTCTACTGTTAAGGAAGGGATAAAAGTCCACGAAGTTAGATTAATGAATTGTGGGGCGTACGTATGATTAACAACCCAAAGAGATGTGTCACGGTTGCTTTTACACACTAATCTCACATGAGTCATGCTTGGTGTGAGAAACAAGAGGTATTAGTAAACCTAACGATTTGTTCCATAAAAGATGCAGTCACAAAAAATGATGTGGGGCTTACATACGTATGACTGCCCAGATAGATGAAGATCGGGATTTACTTCAGGGGAGAATCCCGGGAACAAGGTCCATAGAGGTATATGGGCTTTATGGAGATTTGGATACATAACATAGTACTTAATCCTGGTAAAGATGCCCAAATTATAGGGGACTTATGATTGGGTTTTATTCATCAGAAGGTATCCCAAATCAAAATAAATTAAGACTGGTTAAGAGAAATTATGAATGGGGCTTACTCTTAAGGAGGATTCCCATATTTGGGAACTTTAATTTGAGGCTTACTCCTATAGAGGTTGCCCAATTTAAGGGAACTTGGACTAGGGATTATTTCTGAAAAGAAGGTCCAGGTTAGGGGATTTGTGTTCTGTGGCTTACTCTTGAAAAGGAGGCCGAGGTTAAAAGAAATTATGACTTGGGGCTTACTCCTGTGGAGGATGCCCAGATTAAAGATATTCTTATCTTGTAAGATGAGGTTGAATAGAGAAAATCTATAAAATTAATGAGATAATGATATGTAAATCCCAAGGATTTGAGAGATATTCCACAGAATTCCTCTCAGATAACGAATCCAACAAAGGAACCATGTCATAAATGACTTTGAAGAGGGTTTTGAAGGCTAAATCTTGATGAAGAGAGGTCTATTTGGAGAAAAGAGTTGAATAGACAGGTGGGGCACCCAAAAAGAGGTAGGCGCGCAACTCCTATATGGGCACGCTAGTCTTGGTCATGTATGTATACATGTGCGACACATATATACTTGTGCAACGGTCAACCCATAGGGTAATTCGTGGGCGAGTTTTGGCTCAAGCCTTTAGTATTACCCCTAAAGGCATCCAAAAGAGTGGCGTGCAAGTTCTGTTGAAGAGATAAGGAAGCGCGCAAGTGTGGCCATTTTCTCTTAAGTTTTAGACACATAAGCGTGCAAGTGTTGATGAATTCCAACACATAGTCCTTGGTCCTCATCTTTATATGTTTTATTCTAGGTAATAAATTACCTTAGATGTGTCTGGAAGACTTCAAGTAGAGACTAGGGCGCCGAGAGCTGAAATCTGTCTTTTTGAATTTTTCGTCCCTGAAATGAGGGGGGCCACAAGGGGTATTTATAGGCTACTGAAGACCTTGGGCGAAAATAAAATAGGGAGCGTAAGTCACCTGTGTGACCAATATGTTTCGCACAAGTATACTTGTGTGACCATAAAGAAACTTGCGTGACCCATATTTAAACAAATCTTTTCTTCATGCCTCTGTTAATTTTTGATATTTCTTCAAAGGATGAATCCCTTTGTGCTATGGTATTCCCCTTTTTTAGTCGTTATACTCCGTGATGAAAAGGAGGGTCAACATAACACCCAAGAGAAAATCCACCCAACTTTATAAATTCATGATTCGCAATCAACTTGTTTTTGCATTGATCTGTATTTGTTATTTATAGAATAAGAATGGGGAATATCATGCACAAATTTAACCCAAAATTATTTGATGTTCTTTTCTGAAACATTACATCATTTATGTTTTAAGATGTCGATGTCATTTTCGCTTCTGACTCCATTCTTCAATGTATGTCGATGAATATTTTCCTGCGTCGGTGTTTGTTGTTATTCATTCGAGGGAAAGATCATTGGAGGTTCTTCAGTGAGTCCTCGTAGTTTAATTCCCCTTTCCACAAACACGTCAAATTAAATAAAAATAAAACACATCACAATGTTTCTGTTCTATTACAACATTTAGTTATTACACTGTTTCATTTATGAATAAGTGTAGTGGTTACACGTGCACAACAATCCAATAAGGGGCTTCCGTAATTGCGCCTCGTCGTCAACTCGTCCCCACACCACAATGTCTCTGTCCTTTGATTAACTGTGTGAAAGAAAAATAAAATTACTTTTTAGGTTATTCTATTATATTTTTTAAAGGTTCCAAAAATTTATATTTCTGTCTGACCATTCACATTAGAAGTTATGTCAGTTATAGGAAAATCCAATAGTTCTGAATTCAACGGTGCGCAACAATTTTCAATATGAGCATCGGTTAAAAAGTTGTAAAATCTCAGTCACACATTTACCAAATGTACCTTAATAAAAGTTCAAAACGCCATTCTGGGCTCAATGGGCCCTGGAATTACATGCCATCAAAGCGTACAGTCTCGAAATCATTCAACATAATTAAACAAATTACACGTAAATTATAAGAAATTAAATTCTCCCCACCTTAGAGATTTAGATCCCCAAAATAAAAAATAAGGTCTGATAATACAAATGGGGGTACTGAGAAAAAATCTTATCCTCCTACTCCCATGTGCTCTACTGGAAGATCCCATGTTGCAACTGAACATGCACCAGAGGAAAAAACCATCCACGAAGGACTCCATCTGGTCGATCATATATCTCCCCCAAGAACTCTACAAATGTCACCCAATCATCATTTTCCAACTCTCCCTAGTTTATGATGTGTGATTGATCATGAAAATACCTCATCATCTTTGACACAATAAAAAACATCATGCATCTGGTGCATCTGTGGGGAAAGATATAGAGAGTACACCACCTCACAATCAAACTCCGAACCCTTGAGTTCTGACTCTGCTGGGTCTGTCCAACATGGGTTTGATCTACAAGGTCAACTATAAAATGACTAAAATGGTTCCATTCTAATGGTGGGGTTATTTCTATTGTTTTATTCAAACTCCACCATCGAGAGGTAGTCCTCCCAACTACGACCAAAATGCTAGGCACAAGCATGATGCATGTCCTCAATGGTCCGCATGGTCTGCTCTATCTGACCATCTATATAGGGGTGGAAAGATGATCTCAAGTGCAATTGAGTCCCAAATACTTCCTGAAACCCCTTCCACAATTCAGTGAATCATGGTTTTATGTGATCATCGAAGGAACCTCGTGAATCCAAACAATATCCTAGATGTAGAAGAACCCCAATTATTCTACAGATCCCTTCTCCCAGATGTGAAGGAAGTTAGCCAATGTGGTGAGTTGGTCAATGGTCACCCAGATAGAATTGTGGCCCTTGGATGTGTGTGGTAACCCTAGCACCATGTCCATGGAGATTCCATCACACTTTCACTTTGGTACCTCAAGTGGCTGATTCATGCATTCTTGTACCTGATGCTCAACCTTCACTTGCTGACATGTTAGGCATCAAGAAACAATGTCTTCCACCACTTTCTACTTCACTGGACACTAGTAATGGCATTGGATGTCTGGTTACATGTTTTCCACACTAGGATATACTACCAAAGGGGATGTATGGAACACCCTCAATACCTACTCCTACAACGTCACTATTACTATGTTGCATCCTATGAAAAGGATTGTGTGCCCCCAACCAAACAAAAATAAATTAGGATCATGTCCTGGGGAAATATGATCTTGGCCGGCCTCGCTATCAACATCCACAAGATGTTCATCTCTATATTTCTGTAAGAGTTTGGGTGTGATAGTTTTAGACTGGAGGTAAGGTGTTCAACCACTATCCACAATGGTTATCTGGATCACATTTAGCTACTTTGTCACCTTACACAATAGCTAAAAACCAGACCTTATGCTGAGTACATATTCCAACATGTTCCCCTTCACAAGAGTATAGGGTATCTCAAATTCATCATCATGGAGAACTCCAACCAACAACAGTGTCTCATGTTTAGTTCATTCTATGTGAATATGAATCTAATAATCTTGTGGTCGGAGTGAATGGAAATCCATTCACCTATCATGTAGTGATGCCACATATTCAAGACAAAGACAACTGCTTCTCACTCTAGATCCTGGGTCGCATAGTTCTGCTCATGTTTCATCATTATTCATGATCAATTGGAGATCATTGCTTTCTCTGACATTTGAACACAACCCAGTATAGTCCTTAATTCATCACAATACACTATATACCCAACACCATCTTCTGGTAGTCTCAATATGGGGTCACTCATTAGACTTTGCCTCTAATCCAGGAAACAGTGTTGGTACCACTTTTTCCACAAAAAGGGTTTTACATTCTTTGTAAAATCTATCAAGGGTGATTCTGCTTTGGAAAAGTCTGGAGTGAACTTCTGGTAGTACCCAACCAACCCCAAGAAAAATCTCAACTCAGTCACGCTCCTAGGTGGCATCCGAGAAAGCACTTCCACTATCTTCACCATATCCACTACAAATCCACCCTCTAAGATGATGTGTCCCAGAAAGTGGCACTCCCAAATCTAGAACTGGAACGTCAAGAGTTTACCAGAAAGCTAGTCCTCTCAGATAGTGTCAAGGAATATCTACACGTGTGTTGCGTGATCATCTTCTCATGCTGAGTACACCAAGATGTCGTCAATGAAGACTACCACGATGAAATTGATGTAAGGATGTAGGATATATTTCATTATTCCCATGAACAGAACTGGGTCATTGTTCACACCGAATGGCATCACCAAAAACTCATAGTGGTCATACCTATTTCTAAATATTTTCATTGATATGTCTTAATCGTACACCTGAAGCTGATGATAGCATGATCTGAGATCTATATTTGAGAACATCCTCTCTCCCTTCAGTTTATTGAAGAGTTCATCAATCCTTGAAAGTTGATACATGGTATTCCCAGTCGCCTGGTTCAGGCACTGGAAGTCTACGCGTAGCCTCAATCACCCATATTCCCTCTAGGAAAACAACACTGGGGCTGCCCATGGTGAATCACATGGCCTTCTAACCCCTTCCTCTGTAAGTCCTCCAGATGTACCCTCAACACACAAACCTCCATGGGAGTCATCCAATAAGCATGTGTTGATATCAGTGTCATAAAAGGGTACAAGTAACTGCTGAATTCTACCTCTCTAGAAAAAGGTATTCTAGGGACATCTTCTAGAAAGACATACTGAAACTCATCCACCACTACAGGAATGATTGTAATACCCTAATCAACCATACTGAGGGTGAGGCTAGCCAAATAGTGACTGATCGGCTGCACGTTCCTTTTAGAATGTCCGTCTTATGAAGCAAAGGTTCCCCTCTCTCTGATGATGTAAAACCCGGTCTCATCCTTGCGGACATACCACACATTGCACCTAAAACAGTTGATCAGAGCATGTAATGTAGATGACCAATCATTACCCAAGATGACATCCTATTTACTCGACACTGCTACTAAGATATCCTAGTCAATGTAATTGCCTCATAGAGTAAGCTCACACTGCTTGAACCGGTGTGTAATCTTCATATCCCCTACCTTAGTAGTCTCTAAACAAATGAATCGAGCCAACGACTCCACCGTAATATCCGATCATTGAATGGGCTATGTGGTAATGAAAGAGTGACTGGAACTTATGTCTATTAGAACATAATATATGGTAGAATAGTCATAGATTTTAACTTTAATCATCTCTGGATAGTTGTGCTCATAAGCCTTCATTACTGGATGCTGGTCCTGCCCATGTCCACCTACTCCCGGATCACAAGGTGGACCTCATAGTGGTGGTGGTGGTAGTACCTTGAACCTTCGTTCACTTACTGCTGCTCGACCAAATCCCCTACCACATCTACCACCCTGCAGACCTCCTCTCTTAAACTATTTCCACTATATCAAATGTCACTCAACCACCTGCTAGTCATCTATGTGGTGAGTTAGACAATCACAAGCCTTGTGCCACTATCTTCCACAGGAGTTACGAACTATATCACTCATATGAAATATTTTTCCTCGAGAGTTATGCACGTTGGAACCTTCTTCCTGGGGTCATAGTCTGGAAAGTCTAGCCCATTTGGTCCTTTGACCCCTCTGTCTACTAGCTACTGCAAATGAATCATCCAGCTATTGCTTATTGGTGGCTCTCACCATCGGTTCCTGCTCGGATTGGAATATCTCCAACAGTTGTGATCGCTAAAACACTCCATCCTGAGTTGGGATGCTGAGCGATATCAACGACACTCTAATCTATTATCGGATCCCCTACTCAAAGGTTTATGTCATGATGAATTGGTCCCATAATATGTTAGTGGATTAGAGAGAGAGGTAGGTAAAGCTCCCTGAGTACTAGGCCATAATCAGGATACCCTACTGTAGGTTCAGTAACTCCTAAATATGCACTGAGCATAATGTACATTGTATGAACTCCTCCATGATGAGGATCTCAATGTTTGACTAGAAAAGGGTCACCTCCTTGTGTGTATAGATCATCAAGCTCCACCTTCTTCCTATCATGTCTAGAAAAATTATAGAGTCAAGGACCATCGTCTGGTATGTTGGTGTCTCCACCTAGAGAAAAACCCAATGAACTGCCTCAATCAAATCATCAGCTTCCTAAGGATCTATCTCACCAAGAAACATAAAAGCCACTATCTATGGAACTCGTATAGTGAGGTTAATCAGTGTACACTATATTTTAGTGGGTCTAGTAGAAACTATTGATCACTAGGTGGTGGTGGTGCTGGTACACCACCCGAAGGTGCTATCATTGTTTGTAGTCCCTCCACTAACGCCTCATCTTTCAGTGGACCATCATCGTGATCTCTCATTCGAATCCTAGCTGGATATCATCATCAATGAATCCTGTATAGAAATAGATGCATCACTATCAATATTTTATACATGGTGATATTACTCTAAAGAGATCAAGAGAAAAGGATTTACAAAAATGGTAAAACTATGGTCTTCATGTACTGAGATAGAAAACGAAATTTGGGGTCTTGGTGTATGGATATGTGAGCCTCTAAACCATCATTTGACTCCCTAGACTGAATTCCTATCTTAAGACACATGAAAATATTGCCCAAGTTGAAATTATGGACACATATTTATTATAGTATAATCAACCTCCCTTTGAAACCATTTTTATATGACCCGTCCCCAGTGCCCCTATTGTGGCTACCCCATGCCCACCTTCCAAAGGATAGGGGCTAGTGACTGGAACTCAAAAGGAATATACCAAAAATGGAAGACATTTTCATTAAACATGAATACACACAAATTGGAAAAACTGAACAAAACTAACCGCAAAGGAAATAATTTTTACAAAAAACCACCACAAAGTACCACCAATAAGAGTAAAGTGTGTTACATGAATGTAAAGGGGTAGAATACCAGCCAAACTAAATGGAATGCACAAAAAGAGATGTATAACCTCTGAAGGTTGTATTCTAAGGATCCTACCAGAAGGTTAGGTACATATATCTATCGAATATCAATACAGCACACCAATTCTATCGATCTACCTTCTATCTATGTCTAGTCTTGGCTCCCCAAAGTTCCAATCAACGTTTTAAATCATCTTCACAAGACACAGCATGTGTAGGCTGTAATGACCTGGAAAATACATTAATTTTTTTTTAAATTCATGGGAATTTTACGAGTTCGTAATTTCTGACAACGCCTAATTCTGAAGCCCGGTGTGCCCGAAATCATTTTTTGATGTTTTTTCAAGAATGTTTAGTAAACGTACGAGCGAGATTTTATATGGTTTGAAATGGTGCTCAGAATTAAAATCTGAGGGCACTGTTGAACATGCAGCGTCGATAATTGCTTAGTGAGTCCATCACCGCTGTTGCATTTTAATGAGAAATGATGTTATTTTTTGGGGATTCTAAATAAATTAAATAAAAATGACTGTAACTCATTTTTATTTTTGTGGCAGTTTAATCTTCTAAGTGGAGGTTGGTGGTGGGGGCCACGATCCCCTATCCTCCCAGGAGAGGTTATGGTGGTGGGAAACACCAGCACATAACCTCCCTTAGGAGAATATTTTTTAGGTAGCACCCACACGAGTATAAACCCCCATATAACTCTCTTTATGTGGGAGAAGGCTTTTGAACTTCTCTCATTAAAGTACCAACCCCCATTATCAATTAGTTGAGCTCCATCAATTAATTAATCTTTTTGAAATATTTTATAATTCTTTCCAACAATAAAATAATAGAAAAACCTATTATTTTATTTTGGTTGGTTGGAAAATTTCATTTGGCGGGGACATTGAGAGAGGACTTGGGAGAGTTTGGAGAACATGATCCTCTCGATGAAGAATGCTTCTCATATTTGAAGAATGAAGAACACCATCCTCAATCATCGACAAAGACAAAATAGAAGGAGCCCCCCATGATGAACTCAAACAATGATTCTTACCCAGATGTTTCTTGACGTCACCTTTTCGCGGCTTCGTCAATGAATCATCGTCCGCTCTTTTTTCCGACTTCGTCAATGTTCATCAAAATGAGGTATGGGTGTGAGTAGAATTATTATTCTTGTTTTTCACTGTTCAAACCCCATATTATTTATGATGAATGATATCACATTGAAGTGGAGGTTTCAGACCACACAAACATGGCCTAACCCTCCCCCTTTGGTTGTTCTTGTTGTTGACGATGAAGGATGACCGCGAAGACGAAGCAGTGCCGCAAGACCGCCGGGTCTCCAAGAGGATACGACACCGTCATGCCACATGAAAGGATATCTAGGGCTTGGATGGGCCGCGGTGGAGGCGCATGGTGCCTTCGCGCCGCCTAGAGACTAGAAGAGTGTCGTGGCCAGCCTGGCTACGGTGGAGGGGTGCGACGTGAGCACCGCGCCGGTGAAGCTGGGAAGCCGCGGCCAGGTCGGTCTGTGGAGGAAGGGGCGAGGAGCCGCCACGCCGCACCAGTGAAGTGGAACCGCAGCCGGGGAGGGCCGTGGTGAAGGGGAGCAGCGTCGTCATGCTACACCAAAGCCCAGAACCGGTTGGCCGCTCGGCCAGTCAGACAAGGCGGGATCGTTCGGGTACTTCGGTTACCAGGACTCCACACCATGCACCGAACGTTTCAGCCAAAAACGCGGGCTCGCCGCCCGCGTCCGGGTCACCCCATGCCCGCCGGCCCCTTGGCCGAGCCACCCACGGCCGGGCCGGCTTCGGGCCTAGCCGCCTTCGGGTCGGGCCGCCCATCGGGTCGGGCCGCCTCTTCTGGCCGGGCTATCCCCTCAGCTCAAGACGTTTCCTCAGACCGAGTTAGAACCACTGACCGGGTCGGACCCTAGAATAGACCGAGATGGGACGGATAGGTCCGACTGGGTCGGACCGGACCCAAACCCGTTTGGCGAGTTTAAAACTTTTTGCAATGTTCTTGGGCTACATGTGTCCATTTGATGAACCGCCTGCGAAGATGGAAGGCTGGGAGTGACGCGATTCTTTTTACATAATCCACTTGAGGTTTGGACGCAGTTGGGGTACACATGGGATGGTTTGAGATTAAAAATCAACCAGGCCCCTGGAACGGAAATGCCAATAACTCACAGACCGGGAATTCGATTGGCGCATCGTCTGTCGTAATAGTTTTCATATGTTGAGATAGAAATAAAAGATACATCAACTCATGACTTCATGGTAGTTGATGTTTCGAAACCTGGCTCGAGGAGCCGAACCCCCCGAAATCGAGCGTGCTATGTGCAGTTACCCTAGGGCTATCTGTGACTGAGGTGATAGGACCCTACGTGGACCTACTACTGTACCATGATCTTCTGTGGGTTCATCAACGATGATACTGTACCAGGATCCTTTGTGGGTTCGACAGCGATGACTTCTATACCGGGATCCTTCGTGGGTTCGACAGTGATGAATTCTCTACCAGGATCCTCTGTGGGTTCGACATCGCTGATACTGTTCCAGGATCCTACATGGGTTCGACAGAGGATATGATTCAGAGGATACATCTAATCATCTCTACCCCTCTTCATGAGATGTATACCTATGTGAGTTTAGTCTTGTATTTTAGTCATTATCACTGAGATGATTGACTTTACTTCCACTGTGGAAATGGTTGTGCTTGTGCTCAAGTGTTGGAGACAGACTGTGATTGGTAACTTAGATATATGAATGGGAACATACCTAAGTAGGGATGATAGATACTATGTGATTTTATCTTTCTAATATGATTATCCTTATTAGATTCTGAGAGACCATCAGGGGTATCGGGTTCCAATACCGAGTATTGTTATACTCACCCCTGCATAGGCTTCTCCTGCACCTTGTTGTGTTCTGTGAACATGACGGTCAGCAATGATCGAGGCTGAGGGAGACGGACGGGAGGCTGCTCAGAGCTGGACTAGACGAGACGTACCTCATGGAGGAGTGTTTCGAGTTCTATACCTACCCTTCAGGTAGGATTCCCCGGTATATGATCTAGGAGCTGATTTTCCCTTTTTTACTTGTAGTTGTACTTGTTCCTCAGTTGGGTTTGTATACAGGCCCACTTACTTACAGCACATCTTTCATTTCTATATTAGTACTTGTTTCTTCCACTACTTGTGTTCAGACTGTGTGTGTTTCATGTTTAAAGGCAATTCCTTCCCTTTTTTGTTGGGGATTTTCTTTTGGTTCTAGTCGCCAACCCCTAGCCTATGGAAGGAAGGCTTGGGGTAGTCACAGCATGGGCCCCGAGGACAGGTCTTGAGAAATTGGCATCAGAGGAGTCGGATATAACACATAACTTGGAATCTGATTCTTTTAACAGAAATAGTGATATGTTTTTTGGGTGTGGCTATCAGTTTAGGGAAACAAGTGATGGTGCAGCAGCTGACATATAAATACACTAGGACTCTAACTTCTGTTTTCTGAATCAGTGCATGAAAACACTAATTGCGTGTGTGTTTCCTTTGAAAATTTTTCTTCGTGATTACTTTGTGTCAACTCACTAGGTATATTGTTTTGAATGTGGCACACCTATTTCTTTTTAGGATGACCCCATGTAGGCAACAATGTTGGGTTCTGAGTTTCGTAGGAGATGGTAGCCCACTGAGCGACGCGATATCGGTGCAGGGGCCCGTCACAGCGAAGGTACCAATGGTACCACTACCCGCTGGACCTCCGATACCACCAGCTTAAGCATCAAAGAGTTCATGTCATCTGAGTGTGTTTCATGAGTTCCAGGGCCAGAGGACACCCAAGTTCAAGGGATAGATGGACCCATAGGAAGCTGAGGACTGGCTGGAGGCTGTTTTGAGAGTTTTCAGACTGGTATGGACACCAGTCGACCTCATGGTGATCCCTACCGCGAGTCTCCTGCATGCAGCAACAAGCAGATAGTAGTGCCTGATTCTCTAGGTGCATGACGAGTCATCATAAATCTGGGTAGAATTTGAGTGTCTCTTTCAGTCAGAGTTTGTTCCAGCCAACCATCGTGCAGTGCGGTTACAGGAGTTATTGCATCTACAGCAGGGTAGGATGATGGTAGCTCAATACTCAGGGAGGTTCACCGACCTCTCGCGCTACTCCATGGATATGGTACGAGACTCATTCTTCAGAGCCCATACCTTCAAGTAGGGACTCAAGCATGAGATCAAGGATTCAATGATCTCCCTCAACATCCCGACACAGGTGGGGGGTGCTGAAGTGATCCCTTCTAGTAGAGAGTTTTCATGCTGAGTAGTCATCAACAGCAAGACCCACTACAGGGAAACACATAGAAAAATCTTCAATAGTCGGAAGTAGATATATTCCGGAGAGGTCCCAATAGACCGGGCCATCAGGTGGGCGACCCTAGGATACAGGTTCAATTGTGCGGGGAACACGAGACAAAGCCATCCATACAAGGAGCAGGCAATGCTAAGAATGTGGCAGGCATGGTCACATGGCTTGTGACTTCCCAACCCACCATGAAGATGAGCAGTAGAAAGTAGATGGACCTCCCAGGTAGAGTCATATGTTTGATTGTGGTGGTCTTCTGGGTGCAGGAGGACATGGCAGAAGATCTGGCTGAGCAGCAGGTGGTGGACGATGTTTCAAGGCCCTACCACCACCACAACCAGGAGGTCCACCCCGACCACAGGGAGCTGTCAGACAGGGGCAGTATCAGCTCTAGGCTATCGAGGCCTATGACCACGGAACACCTGAGATGATTCTGAGGTAATATATGTATCTACTCCACCCCTGAATCAGTACTTATAGACATAGGTGCGAGTCATTATTTTATTGCTGCTTCCCTCATTAGGATCTCAAAGATTTTTATGGAGTCGTTGGCTCGATCCTTACTGCAAGACACTCCTATGAGAGAAGACTCGACGATTACGCATTGGTTCCTTCATTGTGGGATTATTCTATGAGGCAAGAGCTTCAACTAGGATCCCCTCGTAGTGGCATCGAGGCGATACGACATCATAATGGGAATAGACTGGTTATCCACATTTCATGCTCATATTGACTATATTAGGAGGAAAGTGTGATGTGCCTGTGATTCTGGGATAAGGATTATCATCACTGGTGAGAAGGGAGACTTTACAGAGTTGGATAGACTTACCCAGAGGAGGGTAAGCCAATCACACATCAGTTGGCTAGTCTTATTCTCAGAGCGATTGATGTGTGGAGTCTGAGTTTTCCTGTTGTGGTGGATCAGTAAGCGGATTTTTTCTTTGACGATGAATGAGGACTACCTCCTCATAGGAAGGTGGGATTATCCATTGACCAGTACCCTGTAACGACACAGATATCTACTCCAAAATATTGGAAGGCCTCCTCCGAGCTTCGTGATTTGTGGGTACAGCTGGAGGACTTGTAGGGGAAAGGATTTATCTGACCCAGTGTTTCACTCTGGGCATCCCCAATTTTGTTCTCCAAGAAGGCGGATGGGAGCTTGCAACTTTGTGTTGATTACCGGCACCTGAACAAGGTGACCATGAAAAACAAGTACCCACTCCGAAGGATTGATGAACTCTTTGATCATCTCAAGGGAGCACGGTGGTTCTCAATGATAGACCATAGGTTAAGTTATCACCAGCTCAGATTTTGAGATGTGGATGTGCAGAAGACGGCCTTCTGGTGTCGGTATGGAAACTACGAGTTCATAGTTATGCCCTTCGGCGTAACCAATGCTTCATCAATGTTCATGAATCTCATAAACCGGATCATCCAGCCTTACCTCGATCGCTTTGTTGTTCTCATCATCGACGACATACTAATCTACTCGACTACTGAGGAGGATCATGCCTACCATTTGTAGGTAGTACTTGACAAACTAAGAGAGCACCAACTTTTTGGTAAGATCTCAAAGTGCCAATTTTGGATTTAGAAGGTTCAATTCTTCGAACACGTTATCTCCGAGGCTGGAGTTGCAGTGGATCCAGCGAAGATTGAGTCAGTTCTTTCTTGGGATCCACCCAAGAGTGTGACAGAGGTACAAAGTTTTCTGGGACTGGCTGGGTACTATCAGTGATTTGGTCCAGACTTCTCCAGAGTTGCGGCACCGCTTTCTGTATTGAAAAAGAAGGGGAAACCCTTTGTGTGGTCAGAGAGATTCCACCAGAGCTTTCATGATTGGAGGCAGGGGTTGACTACCTCCCCCATCATGAGGCTTCCAAAGGAGTTCATAGGGTAGGTAGTTTATTGTAATCCATTAGGGACTAGACATGGGTGTGTCCTGATGTGGGAGTGAGTAGTGATCGCATATATTTCTCAGCAGATGAGAAAACACAAGGAGAACTATTCTACCCATGTTCTGGAGTTAGAAGAAGTGGTCTTCGCCATGAAGATGTGGCGGTACTATCTTATGGGAGAGAGTTTTACAGTCTACTCTGACCACCAGAGTCTCAGGTACATCTTCTCGTAGAAGGACATGAACCTGAGATAGTGATGATGGCTTGAGTTACTCCAGGACTATGACTTTGAGGTAGTCTATACTCCTAGGAAGGGAAACATTGTACTAGATTTTTTCAGTAGAAGATCTAGAATTTAGCTACTATGAGAGGTGAAAGAGAAGATGGTTGCATAGAAGATATCCATTTTGGATAGAGATAGAGCACCCTTTCTATAGTCTCTCACAGTCACTCCTCCACTACTTCAGCGAGTCAAGGAGGAACAGCTTGGGGACATTGACTGTGAGACGCTACGTGCACAGATATCCACAGGGCCAACACCTGATGGATTTTGTGAAGGTGGGGAGCACGTCATTCTCTTTAGAGGACGTACCATGGTACCAGTTGCAATTCAGGAGGATTTGTTGAGGGAGTTTCACATATCTCCTTTAGCGGTACATCCAGGAGTGATGAAGCTGTATCAAGACCTCTAATGACAGCACTGGTGGCTAGATATGAAGAATAAAGTAGTAGAGTTTGTCTCACAACTCCTCACTTGACATCAAGTGAAGGCGGAGCGCCAGGTTCCAGTAGTCTTGGTTCATCCCTTAAAGGTACCATAGTGGACGTGGGATGGGATATCCATGGATTTCATGATGGGACTTCCACATACATCTATTAGACACGACTCTATCTGGGTGATTATCGACCGACTTACCATGTCGGCCCACTTCCTACTGACCAGAGAGAAGGGTTCAGTATAGAGCCTGAGATGCCTCTATGTATGGGAGATCGTACGACTTCATAGTGTGCCATAGACAATTGTTTCTGATCGAGATGCTTGTTTAACTTCCTGGCTATGGAAGGGGTTGTAGGAGGCTTTCAGGACACAACTTCACTTGACCATTGCCTTCCATCCTCAGACAGATGGTCATACTTAGAGGACCATTCAGACTCTTGGAAACAAGATTCGTGCATGCATCCTCGACTTCGGTCGTAGTTGGGAGGATCACTTACCCTTGGTAGATTATTCGTATAACAACAGATAACCCTCCACCATCGGGATGACACCTTTCGACGAACTTTACAGCTAACCTTACAGATCTCCTCTATGCTGGACTGAACCAGGGGAGTCAGCACTTATGGGACCAGAGATAGTGGAGGCTATGACAGAGAGGTACAGATCATCCTGGAGCGGATGAAGACTGCACAGAGCAGGCAGTAGTCCTATGCTGATAGGAGACGGAGACCGCTGGAGTTCAAGGATGGTGACCATGTCCTTCTACGGTTCTCACCACGACGAGGTCTGTAGAGATTTGGCTGAGGTAGTATGTTATCTCCGCAATTCATCGGACCTTTCTAGGTCCTCAGTAGAGTAAGTGAGGTGTCTTACTGCTTGGCTCATTCACCTTAGTTGCACTAGGTGCATGACCTCTTCCACGTATCTCAACTGAGGAGATATGTGCACGACCCATCCCACATCATCGAACATGGGGATATGGACAACGATGATAGGGTTAATTTCATGTAGGTTCTAGTGTAGATTCATGATCGATAAGAGCGGGTCCTGCATGGATGGTCGATACCTCTAGTGCATGCTCGTTGGCAGCACGGGAACCAACAGGAGAGCACATGTGAGTGGGGGGCTCAAATGTGTGCTCAGTACCCCCCATTTGTTTCCTTAGTGCGAGTTATAGCTTATTGGGACATAAAGCCATGAGGTGGGGAGAATGTAAAGACCCGGAAATTCTGTGATTTTTTTTTAAAATTCATGGAAATTTTACGAGTCCGCAGTTTTGGGCAAGGCCTGAATCCTAGGCCCGGTGTTCCCATAATCAATTTCTGATGTTTTTTAGGCTAAGTTCAATACACATACGAGCGAGATTTTATATATTTTGAACCAGTGCTCAGAATTGAAATCCTAGGACACCGTTAAACTCACAGCGTCGGTAATTTCTTAGTGATACCATCACCGCAGTTTCGTTTTAATGAGAAAGAAAGTTATTTTTTGGGGGATTCTAAATAAATTAAATAAAAATGAGTTTAACTCATTTTAATTTTTGTGGCGGTTTAATCTAATAATACTAGGTTGGTGGTGGGGTCCATAACACCCTAACCTCCCAAGAGAGGTTATGGTGGTGGGGCCCACCCGCACATAACCTCCCTTGGGAGGATATTTTTTAGGTGGGAACCACATGAGTATAAACCCCCATGTAACACTCTTTAAGTGGGAGAAGTATTTTTAACTTCTCTCATAAAAGTGACAACCCCCCATTATTAATTAGTTGAGCTTCTTCAATTAATTAATCTTTTTGAAATCTTTTGAAATTCTTGCCAACAATAAAATAATGGAAAAACCTATTATTTTATTTTAGTTGGTTGGAAACATTCGTTAGGGTGGGACATTGAGAGAGGACTTGGGAGATATTTGAGACCATGATACTCTCGAAGAAGAACTCTCCTCATCTTCGAAGAACAACAGATACCATCCTCGATCTTCAACCAAGCCAAAAGAGAAGGAGCCACCCGCAAAGAACGCTGACGACTCTTCTACCCCGGACGTTTCCAGACACCACCTTTCCATGGATTCATCAACGAATTGACGTCCGTTTTTTCCCGACTTCGTCAACGTTCATCAAATCTAGGTAGGGGATTGAGTAGAATTCTTATTCTTGTTCTTCGTAATTCAATCCTTAGATTATTTATGCCGAATGATATCTCCATGAAGAGGAGGGTTCAGACTGCACGATCATGGCCCGACCCTCCCCCTTTGGTTGTTCTTGTTGTGGATGACGAAGGAAAACCACAAAGATGAACCAGTGGCCCTATAACATTGGGTATTCAAGAGGGAACAACACTGTCGTGCCGCACGGGGGGAGATCAGCAGCCACGATGGGCCGCGGTGGAGGTGCGCGGCGCTGTCGGGCCGCGCAGAGGCCAGTAGAGGGCTATGCCCAACCGGGCCTCAGTGGAGGGGAGCATCACCGTCGTTCCACACTGGCGTAGCAGGGAATCCACGGTGAGGGTGGGATGCGGCGGAAGGGGTGTGACACCGTTGCACCGCACCTGTGAAGTGGAACCATGGACAAGGCGGTCCGCAGTGAAGGGGCATGGCACTGGCACGCCGCGCTGGAGCCTAGAACCCACTGGCCGCTTGGACATCCAGACAAGGCGGGACCCTTCAGGTTCCATAGTTACCAGGCCGGTGCACCATGCGCCTGCCATTTCAGAAGGCAGGGTGGGTGTAACCCCTCACCACCCCCATGCATGGCTAGCCAGCCACGCGGGCCTTCCTCCAGCCACACGGGCCGGCCACCGGCCATGCAGGATCACCAGCTGGCCGGGCCACCCCTATGTCGGGACGCTGTCGACCGGGTGCCCATGGTCTAGCTGCCTCGGGTCGGGCCGCCCTCAGGCCATGCCGCCCCTCGGACCGGGCCACCTCATCGGGCCGGGCATTCCCCTCGGCTCCTGCTATTTCCTCAGACCGAGTCAGAACGATGAACCATGTTGGACCCTGGAATAGACCGGGTCGGTTTGGGTGGGTCAGACTGGACCTAGACCTATTTGGCCCATTTACAGCTTTTCACCCTCTTCATGGGCTACATGTGTCCATTTGACGAAACTCCTACGGTGATGGAAGTCTTGGAGTGAGACGATTGTTTGGGCATACTCCACTTGATGTTTATATGCAGGTGCGGTATTCCGGGATGGTTTGAGCCTAAACATAAACCGGCCCCCTCGAACGGATATGTGAATAACTCACAGACCGAGTGTCTGATTGATGCGCTATCTATCATGGTAGGTTCCTTATATTGATACGAAACTACAGGATACATCAACTCAAGACTTCATGGTAGTTGATGTATCGACACTTGGCTCGACGAGCATACCCTCTCAGAATCGAGCGTGCTGTGTGCGGGAACTCTAGGGCTTGTTGCGACTGAGATGATAGGATCCTACGTAGACCTACTGCTGTACCAAGATCCTCTGTGGGTTCAACAGAGATGATACTATACCAGGATCCTCTATGGGATCGACAACGATGAATTTTGTATCAGGATCCTCTGTGGGTTCGTCAGTGATGACATCTGAATCAGGATCCACCATGGGTTCGATAGCACTGATACTATTCCAGGATCCAATGTGGGTTTGACAGAGGAGATGATTTAGAGGCTACATCTAATCATCTATACCCCTCTTCACGAGATGTATACCTGTGTGAGATGAGTCTTTCCTTTCAGTCATTATCATCGAGATGATTGACTTTACTTCCTTTACGGAATAGGTTGTTCTTGGGATTAAGTGTTGGAGTCGGACTGTGATTGGTATCTTAGGTATATGTATGGGCATATACCTATGTAGGGATTCTTGATACTTCATTAATTTATCTTACTACTGTGGTTTATCCTTAGTGGATTCAGAGAGACCGTAAGGGGTATCAGGGTCCCCTACTGACTATTGTTATACTCACCCTTGCACGGGCTTCGCCTCCACCTTGATGTGTTCTTTGAAGACGATGGTTAGAAGTGATCGAGGATGAGGGAGACAGTTGGGAAGCTTCTCGGAGCTGGAAAATATGGGACGTACCTCGAGGAGGATTTGTTCGAGCACTATACCTACCCTTCAGATAGGATTCCCCAGTGGATGATCCATGAACTTATTTTCCCTTTTTTACTTGTACTTGTACTTGCTATTCAGTTGGGTTTTTATACTGGCCCACTTACTTTCATCACATAATTATTTTCTATGTTATTACAGGCTGATTCTACTGCTTGTGTTCAGAATGTGTGTTTTATTGGTTTAAAGGTAATGCCTTCGCTTTTTATCAGGGATTCTCCTTTGGTTCTAGTCTCCATCCCCTGGCCTATCGAAGGTGGGTTTGGTGTATTCACGGCACGGGCCCTGAGGATGGGTCATGACATGGGCGAAGCCCGTGAAGGTGTGAGTATTATAATAATGTGTAAGGACCCTGATACTGCTGAAGGTCTATCAGTAATCCACAAAGGAAAACACCACAATGAAAATTTGGTAGAGGTAATTCCACAAAGAAATGACTCAAACACATAACACAATGTAAATTATGAATCTAACACTATGTATAACTTATGTACATAAGAAATATGACTATTCATAGAGCTAGATCCTCCTATTTTATTGAGAGGATTTACTGCTGATCAACACATCATCATTATGTGATGACCCACACATGATCTCTAGGTGTTAACCCAAAAAGTATCACTAGGTTCTGACCCACACCAAATCTCAAGGTGCGTACCCACAAAAGATCTCAAGGTGCTGACCCAGACATGATCTCTAGGTTCTGACCCACAAGATCACTATTCATTTTCACGTCACAACAAACCACTGGATTCCCGCACATAGCACGATTGATTCTCGGAGGATCCTCTCCTCAAGTCATAATCCATACCTGAAACACCACTTTTATCAATATAGTGTATCCTCAAAATACTGCCTTGTCATATGGGTCCCAATGCAAAATACTATGTCAAACGGACGCCCGATCTGTAAGATATGTTCATTTTTTTAAAGGGTCTAGTTGGATTTCTTCCCGATCCATCCTGGATGTATGACAACATCAGAAAAAACTCACGTAGATTATCTCAGAAAGACTACCTCCTTGCAATGGACCCAAAGCGACTAACATTGCATTAAACAGACACCTGGTTTGAGATATACTGGAGTTTTAGAAAACAGGGGCCCGTTGCTTCTATGCCCAGTTCGACCCGGTTAGACAGACACGAACAACACGGTCTGGGGGTCCCACATACCCTGAATTAATGTTACCAACTTGACTTTACTTGGTTATGGTATGGGTTGGTCTGGTATGGCCTGTCTTGTGGGCTATTCCAAATGGGCCTCATTGGACTCGACCCGTTTTAGTCAACGGTCCAGTCCGTAGGGTTGCTCGATAACCCGGTCTAGTCTATGATAGCCCAAAGGGCACATGTATTGCCTGCCGATGTGGGTATTCCCCACTGGGTGTATGTTCGGCCTACAAATGCGGGTCTGGCCAACTAGGCTGCAGGATCAGCTCAGCCCGGTTACTGGGGGCGTGGCCCGCCAGCCTGAAGACCGGTAGCATTAGTAGCCGGTGGGGCGCTCCTGGGATGCTGCAGCTCACCGCATCTATCTTTCCACTTATGTGATGTATGCGAGGAGATCTTCCAGCCGTAGTCGGTCGACTGTGGCTCACCATCAATGCAGGACACCCCACTATACGGATCCCCCCTCACAAAGCCGCATCCATATATCGTGGTCAATCAGCCACAACCTCCTTCCACCGTAATGCACCGACGAGTGAACCACTGCCTCCACTCGTGGCCTCCACCACAGGCCACCAGCAGGAGATTTTTTGGCGGACCATCAGATGTTCTCTAATGGTCTGTTCATCAAGCTGCATGTGGCTACGACCTTTAAAAAGAATCCTCTTCACCACGAAGGTCTCAAACATGCCTTTGAGTCTGTTTTGACTATCCTTTCACAAAGAGCACACATACAGAGAGGCTCTAGCCTTTTTCATGTTAGCCCGCACCCTCTTCGTTATAATTATATAATCATTGGGATTCATGGGTATTGTGGATCAAACAAATAAGAGATAAACTAATCCAGATAATATCTCCCAAAAGAAAATTCACTCTCCCGTATAATTGCCCGATTCACAGATCAACTTGTTCATGGCTTGATCTAGGTTCATCATTTCAAGAATAAGGATGGGGAAGCATAAGCAAAAAATTAAACCCCTACCTCTGTGACATTCGTTTCCATAATGTTACATCCTTAATGTTTCAATATGTAGACATAGTTCTTCACCTTAAATTCGGTTCCTTGAGGTGAGTTGAAGATGTTTGAAATTTTTATGTGATTGTCTTTCATCGTTGGAGAGGATTTTAATCAGAGGTTCATTAGAGAATCCTCACATTTTAATTCCTCTTTTTACCAAAAGGCCAACTAAAATAAAAGGAAAACATGTTGCATTGTATCAGTTACATAGCAACGTTGAGTCATAATGCTTGCACAACGAGCCATTAAGGGGCTTCCTTAATTGTGCCCCATCATTGCCTCATCACCACACTGTAACTTCGACGTCCTCCTCTCAATCATGTGAAAGAAAAATAAAATATCATTTTAAGTTTATTTTATTTTTTTCTGAAATGTTCCAAAAATAAACATTTCCATCCAATCCTTTCCAATTGATGTTATGTCCTTTATGGGAATATCACGTTTTTAAAAATTCAATGATCCCCTCGGCATTTCGATCAAATAACTGGTTCAAAAGTAAGAAAATCTCTCTCACACATTTATTGGAAGTAACTTAAAAAAAGTTCAAAAATCTGTTCTAGACTCAATAGGCCTCAAAATCACATTCCGTTAAAGCATGTGGTCTCTAAATAATTCCATATAATTAAAAAACTGTAAATTCCATGACAATAAAATATTATAGAAATGAATCTATGGACTTGTATTCCAACCCTGTTCTTTTACTACAACATTACATTTTGAAAAATAATTTTTTTATAACATGGATCATAAATATAGAACAATCCTACCGAAATCCCAATGAATATGATTTTATGTCATTCTAAATGTATTATTTGATTATTTATTATATATGTTTTACTGGGATATAAATTTTGTAAACTATTTTCATCTAAAAAAAATACAATTAAAATATGTTCATCTTGCTACCATTCATAATCTCCAATATTTGTCTTTTTTTCGTTATTAAGAATATATATTAACCCTTTCTTATGTATCTATCCCTTGGGAAATGAATAAGAGAATTATGTGCTATATATATTGAATGATTTTAAATTTGGTATATTTGGAGATAAAATTTGATGAATTATTATAACATTAGATAATAATGTAGAGAATATCCAATAACACAAAAAATATAGAATATGGAGAATGATTTATTATGAGATTTAATGATTATTCATGAAAACATAAAACATTTTTATGTATAATATAATTGTGATAAAAAATTTATGATCAGATTTTGTTTATAACAATTGATGTAGAATATTAATGGTAATAAATTATATAATGTGTTAACCAAATATGATAAAAATATTTTCATCATATTCTATTAAAATATTATAATCCATTATAAATTATCACACATAAATATAATTCACCACTCAGATTGAGAACATTTCTGAATATTTGATGTTTCTCTTGAGGTACTTTTACAAAACATAAGATACCCTATATATTCCAAATGCCACATGTATTTTATTATTATATTTCTTTTAAAAGTCAATTATGTTTATTTTATTTGATTTTTATATTGTATATTCATTTTATTCATCTGGGGTCATTATAAACATACATTTTTATATTTTTATATTTTTTCTTAAGTGAGAATTGTTTTTTATTTAACTATTTGATTAATATTGGATTACTATATTTTTTAAAATTTTGATTTATTCATATGTACACAATTGAAAATTAATCTAAATCTTATATATCTATGAACATAATTATTATTTTTTCACATCATTAAATGTACATTTAAATTTATAATATATTTTTAAAAATCAAAATAAACATCAATACATTGATAATGTGTTATTATTATCTATGTTTCAGTATTTTCATTAATTTTCTTATATATGTGTCTTTTCAATTTTATTATGATGAATATGTGAGGGTTTATTATTTTTTTACATTAATCGGTTCATATAATTTTATATTGCTCATTAAAATTAATCTCTACAGTTTTTTCTAAAGTAATTTTTAACAAATTATTCCTTTATTAAAATTTTTCCAATTTATTATTGATAAAAATTATGTGTATTGTATGTTTATATAATATATTTATGTTTCATATTAATTTATTTTCATTATTATAGGTTATGATAGGATATTTGATTATTTTAATCCTGTAACATCATTGATGATTTATGTGAAATAAAAAAAATAAGAATATTTAATAGTATAATATAGAAACTCCACACTGGAAAATTGAATCATTTTTTAGAAATTAAAGATATTTAATATAATTAAAAAAATTTATTTAACTATTTTATTGGATTACCTAAAAAATTATTTATATTATAACAATGATCTGTTGGTTACTTTTTGTTTATTTTGTTTTTAAAACTTTAATAAATCAAATATCATTTTATTTTTCTAATATAGAGAAAGGGGATATCATTAAAAATCTACACAAAGGTAAATATCTATTCAATGAAAATCTAAATGATTGTGTTGATTATAAATATAATTATTAAAAATAATTGTTCTTAAAATTCAGTGAATTAATAAAATTAGTTTGGATTTATGATTTCAAATTATATAGATTTTTCTAAATTTATTCCATGTAAAAAAAATCAAATGAGAATGAATATTTTCTTTTGTAGTAACGTTATATGACATATATATATTTTTAAATGATAATACGAGGAATTTAAATGGATAATGGTGTGATTGATTTAATCTTATTAATTTATAATAATATTTTGAACTATTATTCAATTGGAGAACCATATTATTGAATTTTAAATTAATGTTTTTATATGTAAATAAACAACATAATCAGAAAAAAATTTATATAGTTTTTATAGAAAAATTTGTTACAAATAATTAATAGATTTAAATATATTAATTCCCAATAAACATGAAAATAATTATGAAGTGT
Organism: Viscum album; assembly: GCA_963277665.1. Taxonomy (NCBI): domain Eukaryota; kingdom Viridiplantae; phylum Streptophyta; class Magnoliopsida; order Santalales; family Viscaceae; genus Viscum; species Viscum album. The sequence continues at coordinate 1,736,751,750 of OY728132.1, read as the reverse complement.
AAAATTTTCATGTTGAGGAAGTGAAACCTGATGAGTCTTAATGGAATAATGATGGACTAATAAAAAAGTATTTAGATGAGGTAATAGATGATCAATAACTTGTGGTTCCAAATGTAAATTTCCGATACATTGAAAACATAAATATCAATGATAATAAATACATAAAACTAAAACATAGGGAAAAAGTCATTCCTTGTTATTATATAACTTTATACAGTTTAAAAAATAATTCAGTTAACTTTTATACATATAACAATGATATAAAATGAACTTTGGTTAGTGATAACTATGTGGAGTGGCTACGTACCCCAAATTATACCACCCATTCACCCGTTACATTTATTGAATTAGGTTTTGGGTTAAAATTTCATTCCCATAAATGAATTCATGCCCCTTCATTGATCACAAATGATCTTACAATTATAGAATTAGTTAAAAATAATTTCATCATTGAAGTTTTATGAAAAAATATTTAGGATCGCATTCATCCCCAATTCCAGGATTAGAAAATAAATTTTCATAAATTTAATTGAAACCAATATTTTATGAAAAATATATTTAGGTATAAAACTAATTTTCGAAATAAATTTAATAGAAAAAGAAAATATGGTATCTTGAACAAATCCAATTAATGAAACCACCTACCTTAAAATAATTATAATATTAGTCCCAATGTGGAAATAGAAATCCAAAATGTTTTGAGGATTCTAGGGGTTGGGGAAGTATGGTAAACAATAATGTCCTGATTAATAATCTCAAAATTATAAATTTCTAGAAAAAAAAGATTCAATAGGAATGTATTTAAAATATAACCTATAAATAACTCACTAAAAATAATTGGTGATCTTAAAAACACATTAAATTCCACTATAGATTTTTATGTAATAATATTTCAAAACATGATCGATATAATTTGAATGCATGTCATAGCCTTTGGGAATGTTTAATATGAAAACGAAGTGGATCCAAGATTAAAATAAATTTAAACCAACCTAGAGAGGATAAAATTCTGAATGAACTATTAATTTCTCTAAATATATGATTTGGTGCTGAAGAAGTGTCAATGAATGGTTCCAATACTCATATAGGTTGATGTGTGGTTGATGTAGATGAATTAACTAAAAAATGGTCTCACGAAAATATAAGAATAATCCTCTTACTAATTCCCAAGCCTGAAATCCCCATTGCTGAGAAGGAGGTAGGAAAATGGGTGTCTAGTGACTTATGTTGTTTTAGTACCAACATTACCACCTAGTTTAATGAAGTCAGTGTCCCGCAAGTAGGTTGACAATGGACAACCAATGGTATTGTGGCAACATTATAATTATATATCCACTAATAAGCCCACCCGTTTTTTGGTGGCCCTGAACAGGTAGCCATCAGACTTCCTGTAACATTAATTTTTATATTTTCACATCCAATCATAAAATAATTATGAAATTAACATCGAAAATATATCCAAGAAAAATAAAAAACAATTTTTGGGAATTCTATATTTGAAAACAATTAAGAAAAGAAAACATGTAGGTTTTAGTATATCAAATAATTCATGCGATGTCAATAAATAACCCACTGTATTGAGTTTATCCCTTAAAATATAAAAAAGAGGAATGATCCATAATTATATGATACCATTACTCCCACATCAAAAAATCTCGTTTCCACATATCATGAGAGTATAACAACATTTGACAAAAAACTAAAACTAACTGAATGAAATTTATAATATGAACCATTAATTTAGATTCATCAATATTAAATAGTATCTCAATCATTGTTATATAAACACATATATAAAGTCACTCCTAATTTAGAACATGAGATAGTTAGGACTGATATTTCTTATGTTGGGAAACCTGAAAGGCATTGTGGGAAAATTTCCCAAATCAAGATAAATCCAATCAATATAAAAAATTGTTTATCTTTCAACAAAAAAAATGACCCCACATATATAGGAATCACTTTTCCATATTTTCTAAGCCAATAGTGTCCAATAATGGATTTTAATTTAATAAACACCTAGTAACTGACCGAAATCTCCAAATAAAAATAATGAAAATCCATATAGGATTGGTACCATTACTAATATTACCCTGAAGGTTGATGAATATGTGGATCGGTTTCCCTTGTTTACTGAACTATTCCTAGTCATATCATGAAATGTTCATAAAACTCAGACTAACAAATAAGTATGGGATTGGGGAATTCATATAAATATTCAAAGAGTGTGGTCATGATATATTATTGGTAACTATATTTTTTATAAAATTTACCAACCCCAAAAAGATATCACATGAACCACTAACATATAATACATATTCATTTATAATATGTTCTATAATATGACTATCACTGTATTTTTGTCTATCCTTCAAAAGATGATAAACCAACTCAACATGAAATGGGATTCCTTTTCCAACTAGAGTCCCTACCAAAATTGAGAGGGTACATAGGGGAATCTATTTGAGAAAATATCAATTGGAGTGAAATGAAACCATACGGTCTATTACACAATCAATTTCACCATGTTCAATATATTGGGGATTTTATAAATTATTGTGAAATGAAGAATATGCCCAATTGGTCAATTAACTCCATAATATAATTCTTATCATAGCATTTTAGAAAATAGAGAACCATGAAATCCATTTTTATCTCATTCAATATTCATACTGTAATGTGTACTTTGAGGAGAATATCAAAAGTATTTTGATGCTTCTCCTTTTTATTGTTGCACATGAAACATCGAGATAAAAATAGGATCTGTTACATTTCATAACAGGAAAATAAAACCAATGCTTGATGTAATGAAGCATTTTTTCAGTGCTTCATTTAACATTTCAAAATGATTGATGACAGTCACATAATATAGAATTTTTCAGAGTTTATGGAACATCATTCCCACATTTTATTAAAATAATCCCTTCTATTGGGGGGGCACTAAGAGTTTGTATCTGTACTGTATAAAGATACTCTAATACTAAAAAAATTATTATCCTACTAATAATAATGTAGAGTCATCTCATAGTTATTGTATTATAATGAATCTTACCTAGAACATTAATATACCATTCCTACATTACATTCAAGTGCATATGTTCTATCTATTCCATTCACATGTTTTTTCCTTCACATTTTGGTAATGAAATATATTTATAATATAATTATAATCCATATTAACCTCTCATGGAGAATATAAAATTTCAATATATAATGATAAAAATATATTAAAACTATCTTTACTAACATAAGTTATAGAATTTTTGAGAAAATGGTATATTCAAGACATTTGTGGTCATAGTCAATGATTAATTTCTCTTGGAAATTAATGTGGTTATGTTTTTAATGGTATAAATAATTATATTAGATTCCAACCCCAATCTAAAATAGTTTATTCATAAAAAAACATAAAACCATAAATCCCCTAGTAGAATCTAAATTAGTGCTATGGTCAATCACTAATTAAAATTATTGAAGGATGAGTTACACATAAAATCCCAAAATAACATAACTATGTTATATTTTAGAAAAGAAAAATGAGAATCAATTTTGAGAAATCCCATACTAAGCACCAATAACACCATAAAAACCAAAATATTCATATAATATAAAATTTATTCCATGGTTAGTCATATTACATGAAATATTTTACCTTTTCAAGATCAACATAGATACCATGATCTGATATCACATGTCCCATGAACATATCATCTCATTTCCAAAATATAAATTTTAAAATATTTATATAGTTGTGTTGGCCTCTTAGGATTTTAAAAATATGTCTAATGTAGTTCATATGATGTTCTATATTATTCGATTACATTTAATGTACTCCAAAAAGACCATAGAAAAACTATTATGAAAAATAAAAATACTTTGGTTTAATAGTTATATAATTATTCGAAGTTCATTAGTTAGGTTGAATGTCATTACAAGGTAATAAATGAGTCCATCATAATCCATGATTAATATAAATAATAAATGAATCTGTTATTCAAATTCCAGGGTATCAAAGATAAAATAAAAACTTTGTAAAGCTATTTTTACCCCATCATCTAATTAAACATGTCATCGTTATATAGAATGTCATATTTATTTAGTAACTCTAGTAAACTGAACATGTGATAATAAACACATAAGTGAAGAGTACCATAACCATCATGTTAAATAGAATAAAATATTACCATGATGAAACTATCAATTATACAAACCCGATTCATAACATTTCACATTACAACATTTTTTCTATAATCTTCAAAGCATCTATGAGGTAATAAATAATGGAGATCATATGGGTTCTTATAAATAAGACAATAATGTAATAAATAAATCTCTATAGTAGTAAACCTGAGAAATTGTCTAGAAATGGTTTTGGAATATTATTGACTATAAGAGTAATCTAAAAATATTATGTTTGTAGTCCTAATTATACATCAAATCTAGCAATCAATGTACCATTCTATGGAGGTAGAAGACTTACCCTATGTGGCATCGAGTACTATTATTCATAAAATGCATGGGAGTTTTCATCCTTGTAGGTGGAGGGAAAATGATGATTTTAACAATCATATCGATATTTTTTTAGAAATTAATAAATTATTATTGAATATACAAATTCATAGTAATAGGTTGACAATAATAAAATCTCAGACAAGCTCAACATTGCACAAAAAAGAAGAAAATGACAGGAATTAGAAACCATGATCCTTTTTATTTCCAATAGTGTTCATTAATTCCCTAATCAATAGATATATTTCAATTGTACTTTTTTAAATTATATTCAATATGATTTTATATTAAAGTAAAATAAGCGCCTATATCAAATATATAAGTCACTATAGCTGACAAAATAGAAGTGAAACTTGTCAGAGTTGAAATACACACTACAATCTCCATTAGAGAGTCCTATACTATTTTAAACATTTTTATTTCGGATTTCTATTGGTTGAAAATAGAAGTATGTAAATCCTCAATAGATACTGAGAACAAAATAGGGGTAAATGGTCTCATATTATAGTGTAGAGAATAAATATAAAGATAGAACATCTAAAATTTAACCTAAAATACACATGAGTTAAATATAATTTTTAGTACAGAACCAGATAATTGTTTTTCAAAAAAGTATTTTTTCCAATATTATCTAGTCATCCCCCTAAAAAATTGTGATAGTGTTGGAAATGGATTCATAAAATCATCACCAATGCTCCCTCTATAAAACATGTCAGACTTCCTTTTCTAATAAAAAGTATCGTGGAAGGAACAACCAGGGATAGGTTGAACTATATTCACCCCTAACATACCCTCAAGTTCTATCTATTTCGTGAAAACCATTTCTGTACAACTATATAGCTATTATTTTTTAGCATGATGACTTGGGACTTTATATATAATAGATGATCCATTTAAAATAACACTACTAGAAAAACAGGTATTTGCGACGGGCTATTTGCGACGGGATCCCGTCACAACTGGCTTTTTGCGACGGGGGCCCGTCGCAAATAGCCCGTTGTTGAAAACGCCGTCGCAACTACACTTATTTGCGACGGGCCCGTCGCTAAAGCCTTTTTATGAGACGGTCATTCTCCCCGTCGCAAATAGTATTCCATATTTTTGTAAAAAACTTTTAAAATAGTTTTTTGCGACGGGTCCCGTCGCAAATACCGCTTGCGACGGGTCCCGTCGCAAATACCTTTTGCGACGGTACCGTCGCAAAAACGATTTTTAAAAAAAATAAAAAAACTATTAATAATACTAGTATTTGCGACGGGCATCGTATCCCGTCGCAAATACTATTTTTTAAAAAAAATAAAAAACTATTAATAATACTAGTATTTGCGACGGGTATAATATCTCGTCGCAAATACTATAAAAAAACAAAAAAAATAAATTATTAATAAATTATTTTAATTAATATAATAATAGAATTATAATTTACAAATGAAAATAATAAATTATTTTAATTACTATTATAATAGTAGAATTATAATTCAAAAATAAAAAATAATAGAATATTAATAAATGATTTAATTAATATAATAATATCACAATTATAATTCATAAATAAAAAAAATATTAATAAGTTATTTTAATTAATATAATAATAATAGAATTATTTTACATTCAAATATTAAAATAATTCAAGTATTACAAAAAATATAATTAAATTATAATATTATAAAATTTTAATATATATATAAAATTTTAATATATATATATATATATAATTTAATATTATAAAATATAAATAATATTATTATTCATATTAATATTGTTATTTAAAAATATAATATTATTAATATTTTATAATCAGACAGAAACTACGAATAGAAAAAAAAATATTTTGATTTCACCAATTTTATAACAGAAATACAAACTCTAATCTGGAGGAGGGGGGAGGGGGGAGGTCGGGGATCTGCAGATGGTGGTGGAGGAAACTCCATCCCTAAAGCATGAGTGAGTCGGCGCATGTACTCCATCTGCTCCTGATTCTGCTGCTGCCACCGACTCACCTGCTCCTCGTACAGCTGCTGCTGGCGTCGACGCTCCTCCTCATACTGCTGACGCATCTGCTCCTGCTCCTGTCAGAGACTCTCTATCTGTGCAGTCTGAGATTGCAACTAATCCTCATACTGTGTAGAAGAAGGTGCACGAGCTCCTCTCAGCTGGACTCCGACATCGCAGCACTACCATAATAATCTCCGGGAGTCAGTCGAGAGCTGATACCAACTACCCGGCCCTTCTCGAAGGCATACTGGGTGGCCTGCATCCATGCCGCCTCATCAAACTGACGGGCAGTGGTCTGATCTGATGACTCGGCCTGACTCTCAGGCCGAGCCTGTGCCGTTGCGGCCTCATATGACCCCTATAGTTGCAATTTAAAATTAAAATTGTGAATATACTATATGTAGTTAATTTTTAAACTTGAAAACAAATAATACTGACCACGATGTGATGCTGATGATCACCTCTGAGCTCCCCAGTAGCAGGATCACTATACATCCTCCGATATACATCGTACTCTGTAATATCGGGGTGCTCGACAGCCTATAAGAATAAAAAGAAAACTATTAATATTTATAGTTATATAAAATATTTATAAATAATGTACGTACCAGATGCTGTCTATGAGTACTGAAAGAACGACTCCCAGCTCGATGAGTCACCTCCTGTCTCCCCCGATTCTGCCTCTCCACCGATGATCTCCTCTGAAAGGCACCACTCAACCAGTGCGCACATAATCCATCCCATACATTGGATGAAATATACTCTGGTCGGTGTGCTCTACATGACTCCTCAAAATCTGACACTCCTGCTTTCTTCATCGCAGCTTTTCTTAAATTGTGCAAAAACTGACGAAGGCGATCATGCATGGCCACCTCCCATGCCTCGTGGATGGTGTCACGCATGGTATCCTTGATCGGATACCATAATCCCTACAAATAAATCAAAATATCAAGTTAGAAATGAAATAATTTTCAAAATAAAAATTATTTATTTACGTACGTACCAACCAATGGCCGAACAAGGCCTACTGCACATCAATGGGAATCTGCTCCCATGTGGTCCACGGCTGAGAGAAATAGTTGCGCAAAATAGCGCTGCCCTGTCCGACTGCTATATGCGGAAAACTGAAAAATTAATAAACATTTATTATGTGAATAGATTAATGAAATCTTAGTCAAATCCACAGGTTATCACACAGGTTATCACACCTCCGTGTGCGTGGATCAAACCCAAGACGTGGACGTCGCTCGGGGACGGGGTCAAGAATCATCAATCGTGCAAGACCGCACCCCCTCCGTGTACTCCCTGGAGCGCCTGCAGGCTGAGGGTCATCTGTCAGCAACTCATCCGGATCAAAAGTCAGGTCAGCATCCGCCAACGCACGAAATGTGGCGTCGTCCATCTGAAACAGAAAATGTTAATGTTAGAAAATAATTGATAATTACTATTATATATACATATATACATATTATGATTGTATATAAATACCATGGAATGCTATTAGTGTTCATCTTCATCATCATCTTCATATATGTCAATGTCATCTTCATATTCCTCCTGAACATCATCGATATCCATTCGAGTTACAGTTGCTTCATCTCTTACCGTTTCAAATTCATATGTGACATCATTAACATCATCGTCATCACCGACTCTTAAATGTGGGGTGTCGTCATCGATACTCATGTCTCTTTGTAAAAAAGATTGATTTTGAGTACTCTCTTGAAAAACTTCAATTCTTTGCACATCAGTGAAAGCACATTCACTTTGACTAAACTGATTGTCTCGAATTTTGATTTTTATTACACTCCACCAATCAGTCAAGTCTCTTGATGTTGCACAGTACTTTGCATAATAAACTTGATATCCCTGTTGAGCCAATAAGAATGGTTCATTTACTGTGAGAACACTTTTACATTTAATATCGATGATTCCATGAGTCGGATGAACACGCATGCCTCTCTCTGTATCCAACCACCGACATTTGAACATGGTTATGTAATGTTGTCCAAGATAACAGAGTTCAATGATTTCATCAAGTATGCCATAAAAGTCAACTTCATTTTCTCGATGATGAGATCCTCTCAAGCTAACTCCACTGTTCATTGTTTTTTTCGATTCCCCATATGCATGTGTGTGGAATCGAAATCCATTCACCACATATGCATTATAAGTTTTAACAAGTTTGGAAGGTGGGTTACTCAATACACACAGCCGTTTGTCAATTTTATCAGCATGTCGAGACACCTGAAAATTTGTGAAATAATTATCAATATAGTAAACTATACATTGAATGAGTTGCTAAAAGATAAAGAATTTATGTTACCAGTTTTTGAAACCATTGAGAGAAATTTTTCAGTCGACGTTCTTCGAGAGCAGCTGCTGTAATTTGTGGAATTTGTTTCTTGATATGATTATCATACAACCTATAAAAACAAAAGTTATTTACTGTAACATAAATGATAGAATAAGTGATATAAACACTTACAGTAAAACTGATGTCATCTCTTCACAGTTGAGCAGAACATACTTATGAGCTCTATGATGTTCATCATCTGAAAGCCAGTGTTCAGAAACTCCACCAAAACCAAGCTCTGACTGGTTGAAAACAGATAATTGATTGTCGATTTCATCAATATTCCTCTCATTCCGTCCCATTCGGTTGTGTTTTGAAGGATACTCAGATTCAAAATAATGGGAGCAGAAAAAAGATATTTCCTCTTGCAAATAAGCTTCTGCAATAGATCCTTCAACAGATGCTTTGTTGCGTACTTTTCTTTTCAATTTTCGCATGCATCTTTAAAATGGGTACATCCATCGAAACTGTACCAGACCACCACATTTGGATTCATATGGAAAATGTAACATCAAATGTTCCATTTAGTCGAAGAAAGACGGCGGAAATATTTTTTCCAGTTTACATATAATTACAACAACATCTTTTTCAAGTTTTCCTAGAGCATCATAATCTGCCGTAGCCGCACAAATTTCCCGAAAAAAATGAGACATGTCTGTTATGGAATCCCAAATCACAGAATTCAACAGACCTCTTAATCCAATGGGTAGAAGTCTCTCCATTATAACATGACAATCATGACTTTTTAATCCAGTAATATGACCATTCTTTACACATCTACCCAAATTGGTAGCACAGCCATCTGGAAGTCTCAAATCTGCAATCCACTGACAAAATAATAAATGGTTTTCTTTAGACAGTGTATAAGATTCTTTTGGTTTCAGTAACCTTTCTGTTCTGACATTCTCAAATAGTTCCAATTATGGACGCCTGCAAATTTGGGCAAGATCTAAATGTGCATTTACATTGTCTTTGTCTTTCCTGGCGTATCCAAAACTGTATGAAACAAATTATCAAAACAGTTCTTCTCAATATGCATGACATCTAACATGTGTTGGACCAACAAATCAGACCAATATGGAAAATCCCAAAATATGCTACGTTTAATCCAATTGTGTTCTTTCCCAAAACTAGAAATTTTCTGTTGGTTTATTGTGGGACCAAAAGTGATGGGAGGTAATGAAAATACAACCGATTTTAACTCCGAACCTGATAGAATTTTTGGAGGTCCATCCCTTTCAGCTGTTCCTTTTCTGAAATGAGATCTGTTTCTGCGAAAAGGATGATTAGCTGGAAGAAATCTGCGATGACAGTCAAAATAACAAGGTTTCTTTCCATGAATGAGCATAAATGCTTTGTTCTCTCCCATACAGTAAGGACATGATTTCTGACCATGTGTACTCTAGCCAGATAACATCCCATAAGCCGGGAAGTCACTTATTGTCCACATCAATGCTGCTCTCAGTATGAAATTCTGTTTCGTTGCAACATCATATGTACTGACACCAGTACTCCACAATAAATTTAATTCATCAATCAATGGATTCAAATAAACATCAATATTTTTCTTCGGATGTCCTGGAATTAGTAAAGTCAAAAAGATATATGGCTCCTTCATCAACATCCATGGAGGTAAATTGTACGGAGTTAAAAAAATAGGCCAACATGAATATTGACTACCATAAGATCCAAACGGACAGAAACCATTAGTGGAAAGGCCCAGTCGAACATTTCTAGCATCTAAAGCAAAGGATGGATGCACTCTATCAAAATGTTTCCATGAATCACCATCGGCTGGATGATTCAAGCTTTTATCGGTTGAAATATTCTCTTTATGCCATGAAATCATTGTCGCTGTATTCATAGACATGAATAAACGCTGAAGTCTGGATGTAAGCGAAAAATATCTCAACTGTTTTACAGGAATCAAACCAGACTTCCCGTGTTGTCCTTCTTTATATCTCAGTTGCCCACATGTGGGACAACTATCCAACGACTCATTTTCCCCAGAATATAAAATGCAGTCATTTGAACATGCATGAATCTTCTGACAAGTAAGTCCAAAATTTCGAACCAACCTCTTACTTTCATAGTAATTTGCAGGTAAAACATTTCCTTCGGGTAACAGTGTTTTCAGCAAAGAAAATATCTGGTCAAAACAGGTGTTTGATATTCCGTTATCTGATTTGATAGCCATAAATTTTGCAACTGCTTTTAATTTTCTCATCTTGCAGCTAGGATATAATGCATCCTCAGCAGACTTCAACAACTCATAAAATTCAGACGGTCCCAACTCAGGATTTGAAGCTATATCAGCCGGAGTTTCTGTATGTTGAACAGATGAACCTGCAACATCATGTACTAAATCTTGAAACTGGGATGGATCTGGAATCAAGTTGGTATCACCTGCTCTGGAACTGCGTTCACCGTGTTGATACCAAAAAACATAATCTGCTTGAAAACCAAAACGCAAGAGATGTTCCCCCACTTTGTCAAACGTGTCAAACGTTCTCAATGCACATTTTCTACAAGGGCATTTTATCTTTCCTTCTGAAACAAATTCTGGATTTGATGACGCAAATGATAAAAAAATCTCCACACCCTCTATATATACTGGATTTAAACCAGAACCATTTGGATTTCTACGTTGATTTATCCATATGCGGTCATCTAATAATGACTGTTGACGACCTCGTTGTTCCATATTTTTCTATAAAATATAAAAGCATTACTGGTTTTGAATAATTTGTTAGAAAAAAAAAGCAAGGATTGAATATATTGAGAATAAAGCAAAACCGGTTACAAATATAGATAATTTTAATATTATATTGATTTTTTATTTTTTTTAATAATACTAATATAATTTTTTTCATAAATATTAATTATATAATAATAACATCATTACATTATTAGTATATTTTATTATTAATATTAAAATAATATAATTTTCTATATTATATACAATTATCCTTTCATCCATGTGTTTCACATTCTGTCTCCACATGTAATATTGGCATTCACTTTCACCTCTCCATTGGCGAGTATGTTGATAATTTTGAAAAAGAATGCCAATATTACATGTAGAGACAGAAAAAACACAGAAGAAAAGAGAATTGTATATAATATAGAAAATTATATTATTTTAATATTAATAATAAAATATACAAATAATGTAATAAGGTAATTATTCCTAATTATTGGTAATTATTTCAAATTATTGGTAATTATTCCAAATTATTGGTAATTATTCCAAATTATTGGTAATTATTCCAAATTATTGGTACTTATTCCTAATTATTGGTAATTATTCCTAATTATTGGTAAATATTGGTAATTATTGGAAAATATTTGTAATTATTAGAAAATATTGGTAATTATTGGTAATTAATGGAAAATATTGGTAATTATTGGTAATTATTGGAAAATATTGGAAAATATTGGTAATTATTGGTAATTATTGGTAATTATTGGTGATTATTAGTAATTATTGGTAATTATTGGTAATTAATACTAATTATTGGTAATTAATACTAATTATTGGTAATTATTACTAATTAATGGTAATTAATACTAATTATTGGAAATTAATACTAATTATTGGTAATTAATACTAATTATTGGTAATTAATAATAATTATTACTAATTATTGGTAATTATTACTAATTATTCCTAATTAATACTAATTATTCCTAATTAATACTAATTATTCCTAATTATTTTTAATTATTACTAATTATTGTTAATTATTCCTAATTATTACTAATTATTACTAATTATTACTAATTATTGGTAATTATTGGTGATTATTGGTAATTATTGGTAATTATTGGTAATTAATACTAATTATTGGTAATTAATACTAATTATTGGTAATTAATACTAATTATTGGTAATTAATACTAATTATTGGTAATTAATACTAATTATTGATAATTAATACTAATGATTGGTAATTAATAATAATTATTACTAATTATTGGTAATTATTACTAATTATTCCTAATTAATACTAATTATTCCTAATTAATACTAATTATTCCTAATTATTCCTAATTATTCCTAATTATTACTAATTATTCCTAATTATTACTAATTATTCCCAATTATTACTAATTATTACTAATTATTACTAATTATTCCTAATTAATACTAATTATTCCTAATTATTACTAATTATTGCTAATTATTACTAATTATTACTAATTATTCCTAATTATTACTAATTATTCCTAATTATTACTAATTATTCCTAATTATTACAAATTATTCCTAATTATTACTAATTATTACTAATTATTACTAATTTTTACTAATTATTAGTAATTATTGCTAATTATTACTAATTATTGCTAATTATTACTAATTATTACTAATTATTTCTAATTATTGATAATTATTAGTAATTATTGATAATTATGAGTAATTATTGATAATTATTAGTAATTAGTACTAATTCTTGGTAATTATTACTAATTATTCGTAATTATTACTAATTATGCGTAATTATTACTAATTATTCGTAATTATTACTAATTATTCGTAATTATTACGAATTATTCGTAATTATTACTAATTGTTCATAATTATTACTAATTATTGGTAATTATTGGCAATTATTGGAAATTATTGGCAATTATTGGTAATTATTGGCAATTATTGTTAATTATTACTAAATATTGGTAATTATTGGTAATTATTAACAATTATTGTTAATTATTACTAATTATTGTTAATTATTGGTAATTATTACTTATTATTTTTAATTATTCCTAATTATTACTAATTATTGGTAATTAATACTAATTATTGGTAATTAATACTAATTATAGGTAATTATTACTAATTATTGGTAATTATTACTAATTATTGAGAATTTTTCCTAATTTTTCCTAATTTTTCTTAATTTTTGCTAATTTTTCCTAATTTTAGGTATTTATTACTAATTATTACTAATTATTGCAAATTATTGGTAATTATTGGTAATTATTGCTAATTATTGTTAATTATTGCTAATTATTGCAAATTATTGCTAATTATTGCTAATTATTGCTAATTATTGCTAATTATTGCTAATTAGTGCTAATTATTGGTAATTATTGGTAATTATTGGTAATTATTGGTAATTATTGGTAATTACTGGTAATTATTGGTAATTATTGGTAATTATTACTAATTATAAATAATTATAAATAATTATAAATAATTATTACAAATTATTCATAATTATTCCTAATTATTACTAATTATTCCTAATTATTACTAATTATTCCTAATTATTCCTAATTATTACTAATTATTCCTAATTATTCCTAATTATTCCTAATTATTCCTAATTATTCCTAATTATTTGTAATTATTGGAAATTATTGGCAATTATTGGTAATTATTACTAATTATTGGTAATTATTGGTAATTATCTTAATTATTGATAATTATTTATAATTGTTCCTAATTATTACTAATTATTCTTAATTATTGATAATTATTGATAATTGTTCCTAATTATTCCTAATTATTCCTAATTATTACTAATTATTGATAATTATTGATAATTATTGATAATTATTGATAATTATTCTTAATTATTGATAATTATTGATAATTGTTCCTAATTATTCCTAATTATTAATAATTATTGATAATTATTGGTAATTATTGATAATTATTGATAATTATTCCTAATTATTCCTAATTATTCCTAATTATTCCTAATTATTCCTAATTATTCCTAATTATTCCTAATTATTCCTAATTATTCCTAATTATTCCTAATTATTCCTAATTATTCCTAATTATTCCTAATTATTCTTAATTATTCCTAATTATTCCTAATTATTCCTAATTACTCCTAATTATTCCTAATTATTCCTAATTATTCCTAATTATTCCTAATTATTGGTAATTATTGGCAATTATTGGTAATTATTACTAATTATTATTAATTATTGGTAATTATTGGTAATTATTACTAATTATTACTAATTATTGTAAATTATTGGTAATTATTCCAAATTATACATAATTATTACTACTTATTGGTAATTATTACTAATTATTACTACTTATTGGTAATTATTACTAATTATTACTAATTATTGATAATTATTACTAATTATTACTAATTATTGGTAATTATTACTAATTATTACTAAATATTCTTAATTATTGATAATTGTTTATAATTGTTCCTAATTATTCGTAATTAAATGAATAATTACCAATAATTAGGAATAATTACCAATAATTACAAATAATAACATTATTAGTATATTTTATTATTAATATTAAAATAATATAATTTTCTGATTTATATACAATTCTCCTTTCATCTGTGCGTTTTCTATCTCCACATACAAATAATACATGTGAAGACAGTAAACACACAGATGAAAAGAGAATTGTATATATATAAAAAATTATATTATTTTAATATTAATAATAAAATATACTAATAATGTAATAATGTTTTTATTCTTAATTATTGGTATTTATTACTAATTATTATTATTTATTCTTAATTATTTAAAATTATTACTAATTATTCTTAATTACCATTAATTATGAACAATACTAATAATTTAAATTTATTAAGTAAGAAAACAATATAAACATAATTAAATTACAACTAATTAAGAATAATTGAAACTAATAAAAAATTAAAAATAAATATTAAATTAAAATGAACATAAATACATTGAAAATTGATCTGCTCTGATCGTTCTTCAAAACTTTAATATCAGCTCCGAAGAAAAAAATTAAACTGAAGAAAAACTCAACTTTAGAAACACAAGTTTGAGAGCAGGAGAAAATAGAGAATGATAATGATTTGAAAAAAAAACGGATGGGGGTATTTATAGGTTAGATTAGTTGCGACGGGCCCATTTGCGACGGCTACCGTCGCAAATACCTTAGCCCGCATTTATTACGGTCAATGGGTAAATAGTTATTTGCGACGGGACCCGTCGCAAATAACATACTATTAGCGACGGGAAAATATTCCCGTCGCAAATACCTTTTACCGCCGCCGGTTATTTGCGACGGGAAAATATTCCCATCGCAAATACCTTTTACCGCCGCCGGTTATTTGCGTGGGGAATATTTTCCCGTCGTTAATACTTTTCCCGCGATTTGGCGCGCATCGCGGGAAAACTATTTGCGACGGGGACATCATTCCCGTCGCAAAAGCCTATTTATTTGCGACGGGTAACTACCCTCGTCGCAAATAAGTTTTTAACGGGACTATTTGCGACGGGATTTATTCCCGTCGCAAATAACCCGTCGCAAATACCCATTTTTCCCGTAGTGTAACTGATCCTTCATTTTCTCATTATAATAAAGCTCTAATGAAAATTTTAATACCCTAAGAATTAATTATATTTATTTCTATAAATAAATTTCATTCCTATGATTTCATTCATTAAACTCAACACATTGTTAAAAATAATTCAATACAGTATTGAAATATAATAAATTAGTGTTAGAGTTTTCATTACAGTGGTATTGGTTGGTAGGAATTGGATAAATGAAATTCTAAAAAAATATCGTTTATGAAAATATAAACTAAATTAATTTTATAATAATTTATCAGAAATATTAATAAGTATAATTTAAAAGAAAGAGATGGGTTTATGTAAAATTATTTTATTCACATTAATTTTGTTTATTATTATATGTAAATTAATAAATATTTTCGAATTATTTTTTCAAATAAACATATTCTATACTGATACAAATTTTTTATTATTGATCGAATGTTTTTCATAGTCATGGGATATTAATATATATAGTTTTATTATTAAAATTATATTTTTTAATGAAAATTAATTATTCATTTTTCACTATTATTTTAAAGTAATTTAAATAAAAATATAAAAATTTAATCATGAAAAGGGATTAGAATATTAGAATTATGAGGATCAAATTTTTTAAATTAGTCACTTTTATTTTAGGTAATTATGAATTATAACATAAGTAAATATTTGTGACCTCTATAAGGGTAAAATGGTGAGAATTAGGATAAAACATTTTGATAAAGAATATAAATTTCTATAAAATTTCATTTTTCATTTTGGATGGTTATAGGTAAAATATACCCATCAATTATTATAATATATTTACTTTGGTGGATATATTACATCGATAAATAAAATTAAATTATTTTATTAAATGAACATTCTAAAATATCACACTATTAACATTCATTTCTCTAGTAGTATAAAATTAAGATAACACATTGATATGATTATTGAAAATTTCTATTTAGAATATTTTTTATCATACAAAAATATTTTTAATATTTATTAATTATAAAATTACAAAAAAAATTTACACAACTCTAGTATGGTTTACCTGCAGGATATAAAAAATTCTTAAATATAATTTTATACAAAGTAAAAAATAATTTCTTTTTGCTGAGTAATCATTCACCATTTTTTAATATAAAATGATATGAATGTTTTGATCTTTTAAACATAAAATCCAATTTTTTATAATTGTTTTGATTATCAAATAATGTTAATGGTTTCCTAAATTACATTAATGATATTTAGAAAAAATAAAACAATTTTATATAAATAAAAAATCAGTAACATTTTTTCTATTGAATTATATAATTAAAATTGTATTACAATTAAATTATATTGGAATTTATTATCCAATTTGTTTTCGTAGAAGTAAAATTTCATCCAATTACACCTAAAAATTTCATTACTATAGTTATGGTAAAAATTTGATAATTAAGTGGTTGGACCAAATGATATGGATTAAAATGACAGAAAAACCTTTCAAAATTTCATTTGGTGGTCGATATTTTTATGACAGCCTATTTTTTTGGAATTTATGTTTATAGGGACATGTTATAAATAATAAAACAATTTATTATATTTAAATGTTTTATATAATTCCATGTTTTTTCTATCCCTTACATATAAAAATAAACTCATTGTATCTTTTATTTAAACCACCTTGTGTTACCTATCTTGAAAAAATCATATCAATTAATATTAACAATATCCATTAACATGAATCAGTGTTATTGGCCTACATAAATTTTAATTCCATGGGTTCTTAAGATGGTATCTAGGATTTTTATTGAATAATAAGTTGCTAAAGAGATTTTGATCATAGTTAAACATGGGGAAAAGGATTTACATTACAATAACATTATATATAATTATTATTTACGATCATGTTCATTATAATGAAATATGTTAATTATATATCATGAATCCCATATATTTTCTTCCCGTATAGTTATTTCGATAGATTTTATATTTTTCCTTCCATTCGGACTGTCTTTAAGTACTCATGTGACTATAAGAATACTTTAAGGATAACCAAAATTTTTTCTCTATTTATTCAAATAATTTTTTTCCCTATCAATATTTTCTAAAAATGTTTTCATTATTATTTTATTTATCCTCCTTTTAATTTTTAATTTAATTTTACCCCTATTTTAATTTTTATCAAACGATTCAAAATCAATATTCTTGTCATTTTCTAAAGGAATTACTTTAGGCATTCCTCCAAAAATGAAAAGTAAATATTTTATTTAATGTACTCAATATAACATCGAACAATTTTTAAGGTATTAATCAGTGGTATGTCTTATTATTTAAATAAATCAAATTATATTTTGTCTACAAGTAATGAACAGAATATTTTAAAATTTAAATTGAAATAATATTACGTTATATTATTTTTTTTAATCAGTAATAATTTATCAATAAAGAATATATGTACATAAAATTATGATGACACTCTTAATATAATAATTTCATTTAATGATAATTTTAATAGTTAAATTTTATAATACAATTATATTTATATATAAATTGATTAAGACTACTTATTTATCATTATTAAAATAATTTTAACTCCTTAAAATATTGTTTCATAATTACAATTTGTTAAATAAATTAATTTTTCCATGTATGTTTAGTAATTAGTTTTATACTACATTTTTTTGTTACTAGCATTTGTTATTTATATATAATAACTAACATTAATGTTTGAAAGTTATGTTAATGATATATATATGTATGTAAATGTAATATAATATTTGAAATCATAATTATGATATTTTTAAAAATAATAATAAATTAAAATATTATTATTAGTATTAAAGGTTTTTAAAATATGAATTATGAATATTAAAATAAATGTATAACAAATAAAAAAAATAACTGTAAGGTGAATGATCAATATTTTTGTTATTAAATTTAATTAATGAATACATCAAAATTATGTCCTCCGAATATGAAAAATTAAGGAAAAATAATTATACAATTAAACAAAGATGAAATAATGAGAATTGAAAAAATGAATAAGAGGGTATAAGGGATAAGGGTTCTTAGGAAGAACCGAGGGCATAAGGTGATAGGGTATTGGCATATCGTAGATATGAGGGGAAGCCAAATGGATGAAGGAAGGATTCAACCCTATGTTAGAGGTCCAATTAGGATAAAGAGGATTGACATCAAAAGGGTTTAGTTTTGGAAGGAAGAGCACTGTTAGGGAAAATACTAATGCAAGTATTTTTTATATAATCTCTTAAGAACAAGATGAAACATCGAGAGTTATTGGTTGAAGTGAGTTGATATGAGTTATAAAATGAATTAATTTTGATGTGGATTAAAAGGGATTCACATATGAAAGAGGTATGATATATTATTCAATGTTGTAATCATGTTAAATGATTTTTTGGCATGTGTATTTTATTCTGGTGTCTATTTCTTCTTTCTAGGTGTCCAAATCAGGTTAGTAGTAGCCTGATATATTTATGTCCACAATTTTGTTTATCTATAAAAATCTATTATCCCTTTGGGATGAGGTTTAAAATTCTCACCATCCCGATGTTTGAGTTTGCATAGACCCGGAAATTTCAAGGAAATTTTTTTCATAAATACCATGGAATTTTACGAGACTGTGATTTCTGATGGCACTTGATTCCGAGGCTCGGTGTGCCCGTAATCAATTTTCGATGTTTAGCTTGGGTACGTTTAGTAAACTAATGAGCAGGTTTTTCTATATTTTGAACCAGTGCTCGGAATTAGAATCTAAGGGCACCGATTAACTCGCAGCGCTGGTAATTGCTTAAGGGGACCTTTACTACAGTTGCATTTTAAGCGGGTTGAGAATTAATAATTGGGGAATTAGTTTAAAATAAATAAAATTGTTAGGACAATTTTATTTTATAACATTGTAAGTTAATCCCTCCCATGGGATGTTGATGGTGGGCCCCACAACCATCCAACTTCGCATGTGGGGATATTTGAAAGGTGGGACCCACATGAGCCCCAACCTTTCACCTTCCCCAAAACATCTTAAACCCCCTTATTTATTGTGTAAAATATTCCTCTCCCCCTCCATAAATGAGACCTCTCACCTCCCTCTCCGCCTAATAAATTATTCCAACACATTTAATCAATTAAATTGAAGAGTTTGAAGTAATTTGAATTGGTCAGCACTTCTAAAAAATGGGAGAGAATTTTTATTAATTTGGGTTGGCAATATTTGTGGATGAGCTCCTAGGAGAATTTAGAAGGAAGTGTTCTTCTCTGACGATGAACACCATCTTCCATGAAGAATGACACCTTTTCGACAAATAACTCCTCCGACGAAGGACACGAAGTCACCGACGATGTGCCTTCTCTTATTCTTCCTCCGTGTCAAGGGAGGAGACACCACCATGGGGAACGACGCCATTGACAACAGCTCTTCCTCTAACGTCAAAGGAATCGACACCGATCTTCCGCGACGTCCAGCCACCGCGACATTCATCTCTCACAGATTGACAACGTGTGACATCATTGTGAGGTAGGGTTGTTTTTTATATTTTCATATGTGTGACTTGTACCCTCATGCTAGGGCGTTCCTTTGTGATGAATTATGATTTGAGCCTCTAACGCGGAGGGCACAGGCTAATGAACAAGCCCAAACCCTCCAATGGTTGTTTGTTTGTGCGTGGATTGACAGGCGATGATGAAACGGGACCACAATGGTGTTTTGAAGCTGTTTTTGTAAAGAGAATATACCAGGAGATCCGCAGGCACAGACGATGGGTGAATTAGACCACCGGAGCGCGTCCGGGGGTCCGCGGAAGGCGGTGTCGGCGCACTGCCGGAGCTGAACGCCGTGGATCAGATGCGGCGGTGGGAAGAACCGGAACGACAAAGCCGTTCTGGATGGGAACCAGTGCGGAATTAAGCCGCGCCAGTGGGCCGGGCCGTGCCCAACTGGGCCAGACCCGGAACCGAGTCGGGTCCACCCAGTTCGGGCCGACCTAGGGTGGGTTGGGCCGGGTTGGACCAGGCCCAAACCCCCCTTTTTCGGACCTAATTTGTTTAAACGTCCATAACATGAGCTACAGACCTCCAATAGAATTACCATCAGTTGCGTAGAATTACATGGATCGGGAAGGTATTTTTGGAATATTACAATAAAGGGGTTGGCGAATTTTTTGTATGACAGGGTTGGTTTGAACCCCAAACCAACCGGGCCCTCGGAGCAGAAACACTTATAACATAAGGACCGAACATCTGATTCATGTGCTGTCAACTACGTTGGTTTCCATTTGATGAGATGGTAGTTTTGGCTTACTCCACTTGAGGTTTGTACGTAGTTGTAAAATGTCCGGGATTGTTTTAGCCTAAAAACCAGCTAGACCCCTAGAACCGAAAACCCAATAACTCTCAGACCAGACGTCCGTTTGACGAACCGTCAGGGGCATTGGTAATCTCATTGAAAAAATATTCCTTTGAGTATAACCTATGTGAGTTAGGGGTAAAGTTGATATATAATCGGTTTGGTTCATACATGAAACCAACCGGGCCCCCAGGATAAAATGGCTAATAACCACAGACCGGACGTCCGACTGACGCGCCATCTATTGCATTGAGATCCCTATGACATTATGGATCTTTGTAATAATTCTTCATGGGACATCATGAATCTTGGAGTGTCAACCAGTAGCTCGTGTAGTGGATCCTCCTGGAGATGAGCGTACGTAGTACGGTGACCTTGTAGCTCGCTAAGACCTGATGACTTCTTCTCCTATTCGATTAGGAGTGACATGACTATCCTAGTGGGGATTGCTACTATGTTGGGGAGACAGACCCATGGAGCAGGAGCGCTATTGTGTTGGGGTGGCAGACACGCATAACTCGACAATAGGAGTGCCTCTGTAGGATATTAGGGGGAGCGCTACTGTGTTGGGGTGGCAGACCGATGGCGTGGATTGCTACTGTGTTGGGGCGACATACCTACGGTACACAATAGAGGAGGAGTACCTCAGTATTCTATGGTTAGTGAGTGGAACCTCAGAGTCGTGATAGGACTACTGCGCTCGACAGAGGAGAAGCACCTCAGCAGTCTATGGTTAGTCAGTGGCACCTCAGAGTCGTGACAGGACAAATGCGCTCGATAGAGGAGGAGTTATCCAGCAGCTGTGTTTTTGTCATCATGAAAAAAAGTCTTGGTTTGAGCTCAGACAATGACCTTTTTGTTTTCCTCATGATTGAGATGGTTTACTTGATAACTTAGGTATATGTATGGGCATATAATTAAGGAAAGGATATCTATTGAGATCTTTCTTTGTGGTTTATCCTTGTTGGATTTATTGATACATTGAGGGTCTTGGGGTCCCTACTGAGTATTTTTATACTCATCCCTGCACGGGCTATGCCCACACCTCATTGTGTTGGATGCAGACGATAGAAAGCGCTGACCGAGGTAGAGTGTATGAGGACTGGACGGTACCTGGAGGTGGACACTCGGTGTGACGGCACACCGAGCAGACCGGTAGACGCAGAGTACAGAGGAGGACATATGTACCTACCCTTTACGTAAGAACCCAAAGGATGATCCAGGAGCTGCTTCACATTTCAGCTGTTGTCTTTTCAGATGTACTTCTATTTCATTTGTATCTACACATTTCTGTTGGGCATTTATTTCTAGCCCTTTGTACAATTATCACTTTTGATATTCTTTTTTACTTAGTTTTTTCTTCTACTTGTACTCTGGTTGTGCGTGTTTAAATTTCAAAAAGGAAATGCCTTCCATTTTTATCAATATTTACTCCTTTGTTTCTAGTCGCCAGCCCCTGGCCTATGGAAGGCGGGCTTGGGGTAGTCACGGCATGGGACCTAAGGATGGGTCGTGAAAAATTGGAATTAAAGGATTCAGTTCTACCACAGAACATAGGACTCTAATATTTTCTTTCTGTGAAGCAATCATGTTAAGGGTACTAAGTGTGGTTTTTAGTTTAGGGAGTCCAGTGTTGGTGCGGGCGGCCGAAGTATCCATACACGAGGACCCTGACTCCTGAATTCTGACTCAGTTCACGAAAACACTAATTGCGTGTGTGTTTTTAAAAGTTTCTTTTAAATCAGCTCGAACCTGGTCATCTCGCCAGGTATAGTCTTTCGACCATGTCACATCTGTTTCTTAAAGGATGTCTTCACCCAGTCAGTCAGCATGGGTACCGAGTGGAGATTATGATGATATCCCATTGAGCAGCGAGGCCTCAGTACATGGACCTCTTCAAGTTGAGACACCATCAGAGAGTGCACGCCGCTTGAGCGCGTTGCACGATTTTCTGCGACAAAGGCCTCCGAGGTTTCCAGGAAAGTCAAGTTTTCAGACAGCTAGGTACTTGCAGGAGTTTGTAGCATGATATTTCCTCATAGCTGGGACATCCACGGGCTTGATGGTGTTCCTAGTTGTTAGTCTCTTTCAAAGAGAAGTTCAGAGGTGGTGGGGGAAGATGCTCTTATTTTGTGACGTGATGACCTTCACCTGGGGAAACTTTGAGTCTTTTTTCAAGGTGAAGTTTACACAAGCGACTCTACACTCCGAGCTTTCTCAAGAGCTGCTGCCCTTTCCATAGGGTTTTCCGACCATTGCGGAGTCTTCTACAGCTGTATGTAGACATATCACACAAAATTCCAAGTGGATTATGAAAACATGTGGGCGACCTCGGGATACAGGTTCGGTTGTGTGAGGCACATGAAACAGAGCCATCCATACGAGGAGTAGGAAGTGCTATGCATGCAGAAAGCAGGGTCACTTGGCTCGAGACTGCCCAACCTGTCCAGCAGATGAGCAGCAGGCAGTGGAGGAACCTACCAGACCGGGGTAGAGGAGGTGTCCATACAGCCGGTTGTGTACGACGCTTCGAGGTTTCACCACCACCACTAGGAGGTCCACCCCGACCACAAGGAATGTGTGCATATGGGAGATCATAGCTTCAGGCAGCTATAGAATATGACTATGGTGCTCTGGAAACAGGTAGACAGGAGCAAGACTAGTTCCAGGCATGGAGGCTTTTGTTCATGGTGCTTCTAGTTTCGTGTTGTTGTTGTTGTGTTTTCTTTGGGTATTTGTACTTTGAGCTACAATAATAAAAGGAACTTATCTTTGTGACGTTTACTTTACTATCCTTTTTGTATGGTTGATACTAAGAGGTTCCAGTTAAAACTATTGACTTGACCATCATTTCTGAGATTTCTCCTGGAGGAGACCCATTAACCACACACTGATGCTAACAGTGTGACTCAACCCTTGGAGATGAGAGTAATAGTTGGATCTCATAGTACTAGCGTCGAGGCCTTACGATGTCATTCAAGACATGAATTGTACCATTCATGTCAAGATTGACATTATTAGGCGAGGACCGTGGTTCATCTTGGGTATGAGACCATATTTCTTATTTCGGCAATGGAGAAATCTCAGCATCTCTTATAGAACATAGACGAATAAGTGTGGAGATGAGTTCCTATAATTGGCTAGTCTCTCCATTGTTTATTGAGCGAATGGTTTACAGTTAATTATAATCTCAACAGTATCAGGTGTACCTTCTCTCAGAAGGACCTGAAACTGAGATAGAAGAAATGGCTTGAGTTCCTCCAGGACTATGACTTCAAGATAGTCCATACTCCAGGGAAGGGGAACGTTGTAGCAGATGCTCTTAGTAGGAGATCAACAATTCAGCTTTTAGGAGAAGCGAGACATCATTTGCCTGCATTTCTGATATCCATTTTGGATAATGACGGAGTCAACACGTGTAGAACCAGAGATGGTTCAGGCTACAACGGAGAATGATCAGATCATCCAGGAGCGGGTGAAGACTGCATAGAGCAGACAGAAGTCCTATGATGAAAGTAGACGAGACCATTGGAGTCCGATGGTGATGACCACGTTTTCTTATGGGTCTCACCTTTTCTAGGTCTACAGTGTTTTGGACAGGGTAGCAAGTTATCTCCACGATTCTTCGGACCTTTCCAGGTCCTCAGCAGAGAAGGCGAGGTGGGTTACTGCCTGGACTTTCCTCCTCAATTGCACCGAGTGCATGAAGACATCCACATTTCTTAGCTGAGGAGATACGTGCACGACCCTTAACACATCATCAACCATGGGGAGATGGACATCAATGATAGGAATACTTTCATGGGGTTTCATTAGAGGTTGAGGATCGGCAGGAGCGGGTCCTATGGGGATGGTCGATTCCTCTTGTGCGCTTTCACTGGCAGCACGAGAACCTCTTGGAGAGCACTTAGAAGCGGGAGGCTCAATTGCCTGCTCAGTACCAGTTTTGTTTTCCCTAGTGTATGTTGAAGCTTTACGGGGACGTAAAGCCCTGAGTTAGGAGTAATGTAAAGACATAGAAATTTCGTGGCAATTTTTTTTTCTGAAATACCGTGGAATTTTATGAGACTGTGGCTTCTGACGACACTTGATTCCGAGGCCCAGTGTGACCGTAATCAATTATCGATGTTTAGATCGGGTACATTCAGTAAACGAAAGAGAGGGTTTTTCTATCTTTTGAACCGGTGCTGGGAATTGGAATATGAGGGAACCGATGAACTCACAGTGTCGGTAATTGTTCAAGGGGACCTTTACGACAGTTGCGTTCTAAGCGGGTTGAGAATTAATAATTGGGGAATTAATTTTAAATAAATAAAATTGTTAGAAAAATATTATTTTATAACTTTAGAAGTTAATCCCTCCCATGGGAAGTAATTGGTGGGGCCTACAACCATCTAACTTCCCATGTGTGGATATTTGAATGGTGGGTCTCACACGAGCCCCATCCTTTTACCTTCCCCTAAAATTCTTAAACCACAATCTTTATTGTGTAAACTATTCCTCTCCCCCTCTATAAATGAGACCTCTCACCTCTCTCTCTCCCTAATCAATTATGCCAACACATTTTAATTAATTAATTTTAAGAGTTTGAATTAATTTGAATTTCTCAGCACTTCTTAAAAATGGGAGAGCCTTTTTATTAATTTGGGTTGAAAATATTGGTGGGAGAGCTCTTAGGGGAATTTAGAAGGAAGTTTTCTTCTTCGAAGAAGAACAATATCCTTCCACAAAGAACGACGCCGCTTCGACAAAGAACGCCTCCGATGAAGAACATGAAGTATTCAACGACGTTCCTTCTATTCTTCTTCCTCTACGTCAAGGGAGGAGACACCACCGCGAGGAACGTCGCTATTGACAGCGACTCTTCCTCCAACGTCAACGGAATCGACACCACTCATCCGCGACGTCAGAACACCACAACATTCGTCTCCTGTAGATTGACGACATGTGGCATCATTGCGAGGTAGGGTTTGTTTTGTATATTTTCATATATGTGACTTGTACACTCATTCAAGGGAATTTCTTTGTGATGAATTATGATTTGAGCCTCTAACGCAGAGAGAACGAGCTAACGAACAAGCCTAGACCCTCAGGTGGTTGTTTGTTTGTGAAAGGATTGATGGGTGACATAGAAATGGGACCCCAATGGCGTTTTGAAGCAGTTGAAATAATGATAAGGTACTGAGAGAGCCACAGGCGCAGACGGTGGGCGAATCGGACCACCGGAGTGCATCCGGTGGTCCGCGGAAGGTGGCGACGGCGCGACGGCTCCGATGTCTGGTGGCGGCGGCGCATCACCAGAGCTGACCACAGTTGCTGAGTCGTGGCAGTGGGAATAACCGGTATGACAAAGCCGTTTCGGATGGGAACTGGTACTACATTAAGTCGCGCCAGCTGGGGAGGTCGCCCCCCCCCCCCCCCCCCCGCTCGGCCAAGTTGGCCGAGCCGCGCCCACCTAGGCTGGGCCACCCCAGCCGCGGGCCGCGCCATGCCAGCCGGGCCGGGCTGCACCCAACCAGGCCAGACCCGAAACTGAGTCGGGTCCACCCAGTTCGGTCTGACCCATGGTGGGTTGGGCCGGGTCGGACTGGGCCTAGACCCCCTTTTTCGGACCTGATTCATTTAAACGCCCATATCATGAGCTACGGACCTCCGATCGATGCACCGTCAGTTGCGTAGTATTCCTTGGATCAAGGCGGTCGTTTTGGTAAATTAAAATAAATGTTTCATCGATGTATGTGTATGAACGGGTTGGTTCGATCCCAAAACTAACCGGGCCCTCAGAGCGGAAACGCTTATAACTTAAGGACCGAACGTCCGATTGACATGCCATCAACTAAGTTGGTATCCTTTTGATGATACAGTTATATTGGCTTTCTCCACATGAGTTTTGGATGTAGTTGGAAAATGGTCGGGTTGGTTTTAGCCTAAAATCCAACTAGACCCCTGGAAAGGAAAACCCAATAACTCTCAGACCGGACGCCCGTTTGACGAATCGTCAGCAACATTGGTAATCTCATTGAGAAACAGTTTTTTTGAGTATACCCCATGGAAGTTCAGGTTATAGTTGAGATATTGTCTGGTTGGTTCGTACAAAAAAACCAACCGGGCCCCCGGGATAAAAAGGCTAATAACTCACAGACCAGACGTCCGACTGACCTGTCATCTGTTGCATTGACATCCCTATGACGTGACAGATCGTTTTGATAATTCTTCGTGGGACTTCATGACACTTGGAGTGTTGACTGGTAACTCATGGATTGGATCCTCCTGGAGATGAGCATACAATGTATGGTGACCTTATAGCTGGTTGAGACCTGATGACTGCTTGTCCGATTCGATTCGGTGTGACTTGACTACCATAGTGGGGATCGCTACATTATTCGGGCGACAAACACATGGCGGAGGAGCACTACTGTGTTGGGGTGGAATACCCACGGTACTTGATAGGAGGAGTACCTCTATAGGCAATTAGGAGGAGCGCAACTGTGTTGGGGCGGCAGACCCATGGTGGGGATCGCTACTGTGTTGGGGCGACATACCCGCGGTACTCGATAGAGGAGTAGTACCTCATGAGTCTACGAATAGTGAGTGACACCTCGGAGTCATGAATGGACTACTATGCTCAAAAGAGGAGGAGTACCTCAGCAGTCTAACATTAGGGAGTGGCACCATGGGGTTGTGATAGGGCTACTGCTCTCGACAGAGGAGGAGTTATCTAGCAGCCGTGTTTTCATCATCTTGAATAAAAATCATGGTTTGAGCTAAGTCAATGACCTTTGTGTTATCCTCATTATTGAGATGTGTTATTTGATAACATAGCTATATGTATGGGCATATATATAAGTAATGTTTATCTGTTGAGAAATTTCTTTTTGGATTATCCTTTTTGGATTTAGTGAGACCTTGAGGGTCTCGGGGTCCCAACTGAGCATTGTTATACTCACCCCTGCATGGGCTATGCCCGCTCCTCGTTGTGTTGGATGCAGACGATGGACAATGCTGACCGAGGTAGAGTGTATGAGGACTGAAAGGTACCCGGAGGTGGAAACTCGGAGTGACGACACATGAAGTAGACTGATAGATGCAGAGTACTGAGGAGGACATCTATACCTACCATTAAGGTACGAACCCAGACGATGATCCCAGAGCTGCTTCTCCTTTCAGCTGTTGTCTTTTCTATTGTACATTTCTTTCAGTTGTAGTTGTACCATTCTATTGGGATTTTATTTCAAGACCCTTTGTACTTTCATTACTTTTTTTATACTACTTTACATAGTCTTTTCATCTGCATGTACTCTAGTTGTGTGTGTTTACGTTTCATAAAGGAAATGTCTTCCCTTTTTATTAGGATTTACTCCTTTGGTGCTAGTCGCCAGCCCCTGGCCTATTGAAGGCGGGCTTGGGGTAGTCGAAGCACTAGCCCCGAGGATGGGTCGTGACAGCGTTTATTATGATTTTAATTATTGAATGCATCAGAAATAATATTTTTCAATTTTTTGGGATGGTATTATCTCTATTTAATTTAACTCCCTTGCGAGGAACAATCCAACTATGTTATATAATTAAGTAATCATATAAATAAAAAATAACCTATTGTTTGATAATCTGTTTATCATTTTGCATCTTTTTGTATATTTTTAATTTTTGAAATTCATTTATAAAAAAATTCATTGGTCAATTTAATTTCTGTTCAATATGTACCTTTGGGTTCATTCCAATCGGCTTATAGATGGAGCATATGCCTACATGTATATTTTATGAATATAAAATATATATGATCAATATATATATGAATCACTTAATATCGATAATATTGGCTTCTATGTTCTGCACCCAATTTGTAATGAGGTAGTCTAGAGATGATGTACTACATGGTGGTCTCATGAGGCTAACCTCTATAAGAGGGGGTTTTTACAGGTCAAAAGTTACACCTTTTTGTTTTAAATTAGAGGAAATTCACTTCGGTGTCAATAAATGATACATTCATGCAAACAATTATAAGAACATGATATTATATATATATATATATTTGTTAAAAAACTTTTAAATCTAACATGATTTTTCTTTTAAAATATATATTTTCTAGTTTATAATTATGTAGTGGAATTATATTATATATGGAAGGTATTTTTATTAAAATGGGTAACAGAGAACACAATTATTTTCAATCATCCTTTTATAAAAAAATTTATGTATACATATTATAGGTTTTTTTAACATTTTTGAGGGTGTGACAGATCTTATATGATTTTTTGATACAGTTTTTGACGTTATTAAAATTCCAATATTCATAATTAGGCTATAAAGTGTTATTTTTTATATAAAAATTATCTTAAATAATACTATATTTTTTTGATTAAATATATATAAGAATGCTACTTATATAAACATGGATATGCATTTTATTACAATGAAATCCTTTCATGATACCAATAATCACTTTTTTTACATTTACATTATTTATAATTATAACTTTTTGTTGGATTCGTTTCATTTGAAATGAGGGATTTCTCCTAAAATAACGATTTTATCATGCTGAGATATTATGAATTTATTTTTTATATGTAAATAATTTTTGTAATATTTTGAATTATTTTTGGGTCATTAATGGGAAAGGAATAACCTTTATAATATTTTCCCAAATTACTAGATCTTAATTATCGAATGACATGAGAAGTTATGGGTAGTAAATCCATGAGCTCGTGGAAATACTATAGAACATGTGACATAGTTAGTGTCTATAAGTTTATCTTAGGGAATACTGAGTAACATATATTTTTTATAAAAAGTAATTAATTTATAAAAATAAAAAAGGATAAATCCAAGTATTATTTCAAAAGTCATTTATTTTTGATTGTTTATGTTCATAGAATGATAATGATTTTGAGATGAATGTTTCTGTGATTTGAAACCATAGTAAGGATGTTCTTTTTTCGAACATTTTATTTGATAAAATATATCAAAAATTGATTTATTGTATTTAAATAAATGATTTTTCATCAGTGTTAAGACCCCTTATGGAGAAATATAAGGATCTATAGTTATTTTTAAAAAAATTTAATTTTTATTTTAGAAGATCTTGGTTTAAAAAATTATGCTATGTAGTTAGAATACACAATATTAATTAAATGCATAGTTTTATATAATTATCAAAAACCTATACATGAAAAGGTCCCAAAATTTATAAAATTCTCTATATTGTTTAGTTATATTTTATAAAAAAATACACATCTCTTTTAGTATTGAATCCATATGTGTGGGTTTTGGGCATTGTAGCTGGTATTAGAGATATTTTCTAGACAAATTTGGAGATTACGTGTCGTCTTTTGAGGAAAAATATGAGGGATAAAATTATATTTTCAATTTCAGGGTAAGTGATTTCCCTTTTAAAATATATAATTCCAACAGTTTGATTCTTTATTAATTCTGATGATGTAAATTCTGAATTTTCATATCTCTGATAAATTAATTGAGGGGGAATAACTCATTTGGGGGGGGATATAATATCCCATAATATATAAAATATTAATATGTGGGATATTTTATAATTAAATAAATTAAAACAAATATTTACAATAAGTAATGATTTAAATATTAAAAATCATTCTTTGACATAACATTTCATAAAAATATATTTCCAAGAGTAATAATTTATCAATATAAAAATTATGTATATGAAAGTATATTGACTCTCTCAAAATTAAAATTTAATTAAATAATATGATGAATAGGTATATTCTATCAATTAATTTTATACATATGTGAAATGATTTCGAATATTAAATTATCATTAAGAAAATAAGTTAAAAACACAAAAAATGTTTCCATAGTTTTATGTATTTAAATAAAATAATTTTACCATGTTACATTAGGAAATAGTTTTATATAAAATTTATTTCTATATGAAAAATATTATGTTAATACGTAACACTTAAGAGAAATGAATAAAATATATTAGAGATGTATTTTTTTAAAAATAAATGTAATACAATATGTGAAATTATAATTATGACATTTTAATAAAGAATAATGAATAAAAATATGAGTACTATTAGTATATTTATAAAAATATTAATTTCTAATATAAAAAGAAATTCCTAAAATATAAATATAAAGTTAAAAATAATTAATTGAAGGAATATTATTCATTTTTTAAAATATTAAATTTATTTAAAGAATTTATATAAATTATATTATAAAAATATGAATACTATTAAAAATATGGTTATGAAATTGAAAATGACTATGTGATAATGAATGAAAAATCCAATAATGGTGGTATAAGGGATCAGAATTATTGTGAATAACTAATGATAAATGAAGATCATGCTTCAGATGATCAATGATAGTAGGGGATGCTGAAGCGCTCAAGGAAGGATTCAACCTTGGGTGAGAGCTTGAGTTATGAAAATTATGATCTACCTAATTTTGTTTTGGTTTTTTAATTTGTAGCCTTATTATCGAAGAATGTCAAAGGAGGTTTTAATTTCAAATGTGGTCTTGAACACATGGAAAAACACTAAGAGATCTCAGGAAAATCAAATCAATAACAGGACTAAAACTAAAGATATTCATATGGGGATCTAACGGGTTTCTCGTGAAGAAGGGGCGTGATAATATCTTCCTCATTGATGTACTATAAATTGATTTTTTAGGCTATTGTGTCTTATTATAATGTCCGTTTCATTTTTTCAGGTTTTCCAAACCTCTTAGGTATACCCTAATTTGACAGTTTCTGTAATTTTTAACACACATGATGTTAGTTAACCCATTTTTCGACGTTTTGAGTTTTCATCAACCCACTATACATGTTTATTATGATGTTAATTTTTATATTCATCTATAAGAAGTTTCGAAAATATATAGGTTGCTTCTACCAATGATTATAAAATCTATTTTAGGATGATCGATCTAACTATGTTATATAATTAATCGAGTGTATAAATCAAAAATTACATATTCCTATATACTTTTTTATCATTTTCCTTCAGTTTGGAATGCTATCCTTATGGAAACACACACTTATATATATTATTCAATTTCGATACAATTATTCTTGATTTCCGATTTCATATTACATTCCACTCATCTAATAGACAATGAAACATCATATATATTTATATTTTTTGAATATGAAATATGTATGAATTGGAAAAATAAGACACTAGACTCATCAATAATAGTTGTTTTTATGTTAATTACCCTTTGTGTGATGAGGTGGACTAGCAGGGCAGTATTGCGATGTGGTTTGGTGAGGTATGATACATGCAGAGGGAGTTATTTTAGATTTATTGATATTTTTCTATCATTCATATTAGAAAAAATTCACACCAATGTCAAAGAATGATCCTTTCATGTGAAAAATTATAAGGTAAGGACATTCTCTAAATCAATGTTATAAAAAAACAAATTATAACATTTTTTAAATTTTTAAATTTTTATTTTCATTTTTATAATTTTGTAAACTAATTTTATTTTATAAAGGATTTATTTTTATTAATATGAGTATGACGAAACATAGTAATTTTCAAACATCCCTTATTTATAAATTTTGTTTATATATCTTATAATGTTTTATCTACAAATTATTATGGGTGTTATATATTTTCTACTTTTTTTAAAAAAATATTTTATTAAAATATATATGTTCATAAATATTCATATAAGTTTTATTATTTAATGTAAAAATTATCATGAATAAAACAACCATTTTTGTGATACTGTATATATAATAATTTAACTCATATAATCATGTACCTATATTATATGATAGTAACATACGATAATAATACTTATAAGGAATTATTTTATATGTACAACATTTATAATGCTAAAATTTTATTTAATATATTTCTATTTGAAAGAGGGATTTTTCTTAATATGAATCTTTAAAAAATATGATACATTATGAAACTATTTTCTTATATTAAAATAATTTATATATGATTTTTAATTTTTGTGTTATCAATGTGAAAATAACAACCATTAAAATGTTTATTTATTTTTTAAATTTTATGTTCTAAAAATAAAATGGAATTTTAGATGATAATTTTTTTTCCAAAAAATGTATGAGAGTAGTATTTATTATTAATGGATATTTTATTTGAGAAAATATTTTCAAAATAGATTTATTGTATATCAATGAAATGTATTTTTCACCACTGTTAAAACCTCTTACCATAAAATATCATTATTATCCAATGTTGTTAAAAATACCTCTCATGTATTTTAGAATATATAAGATGGATGAAATTCTTTATGGAGTTAGGAATCATGAAAAGAATTAAATTTTATCTTTCATTTTTGTAAAACCCTAATGAAATGTATTGTTTTATCTAATTCCCCAAAACCTAGATGGGAAAAGTTCCTCGAAGGTATAAAATACGTTGTATTGTTTATTTTTATTTTATATATAAAAATAAACATCATTTATAGAGATGGATCAAAAAAATTGGGTTTGGGGAATTTCTCTCCACATGAAAAAAATTAGTGTATTCATGACTGATCAACTCATTGAACATTACTTTATTTCATTCCAATATTATTCTAATTGGAATATTTTTCCAAAATATTTTACAACATGTTATATTTCATGTAATTGACATAAATTTAAATGGAAATTTTCCAAATAAACATTCCATGATATCTCTTAAAGGTATTTTTCTTTTAATATTAAATCAGTAGAGGTTATATAAGATTTCTTGAGGATGTGTTCAAATGAAAAGTTATTTATTAATTGATTACATGGTTTATAATTATCATTATGATATCTATATGAACCCCATTTATTATTCTTGTTTAATGTTATGAATAATTAATGAAATATTAATGAATGAAATTTCGTTTACATCAGTTATGGTATATGATGAATGTTTTATGATCTTCTAGTACACATATGAATATAATTTAATTTTATATGGGAGATAAAGAAAATATATACCCCTATAATTCATTAGGAAAATATTGATATATGCTATGATAAAAAAGGATGGATTAGGTAGTAAACCATTTTTAATAATTGTAATTTTCCTCTATGATAATCTTGGGAGTGAACCTTGACTAAGGATCAGTTGGATTGGAAAGTTAAAAGAGTCAAATATTATAGACTTGGAAGTGATCCATGAACATGTAAATGATTTCAAACTATTATGTTTATGAAAAAACTTTTTACATATGAATATTTTATTCTCTCATAGAACATGATTATTGGTTATAATAATATTCATGTAATATGACCTTCCATGTTTTATTCCATGATATATGATTATGATATTTGTAATGTAGTAAATGATTTTAAAAAATTTAACTACGTTTTGTCACATAATTATTCTCATATTTTGTTTAACTGATCTTTTATATCTCCATTGATTAAACAAACAAAATATTTTACCTAATTCATTATTATTTAATTATTCCCCATGTAATGAGAAATGATTTAAATTTAGATAGGTCTAAAAAGAGTTATTATTATATAGAATATAATAGGATATTATGTACATATCTTATTAACTAGTAGTAAATAAACCAATGATTCCAAAAACAAAAAAAACTATTTTGTCTTAGATCAATGATTTTAGATATTAATATTAATCAACTAAAATGTAATATATCATTCTTATTTGTATAGGTCTTTATATTTGGTATTAGGTAAATATTCATTTACCTTTGGGAATTAGTTTGAGAAAAAGTTATTCAAAACTGTGGGAATAACTCTATGTATAAGATAATATCCTGATGTTTTTGTAATGATTTTGGATAAAATTTGATAAACCTATATTGTCATAGTAGTAAACAGCGTTCCATGATTCTAATATCCTAGATATTTTGTTTCAGGATTATTGGGTTTTCCACTATTATTATTATTATTCATCACACTAATTATTGGTTTTAGTACATGGATATTACATAATTCAACAAAGTTAATAATAAATTTTATGGAAAATAATTTAATTTCATATTAATTAATAAAATAACATGACATATGGAATAAATTATTTTGTTTCTATGTTTAGAAATTATTCTCTATCAAATAATCATGCTAATATTTTTAATGGAAAATGTATAGAACCATATTTTGTTGATTATTTAATGGGGAACCATCAACCATATTCAATGGGACTGCAAATCTATCAATTACTAAGAAATGGATCAGTAATGATTAAAATATTTTTTTCATTATCTGTTATTATGAACATGTGACATTTAATTAGATATTTTATTGATTGGAAGGTGAATTAGACCATTGATAGGAACATATCTAGAATATGAGGCTATGTGAAAAAATTGACCCCATTGTGTGAGATGAGTTTAGTATACTATTTTGACAATAATTGCAATATTATTGTTTTTATGCTAAATTATTTGGATGATGAATCTCTTAAAACCAATATTGAAAATTATTCAATGCATTTGATGTATTCTTATAGTATTATCATTAAACATGAAGTTAATATTGATTAATTCATATATAGTTGAAAATAAAATATTATAGTGTCATTATACATAAGATACTTCTTTTTCTATGAATAAGTAATATGATGTGATGTTATGGTGTAGATGTGGATTGGAGTTACCCATCCACATCAACATTTTGATATGAATTTAAATGAAATTCAACAAAAATTATAAAATTAATAGACATATGAGGATATATTTACATTATAATAAAAGTGAGGAAGGAAACATGGTGGATTTTTTCTTAAAGTGAAAACATATTTTTTTATTTTCAAAAGAAATATTTTATGGAAATTTCATGCTGAACTGATGATTATATGGATTTACCTAACGATGGATAAAATGAAACACATTATTACCACCCACACTGATGTGTTTTGAATTCATGAATAATATTTCTTATGTTAACTATTGCTCAAATAAGATGGTGAATGATGATGATTAGAATCAAAAACATCTAAATCTTAGAGATAATTGGAAATATCATGTTAAAAATGTTTCTAATGTGGATTATTAATATGAAGCGTTGGAAGGTACACATTCAATCCAATATAGAAATAGTACTATCTTATTTCTTTATTGATTCACTCAATCTTAAATATCTGATGAATTTTACAAGGCTATCACAACAACAAATCAATAATTAGATATCGAATTATTAGTGAATTAATAATGGTTTGATAATCAAATCTCTTGTATATATTTCTTGTCTAAAATATGATTATGGGAATCTACATCAAAAAAATATTTTCCTTATTCCACTTGATTAATTTTAAGTGACCTTTGACATGGATTTGATTTCTATTAAAAACCCAAATTAAATTCTTTATAAATGTAAGTCATAGTTGATATTAAAACTCATCCAATGATCATATTTTGCTGGGACAATAAATTTAAATATCCAATTGAAATTACATTATTGTTTGGGAGTTGATTATTATTCAAAAGAAGTGTTTAAAAAAGATGGTTGGTAAAAAAATCAACATAGAATATTTTCCTATCATAATCGAGTTGTTAGTTGTTTTTATAGAATATTTTCATAGCTTAGTCATGATGTTATGTTTCCAATATAATTCATAGCATGTTTTACCATATTTCATTGACATTATAAAGAGTATAACTAATTATTTTATTGAAATTTTATGATTCACTATCTGAGAAACATTATAAGGTATTAATCTATCCAATTACATCACCGTGGGGTGGAAATATTTTAATTTTAGGAAGAGGGATAGTTATATATGACTCAATTTTGATATAAGGAATTGAAAAATATCAAAAATAATAAAAATTATCATCTAAATAATAATAATAATATTTTCAATCTATTATGTTGTACTTAATAATTTTATTTGAATGATCCTCCATATGGATACTATTAGTTTAAAGTAAAAATTAAGACATATCCATGAAAAACATTTAGTAAGATACACGAAAACAATTAATTTAGAGTGATGGAAATTTATCCTACAAATTTCTGTAATAATATAACTATCCCAACCTAGTAACAAATATTTGGGGTATTATTTATTAAATTTTTATAAGATACAATGAGTCACATCCCAAAGGACTAATTACTTTAGCTATATTTATAGACTGGACACATCACTGATTCTCATATTAAATTTTGAATACACATATTATAGTAATTT
This sequence comes from Viscum album, assembly GCA_963277665.1. Lineage (NCBI taxonomy): Eukaryota > Viridiplantae > Streptophyta > Magnoliopsida > Santalales > Viscaceae > Viscum > Viscum album. Next base: position 1,736,714,135 of record OY728132.1, on the reverse strand, counting down.
ATTTTCGAGAATATAATTATACCCTCCAAATTAACATTGATTAATATTCATGTATAAATTCATGGATTTCTGGGAATTTAAAAAAAATTATTGTTAGATAATACTCATAGTAAGATTTACATAAAGTTGAATATTTCAAGAGTAAATAAATAATAGTTAATAAGTTATAATAAACATGAAATGGTAAATATCTGAACACACATAAGAATTAATCAACAACATTAATCACATTAATAGATAAGGAATAATAAATATGTAAATGTAAATAACGGAACACATATTTCAATTATATATCATGAATATCAAGAATTTATAAGGAAAACTAAATATGAAAAGTTAAATATGTGAACAGAAATTTCATTTAAATAATTTAACTATAAAAAATTGATATGGAAGAAAAAATTCAATAAGGTAACTAATAGAAAGAACATTCATATTAGTAAATAAACCGTGAATGAAAATGAATCCAGATATAAACTAATATAAAAATATGATAGACTATAATAAAAGAAATCATAATGAATTAATTGCATTGTTTTTTCCATGATCTATTGGATCACAATACTGATAATTTGAATACCTTATAAGATAGTGTAAAACTAACGGGTAGTTATATAACATAAAACCATTTAACTAATACTAGATAACATATTTTTTTATTAATACTACTTCTGAATTTAGTGTCTACTTGTAATTGTGACCCGCCATAATCTACTTTTACAAATATTTATATATATCTTAAAAAATCAATATGAGTTGTGGGAAATATATCATATCAATGGTTTTTGTATCAATCAAGGAGAATAGATTAACAATAACTTCCACAAAAAATTATATAAATTTAAATGTAAAATATTGTTTAACTAAATGAAATATGGTTTTTTTCATAAATATATCAGTGGTAAATAATATTGATATTGAGGATATACTTAAATTCTAATGGTGAAAAGAATGTGAATATATCAATAGAAATCTAATGATTACAATACATAATCAAGAGATAGAATGAAAATATATTCCCTTATCAAAATAGGCACACATAGTTTAGATAAATAATATGTATTGTATCAATACAACATATCCTCGTTGGTCATATGTTCAATAACGGGATTTTTGTCATTGACGGTGAAAAATAAAATATAAATTTCATTGAAAAAAATGTTGAAATTAATATTCCACATTGAAAAAATTTTCATATTAATAGTAAAAAAAATATTTCTGAAATAAATTTTATGAAAATTACAATTGAAATATATATTTAGTGCTTTAAAAAATTTACATTTCCAAATGGTTGGAAATATTTTTCTGAAATACTTGTAAAAGTATATATTCCATTCACTTTTTTAGTAAAATCAATATGGAACCTATTTAGAAAATGATATTAACATTCATTAGAAATAATTTTTTTAATAGTAAAACTTGGGTCTTTATAATTTATATAATAATTTATATAATGGTAAAAAAATTTAAATGGTTTTCTAAATAACAAATTCAATGAAAAATTGGTTTTAACTAAAGAGTGAAATGCTGTCAAATTTTATGAAAAAATGTTTCTCAATGAATTTCATTACAAATGAGAGGAAAATTGAACTATTTTATTAATAGTTCTTATATAACAATAATAAATAAAAAATAAATTTGTTTATAAGGAAAAATTATAAAAAATTTCCTTTAATGTAAATCCACATATACATATTTTTGATTACAATGATATGGTGAAATAAACCCTTACAAAGATTATGACATTGCAGTGATAAATAGTCAATGAATAATTTAGGTGTATCAAATGTAAATCCACGTAAGAAAATGTAAATAAATTTTAATACCTTCAATATCTATTACAAACATAATTATTGATTTTGAATGATAATAAGAATCAATACAACCAAATAAAGTGATATTGAGTTATTAAATCCATTACCACTTAGTAACATTCACATAAAATAATCCATGATGAAATAAATCAAATTAAAACAAAAAATACCCTAAATTATTAAATAAAAATTAAATTTATTGTCAATTGGATATTATGTATAACATGTTACAATAATTATGTACTCTATATTACAATATTCCTTAATAAAGGGAAATTGACACCTAGTACCTTACCACTTGATTCATTTTGGTTGAATGTTCTATATAAAATTGTTTAATATTTGTAGTCATGTTATTAGTTTATAAAAAAAATTAATTCATATTAATAATTTCTTATATTATTCTTTTATAACATATAATCCCCTTTCTTTAATAATCAGTCATTTCTACTATTTCATAGTTTTCCCTTTCATGATTTAACATCAATGTTATGGTTCTGCAGACTATTATATTGGTATATAATTCCAAAAAATTATATTAATTTTATATATGTATGTTTTTATCATTAAATACAATTTTATATTCATCATTAAATTTTGATGATATAGAAATAATCAAATTGCTTCATGGAGATGGGAGATCGTAAGTACACAGAAGCGATATTATAATTTCTTTAACTTGTGAGAGCATAAAAAATAAGGTTATAATTTGATTTTAACGAATATATAAAATTTGAATTATATCAAATATAATAATGAAATTTATCTTATTACAATCAATTTAAATAGATGCTATAAAAAATAACATCACTTTGGAAGGTGGTAGTCCACCACACTCGTGAGCAACGTTATTGTAATATAAATATAAAGGAATCTGATAAGGTATGATTGATATTATAATTCAATCAATATAATAATATAAAATATAGAAAATATATTTTTATAGAAAATACTTATATTAGTAAAATCAAAACAAGTTTTGATGGAAAATGAGGTACATCAGTTATTGAGGTGGTAGTCCATCATACACACAATCAGTGGTTTCATTCACTATTTGATCGAAGAGTATATTGATATTAGTTATTCACTTATCAAAATATAATATCAATATATGGGAGATACTAAGGATATTATATAATCATGTTCTAATGGTATTTTATTTTTTTGGAAGACGAAAAAAACACTTATTTATGGACATTCCATATTAATTGGACACCTTCATTTTGATTGCACCGAAATCCTTTCTATAAAATATTTATGTTAAAAATGGGATAAATTTTCATTGGTTCTTATTAAAAAAGTTAATTATTATTTTCTTGCAAAAAAATGGATTTGGAATTGTTAAGAGGGTAGTATAGGGGTAGCCTTTTATAAATGGATGAGTGGAAGCATAAGAGATTTTTAAAAATAATCAATTATATAATATTTATAATAAAACCAATATTAGAAATAAATTATATATATATAGATATATATATTGAAATAATATGTTCCTAATTCCTTAATTACATGTGGCGCATGAATTTTAGTTTTAAATGAAACCGTTTAAAAGAGTTCAAACTAATCCAATTATGAAACATATTTATGTAACAAAATTAGACTCAGACTTAGGCCATTGTTTGATTGAATTAAAGTATGATAATCAATATGATTTTAGTAATATTATAGTACATAAATTTTAATCTTATTAGATATAAATATATCATATTAAAATAATTCTAATCACATTTCATTCAATCATATTAAATTTAATATATCATATTTTCAGAATTACTAATTAATAGATTAATGTTTATTGTATTATGAAAAATACTGATAAAACAATTACTAACATGAACTTCGGAATATTAAACATGTAGGAGACATGTAATTAAATATAGATAAAAAAATAAGAATGAATTACATCTATTTAAATGAAATATATCTCTTTTAACTGTAAGATTAAGGTAGCCAAAAATCACGTATAAAGGTATACCTTCATTTATAGTTACATGAAAGGATAACATTACTTAACATGTAATTACCTTGATAAAAGTATTTTATTATATTTTACCAAACCATGATATCCCTTGACCCAATGGATTATCTCTTTAATCCTTTCTCGGCAATCATTCGATCAGAAGATCATATTCTTCATCTTGTTATCTTTATAGTCCCTCGATCATTATGAAAGATCAGACGCAAGACAAAAAAGGAATGAAATTATTAATGGAAAAAATGATAAAGTTCCATTAAAAAAATACAAAACTATGACAAAATACTAAGAAAAATCCATTCATAATTTTTAATCTCCATAGACGTCACACTTTGAGAAATTGAAAATGAAATAATCTACCAGAAACATGTCGAATGGCTAGTTCATTATAGGTGATATACCAATGGTCATATTAGTTGCACAACTATCATATTATCTCTATTTTTTTCATAATTACATAGAAACCATGAAATTAAAATAAAATTTCTAACACCATATTTTTTACACCATTATAGTTTAAAAGGTATTATTAGTTTAGAAACATGATTATCATATTAGGATTATAGACTTAGGTCAGTAATATGGACTTAATTAATATAGTCAATATGATTATCGTAATCCAGTTTAATATTATTTTATAGTTATTGATATCAGTATAATGATGATGCCTTCTTTCATTACTACTCCTACATTGAATAAATATTAGTTTATATAAATAATTATTAAAACATATTTTTTTTAATATAATGTTTTTTTATAAAAATAAATTATATAAAATCATTAGATATAAAAAATTATTAAGTATAAAGAGAGTGTTTTTTATTTTCAAAATAAAATAAATGAAAAATTTAGAAGTAAAAGTTATGAATCAATAGTCCAAATCTTCAAAAATGATTTATTATATACCCTAAAAGTTCATATATCTAAATTATTCAATTATATAGTTTTAATATTAGTTTTTAGGTCATTTTAACCCATATCATTTTAGTTTAACACTTCATGAATCATTTTTACCTTAATCATTATAATTAATTTTTACTTCTTTTACTATTAATATTGACAAATAATTAATATGGGATTATTATAAATTATAATTAATTCTGATTAAATACGTGGGATCCAATTTTTCAAATACATGTCATATTATTGGTAGACTCCAATTTAAAATTATATCCACAGACAAGATGAGAATTTAGGTTTGCAAACCGAAATATATTGTAACTAGAAAATGTATTCTTTTCAAAATTCAATGTGAAAATGATTCCAATGATCAAAATTAGTCAAATATTAATATTATATAACTAAATTTAAATTTAAATCATTTTAAAATATTATTTACCTTTATCAATTATTTAATAAAAGGCATTTTTTAATAGATTTGTGTGTTTTCACTATTCATCCAATATAAAATATTGGTGAAAATCACAAAAAAAAACCCTAAGATAATTTTGATATAATCATGTCAAAAATAATTATAATTTTGACAAATATAATTTATATAAAATTTAAAAATTAATTATAATTTCTGTATGAAAAGATTGAATATGATGTACATTAGAGAAGTAATGATTTTCAGAAAACATTTCTTACAAATGATTAATATTTTATAAATAATAAATTGAAATCAATATTTTTCATAATTTAGTTAAAAGTATTCATTCTACATAATTTAATGGCTATTTTATAATTTTATATTATATAATTGTTTATTTATACTAGTTGTTTTGTGTTCATCTAGTTATGAAAGATATATAATATATTTAGAAAGAAATATCTCAAAAAGTATTAGGGAGCTATTTTATCATCTAAACTCAATGTTTCATTTTATATTTTCTATTGAACCAAAATTTCATCATTTAAAATCAGTTTAATAAATTGTGTCTTTTTAATTTAGACCTCTTCTCAGTAAACATGTTTTTCACATTTGGAAATACAATTACTGAAAAACTCATATCATAAAAGGTTTAGTAAAAAGTAACATACCTAAAAAGGTCTTATGTATTAAAAATTAGCTATGTTTCTGTTTAAGAAAAAATTTATGGGAATTAAAGATATGTTTAAGTAAGAAATGCGTGAAAAAGTATATAGAGCGATATATATGATTGATCACGAGATATTAAATGATCTATGGAATGTTACAGACTAGAAAACAATAAAGATGCGATGATTTAATATAAAGTTTTGTTTATGGAATCTGAATTTAAAGGATAAATTCCTTACATTATGATTATTTTCCAATTGTTGAGGAATTATTTCACTATATAATAATATAAGATAATATTGTTACTTGATACATTAAAATATGTGGAATTTCAACCATTGGTTATACTTCAATAAATATCTAATTCATCGCTTACTCCTATAAATGAATATACATCATGAATCATTATTCTTGAAGCACTAAAATTATTTTTTAATGGATTGTATGATTGATAAATGATGAAAAATATGTTACACCAATTTCTAAATATATTTGAAAACCAATGTTGTTTTTAAAAGTGATTAATCTAAAAACCAAAAGAGTAAAATTACTACGTCATCAATAATATTTATTTGTAAAACTCATTAAGTAAAATTAATGAAATATTAATCAAAACATATCATTGGATAGTGGTTGGTTCAAAACACTTATCTTCATTTACATGTTTGTTCATGAACCTCAACCTTTTCCTGATGTCATCTTGTATCCTGATATACAAGTGGTTCTTTTCTTAAACTACATTAATATAACTCTTATAATGCCCCAAAATTATGATGAAACATAATTTCTATATTATAAAATATAATATCAACATAAAGGTCGCCAATAACTTTAATATTATATCCAAAAAATTTATGGAAATTCTTATTAAAATAAGTTATTCAAAAACTAAACCAATTGGTTGTATTCTCATATATGTTTTACAAAAATATTCATAATAATGTTACTTTCGTACAACACAAAATCTAAAAATAGGGGTTTAGGAAATTGAACATAGGATCAACCTTAAACAAAAAAATGATAATTGTATCTTTAACTCTTATGTTAATTAATAAATTTATCATTCTAATATTTATGTTAGCCCATATTGTTTTCTTGAGTCATAAATCCGATGTTCCATTGATAAAAAGAAGATATTTCTACATTTTAATTCATGATTCCCACTATATAAATACTTTTTCTATTTTATATCAAAATAGATCATTTTATATTCTAGGGGTTATACTTTATATGAATGGGTTAACCTAGATAATTCCTATTTTCCCAACATTTATGAAAAGGAATAGTAGAAGGATGTCTAAGATGAAATTTATTTCCTCCCATCGTACTCTTCAGTTTTCATTGGAAATTCATTTTATTGTGCCCTTATATTCTTCATATAAATAATATTAATATACAATTGAGACCCTTTCTTTGATGTCTCCTACCACATTGTATACATGAAGGAAATCAATACATCTCTCCTCCATAATTTCGATCAATCGATCTCTTGTCAAAATCCATCCATATATTATTTGGAGAGTCTGAGAGTTGGTTATTGTATAGTTTTTAATCATAAAAAACTCATTATATTCATTATCAATAATAACATGATTTACTCAGATTCCATCTATTGACTAAAACAAAAACACATTTTATAAGTAATAATAATCCCAGTTTAAAACCATATAATTATATATTAGAATTCCTTATCATGACGCATTGTTTTCAGTTGGTGAAACCTTACGTTTATCCCAGGTAATTACTTGAAATATACTATAAAATAATTATTAATGGGATTTAATGTAAATTTGAATTATCCAAATCATACCAGCCAAGATTTTAAAACAGGTTACACAGTGAGGACCGGTTTAATGTACCAGGTAATGCTTGGTTCAACAAAAACACACTATTTTTCCATTATTATAACTTTTTATATTTTTTTCGAAAACATGTACACATATAGTATCCAGAAATTGATATATTTCTTCTAAGAACCAAATAATATATAATATACCAATTAATTTTCATTTTTTCCTATACATATCACAAAACACTATCATATGGTTATGTTCTCGAAGCTACATTGTAATAAATCATGTTGAAAAGATTTCTACTAAATGACATTGGATACCAACTATAAAGACCCTGACTCTAATAACCTTATCCCAATGTCTGAATTATTATAATGGAATAAGAATCATGGTGTTGTATCCTAAGGTATAAAATAATTATTTTCCTTTCTAAAAAACTTATAAACATAATTCTCATATTACATTTGAATACAATAATTTCATCATTATTATTTTCTAGAATATCATTATTCACTCTAGATTACCCTTCTATATCATTCATAGTAAATATCCTAGATTAATGAGAAATAAAAAAATACATGTGAAGTCAAATTATTTTTTTATTATTTATGTAAATAAAAATATATCATTAGTAAATAATGAATAATAAATAATGAATCATCAATTAGGAAAGGTAAATATATGAACACACTTACCATTAATAAATAACGAGAATATCATGATTAGGTAACAAATAATTAATATGTATAGGTAAATAATTAAACACAAATTCCATTTAAATGATATTAAAATCAAGAATAAATAAAGAATATCTTATATGAAAAGGTAAATAAGTTAATGCATTCAAATAATTTTATTATCATGAATAGGTAAGACATAATCAATATAGAAAGGTAAATGACTGAAAAGAAATTTAATAAATAAACTGAGAAAAAAATATGAATCATCAGATAATATCAAAGATAAAATATCATTAATAATAATATCTAAATTATCAACGAAGTAAATGGTTAGTAAATGGATGTTATAATCTTATTATTCATTATACCTTTACTGCTAAGACATCCGCAAAATAGTTGAAAACTTATGAGTATGTATACACTAGAATGCCATTTATCATAGGTTACCCAAATGATTCATCTCATGAGACTATTAATGCACTATGTGGATATCAATAATTGGGGCCCACCAATATTTTCTGGTACAAGCAATTCATTAGATATCAAATAATTGATTTATTTTATGAAAAATCTTCCATATCAACAAATTTATGTGTTGATTATTCAATAAAATTAAAATAATTATCAATATTAGTTATCTAAAATTAATAGTAAAATAATATTTTTTTAAATTCCTTATAGTTTATGTATAAAATATAACAATGAATTTTTTTTGGATTTTTAGGGGAAAATTATTTTCTAATGGTGACAAGAATATAAATATTTTAGGTAGAATCTAATGATTACATGTATTACTCAAAAAGGGAATTGTAGTACTATACATGGTTAAAATAGTCATAAACCATACAAATCAATATTAAGGATACTATCAATAAAATATATCCCTTGTGGATTATATGTACAATAATGGGTTTATGTCCTCGATAAATAGAAACACATTAAGAAACTTGTATAAGAAATTTTCAAGAAAATATATTCTCATTTTAAATATATCATTAAAACTAAAAGTTAAAAAAATTATTTTCAGATTAATTTTCATCTAAAATAACCATTGAATAATTTAATATAATATTTATATCATTAAGTAGTAACAAGGGATGAAAATTATTTTCATCACATACACATTAAAACAATGATTCCTTAAGTGTATTAATTTTTTTTTAAAAAAATCACAAGTGACCATATGAATAGAAAATTATGATTTTTTATTAGACCGAAATCATAGAATTTGTTTTTTGAAAATTAACTCACAACCAATCTGAATCAAAATTTGATTGAGTAATTAATGCTAACATTGTCCATAATAATGAAGTGAAAATTAATCAATTAATTGATTGTATATATCAAATTTAAATCAATATAAAACATCTATAAACAAAATATAAGTCATAAAAAATCAGTTATAGCCAGAAACATATAATGTTTAAGCTAATGAAGTAGTAATATAGTCCAATGAAAAGAAATTTAGTTTTCAAATTCTTTTCCTCGTGATATATTTTAGGTCAAATATCCTTAGATGAAATAAATAAAATTGAATCCTAAAATATAATTAATAACAATCAAATAAGGATATTATATATAAATGTGTCATTATATACAGTATATAATTAATATTAGGTTCATAAAATTATAATATTCCTCAATGAAAGAAAATTGAGATGATGTCCTTAACATCACATTTTATTTTTGTAGAACATGATTTAAACTCTTGATTAATGGTTCTAATAACATTATTAAATTATATCAAAACCCTGATAATAATGTTAATACCATATATGATACCTTTATAACAACTTATCACATGTTCTTTAATAATATTCCCTTATTACTGTTGTTTTCAGTGATAACAACCTTTCTTTCACATCCATGTTTCAATATGAATGATACAATTCGAAAATATATTATATACCTCATTCATCATAAAGATGATATTGATTTTATAAATATCATTTTTTTCATTACATGAAATTTTATAATCATTATTAGAATTTTAGCTGGGAGAGTGGATCTCAAAGCTTTGTATAGATGTTAAGTCATACAGACTCACAAGTGACATTTTAATTTGTTTAATAGATGAACGATTAATGAATTGGTATATATATTAAATATATACAATCAATATCATATCATATATAAGACATATATTCATTAAATTCAACATTATTAAATTCCATGCAGTGTGTAAGTGAAACAAATCACATTATTTTCCAATGCAGTAGTGTGTCGTACAGAAAAGAGATGTTGTCAAAATATAAGTGTAATGGAAAGTTAAATTGTATATGTTATTTTATAATTCCATATTGACATAAATATAATGAATAATATATATATAAATTCATTAAATAACTATATACTATTTATAGATGAATTGATTGAAAACAAGTTATATCAATTCACAAAGCGGCAGTCCAAGGTACACATGAACGACGGTTAAATTTCCAATATGATGTAAGAGGGGATGGATATAGGTAAGTAATATATCACAATTATATATCAAAATATTCAATATACTATGTTTTTTATAAAATCTGGGTCTTATAATATTTGATATAAGTGGAAGTTGAAACAAAAAAATGCTCGTTTAAAAACGTTACCTCTTCTTCAGACAACATCATTAGGTTTTCCGATAATATATGTTATGATAATTTAAAATTAATATGAAATTTTATGATAATATAATTCATTATAATTTTAAATAATTAATATATTTTTTAAAATTAAATTCCAATTATTATATGAATCTAATTTAAAATTATACCTAAATACAAGATAAAATAATTCTCCAAATAGAAACTTCTCATAATTATATATGTTTTATTGAAACAAATTCAATTTTAAATATATTAAAAATACTAAAATTATATAAAACTTGATAAAATTTTACTAATTTTACATGATACACAATTTTAAATAGAAATTTTACTTGTAAATTATTTAAACGAAAAATGCATATTTCAATAAAAAAATTTTCACTATTTATCTAAAAATAAAATATTATAGAAAATTAACAAAAATAAACATAATATAAATTTTATATGTATATATTGAAAATTAATTCCACTTTATAAATATTTTTCTGAAATTGTTAAATATTTATTTAAATAATGTGCCTGAAGCATGACTAAAAAACTATTTTGAATAATTAAATTTTTCATAAGGCATATATTTTCATTTAAATGATTCTTATATAATTTATAGTTAATATATAACCATAATGTTTATAATTATTTATGTACTTATAAAACATAAAAATTTAATTTCTAGGATATAATGGTATAATATAATACGCTTCCTTTTTTCTCGCAGTTGCATGTTCCACAATAAATCTAAGAGTGTGTAGTTATTTTATAAAATATGTCATATGGTGGTAGAGTATTGTTTATGATCAGTGTTGTGTGTCAATATTTCATCAACCAGAACATTTTAATTTTAAATACTCATAATATTACAACTATATTATTGTATTCAATGAATTTATTCATTAGATATTACCTTGATCGCTATGTTGTTGTATTTATAGAATATATTATTATATATTTAAATCCAATGAATAGGTTGAAATCACCTGAGGATTGAACTAAAGACCCCTAAATTGAAGAAACTATAAAAAATACATATAAATTGTCAATTTTTTTATAAATTTTTTCTTTTTTATTTCATATACACCCATTCGACATAACACCATGATATATTGGAGTCAATATAAAATTTATTATGGAAATTATTGATAAAATCTAGAAATTATTGGTTGTGAGAAGGTATTAATATAAATTTATAGAATGAAGAGGGTTATAACAATCATAAATAAGTTTATTCTTAGGTCTATGTATTTTTCACCATATCTATTCTTAGTTGATTGTGAATGGTAGTTAATCTCTTGGCACCTCCATAAAATTTCAATCAATTTCACATCGTGTTCCATGTATTTATCTCGAGAGAGTACATTCTTAATCCTTCACATCTACAGAACACCCTGTTTTTACCATTAGAATGAGAACATTTATAGGATGTAATGATATTATAAATTATGGATCATAGTGATATTTATCAATGTAAAATTTGGATTCACCTTGTTAATAATTTGTAAAGGAATTAGAAATTTGAAGAAGTTCAAAGGTAATTTGAGTATGTAATGAAATAGGTATATCCTAATTTATTTTTAATGGAGGGATATAATTATGAGGTAGAAAATCATTTCAATGCATTGTATATTGGAAAATATAGATACTTTTTACAAATCTTTATATAAATAAATTTAATTTCATTAATATTTTTCCCTATAAACAACACCGAGACTATATGAACTATGACATGCTATTGAAATATTATAATTTAACATAATAATTATCTATTATCTATTTAACTTGAATTTCTGAAAAAGAATAAATATGTTAATAAAAATTTATTTTCACGCATTTATAAAATTAATTATATTGTTATACATTTATTTTATATTAAAATAATTTTCTTTTCATTTAAAAATATGTGTTTTTCTGGAAAATAATTTTTGTGCATAATTTTGTAATCATATTAAATTTAAATTAATTACTATTTTTCAGTGAATTTAATGAAATTTATATATAATATAAGTAATAAAATATTTTACTGTTAATTGAATTTTTTTTATTTAATTAGAAAGGTAGAAATCTAGTGTTCTGCGTATAAATGAATTTTAAAATTTTTTTCTATTCGTTATGTCGAAATATTTTAAAAATAATTTCTAGCTGTTATAAAAATCTAATCATTTATAATTTGTGCCATATTATTAATCACTAAACCAAAATGTATTAAATATACCTCTTTTATTTTGTGGTTATTATTAATTGTTACCTTGAAACATAATGGTCACCTCGGTTCGAGATAATGAGTAAAACAGGTTAACCCATTGGGATAAGGGTTTAAAAAATCTCTAAAACATTGATTTATACCGTTGGATGAGTGTATTTCATCAATTTTATATATGTTATTAATATATAGTATTTGGATACGATTTTATCTTAATAATTTAATTTCTATTATTTTAGGTAAAACATATTCCAAAATATAACTACATTTATTTTAATAACTATAAATTAATTACACAAGGATATGAATATTATTAGATCAGTTTAAAACATTTATATGAATTATGAAAAAAAATTTATTAACATAGTAATTGATTTAGAAATTTTATTAATGTAATAGTTGAATTTAATTCTTATCATAAGATGATATAATGTTTTTTCATATCATGAAACAAATAATGAAAATGATATTAAAAATAATTAATGTAATATTATTTACATAATTTATAGTTCCCTATGAATTTTTACAAATATATTACATATTTATAATATAAAAATATTTATTTTTTACACCATTTGTATAATATTGTTTTTAAATTCAAATTATGTGATTAGTGCCAAAATGAAAATAATAATATTATAAAAAATATATTTTTTAACTTGTTTAAACATCATAAAATCATAAAAATATTCAAATATTTTTTTATGTGAAAAAGAATAAAATATCATCCATTGAAAATTTACGAGCCATCTATTATATTATACATAAAATTTTAACCCTTTATGATTGAAAAAACCATACAATAGACTGGGTTAGTTTTTTTCACAATGATGTGTGACAAAAAGATAAGGTTTAAAATGAAAAAAAACTACATAAATGTCATTGGATGATGATAATTCAACCATAATATCTTTTAATTTAGATTAAAGTCTATTTTAATGCATAATATGTGTGAAATAAATTAATTATATCTACATATTTTATTTAATTCCAATGGTTTCCTTTCACTCCCTTAAATAAAAACACTATTTCCCATATTTCATTACACATTTTTCATCTATCTAGATCAACCAAAACCTACACACTAAACTTATCCACTTTCTTATCATTGAATTAGTGTTAATTTTATTTGTAAATTACCCTTATATGTATCAATAATAAGGTTTCTACATATGGCCTACAAAAAAATAGGAGTTTAATGTGAATTCAAAGCATGTTTATCAAGAGATAAGGTTTATATGTTAGAATAAAATTGTTTACATGATTATTTATGATAAATGTTTTATGATGGAATCCAATGATATAACTACAAATAATACAATTCATTTTCTACTCCACATGTTATTAATAAATATTATGTGATTTAATTTTATTTTCAATTAATTATGTACTCAATAGTCTAAAATATTGTTATTTATGATCATAAACTTTTATTCAAAATTCTACCATAAATACATTACCTTTTGTGTCCATGTTTTATAGAAAAATTAATTATATTTTCTAAAAATGTACAATTATGTTTAGAAATCATATTTTATAGTTTTTTTATACAAGATATTTTAAATAGAATCTTGTTTTAATTTTCTGAATGAGATTATCTTTATATTTTACAAAAAAATGTTAACAAAACAACTGATTTTATATATATTTAATGAATAGATTTTTCCACTATCATCAATTTTAAATGCATTGATACTTACTTAAAAAAATTCTAGGTATCTTTTAAATGGAAAATTTTTCCTCAATATTGGAGATTTTTAGATTCTAAATATGTGATTTAAATATTAAATGGGTATTTTCCTCATAAAACATTGCATGTGATCACATAATGCAATTTTTAATCTAATATGATATCATTTATTGTTTTATAAACATTACTAGTAACATGATATCTTGGTAAGAACCTAATCCTTTCTATATAGGGTTTATGATTTTGATTATAAGGGGTTTACGAAACAATTTTTTTCAGAAAGGCTACGTCATGATGAAGTTTCTAAATGATTCTTAACACATTAATTTTAATATATTTATGATATATGATGTGTTTTTAAGACATTTTTCATACATATCAGTGGATTGTGATAATTTAATTTGTGGGCATGGAATTAAGTATTCCTCCAGTGAATTGGGTAAATATAGAATCTCATGAGTAAATGGGGAGACTAATGGGGAGTGATCCTAGTTTATTTGAGGACATTTTCCTCTACAATAGTCATGGATATGATACTTGATTAATGAAATGATGGAATGTGAATTGAAATTGATATACCATAATATTCTTAATGGTGATCCTTGAATATGTATGTGACTTTCAATCATCATTTTACATCCAAAAACATATATCTGGTGCTAATGTAATTCTATAAATGATCGGGTTCTTTGATTTCTTTCTGATTCCTACCTTATATACATCCACGATTTTTCCATGAATAAAGATAAATAAAATTGATATATTGAGTATTAATTACAAATATTAATAAAAAGTTTTGACTCAATTATTACCGTATCATATTTATGTGATAATTGATATCTCAATTATTTACCCTAATAAATAATATGAGCTAAATTTTTCTTCTATTAAAATTTACTAGGTAATGAATAATGGTTTTCTAAGAATTGTATATCAATGAAGGGTGCTAGAAAAAAATTAGGGGAAATGATTTATATCTCTTATGAACATATTCATTAGTCATCCATGTCTCAGAAGTCAATTAAACTATCATATATTAACATCTATCGTAATGTTATTCCATGTCAACTAATATTTTATGATTTAATGTATATGCATGAAATGTATTTTTGGAAATAAAAATATATCCAACATAGTTATGTTCATACATTGAATATAATATTTTCAACCAATATGTCCTAAAATTCATTCCACTCTATTTCCTCATGTTTCATTTCACAACCCACTTTATCACCCAATCATCCACTATTTACATCAAGAATGACTTGATTATACATACTATTAATGTAATTTTGGGTCAATACGAATTTAACGTGTCTTCCAAAAATTCATAACCAGTTAGCTTCCTCTTGAGGATTGTAAGACAATTAGAAATATCATGGCTTCAGATGAAAAAAATATGGGGGTGAGTTCTTATAATTTACTCTTCACGGTTGTGACTCTCTAACCAAACAAAAATATAGGTTCCACAAATTATTTCAATGTTCATAATATATAAAAAAATATTTAGTTTTATTTTAATCAAATATAGAATTTCAAATTCATGTATCAAAATCAGAAACCTTATAAATATTCATGGGAATTATTCTATAAGGAATGATATTATGCATCATCATATAAGGAGTAAAAATGAACGGATATCAAAAATCCAAATCTGAATTTATATAGTAAATTTAATAAATAATTAAAATGAATGTGGATAAAAATGATTGGGATTTTAAAAATATGAATCCCTAATGATATATTTCCAAATAACTCATGTTTATATATGGAATGTCGCGATGAGATGCAGTTGACAAGTAACTCAAATCTTACCCATTATATCAAAATATTATTATTGAATTACTAACATGACATAACAAGATGTATAACAAAATAACCACTATTTGATATCAATTTATTATGAAACAACCCATATTACCCAACTAAATGGAATCCGACCTCATCCTAAGAGGACATGAAGTTCGGTTCATGATCCCCACTGGCTAGAGATAAGTGTTGAGTCATTAAGAAGTATAATTAGAATCAAATTTTTTTTAAAAAAGACATAAAATATGATATAAGGAATAAATTTTTTTTATAGTTATTCCAATAGAGTACCTCAATGTAAAAGGGTTAAAATAACAAAAAAAAATATCCAAAAATTAAAAAACAAATAGAAAAGTTAATTAGAAACACATATCCATGTGATGTGTGTTCATAACCAGAACAACACACCCATCTAATGGAAAATTACCCTTACACCATGTTTTTACCTTCCTAGACATAAAGTAGACAAATTAATCTCTATATATAGGGAATGGTGTGTATAGTATGAGAAAAAGCAACCATTATGACACCCAAAATGTTCCATATATAGAAATTAAAATACTAAAACAGTATAGTTGATTAAATAAACAAAAGTCATGAAATATATTTTTTTATTTTTTATATATTCATAGAAAATACCCATTTTTATAGTTTGTAAGACATACCAATAATCCATGATTCCAATGTATATCTATAAAATTCTTTATATACTTTTTCAAAGTTATGAATAATTAAAAACAATACAATTGGGTATCATTGGTTAAAGGTTTTTTAGTATCCTCAAATAACTCCCATGATCAACATTCCATATGTGGAACATATTTTACAATTATAATTGGCCTGTAGGGAAATTTTTTACACCCAATCGTGGTTCCCAACCACAAATTATGAAACCTTGTGTTCACATTACCATAGTATTTATGGAATAATGTATATGATATTATCCCCAAGGAGGGATCCCATCATAAATGATGCTCACAAATGAGATTACCATATTAGAAATTTTTAATGTCAACTTTCTTATAGATGTTATACAAAACAATATTTAAAAAAATTATTATCAATTAAAAAGTTGAAATTCAATTTAATTAATCCGTAACAATATAAAATTACATTATCAGAACATTTTTAATTCATTTAATAAATTTTATAAATGCATTTTCAAAGAGAAATAAAACATAGTTCGTAGAAAATAGACTTATCATGAAGCCTCATAACATTGAAGATATTTATTATCATACCCCATAAGAAAAAAAAGATAATATGATCTGATGACTCTATATATTGAGTGAAATCGTAGACCATGCTTTTTCTATCATAATATTCAACATTTAAAATTATTAGATAAATGATAATAAATTAAAAAAATGACACCATAATAAAAAATTCATACAATAATAAAACATTAGATATAGAAAAAAATAAATTCTATGATGAATCTATGAATAATAAGTTGGGAATCCATGAATAACCAAATTCAAATTAATGTGATATCCTTTATGAAAGAGGAATATGATGTAGAAGGTAATAATAAATTTTAATCATATTTAAAATAAAAATAGACTATCACGTTATAGAATTTCTCATTGATCCACTAAGGATTTGAGTTTAGAGATTAAAAAAGGATGATGAAATGCTTCTAATATCATATGTGTTAATGTTGGGTTGAGGGATAATAATGAAATATTAAAATAGAAGAATTGGGGTAAAATAAAAATTATCCCTTATTAATTCAAGACCATGTTCACATTTCTTATGTGTCGGTTCAAATTCCAAAATATAGTATCAACATCCTAACATACTAGTCAGTCGTTAGATGCCCACTATCAAGCTGGTATATAAAGAAATAAAATTACACTACAATGACCTCTGGTTGGCTGATATACCATACTAAAGAGCCGATAGACATCTTTAAACATCATTATATTATAGTAATGATCTACGCCTTAATAGATCAGGGACTAACACATAAGAACCCTCTTAATAAACTACAAACTACTACAGACAATCTAATTTTATCAAAATATGTGGAAAATTAAATTAGTAGTTGGTTGTCCCTAAAATGTATTAAATGATTTTATAGGTACTATATATTTTATTTTACAATGAATAATTTTTTTAATGATATATTATTTTCATGATATAATGAAATTTTTATCATAGAATGATAATTTTAAAAATCATATAAACTATATTATAGATACATCATTCCTAATGGAAAATATCTTTCATTTTTATCATATTTTGTGTCATAGAAGAATTCCAGGTTCTTCTATTCATTTTTAAATGTTTTTACCTCCAAATACATAATATCATGAGGAATGGTATAAGGATAGAAAAAATTTGTGATACATGTGTTTGTGAATATTAATTTCATTGATCATTATCTTCAGGTGCTTAAAATGAGTTTATTTTCTGAGGAAAAAAATGAATTTAGTTTTTATTTATATGATGAATTTTTTAAAAGAATATATTTATGGAATGATTTCATGAATTACTTTCATCATATGTGATATTAAATTTTCTATTGATCAATATGGAATATATCCATTTTGTGTGTTAAAAGAAAATATTTATGGCCAATTATCATAAATAGTAGTGAATAATTAAATCTGTGGACATTTTTTACATAAAAAATTATACCATTAATAGAAAAATGATATATAAAGAATTTAAAGAGAAATAGATAAATAATAGTACCATATTGATTTCATATTACCTAATTATGTTGATATATTTCTTCCTTCATAAGTAAATTTCTTATATCATTTGTATGAATAATAATTAACTATTTTTGTTCTATGATGTCTTCCTAAATTACAGTAATAGTTTCGAGCTAGCCATTCTCTGATATAGAAAACGTTAGATAGTTTCTTACACATTGATTATAAAGAATATCCACTATTCAAATGAATAAATTGTTTTGATTATATATTCTTGACATTTATGTGTCCATGATTATAATGTTTTTTAATGACGACACATTTATTATATAAATAAATTGAATTATATATTATTAAAGTTAAAATTTATTGATTTTAATTTATTTATTATGTGATTAAATAAATTTATATCAAAAAATAAGATAATTATATATATATATATATATTATGAAAATTTATGGAATTTGAGGTTCTTTAACCATTATTAAATTTCAATAACCTAAAACTAGAAATAAATTATTATTTAGTTAATATATACAATTGATCATTGGTGTAGTTATTATTTTATATTTGAAACAATAAAATATTTATTATTTACTAGAAAAAAATATATTTATCATAATATTAAATTAATTTTCAATAAGAATAAATTGTAATTTATAGAGATTTTAATTGGTTTTGATTATATAAATGTATAATAAAAAATAATTATTTTCATGATAATATAAAAAAATACTTTATTCCATAAATTCCTTACCCTTTCAAGTGAAATTAATTTTACATCCATCCCATCATTCACTCAAGTTATTATGAGTGAAATAAAATAATGGGACGCCACATATTTGTTTTCTCCATATCATATCATATTTTTTGTGTTTCAATGACCATACATACATTAAAACATGATTCTATATTCTATGATATCATAAGGATATGAATATATATGAATATATATTATGATATTTTTTTATATATATATATATATATATAAATGTATATGTGGACATAATTTAGATCGATTGAGAAATTAAAAATTAATGATTGAAGTAATAAAATATATTGTATAAATATTCATTATGATGGTTTATTTTTTTAGGTATTTATTAGTTTTCTGATGTAAACATTTATTAGTTATCATAAAATAAATTTGATGTTTTGACATAGATAGAACAATAATTTATTAAAAATATAGACTACAAAATAATTGAACTTTGTTAGGTTACATAATAATTTTACTCAATTTTTCATTCTAGTGAGGTTTTATTTTTTTTGGAAATAATATTATTTAATTTATTTTTTGAAAATAATTTTTATGGGTTTAATTTGACCCACAAATAAACTTGTTGTGATATCATAGTGATTTTGGTGGTCTATATATTTCCCTTGATTGGGTTTCTCTGAAATTATATTTCTATTGATGTCTATTATAGTTCTTACTTTCTTCCCCACATATACATTGAGTTAATAGTGTTATATATTTTAGTTATGGTTATTTTCTATGAAAATATTAGTGGGTTAATTTTATTTGTAACAAAACAACATTTATAATTATCCATTATTATAAAAAAAATTACTTTCTCTTTATTTTGAAATAATCATCCCCAAAGACATGAATAAAATGTGAGGCCCTTTCTTAGTTATTTTACATTCAAGAATAATATTGGATAAATAGGAATTAAAAAAGAATATTATTTGTATAATAACAAATCATAAATATGGTGTGAGATAGTTCAACAGATTTTCAATAGACTATTAAACTCAAGCTTCTCAAATTATATATCAAAATAAAAAGAGCGTCGTTCCATGTAAAATGGTTTATCTTAATTGGAAGACCAGTTGATCTATTATGCAATTGATCATTTTTTCTTCACTAACTATGTAATTGTGAATATTTATTTTTATTGGAAAAAATAAAAATTAATATCTCATTACTGATCTATCAGGTATGTCTTTAAATTCATTTGGGGTTTTATCAATTTTGTATAAGGATGATAAGGATTTGCGAGGAAACCTATAATTTTGAAGTCATATATTTGTTGGAAACATAATTTTAATTGGTTTTTTCTATAAGTAGTTGGAGGATTCCACAATATGTAACTAATTTACACGATGTGTAAGAGTTACTAGATGCAAGTAATTAAAGTCATCACACAGTGAATGCTTTTGAAACATGAAGTGAGGTTTCACATCATGAATGCAATAAATAATGGATTTGTAATCTGAGGTGATATAGTTTCTAGTGAACGTGGGACATTGATTGTTACAAGTTTTTTTACCTAGTTACACGTCGTGTAATAGCCCATATATTAATTTTAAAATAGGCATTCAGATATTTTGTTCAGTTCATTCTCTAGACTCCCTTGCTCTCATCCTAGATAAATTCATAAGTGATTTTCAAATACTCCTCTAATTATAGAACGATTCGAACTGTGTTATATTTTTGTTCTGATTATGCTGTGTGTCTCCATGTAAAGGGTCATTCTTCTTTATTTTTTTATTTTATAGTGGTATAACTCTATGGATTCATCACTAGATCCATTTACCAAAATTGGTGTTTTTTCTCTTCATCTTCGATAGCTATTGTGTGATATCATTTTGGAGGACATTACATTGTTGGTAGTGATATGGATTTCATTCATTCTAGTGGTATGCGAGTTTTTCTTTTATTATGACCCCTTGTTTTCAATATTGGATCAAACTTGTGATGTGGATTTGATTCTAGGGACTTTGATTACATTGTTGTGTTTTTGTTGTTTTTTGATACAATTTTGGGCATGTGTGACTGAATTTCTGAGGTATGTGGTTCTATCAATAAGAAAAAATTTTAAGCCTCATTTTTTCTACATTAAAAAATGATTAATACAAGGAATTGGATATATTTTTTATGTCTGTTGAAATGATTGTTTTTATGAACTATTGGTTTTCCCTGATTGTTGATAAATTGAATGAAAATGGGTATTTTAAATGCATTTATTGTATTTTTGAAATGGTTTTGAATTGAATTTTTTGAAACATTGAAATTTTTGTGAAAATGAGAACATATGTTATCATATGTACTAGGTGAAAGGTTTATCTTGAGTCCATCATCCATTATGGTGGTTTTCATTTTAGGTTATTCTTCTTGTCCTAGAGTGTAGATTATTGGCTTTATATAAATATATAATATTGTGGATTGAAATTCTATGGTGTCTCCCTTTTTCTTGATTGTAGTTCATTGGATTCAAGTACCACCATACCCTATTCATAGATGAATTAGGAGGAATAGTCTATTGCTCTACCTTTTGTATTCCCTGGTATTGTGATGCCTATGCTACTATTATTGTAATGTATTTCATGTATTTGTAAAATTTTATCCTTGATATTTTTGTTGATTCCAATGAAGGATCATATGAAAAATATGTTCTTTAAAAGTAAAATACTACCTTTTTTAGAAATGTTATAAAATCAAAAAAAAACATGTTTTCTATAAAATTTATTTAGTTCTTATCATGCCATGTTTTATTTAAAATGATAATACATGAATTGTTATATAGAGAAATTTTATTAAACACCAAGGTGGGATCTCATTGTTCCTATTAGATCACAAACTGTATAACACATTGGTCATGCGCAAACATTTTTATGTATTCCGAAGCATGGAAAGGAAAAGAACTGTAATGAGGTGGTGAGGTTTCATATAATCAGAGTTGGGTAGCTGGTGGTGAGAAGGTTGGAGTTGGTCCAAAACATCAAATGGAGTAGATATTTGGTTTCAGTCCTTTGTAGATGTCCTTGTCATCGGCTGTTTTGAATACATTTATAATCACTTGTTTCCTATGTATATCATATAGTTATGGAATATGTGTAGTGTATTAACCTTATTTCTATGTTATTCAGGTATATATATTACCCATGGATTTTTCATGTTGGGAGAAATTATTCCCCATGGTTTTCCATTTGATGCCTCAGTATTTGTTGCCAACCCATAGGGATCGGGAATGACCTTCAAGTATGTTATGGATTGGGCCGAGTTTTAGGATTGAGGGAAACCCAGGACGGGTTGTAACCATTTGGTATCAAAGGAAGTCTTTCTTCATTATTTCTTAACTTGGGACATCTGTTAGACTAGAGATGATATTTTTGTGACATGATAGGCATGTCTTCCTAATTGCATGGAAAACTATTGTCGGGAGAAGACTCAAGATACAATGGGATGTTGAGATATGTGTCTCTAGTGTTGGTATTTGTTTTAAATATCATTTTCTATTTATGGTTTTCTTGGTATAAGGTGATATTTTCTCAGTTTTCTAATTGTTATTTCTGTTTTGGTGAGCTGCATTATTCCTCTAAGGTGTCCTCTATAAATGACTAGTAATGGTGTAGGTAATGCTTCATAAGAAAATATACCAACAGATTAGAATATCGTCGAGACTATAATATGACCACTTCATGATATTGATCAATATGTGTGAAAAGATAAGAATGAAATTATTGAGGTGCGGCCAAGATCTGGAGGAGAGAGAGATTAGTCACATGAATTATTGTGTGAGAAGCCACCATACTATACATGATCAGATATACCTGAATAGGGGGAGGAATGGATGGATAAGATTTTTCAAATCATCATCTTCTAGGAGACAACTAATATTATATTGTTAAAGGGTGAAGTGTTACGGTTTGATGGTTCTTTTAAGCGGTGGTGGAATTTTATGGTCCATGAATATAGATATGTGGGATTGGATTAGAAGGGTTTCAAAACACTATTATTCATGTTATTATTTCTAGATACACTAACGTTCTAAATGTCTCAAGAGATCATCTCATTACATCAGGGAGACTGTACAGTGTCATCACACATGAATTGGTTTGATGACATTGTTCATTTTTCTCTATAAATTTTGAAGAATAAACAGTTGAATTTTCAAAAGTACCTATTGGGGTTTCAACTAGATATCAAATTATAGGTATTTATTTTTGTAACATTATACCCATGTGAATATGGTATAAAAAGTTTTGGTCTAAAAGTTGGATATTCTATGAAAAGTTAGTTTTCTAAAATTTTCTCTTCCATCTAGTAGTCGCTTCAGTGGAATGCGTGGGATGAAGAGAAACTGGAAGGATCATCACAAAATTGGTGGTGGTGGGTCTCAACAGTGAGCCTTCTCTAAACCATCTAATGTAATTTGAAGTGTGCCTCTGACTTACCATCAGTGGGGTTGGGTATAACATAACAAAAATGTTTTCCTATTATCTCTATGATTTTTCATAGTTGTGGATGTGTTGGGAATATTAAATTCTTATATTAGGCTATGGTAATGCCTCATTATAATAAGGGTTCGTCCCCTCTAGAGGATAATTTGGTCCAGTCAGAAGCATCAAATACTATTGGGATCCATCCACATGATTCACTAGTATGGAAAATTCAAGAAATAGATGAGTGTCAAGTGGATGTCAATGTAGGTATGAAAATAGTGAGATGTTATATCCATATTTCATATTTAGTATCCATTTCATTATTTAATACTAGTGCCTCCTAATTTGTATCTTTATTTTTTTTTTATTCTTAAACATCCAAAAAATGTATGTCCTTTATAATGGACATAGAGACACCTATAAAGAAGAGGACAGAGAATGGGTTTTATTTTCCTTCTTGTTTGTTAACAGTAGCTACTAGAGATATGGTCTCATCTTTTCTAATTCTAGATCTGTATTTGTGTGACGTCATAATTTTTTTATTTTCTTTTTTCTCATTGAGATGACAGTGATTTTTATTGGCATCCCTTCTTGTTTTTTACTATTAAAGAGTGATCTCATATGATTCATGGTGAGTGGGACCATAAATCAGGACATGGTGGGACTTGCAACCTAGAACTCAATAGTTTGTTGTCTACTATTGTATTTGAGGTTGATTATGTTTCTCATGTTGTTTAGATTCCTATTATTGTTCAAAACATTCATAACATTTTCCCATATGTCATCTACGGTCTTATTCTATGTCTAGAGGTATGTTTTATGATTTACCTGATTATAGGTACATAGATGATATTGAGGCTTTCTGGTTCCATGGTACTATCAGGGCATAATGATAAAATGAATTAGTTTGATAACCTTTTATAATATTTTTTGGCTCTCCCTGCTGTTTCAGCATGGGAAACCCCTATTCTCTTTCACAGGAAAGAATATGGTTCACTTCAGTTATTTTTAGTCCATCAGAAGTTGAAATGGGTATAAGTTAATATAAAATATACTTTCCATCATGACGGTATTTTTTTGACTAGTTAATGGATGAAAAGAGGCTCTAAAAGATTAATCTTCAATCGAGTTATCATCAGCTCAGAGTTCAGGAAACTGAAGTTCTGAAGATATCTTTTATGGTCAAGTTTTTCTATTATGAATATCATGTGAAACCATTTGGTCTGACTAAAACTCTTGTAGTTTTTTTGGTATTATTGAATTTTATATTCTATAATTATAATCAAAATTTTATGGTAGTGTTCCTGGATTATATTATATCCTATTCAAAATATAAGAGTGAGAACAAGAACCACCATACATTGGATTGATTTTTTTTTTGAAAATTCACCAATTATATGGAACACATTTGAAATGTCGATTCTGTATTCAATAATTGAATTTATTAGGGAACAAAATTTCGAAAAATTTCATATAAATTAACCTAGAGAAGGTGACTATTGTTTTTTCATGCAAGGAACCATAGAATTTCATTGAGATATAATGAATCTGTTCTCTCACGGGATACTAATGATGGCTTTCTAAGGTTTTATCTATGATAGATTCACCTTTTACTACTATTACTTGGATGGTATTTATATTCACATGGGATGAAAAGTTTTAATCTTATTTTGAAGAACTGTAATTACTTCTGGCATTGGCCCCTATTGTATTCATATCTGATCCTTGTAAGGGGTAAGTTGTATTTAGTGATTTGTTGGATGCTGGTTTTGGAAGTGTTCTTATGAAGGATGATCATGATGTAGCATGCATCTCTCTTCTACTACGAAAACATGATAATAATTTTCCTACCTAGAATTTATGGATTTACATAGTCATTGTGTGCACATTAATGTTGCGGGAACAATCATTTGAGGGAGAGTTTCATATTCTTCACTGATCATAAGAGTTTGAGATATATATTTTCTAAAAGCTACTTTGATCATAGAAAAATGAAATGGGTAAAATACTTTCAAATATTATACATTGATAACACATACACCCCAGAGAAGGGAATTCCATTGAAAATTCTATTAGTAGGAAGGTACCATAATAGACTGTTCTATAATCAAAGGAAGAGTGAATCAATATAGGGATTTTAAGATAGTTACACCCAGATGATCAATAGGATGTTCAATTATGGTTTTTAATTGTATTTAGTTATCATCATCTATCATGGATTTAATTTTATAGAGTAATTAGTTGGATGATGCTTGTAGAAAAATATGTAAAATACTTTTTGGTGGGGAGAACGATTATGTTTAGTCTCCCTCTTTAGATGATATACACCATTTTGAGAAGCATTTTTCATCCTAGTATCCATAAAGAGATTTATCTTCTTTAATTGTCATATATATATGTGGTACATCCCTAGAGGCACTACAAATTTGTATTGTGACAAGAGATAACGATTTTGTTGGTCTGGTTTGAAACGTGACATTGTAGATTATGTGTCCCCCTATTACACCTACCAATAGATAAAGGAAGAGAACATAAAATCATTTGGTTTATTCATCCTTATTCAGAATCAATTAAGAAATGGGATGAGGTATCTATGGATTTTTTTATTTGATTACCATGGACTTGATGACGGATAAATTCAATTTGGGTGGTTATAGATTGATTAAATATGTCAAATCATTTCATTCCAACCAAGGATAACACAATGGTTGATGATATGGATTTTCTTTATGTGAACAGGATTATGAGGCTATATTTAAGTCTTTATGTATTTTTTTTAACATGGATCATATGTTTCCATTAGGTATTTGGTAGTGTTCCCATGAGGAAATATGAATTCGTGTAAATTTGAACACTACATACCATTCCCATACTTACTGTCAGGTGGAGTGTTTGATTCATATCCTATGGGATATGCTTCATTCTTGCCTCTTTGATTAGGATGTTTCATGGAATAACTATCTCGATGATGACGAGTTTTCTTACAAGAATAGTTATCAGTCCTTAATAGGAATGTCTCCCTTTAGGGTGTTGTATGGTCACCTATCCACATCACCTATTTATTGGGTGGAGGTGGGAGAAGTATTTTTAGTTGGTCTAATATTTGTCCAAGAGACATTGTGATGATTTATGAGGTACATAGATATTTAGTTATATCCCAGAGTTGATAGAAATCTTATGCAGATTGGAAGTGTCGTCCACTAGATTTTTCTATTGGGGGATGAGTTTTTTATGTTTCTCATTAGTTTGGGAAAATAATTTCTTGGAAATAAGGGAATATTGGATTTGAGATACATTGGACAATTTGATGGAATTGAACGGCTAAATAAAGTTACTTATGGAATAGAATTTATAGTCTAGTTGGATGGTATTCATGACATTTTTATATTTCACAGATCATTTGTTAATATCTTGATCGTGCTCACATTAATTTTTGGGAAGAAATTGAGTCAGAAACAAATGTCTCTATTCTAGAAAAACCAATTGAGATTACAGCCACTCAAGTGTAAACCTTGTGTGGGATTTTAAACCCCTTAGTCATAGTTATATAATAACACGGATCATATTCTCGTGAGACATTGGAATGAATGTCTACAATAAGGTAGAAGTGTCTTCATCTTTTTGTTGGTATTACAGCTTCCAAATTACTTCTACGGGGAGAAAGTCATTATAGTGGGGAATTTATACCATAAAATTAATGGTCTATTAGGTACGTCTTTAACCTAATCACGGTTTTCCTTTCCTCGTTCTCATTATTGGTTTGGGAAGGATTTTTGAGGGGACCTAAATGGGTTATGTTATAGATGTTATGGAGTCTTACCATTAACCGGCTTTTTCATTATGTTGTAAGGGGATTTATCACCATGTATCTAGGATTCACAACATTTAAGAGTTAGTGGATGTAACTTGTAAAAGATGCCATGATGACAAATTTTATATGACATGGAGGGACGTTTAATATACTAAATGTTTTAAATAATTGATTTCTAAACCGAGGAGTCGGGGTTTTTTTGGAAAATGTTGGACATAAATGGTAACACCCCATGTAATATCCCATATTTATTTTTTCAATATGTTGTGTAGCTATTTAATTTCATTTCATTATATGGACTCTCTATCTCTCGACCTAATGTAATTCCTAAACGATATTGGTAGACTCGACTCATTCCAAAACGATCTTCAACATTTGATGTATATTTTCATTATGGTGTGTCTCTATAGGTAAGTGATCAGTCCCCTTATTCAATGTCTTTGATCATAGTAGTGCCCTTGGGATTCATAATTAGATCCTTTGGTCTAAATTCTTGTTTTCTCTCATCATATTCAATATATATTGTGTTATATTGTTTGAGAGTCCATTCCATTGTTGGTTGTGGTGTGGCAGGTGATCGTTCAAGAGGTGGTGGGTTTCCACCTTTCTGATGACCATTTATTTTCTATATTAGATCATCCATAGATGTGAATTTGATTCTAGCAAATTTGTAGACATTTTTGGGTTTTTCTATTGGTGGATCCCTATTGTGGGCTTGTGCGACACAATTATTAAGGTAGGTGGTTCGGCCACTAGATTGTGTTGATCAACCTTACTATTCCTACATTATAAAATAACTTCAAGAAGAAGTTTATATGATTTATTTCTATGTATTGAAAAGAGTTTTAATGAAAATTGTTTGTACCTATATGTTGATAAATGGACAGAAAAATGGTATTATCAAATCAGTAAAATGCATTTTTTAAATGGTATATAAATTTCTTTTTAAACATTGAAATGTTTCTGAAAATGAGGACATGAGTTACATTGGGTACTTGGTGGAAGATTTAGAAGGAGTTCATCTTCCATTGTGGGGGTACACTTGTTTGGGTTATCCTATTATCCAATAGCCTATATTTTTGGCTGATTTTATTCTTATTTTGTTGTGTTTTCAATTTATAGGGTGTCTCTCGGGTCTTGGAGTGCAATCATTTGCTTACAGTACCAAAATGCACTGACTATAAAATAATGTGTATGATTAGTCTACTGTCTGACTTTTTGTATTCCTTGGTATTTTAATAAATTTTTTGTTACCTTTATTCTACAATTTATTTATTTTTAGTTTTCTATCCTTTATAGTCATTTTTATGCTTGTGGATTATGATTGGGAATATTTTTCCTTGAAATTGATATAACTGATTTTGATTTAGAATTTTGTTGAATGGGAAATGTTTACTCTATTTTATATAATATTATTTATTAATTATAATTCAATTTTTTATTTAAAATAGTAATACATGAGTCATTATACTGATACTTTCTTGGGAAACACTTGGTGTGATCCTATTGATCCCATTAACTCAAAACCTATGCACCCATTCGGTGGTGTATTTTCCATTGTATGAATTATAATGTAAGGAAAGTCAAGTTTCCACCATTAGGAAGTGAGGTATCAAGTCACGTGAGTGGGGTAGCTAGTGGTGAGTTGGTGGGAGTTTATCTATGGCATAACATGGAGTAGATATTTCTATTTGGACTTTCTCATTGGGGCTTGTCACATGGAGTTTTTGGTACTTTTACAATTTTTTGTTGTATATTTTTTTTAAATTACATTAAATTGCAAGCTCTGGGACTTGACCCCGTGACCTGTCCCTCACCCCCCCAAACCCTAACCACCCCACAACCAATGGCGGGGCATTGTTTATTATATTGTATTTCTTACATTTATTGAATTTATATGTTGTTTTCCACTATATCTTCTTTCTTTAGGAATATATATTCCATGTCATTTTTTTTGGTTGGGAGAAATCATTCCTTGTGGTTGGTCATTCAATGCACGGGTGCTTATGGAAAACTAGTGGGGATCAGGAGCTCCATTCGGGTATGTGATATATCAGTTCTTGTACGGGGTTGGAGGGAAACCTGAGTCATTTAGTTAGATTGAGAATATCTAATTAAATTTATTTAGATTACTATAAACATTTTTTACAGAAAAAACATATATTAACAAAAATTCACTGAATAAAAATATTCATACTGGAAATATGAATATAATGGTTGAATAATAATGTAATTTTTTCATGAGAATATAATTTTAATTGATGAAACAATCAATGTTTTCATTAGTTAATTGTATTTGACAATATTTATTAATAGTAGTAGCACTATTATTTTATAGCGTGAGTGTGGGAAATATATGGAGAGATGTTAGTTTTTAAGTACCTAATTTTCAATTCAATTATATGATTCAAGATAATAATTATCATCCATAAAATAATGAATATTCAAATTATTTTCATTTTTCAATGGTAAAACATAGGAAAAAATTCATACATTACAAAATTAATATATATTATTTCTGAAAATTAATAATCTCACTACATGGTTTTATAAGTAAAATAAATAATGTCCGTGAAAACCAATATAATACATTCAAAAAAATTATTATTATTATTGTAATGTTCTTTTCAAGTATAATTCAAATGAAATAGGTTGTACATAAATGAATTTAGGTGATAAAAATTGACACATTACTTATGATTCTCACTGGAAGGAAATATAAAATGATTATCTCACATTTATAATAAATTCAATAATTTCTATTTTTATTTATTTATAGATAATAATAATCAACATGTTTTACAATTCAATAGTAATTGTGGATGATATGATATATTTGTAACATATTATATATCACTATAGTTATTCATGATGTTCTTGTAAATTATTTATTCTTTTAAAGTTTAGGAAATGAATACTCTATTAATGATATTAAAACATAATAAGATCCTATTATTTGATATTTCAAATTTATCATCTGCTACAATTAAGGTGGTCTCATCAACTAGGATCTAAAAACTAGCACCCAATATCATCATTTTATCTTCCATAATTCTCCCTATATTGAATTCCCCCTCAAGGACTCCTGCTTATTTTTAAATTCCTATTAATACCATTGAATCCATGATATCTCTATAAAATCATTGTCTAAAGTTATCTTACCTTATGAATGTATCTTTTACATTTTATAAGGATTATAATGAATGATCAGCAAAACTCTCATAATACTTCACCATGGTCAGACTGACCTAATATAATTGTTGAATCTCTTAGATGCACACTGATCACAACATAGATTAATAGAACTTCCCTTGATGAGATGCTCAAATTCTAACAATGGAAGAGTTGTCCCATCATGTGAATGAATCATCAGACCCTACAATCTCTATGAATATCCACGAATAAGGATCACTAAAAGGGATATCATTTTATTTTTAAGAATACTCAATTGGTGGAAATCATATGTGACTACCTCCATCCATTCCACTTCCTCTTGGGGGTCTACATCACTGAAAAACAAGTATTTATCTACCTTTGAAATTCATGCAATGTACTTATGCCTCATGAATCCCCATCCCATGATTTTGTTACTATATACTTCTCTAAGGGTTTTTGTATAATTGGAAACCCATAAAGAGGTACTAGATCTTTTTCATGACCATATACTGAAGCCACATCACACGGTGGATCATCCTCGTGATCTGTTAGTGGAATATTAGCTAGTTGACATCATGGAGACATCACGAAATAAACAAGATACACCATTGTTATTATGTATATATATATATAGAGATTACTGTAGAAAAAATTGGAAACCAAAAAAATTTGAAACATGATGAATGTACCATTCTTTCCTATAACCAATGTCAATGTGTACTGAGTCAACAAGAAGGTAATTAAATTAATAAAGAATGGATAAGCTGGCCACAACACAAAAACTGAAATCCTTACCCCAAAGATGAACTCAATACACCATAAAACTAATACCATAAATCATAAACCAACCTCATTGAAATACAAGATTTTATACTCTGGCCCTAAGGTAGACCTTTTTTTCTTAAACCACACGATCATGAAAAATCCCATTGGGGCCTTCTTCAAAAGAATTAAATAATCATGACATCCCCAATGAACACTCTAATAGGATAAGGGGTTATGACCAGTTCCATGTATCCATATCATAGACTCGGAAGGCATTATATTTGGTACACATACTAACATTCACATCTCAAAAGTAATGAAAATAAAAAAAGGAAAAAATATGAAATAAATAATGTATACTTTTACCCCATAATATAAGTGCAACTTAAGTACTAAAAAGATAAATATTCCAAATAATTTCCCATGTAAAAATCTAATGGAGTATATCATTCTCAAAATGGGGGAAACTCCATAAAATACAACACTTGGTAAAATAATCCATATCTTTATGACAATATAAACTAAACCTTCACCTAGTCCACTAAGGAATCTATCAAAATGTAGCTCATATACATAATATATGACACTTGCATGAACATACCATTTATATTTGTGTATAAAAATACTTATTATGAAACCCAAAAATATCTAAACATAAAGCATCAAGAGTAGTCATCTCAAAAATTTATCCCTCGATCTCTAAGCATATCATCAATTATGTTGGGGATCACACCCAGGGAAATTACGGGACACCGAAAACCAAAATGGATACACCTACATGATAGGGTATCAATGCCCAGAGAATTGTTTTAACAAAGATTCCATGAACCACACATAAGAATGAAAGAGGATACCACATTAGTCCCACATGTGGATGTAACGAAGTCAATTTTATGTTGATAAAAGTGAGGGGATCCCAATATTGTTCCAATGATATAGTGCCACATTATACCCTCAGGGTAATGGAAAATGGAATCTCACTCAACTGATCCAGGTATAAATTGGAGAAATGTAGTCTTTCAAACACCCTCAGATGTAGTACATAGTTTAAACAAGGAGTATATGGTGTGTCTTTAAAACCATTGGTTTCCATGGTATAGATATCCCACACAAAATGTAAACCTCACAATAAATGGTGTGACATCCAAGGATACAAAGTGTGCAGAGGTTTACTGTCACTCTACCCATTCCATCTTTTTTCCCTTGTGTACTTGGGGTTGTACCCATGTACAGTAGGACATGTCCAATTACATAGACCAACAAATTTACCCTATCCATTTTCAAGTACAAATATTTTCCCCTATACTCATGAGGATCAATTGAACACTAGGGTATAGATAAATTTAACATATCTTGGTAACATGGTTTGTGACATGTTTCAGATGGAATGTGATAATTTATTCTCTATGGGAACACTAGAGCTATTTTCAAGGCCCCACATGGCATGTAATGCCAGATTACATGACGTGTGATGCGGGTTTTTCAAAAACAATGTCTATTACTTCACGCATAAGTCGGATCTTCCATCATTGATGCAAATCATGTTGTGAAACATTGATTTTGGGTTAGGAAACCCTCTCCATAGTCATTCAAAATATTTGAGCCACTTCTGCGAATCGAGAATCAACTACATCGTGTAATCTCACAAGAAATCCATGATCCACATCAATTAAAATCATAATATATATCTAGACATTCCCCACTATCATTTACCTTCATCACATGCTCAAATGAAAACCTCACCTAGGGCATTGATTTTTTTTGTTCTAAAAAACCTGTTGAACAATGATCAAATAAATGATAGTAATCAAATTCTTATCTAAAAAAATTTCCTATGATAAATGAGTAAAGTAACATGGGAGAAAAACATAGACCATAAACATGTTGAATGAACATAGTCCTCTATTCATTTCTTCTATGTTATTTTTCCTTATAATAAACTAATTGAGAGGAATTGACTGCAACAAAAAAGTAAATTAGATGTAAAATTAATCACTTGTTGATGCCTGAATCAATTCTCATTTTTGGAATTGACTATCATTTAACAAAATGTAAATAAAAAATATAAATCAAAAAAAAATATGTAACACTACATAGTGTTTTGATAAATCAATAAAAATCAATAGCCATGTTGTTGCATCCCCTTCACGATCCATGAATTTATTTTGGAACAATAATCCATGATATGTTCTCCATCTATTATAATCCGCAAATGTCTCTCTAATAGCTTCTCTCTATATATTTAAAATTATGAAAATACCCAAAATATTTTCCAATAACTAGTTATATTTTAGGGAAATTAGGTATATGTATCATTATAATATATATATATATATATATATTATTTGTCTCTCAAATTTTTTTTAACAAATACTCAACAGCGACAATGATTTTTCCATGCCTTGGATAAAACCCATGTTCTGAACTCAACGGTGGTCTCAAATTTCTGATTCAAGACCCGATTTAGTAATTAGTAAAAAAAATTAAAAATACACATGGTTGATATAAAAATTTTAATTATTTTTTGAATACAAATTCTATGCTCATAAAGAGAAAATACCATGAACCGTATCATCACATGGCTCTAAAAATATTACAAGACATGTTTTAAATAACTAAGTGTAAAAAACAGAGATATTGCACTACTAAATCCATAATAATTTTCAATGATCAAGAAAAAACACCTTCATAATAAAAATATCAACCATAATCTTTCAAACTGAATTAAAAATGCTAATTCCACCATCCTAGATAATAGAATTATAAAAATAAATCAATGAATATGGAAAAGAAACCCTAAATAAAATTAAGATTGAATAGTATAAATTGAGATGGTTTGGAATATACAATAACAAACAAATAACCTAAAAACCATACCTAGAACTACTTATAGTTTTAGATAGGTGAAATATTTTAATATAAGATGATTTTATGACCTCTATATATAGATACACCTTATAAACAAAAACAATAATATTATGGATTCAAATATGACTATAATAGGCTCACCCATTAAATGATATGATATCCCGGGACATAAAAAATAATGATACCCACTTCATACATTCCATGCTGGTTTATTTTAAAAACATTCTGGATTGTCACTACACCCTCCCTTGAAGACTCAACTAGTGGAAATCTAAACCCCATCAAATAAAATGTTCAATGAACCATGTATCATACCATAGAATAGTGGACCCTTACACGCCATTTCTAAATCTCCAACCCAATCCTGACATCATTTCTACATTGTTCTGTAATTCCCACCCTCACATTTATTTCAAGATCCCCAATTTCCCATACGGGAATTCTATATGTGACTCTCCCATATCCCTTTCACTCCAAATCAATTTGATCTCTTCACAAATAAACCAAAGAATTGAAAATACAATAGTTTTAAAATATGAGTAATTTGTACAAATTCCATGATTCTACACACATTAAAATCATCTTCAATAGCCACCCCAAGATTAATAGTGAAATATATTAGACAACACTCACTATAAAATCATAATTCTATAATCTAGGTTCATCGAGTACTATTACATCAAGATACCAAAACCACTATAATATAATGATTTTTTTAATCATTAATCACATTAAATAAATTATATTATTAGTTAATTTCTTCACATGAAATAGTAAACTGAAATAATTACTAATATATATTATAGAGACACATAATTTCAATTAAATTTCCTGAAAACATGTATTATATATCACAGTTCATTACATTAATAAAAATTATATAAATTAAAATTTAAAATAAATTATAAAAATAGTATCTTCAAAACTAAATGATTCCCCAGATTACATTCATTCATAAGAATTACTATTTGTAAAACTAGGCCTATAATACGAAAGAAAATATTGAATGTATAATTCATTATAAAGAAAAAAAATAAAACATATGACTTCAAAATGGAATTTATTAGTTTAGTAATACAATATATTAGAACAAATATGATAGTTAAAAATATTATCATTAGGATTGTGATCATTGGATCTACATATAACTCAATTTTATAATTATGATTTTTATTTTTCATAAAAAATTATAACATTTAATTTCATTGATAAAAAATTACACAAATAATATTATCATTAAATGATGTAGTTTATAAAAATAATATTTTTATACATTAAACTACATATAAATTAATGATATTATATAATTAAATTAACTATTTGTATATCAATTAATTTATAAAAGTAAATTTTTTTATTAGAAATTGTTTATTTAAATTATATTTGAATTCTGATTATCAAATATAAAATGGTTACTTTTTAAGAAATATTTTTATCAAATTGTGGTGTATTATTATATTAATAAAATAAATAAATATTGAAGAAATATTTTAATAAATTTAATAAATTTCATTATTGTGTAAATAAGTGAATAATAATATCATTGATTTTAATTTTACGGTAATAATTATAAATTAATTTAGTGCTTAGAAATATATTTTACTAAATATTACCTTTGATGAACTATGTCTTTTTTCTATCAGGATAAAATATATATTATTGTTCAATGAAGATAATTAATATTTTAAATAATAATAATATATTAATTATAATTTAATATATAATTGATAACATATATGAACGTAAAAAATTCATTTTTTGAATTCATTTTTTATAGACGACATATTTTATAATATCCATTCTAATGATACATTCATAAATTATATAAATTAAATTTTTTAATTTTTAATAAATTTGTGCTGTTTCCTAAAAATATTTCTTTTAGTGGAATTTATGTGTTTTTTTAAATATATTCATTTTTCTGTGAATAAAAAATATTGTTTTATAAAATATTACTATGTTATGTCCATAACACAATGTATAGATGAAACATAAATTTAAATGACATTTTATTCAAAAAAAGTATATATTTATAAATTAAAATTATAATTTATAATAGTATTTTTATCATTGAAGAACAATATTGAACACATTAGAAATCGGAAAATATTTTTTTAATAAAATATTTTTGGGGTTTTAGATTAATTAAAAATAAATTTCAAGGATTTAAATTTCTTCAATTAAATATAAACAAAAAACCCTTAATTGTTTTATTAATATACCTAGTAATACAACATAAGCCATTATTTTTTTAAATAATGTGTTTCTATACTTAAAATTATCTTTTTTTTGGAAAACAAATTCAGCGTTATGTTGTCAAATATAAATTTTTCACACAATATAGTTTATAATAAAATGATTTTTACATTTGATGTGATATTGTCAAAATTATGTAATTGTGAAAAATTTATTTTTGAATATTGAAATATTTTTTAAATGATAAATATTATTTATAATAATACATTTAAAATATTGTAAATCAAAAAATAAAGGAGAAAATCATACAATTTCTCAAAACATGAATAAAAATATTTTTAAGTGTTTCCTCAACCTAATACTTGAAACATATCTATTATTAAATTTTTTTTACAATCATCCTGTTAATAGACACAATTCAATTAATATTATTTTAAAAATCCCACTCCCTTCAGTTATAAAAGGATACATCCACCACCACATACGTGCGCAATAAAAAATATAATAAACCATGATAACATACCATTGTAACTAACAATGTAAATAAATCCTCCATTTTTCATCCAATTTATCTACGGAAAATCCATAAATCCTCTATTTGAAAGAGGCCATCCAAGAAAAGTTTCAAATTCTCATTGTTGATACTAATCACATCATAAGCATAATTCCACTGCAGTAGTCTATTATAAATATACTGTATGAATTATAATATAACAGAATTTGTTTATTATTACAACATAAAAAATTTATATAAACGATATAAAAATTATCCACCCTTCCCACTTCCATAAAAAAAATTAGAACATCAATTGTGCATACGTTCATACTACAATGACCATAGAGTAATATTTTTTCTTTCATACAATCTAAAAATGGTGTTTTATAAAATTTTATATGATGATGATATATGATAGTATTATATCATTTTTATTTAGTGGGTAGAAATTATTTATTCCTCCTTCTAGTTTAATGGAAATTGAGTACATCATTTGTGCATACTCGATGACTACTATCTCCATGTGTTGGAATATTTAATTTTTCATCAGCACACTACATGGATGATTTTAAGAATATATTTAATTAATTAAAATATTTTTTTACATGATATATAATTTGAAAATCATGTATTAATATTGAACTAATTATTTATATACCAACTTATGTTCATCATAAACTTTTAAAAAGGACACATAAATAATTATATCATTACAGATTAAGATTAATTTTAACATCAAATAAAATTAGATATTTATAAAAAATTATAAATTATATATTCATTTACTCTTGAAAATATTGTTATGATTTAATTTTAAACAACCCAGTCTCCATTAAACCAATTTATGTTTCTTCTTTATTAAATTGGAATAAGATAAAAGAGTTCTCATATGGATGCACTGATCAGTTTTACACTGATCTAAAACCAGATAAACACATTTTTCAAATGATAAATTTTAAATAAATTATAAAAATAGATAATTTATATGGTCTTATTCCATAATCATATTTAATTTTTCGTTATTATTATTCAAGGGATCGATAAAAAATATGGTTGTGCTCAAATTCTATGTAAGGTTTAAAAACTACAGAAACTATAATTAGTTAATAATGCATAATCATTGTGGTATTATAAATTACAAAAAAAAACACATTATATTTTACCAATTACATTATCATAAAATGAATACATAGAGAACATTATTTTAGTAATAGTTTAGAAAATTTTTACTATTTTTCCACTTAATGAAATGGAAAATATTTTTTGTCAGTATATGATATATCTTGATATCCTAACCATTAAGTCTGAGGTCCAAGACCATTTAACAAAACAACAAAAACATATTTTATATGGGTAGATAATTAGTTGGTATTAAGAAACCCTTCAATATATCAAGGGGCTATCAATAAAAAGGACCCACCCATCATTGAATGTCCAATGCATTCCTGTTATATTAAATAACCAAATTAATTCCCAAAATAACATTCTTTATAAACAAAATATCTATAATGTGTAATGAATAAATTATATTAATATATTTTCAGTTAATAAATTAATATTTAAAGAATTATATATATGTATATATTTAGTCAACAATAATATATTTTATTCAATGAATATGGATATTTAAGAGACACTAAATTTTAAATGATATAGTTTTATAAGAATGTGAAGGTTTAAAAATATATTTAATGATCACATAATTAATATTAGGTCTATTATGTATAAATATATGTTTCATAAAATACCCAAATATATTTTATAAAAAAATGAATTTGGAAATATTAATAAGTTTTAATTAATGTTTTCTGTTATTAAACCCAATGAAAATATGTAGAAGAAGTTAAATATCATACACTCTTTATGGTTATAGAAATATCTCTTAATTTCATATTCAAAAAAATTAGCATCCATTTTGAATCTCTATAAAAAAAGTTGAAAATGACCATTTTTGGGATAAATTAGAAATTTTCATTTAAAACTTTTAGAATGTCATGGATGAGATAAAATTTCCTTACTGAACCATTTGGTTAAATTAAAATGTCTTTTTGATACAATTTTGAAAAATATTGACATTATATAAAAAATACAATGGATGAAAAAGGATAATTGAATAATCTATTATTTTAGTTATTCTATTATTGTATCAAGAATAATAGAGAGGAACATGCATAAAAAATAATGTAAATAGTTAAATATTCAGTGGGTAATATTATATATAACAATTATAAATAATTTTTTATATGTTTTCGTAAATTGCAAAAGAGGAATCCCCAAAAAATGATATTGTAAAATTAAATCAAACCACTTTTGTAACATTAAATCTATAAACAATTGAATAAAATAACTTGAATTAAATAATAATTAACCTTAACTAAATATATATTTATATTAAATTCATAAAATTACACATATATAAACCCCATAAAAATAAATAGTTTTGTAATAAAAAAATTTATGGAGGTAGTGGAGAATGATATTATGTTATTTATTAAGATAATAACATCGATGTGATAATAAATAGATGATATGATTATGTTTATAAATGTAAATAATGATTAAAGAACTAATAAAAAATATAAATTTTTTATATATCATTCCATGCATAATAATGGAATTACATAGTCAATAATTATATATTATAACCCAATGAAAAAAATTGATTATGAAACCCCTAAATAACAATTAATTTTAGATGAACATGCACAAACATAATATATAAATGTTTTAAATATGAACTCAATTTATTGAAAAACCATATTCACATTTATAATATCATATATAATCCTCATATAATATTTATCACATATTAGTTAAAAACCGTAAATTATTACCATTATTTTCGATGGTAACTACTTTTTTTCGTACGCATTTTTTATCACAGATGATCTTGTTCATGTTTATAAGATATAGTTTTATTGTATAAAAATAAATATTAATTATGTTAATATAATATTTATTAATTAGATTAACTTTCATACTCTTTATTAATGTTTTATATTATTAATTGATCACATCCTTTCATGGACATAGTAGGTTATACGTAAGCATAAGCATCATAATCATTTCATTAATGAGAGAATGAAATTGAAATTAGATGATTTATTAATTTTTTATTATTATAATTACTTTATAAATATCATATATATTCACTGTTTTAAAATGTATGAATATCTATGTGATTTGGTGTTAGAAAAAAAATTAAATTTGTTTGTGTGAAGGTATTTTGACATACAAATGATGGATGAGTTTCTTTACCATTTGATATTGAATAATAACGACAAATATTAGACCTAAAAAATTTAAAATATTAGTATATGGATGATACTTCTATTATTATATTGGAATTTTTATGAAAAAATTGACGGTTAAAAAGATGATGTTAAAAAAGAATGTGTTTTGTTTAGACAACAACATTTTCCTAGAGAAACCTACATTGGATCTGCTCATCAAGACCATTGGGTTAGTAATTTTTGTGTTCAAACACTTCTATAATGTGTTTAATTATAATTGGGAGACTTTTATAAGGTTTTGATCCTGGTAAATGGATCATGAAGTGTGAATAAGTTATGTGAGGAGGTTCCCTTTTATAATTTTGGTGAGATTCCCAATAGAAATATATCAATGATTGAAAATAGTATTATGTGACATTATATGAAATATATATTATAAATGAATATTAATCAACAAGTATGTTTCTTAAATAGAACAAACCAATTATTCTTATGAAATGTTTAGCTCAATTTAACCTATATCTTTTGGATTACACAATTCGTTATCCATTTATATCCTAAAAAGTAATAACATCTCTTTCACTGTAAAATGGTTATAATTTTAACTAAAAGGTTGAAATTGGCACATAAATTAACATGAAATAAAATTTTATATCATATATTACCCCCTGTCCATCGTTTATGATTTTTATGTTCTTTAAATAATTTTAAAAAATATATACTTTAATAAAATATAACTAATTTCATTTTTTTACTATTTATTTGTTTTGATATTAAAGACACCATGATAAAGTTAGAATTAAAATAAAATAAATTTAATATTGGCACCGGAATCATGTGGAGAGGAAGCAAACTCCACGAAGAAAATATAAACCAATGTGGGGGCCTCATGAATCCTATTTTCGGAGCCCCACAACACTGTAGTAGGCGTGAAGTTGCCTCCTTTGAGGGGTTTTCGAAGCAAAGAGGTGGGAGGCTCTACGATCCGAATGATGTTCATGAAAACCCTGCAAAGAAAAGAGTTTGGAGGCT
This sequence comes from Viscum album, assembly GCA_963277665.1. Lineage (NCBI taxonomy): Eukaryota > Viridiplantae > Streptophyta > Magnoliopsida > Santalales > Viscaceae > Viscum > Viscum album. Next base: position 1,736,672,216 of record OY728132.1, on the reverse strand, counting down.
CTATGATCCAAAATATGTTCATGAATCCTCCACAAAGAAAAAATGTCGGAGGCTCCTCGACCCAAAAGACCTTCCCAAAGCTGCTGCGAAGCAAAGAGGCGGGAGGCTACATGGTTGTGACCAAGAACCATGTGTCTTCGCATCATGTGATCCCTGCTATGTGACACCTCTTACCTATAAATATTGGGCATCCCCCATTCTCAAAGGATGGATGCTCTTACCTTTCACCTTCTCAACTCTCAAATCGTGAATCACTTTCTACTATGTGAAAAATGAGCTCTTTATGTTACGTCAGAATCGTGAAGTACCATTCCTTTTGATTCAACAAAATTTCTCATCAAGTATGGATTCCCTTGCCAAATCCCATGGGCCTTGGAATAGAAAGGATATCCATAAGGGGAATCATATCTTTGCAAAGCACTCATGATTCACGATGTAACATCCATTCACATGTTAACCAAATGCTATGGTAGGGTCACTGTGCTTCGCGAGGTATACTGCTTCGTAGTGCTATATTCTCAAGGAATTATTACTTCATGAAGACCTACTCTATGAGAGTCGTTATAATTCATGAATCACCATACATGTCCACCTATTACATATTCCTAGTCTAGGACACTCCACATTGTGAATCACACCCCTTCCTGAAGCCCCTTCTCTACAGGGTGCACCAGAGCTTCCTGAGGCCTCTTCCTAAGAAACCCTTTTCTCTGCAACCCATTTTCCCGTATGTCCCTCCAAGTCTAAAAAGAGTGACTTCAATGTTCCTTAGGCATTGATTTAGGTTGTGTATATTAGCCTTATGATTCCCTGAATAGGCATGTTAATGGCTATTTCTTCACCGCATAGTCATGATAACGTGCGCCCATTAGTGGATCACTCCACGACATCACCCCACTACAACATTGTCAATGACTTCCCTCTACCAAGGGTCAATGAGTTCTGGTTATGTATATACTAGGGGTGTGGAGTGAACCCACCTCATCCCAGCTGCACGATGTTAAACTGACAATAACCCTCTTCCTTAGCACCTGATGTTAAACTATAGTCTCGCCCCATGCATCACATGCGGGGTGCCCCACCACATACATTCTCCACATCCTCTCATCTACAAGGGAGTGAAATATTCCTCACATGGAATGAGGTCCTCTTTTTTGGAGCAGCACCTGTCCACAGGGAAGGGAAACCATCTCATTGTAATCCACTAGCATTCCTTGTAAGAGACAACAAATGTGCTTCTCCTCTCTTATTTGGTGCAAAAAACTAAGAGGTGAGAGGGTAATAGGGATCCTCGAAATACCATCCCTTTATCTCTAGGATTTGTACTTATTAGGACACTATCCTAGAGTTAGTCCCAATATCCATCTCCCTAGACTGCTAACCATGCATAAGCCCCTATTTCCTCTTTTGGTGACTAACCACGTGTAAGACCCACATTACTTCCAACAGAGAGAACATTTACGACATGATCATCGAGTCTTTGCTGCCTACTGTTTCTGACACTGAGAATGGATCATGTGTTATTAGAGCAAGCATCGGCCATGAAATCCTAACTGGGATTCTCTATAGTTTATGTTCCAAACCATTCCGAACTACAAGGACATTGATCCATGAAAAGGAAAGGTACGTTGAAAGCCTCCCTGATGTTCAATCCCGACTCCTAATTGACCCAACCACTTCACGTAAATTAAACCACATCCTGCATGACGTTAATTTATATCCTCCCTCCCAAACTATGTGTAATTTGATCCTTCCCTTGGTGAGGTACATAGGATTCCACCCTGAGGTTTAAGCACAAAACCTGGTAATCCCGACACACTCACATAAGTTCAACAAGAACACCTGAACTACGTGGAATTTGATCCTATCCAAGGAATGCTACGTACAAAGACTCCATTAGGATCAACCCCAACAGCCAGATGTTCTGACCCCTTTCATGTCAGTTCACCTTTGTCCCACATGATGTTAAAATGTACTCCCCTTTTCACCACACAATACATTGAACTATACCCATTGGATGTACATGGGAATTTAATCTTTTCTCTTATATGAGGTATATAAGATGTCGCCCTGTGGTCCAACCCCAACCAAGGATAATCAATTGAGTTCCCCAACTAACAGTAAGCTGTTGTGTTCCCCAAAAAAAAGTTAAATTTTTGTGTTCCCCAACCAACATTAAGCCATTGTGTTCTCCAACCAATAGTAATATGTTACCTTCCCAAACAATAGGTAAGCCATTTTGATCCCCAACTAGCGATAAGCCTTTGTCAACCCCTACCAGCGGTAAGTTGTTGTAGTCCACAATTGATGGTACGTCATTGTAGTCCCCTTAGCTAGGACACACATCTCTATTCCACCCCCCGGGTGTCATACCAGCCTTAGGCTGCTAATGAAGTATAATCTCTAGCATGTCATCATGTCAATTTCCTCTACATACATCATTATTATATACCCCCATCCTGAACTATGTGAACTATGATCCTTACAAAGGCAAGGTATGTTGGAAGCCTCCCTAAGCTTCAAACTCATCACCCTTGTCTCATTCTGGTCTCTTCCTCGAGCCGTTGAATTTTGGAAATCTCATGCCCCAACCAGTATGTTCTACATCCTCTAGGTCCCACCCATACAAGTCGCCTCCTTAGTTGTCCCCTCACCCCACCAAACAACATGTACAATGATTCCCTGCAACTAGGATATGTTGGATGTCTATTCGAGGATCAATCCCTACACTACTGTCACATTCATGGAAATTCCATCTCATTCTCCCACCAATTCATTCAACTATCCATCATTCAACATGATTCGTACTTGGGTTTTCATATCCCTATGATTTCATGTCAACCAAATTCTCACTAAGCCTTGCAGTAACCAGGTAACTAACTATGCGTAAGCCCTAGAATCAGAGATCACTCCAGGGGTCACAACCCTTTCATTCACTCTCTTTATTGTTCTGATCAATATGAACTATCTCCACTAGACATTAAAATCACTTCATACACTACGTTAAACATGGGAAGCTGAAGAAAACCTTAGATACATTCCTATGGCATATAATTCCTCACACGCGACATGGGATGACTCGGGCTTCTTCCCCCTCAAGAAGCCCTATCATAAGGGGAATAACCCCAAATGCGTCAGTGTTCTAGTGTCTAGACATGCCAATGATGTACAACATGACTACCCCCTGACCAAAGGTTGATACCTTGAATGGACCCCTATGAATGTCTAGATAGAGAAGTGTAATTAACCGACATCCATGAAGACATGGCACTTAGAAGAGTTTCACGAAAAACATCTTTAGTCTATAAGGGAGATCCAAACTACGTAACGAGATCCATGGAGGTATCCATGGAAGGAGGAATCAAAATTCCATCATTCCATTTCGACAAAAGAGAAAACATCCCTAAATAAGTGACAGATGATCTCGCCTTTGGAGTGCAGGAATGTGGGGGCAACAGCTGTGCATCCTCCTCCAAAAGAAACAGATGCACACTTTGGCGAAATCATTGGAAACAGAAACTGTTAACCAGATGTGAATTTATTATCTTCTATGTGGAGATTAGTAGTTCTCAAGACATCATTGGACTAATGTGTCACCAGATCCGTGTATCCGGCACTGACCCACAACATGGAAATAGAGAGCATGGTGTGAAAGTCACTAGAAATTTCGGAAGTCAGATGTCAGAAATCCCGTTTTGCAATGTTGTCATCATGGATCCTTATTACCAACCATGAAAGATGGATTGGAACTGGGGCACTGGACGTCACTTTTCTTTCATTCAACAATAATGGTTAAATCACTCTGCTTTCCAGGACACAAGTAGTTGTGAAAAGAAATCGATCACCGCCCACCCACTGACGTAGGGCCAGGGGAAATTTCAACGCGACAATCCCGTGTGTCCCCATCACTTCTACAATTGATTCCAAACCCACAACTGATGGGTTCCCACACCCTTATCGCCTTCTAAAATAGTTTATTGAAGGGTGATAAATGACCTCATTCGACAATACGGGTTTGAGATGATCATCTCGACCCGAGACATGGCCCCTCAACACGTATAGGCTCTTACAAATTGTCACTACCACCGTCCCAAGGGTTGTTCATAGAGCCAATGCTCCCCACTCTGACACATTAATATTTTGGAAGCCTCTCCCTAGAACACTTCTATAACTCCCTCCCCTTCGTCGATGAGGTAAGGGATATCCTGGCCAGCCTGGCTGGGATCCTATTCCAAGTGTTCCTAAGGAGGTCTCCAACTAGGAAATGTCAAGGCTACCTCCCGGCCCCATGGCTTGAAGAGTAATTAAGATATGAACATACAAAACCGACCCCAGTCCAGTTATCCCAATACCAGCATTAGGCACAGGCTAAGGGGGATGCCCACCGAGGGTTGTCAACTTCAATGACAAATATGCCTTGTGCCACCACTGACGCATACCATCAGTACTTTATCTATGCTGAGCAGTGGCACTAATATGCCCAGCCTGGATCAAGGTACCAAACACCCCATGTGTTGCCTGGGTCGACTCCCATGGTCGTCAATATAGGTAGAACCCGCCGCTGGCCGAACAGTGGCAATGACACCCAATACGGAGGTCCTCCCTATACCATCATCAATGAGAGCGCAATATCCTCTTTCTCCCAATATAAATGTGGAGGTCCTCCCCATGTAGGCTTTAATCCGAATGAGGGTCTCCCCCACTATAGTGAAGTACATTACGGAAGCCTCCTCCACACCCACAACCTTGGGTATGCAGTTGTTCCACCTATCAAAGGTCGTCAGTGTGAAGATGCTATAGATCCAGTCATTCTTTAGCGTGGGGGCCTTCCCCATGTCCTCACGGTGGTCGATGAATGTCCTCCTCATCTTTTAAAACAAATAAGTAGATGTTTTCCTCAGTTCATAAACACCCTACACATAGGTTCTACCCATGTTCTTCTAAACCAGTATGGGGCCCTCCTCGCACAGATGTTTCTAGAGGAAATATGCTTGTAGGCCCAACCCTTACTACTCGCTCTGGTACTTCTCATGGAGATTCCCTGTTCATGTCAGCTAGTGGACACTATGGTCCTCCCCATGATCCTATAGACATTTTTCCAGGTGCTCCTCACACCACAACTAACACAAACCGATTTCCTCATTTCCCTAACATTACTTCAACCGAAGGTCCTCCTCGAGCCTAAAATCTACCTTGTCCTAAAGAACCATCCCAGTGTAAGGGGGAGGGTCTTCACCACGATAAAATGAATGTTGGGAAGATTCATACTAAGATTAAATATGTCTATTTCTCATATTCAATGGTGGAATATAATTCGATAATGGAACCCTCACATTGATCCTCTATATTGGGGTTTAGGGTAGGGATGAGGCATATCATCCCTGTACTTCCAGAATGCGAGGTCCATCGGATCCCTACCACCCTCTATAGATAAATTCAAGAGGAAGAGGATATGGAATCTCTCTAGGGTCTAGCTGTGTAATCTCCCACATCATTGTGAGGTGAACTCTCTACCTCACGTAGAGATCACTAAGAGTCGTTTTGGTGACTAATGTCAGACGAGCAACAACATGGTCCACCGCCACAGCCATAGTCCCAACGCCCAAATCCATGGTCGTCATCCCATCTTATCACAATGTGGGGTATAATTCATTTCATTATTAGGAGGGTATCCCGAGATTTGTAGGATTTTCAACCATCTCACTATATTCTCCACTGGCCAGCATACTATCTCAGTGGTCTACTTAAGTACAACTACCGGTTCCCCGGCCACCTCCAGTCGATTAGTGGGGAAACCGAGTTTCAGACCCAGATTCTGAGCCGAGTAGCTTGTTGGAAATTCATGCAACAGACCATATCCCATAGATTTTTTTCCCTATCACATCACCAAATTTTAGTACAACGAAATCGCTCACCCGAGAGGAAGATGGATGATTCCTACAGACCCTCCAGGAAACTCACTTTCGTCTTTTTCATCTGTGAGTGGATTACCCCAAGCATCAAGCACACTTAAAAGACATTGTTCAATAGTGTCATTTTATTGATTTTTCAACACACCTCAGGGCCATATGACCTGTGTCACCAGACCTCCATTGTACCCTCCAACAATGTTGTGTCCAATGATTTAAAGTTCTCTATAGGATTATCAAGGAGGTGTCCCCCCACGTGTACATCTATGGTTGCAGCAGTATGCAGCCATCCATTTTAGTTTTATCTAGAACCAGCCCGACATGTCAGGGTATATCGAGGATATGCTGATACTTAGAGTTGCAGTTAACATGGTAGATGTATTAGAGGAAGATACAGAGACAAAACTCCATGGATAAAACTTACCCCTGGTGGAGTGACATAACTTTTGGACCCATTTCAAAGGTATACTCACCATTGGACAAATCTATTGGGTCTTCCCATACATACTGAGGCATTAGTCATTAGCCGAAATCCCAATAAGGTTAATGATCACCTTGGTTCATTCGAACCCTCATACATGTCTTGCTAATTGAAAATGAAGGAAGACGATCTCGAAATATCTCCATTGCGTCAACAACTCAGAAACCATAAGAAGATGGTCGACAACCTCCTTGCGGAATTTGTTGCAGATTGAAGGCTAGACTATGGTGATCCTCGATTGGGGTATGAGGGGAAGGCACAACATCACCTCAACGAATTACCTCCAGGCGGCCCTGACCATCAAACCCACATAGACAGGATATAGTCTAGGACATAAGTCAAGAGGGTGCAATATGTGTCACCAAATCTACTTGAGTAGCGGGATAATCCCCAGGACTGAGCTCATGTTCCCCAGGCCGCTCCGCGAGCCATCCCACCATAGGATCCATGAGCCGTTGGGCCTTTTTATCTTGTTGAAGAACCTAAAAACACACTGGTGGTGAGGTATCCTCACCATGACCTGAATCCCTGCCTAGGTAATCTGATGGTGGTACTCACTTCCTGCCTTGAGGCATTGGAGACTCGATAGCTGGCAATCCCCCCGGATGGTATGTTGTATCTATCATGGGTGGATTATATTCCCTCACCCATAGGTTTTATAAATACCACCTTTTCCCTCTTTAAATGGATGAGATACTCAATGCAACATCTAGCCCACTTCATCTCAATGTGCGGACCCATGCGGGAAACTCCAACGTAGTAGGAGGCCACAAAACTCTGAGGCTTTGTGAAAACAATAGAAGGACATGCATTTTTTTGGTACTGCAAGCTACCCATCAAGTCAGCAGCCAGCTAGAGAGATCATCATAGGCAATTTATTTACCAGTTTTGTTCCACCACATGGAAGATGTGTATTTCAGACCAATTCAAGTGTATGAAGAAGCCTGATGAGTGCATCGCAGTCTATATCCCATGGTGGAAATGAGTCACATACTCCTTGGACATCCCAATGACTCCGGAAAAACTATGGAAAATGAGTGTGGTAAATTTCAAGATCAAACCAGTCCCATCTTTCAGTATGTAGAATTTTCCGTGGGGATTCTGAGAATTATTTAATAAGGCCCAGTGCTTAGAGGAAGCCTTATTGCAGGCCTAGCATGCATATCCATTTCTTCCTGCAATTCCCGCGAGGAGGGCCGCCAAGGTAGAGACCACCACAGTAGCCCAAATAGGGGACCATAGGAAACTATTCTTATTACCAGTGGAGCTGCCTCGTCAGCCTTGCAGAGGCCCACCACCTCATGTGAAGACTCTATCCCAACAACATCCACCACTGAATTGGCGAGTGCCCTCGCGTAATATGCCGCCACCACCAAACTGAGATAACCATGTCTGACCTCCTCGACAGGCTTCTCAATCCCCTAATTATGTTCAAGATCCTAGACCCCCTTCATGGACAAGAGAAACTAGACTTAATCATTCAACAAAGCTTAGGTCCCTAGTTATTTCTGAAGTGCCTTGGAACAAGGAATTTTATATTTTTCAGAATGCAAAAGACCAGAAGCGGAAAACCTCACAAATTGCCGTAATTGCTGCCCCTATCACTAGATAATAGGAAAGACCCTTAAAAAGTTATGTGTGTATAAAGATTTACTTCAATAAAGGGTTTATAACAAGGTAGTCAGATTAGGACCAGCTCCGGAACATATGTAATGTGGCTTCGTGAAGCTAGACAACAACAGTGAAAACGAAGGTGAACATCATCATGTTTCGAACCAAGGGTCCCAAAACCATGATGAATGGATAGATCATAAAATAGTTTCCCATTCCCATGGTATTATCTATGCACTTTTTAATCGACCTAAACCATCAAAAGAGACTGTGTCACCCGCTACCAGTAGCTCTGTGTCAATGGCTCGGTCATCCTCTTCCTAGAAGAGCTAGCATCAGGAGTAAAAGGGAAAGAAAAGTCCCCCACCAATGTCATTGTCGTTCCTTACTCTCAATGGCATCATGACTCTAGATATGTAAATTCCCTTGAGTATGTCCAGTGGTGGAGGGTTCTTGATGTGAAACTCATGGGTACTCATTGGTTAACACCGTAGAGCTAGTAAACCATTACATGATTTCTAATGGTCAGGAGCATCAATCGGATTCTCCAAATGTTCCTAGTTATTTCCATCATCTATAGAGATATATAAATAAGGTTCCTCAGAGTGATTTGGAATGTAATAATAGCTAGGCTATGCATTCCACTAAAACCAGACAATAGGACTTGTGTAGAGCCCAACATGCACAACCTTCTCATCTGGTGTCATCAGATCTGGCTCCATCACTCCTTGTGTTTCTTGATCAATCAGAGACACCCCGACCATGCCAAGATCTCCCACACTATGTTATATACTAACCCCATTTTTATTTCCCCCATATAGTAGCCACTCCCTAGGCCTCGACTAGTGAGTAGTGGGATGTTCCCATCAACAGTCAGTCGTCGGTCCAACTGGGAGGGTACACTATAACTCTTTTCATAGAGATAAATCCTATAAGAATAATTCACACTTCGAACAGAAGTATGATGTCTGTAATAATATAGTCAAAATTCTGGAAAGCCTCTCTATCATTGATTCCCTTTTCCTATCATTATACATGCGTGAATACCTCTTTGAGCCTTTAAGAAGCCCCCTCCAGTTCGAGATTGAGGTAATATCCATATAAACCTTCCATACAGAGAAATTTGAGAATTCTTAATGCCAGACCATCATCTTGTTCTCTGTATAAGATGATGGCTCTCCAATATATGGGAATATACTCCCATTATATATCACTGGCCATTTCAATGGCGTCGAGGTTCATCCCTACCTTGTTGACACATGCACTAGGATCAACCTGATCTATATCCAAACACTTTTGAGGATGGGGCTGTCTGAGGATGATATGAGTCCGTATGACCTGAATATCCAATGTAATGATTGGAAAGAATGGAAACTGATTGGAAAAACTTTTTAGAATACCCAGTTCAGCGTCCTAGTATTCAGCACCAAGTTCGTGGTTTTCTCTCAGGACACCAAATACAATGAGTTGATAGGAAGGTCATTGCTCCACCTGCTGGTGGCAGTCCATTTATCATATCACCAATTCCTTAAGTACTCCATTAATGGTTGAGTGGGTGAACTCTAAGGTGACGCATCTCCCATGGCCTCATGTGATTCTTGATATTTAGATGTCGACTATTACAAGATCAAGGACAAGTAGACGTTGTCCAATTTGGTTGGACATTCTACAACTGTAATCAACCCGTGGATAGATCCAGAGTATGCCTACATCATTTTAATCAACCTATTGTAGGATAATACCCCTGATATAGTACAATTCTTCTTTGTTTCGGGAATGAGGGGGGAGCACATTCCCAAGTCTAAGAGATTCCTTGAGATCACCTCGCATTCCTACAAAAATCATGCTCGGGTGATCCCAGAGCCTCCAACACCTATATGGTATCAAGATATATGCCCTATGGAAACAACAATATACCATATATTCTTTTTTCTCTGGTCTGGGTTAAACTGGCTCAAGATAATGTGCCACATTTTCTTCGGTATCATCAATCATGGCCCTATATTCCAAAAAACAGATGAGATCGGGTGGACATATTTCACCGCTGTGTTTTCAACAACATAGGTTTCCCCCGATGTAGTGTCCACATCCGCTCTAGCTAGCATCTTCTTCCCATTAGAATCTGTTGTCTCAGAGGAAACTCATCCCACTAATAATTCATCCTTTTTATGTGAATAAAAGGAATTATAGGATGCAACTCCTTCATTCGAAGAGGGTGTCTCCCCCACGATCAATGAATTGGTATAGGTGAACCACTATAGTGAGACATATCTCAAACACACATTGATTAGTGTCTCTATTCATGTTAAAGTGAAACAGAAGTATGTGGACTTATTGAAGAAACATTGTGATGTGTTTTTTTGGATCTATTGTAGAGACCCAAAGCTTGACGTTCATGGAAATTACATTACTTTTGAGAAATACTAAATACATATAAAAAACAGACACACAAGGACCGTAATAGTTTACTGTCTTTGGAAACATAGAATATAATATTCTAATCTTGGTGAAAGATCTTCAATATCTCCCATAAATATCTTCCCTCTTTTTCATACCTAAAACCATTCATTATATCCTAGGGAAAATAAAATATATAAAGGGTGAGCTCAAATTCTCAGTAAGGGTAAGTATCGAGAAAATAAAACAAACCATATACATTTGAACTTCAAAACATGAACATAATATTTAAACATAAAATTCTTGAGCAATGACATAAAACATGGCAGTACATAAGGCATAGATCATAATGGAACATCAATCATGATAAAATGGCATCGGAACAAAACATGTAATTGTGGAAACCATTAATCACATGTTATGATTTCCATAGTAGCCAAGGCATTGCTTCCAAGACCATCTTAGTGGACAAAGTCCCTTACTGAACCGAGTTTACTTGCCGTTCCAGCCTTGTATTACTTAACCGGATTTACTAGCCGTTCCGGCCATGTCTATCTCATGAGATATAAATCTTTACCCAATGCATTGGAGGGAGATATAGGTCCCACCCATCTCATAAAGAAATCATTCTTATTTGTGCCACAAAATTATTATAAAACATTCATCATAACCCGAAGAATAAAATGGGTTTGACAAACACCATAACATCATCACATAATCCATATAAAAAAATGGATATCAATTCATCATATGAAAAGTGAAACCATGTAAATCATAGATACATTATATATGAAACATACACATATGAAATAATTACATCTTAGATGGAAAAGGTTTTTGATAAAACACTTGAAATGAATTCATGAGGAAAATATCCTTTCTTTTTCAAAATCATTCACTTTTCACAATATGCCATAAAATTTTAAAAGAAAAGGATTTTTTTGAAAATAATAATGAAATCTTGTAGAGGAATTTTTATGAAAATTAGGTGTTATGAAATCGTAAAAATCCGTTCATGTCGTATAAGTTAAAAAAGCATTCTTCTCGTACTTTTTCCAGAAAAGTCAAAAAGTACCTCATATGGTAAACAAAAAAAATTCCTTACACACCATGTAGTAAAAGTCAAAAATGGGTAAAAAGTACTTTAAACATAAATGAAAACACTTGGACATGTATGATAAATATAACCCCAGTAAATACTTACGTATAAGCAATCTCGAATAGAAAACAATTGAGATTGCAACATTATCCCTTACCTTATGTCTGATATGCTTCGTATGTATCCAAACCTCATGTTTAATGATTTAAATAACGTCATTGAATTATTATAGAATCATATTCATTGTTATGATATCATATATGGTTCACTTATGACTTTATATTAACCGTTCTTTTGTAAATTCCATGTTAAAGCAGCATTTTGGGTAAAATCATTTCATTTATCGTCCGTGTTTTGATTTGTTATTATTAATATGATTGCATAGAACATGATTACTTAATTTCAGAATATAAAACATGAATTATATATAATATATATTCAGAATATATATATATATATAAAATAGATCGATAAATGGAAAGAAATACACCGTTCATGGAGACGGTAGGCCGTACGTACACATGAACGCTGTTTTTGTTTCCTTACTGAATTGAATGGAATTAAGTAGATGATATATATATATACATAAATACAGTAGCATTATTATGCCATATATTTCATGATTACTTATTATATATACTTTATAATCATTTTTTAATTTGTTAACATGGAAAATGAATCTCATCGTGTCGTGGAGACAGTAATCCGTATGTACGCACAAGTGATGATATCTTCCCATATTTATTGAATGGAATTGGATTGAATGATAAAATATCATAGAATCATATTGTTGTTATAATAATCATATGTAGTTATTCTTTACACCATTATACCCATCCAATTAATGTGGTGGTGGAAAAACAGATTACACCACGGCGTGGAGACTGTATTCCGTACATACGCACGCGCGGTGATTTCATTTTCCTTAGGATGTATAAAAGGTGAAATAGGGTTGTTTCATAATTATAATTACTTATAAGTATATGAGTGATACTTATGATAGTAATTCATAATGAAACAACTAATTAAGAATATTTAGAAGAAGAAATAAATTTGAAAGAATCGGTAGCAGATATTACCTCTTCTTCGACATGCCTCTTTGAAACCTCCCCTTAGGGCACTAAAATTGGTCGTTGAAGAAGACCAAAACATCTAGAATGTTTCTAAGGAGGTTTATTAGGAAAATGGTCAGGGTTTGGCCGAGCATGATGGCTCAAAAAGGTGTGAGGAGGAGAGGGAGGAGGTTCCCTTTTATAAGGGAGGAGAGGGGAACCTTTGGAATTATAAGAAATATTAATATAATAAATTCCATCCAAACATCAAAACCTCAAAAATTACTAAAATCAGAAGATTAGAAGAGATAGGGTTGCAATCTCATCAACCAATAAAATTTAGAAAAGTTGGGAATCTATTTTTAACATTATCAACTTGATTTATCTTTTTATAATCGATTTAATTTTATTTGTGGTAATAATTTTCTAAATTTTAAATCATTATAATTAATTACTTATATGTTTTTAATTGTAGATAATTGTATGATTTATTACATTTTAGACCATATAAATTTTAATTTATAATTTTTAAATATATTTTTTTGATTTTTAAACAATTTTATAATATAATTTTTATAAAATAACAATAGTGTCAGTTTTGACACTATTCATTTATTTGAATTTAAATAAAATCCTCACAGAAGATATGTTCAAACTAAAAGATTTAATAGATTCATATAATTTCATATTTTTCTAGAAAATTAGTGGAGCACGTTAAATAGTTCATATAATTTTATTTAAATATTTTTAAAACCATTTATTTGGTATATCTCTTAATAAAATAATTAATACAACATTTTTGTATAATTATTTAATATACTTATTTGTTGCATAAAAATTTAAACTAAAATACTATGATGAATATAAATATAATAAATTTCATAAGAATATTCTTATTTGAGTTTATCCTCTTAAAATCACAACATTTAAATTGTTATATTTATTAAATTATGAAGGTGACATCTTCGACATCATTTAAAATAAAATAAAATAAATGTCATAATCAGTTTTATAAGGCTCTAAATGGTCCAAAAAACGACACTTGGATGCTTAGGGTATATATATACTCGACCAATAATGTTTGTTTTAGTTTATAGTCCTTTTGTTATGTATGGTTATTTTAATAAAAACAATATTATTGATTTTTCACTAAATAAACAATTTTTGCATCACTATTGTGTCACCATTAATGACAATTATTTAATCCTTCAAAATTATAAATAAATTATCATGCTGTAGATAATTTTGTTATATTTCTGGATACTATTCATGTTCAATGTTTCATGAAGTTTATCACTAAATTAAAATTATTATACTTATAAGATTTAAGAGAGTGACATATTGTCACTTTCCTTGGTTTTAATAATATTTAAATTATTTTCATGCTCAAAATCCCATAAATAAATCTAATCCGACCCTTAGGTGATATGGGTCGACTTTTAGTAATCCAATATAATTTTTTCATGTGTTGGGGTAATTTTATAATCTTAGGTTTACCCTTAATTACCCGATTTGTCTTTAACTCATGTAAATAAAAATTACCGTAGTTACTATTCATAGTGCCCAAAAATAAAAATTTGCCAATTAACATAATTTGGACCTACTGATTCCAAATATCGAATCCAATTTTCAAAATTTAAAACACAGTAGTTTCATTAAATATTTTAAAATTAATCCCGCTATTAAGAAAACGAGTTTTAAAAGTTAAAACAGTGAAAAAGATTGAAATGATTTTCCAATTAATTCCATGTAAAATCAATTCTAATGAGCAAAATTATATTAAATTGTAAAAATATATTCTATTTATACTTTAAAATACTTCAATATTATAATTTAACCATAAAAATTATTACGATGAAAAAATTTGTTTGTAATTAAAATATTGTGTGTTTTTACTATTCATTAAAATATGAATGTTATCAGAATAATATGAAAAATTTATCCAAAGTAAATTTTTATATCCTGATTCCAAAGTATAATTTTATTTTGTTTAATTGAACTTATAAATATGTAAAAAACTAGATTTAAAGTTGGTGGGCCATCAAAAGGCGGAAAAACTGCATTTTTTTAAAAATACTCATTTTACACAAAAAATTTATTTTGTTCACATACCATGTTCCAGAAAATGTGTATGATGAAATAATAATGTTATAAAATTAAAAATTTCGTTAATACTCTTCATAACGTATAGTTCATAATAACATTATAACCATATATCGTTGTTTAGATAAACCCGATATTGCGTACAACACACGTTATCGAGGAAGGTCATGATTGCATGCAATGCAATCCAAGTCAGGGTTGCATATACTGAAAGATAATACGGTGTTACGTATAGTGCATGATAATATTGGTGTAGTGTACAACAGAATACATCAATGAAATTAAAAATAATATTTTTCATAAAATTTCAGGTTGTTACAGCTATGAAGAAATGTCGGGACTAGATCCCCAGGTAGTCGTCCACATCCTCGGTCTCCCAAAAAATCATACTATGTTTATGCAGACTCCCAGAAAGATGAACCCTTATCATAGATCCATGTCCAAGGCCAAATATGATAATCTCATCAGATATAACATTGCCATGGAGGTCTAGTACCCTTAAGGGATAGCCAGCATTGTGTCTGTTAGGAAGAAGAACAAACTGATCAATGTTTGGATCAACATCCAAGACCTCAAACACCACTGTATGAAGAATTATTTTTCCCTTACAATGATGGATCTCCTGATTGATTCCACAACTATGTTCAAAGATATTTCATTCATGGATCGGTATTCCGAGTATAATCAGATCTGAATGGCCCTCATGGATGGAGAATCTATAGCCTCCTGGTCATCACAAGGTAATTTTTGTTTCCAAATCATGTCCTTTGGTCTAATGAATGTAGGAACCACCTATCTATGAGCTATGCATCGCATAAATAATCCTTTCCTAGAGAAATTGGTGGAATGCTATGTGGATGATCTGGTGTTCAATTCTTTCCAATGTCAGGACCATCATGAAGACCTTGAGAAAGTGTTTGTTTTTCTCCATTCTAGCATCCGGAAGATGAAACCATTGAAGTGTGCCATCGAGGTCACCTCTGGAATTTTTCTTACCTTTGTTATTAGATACAGGGGTACCAATATCTTCCCAGATAAGATCAAGGCCATTATCCAGATTTCACCCATGACCAACATTTGGGATCATGGAGTCTTTCAAGGCTACTTAGCCTATATACCCCGGTTCATCACAAATTTTCTTGGAAATTGTAACCCCTTTTCCCGGCTCATGAAGAATGTCATTGTCTATCAGTGGGGTGAAGAATTTCATATTTACTTCAATGAAATCATGAAATATATACTCCAGACTCTCGTCCTTATGCCACCCATTTTAGGAATGTCAGTGGCCCTTTATGTGACCGCCCTGATATGATCTTTTAGCACCCTTCTTGCCCAGAAGAACAACTAGGGGATGGTGAAAATTATCATCTATCTCAACAACATGCTTCTCGATACAGTGACCTGATATTCCCTTATCAGGAAAACCTACCTTGTGCTTGTATTCGCTGTATAGAATTTATGACAATACATGCAACACTTTGAGGCTCAGTTGGTGTCCTGAGTAGATCCACTGAAGTACATCCTAGACCGCCCAATATTTACCAGTCATTTGCCTCAGTGGGTAATGATCATATAGCATATTGACCTTAGCTTCTTCACATAGAAGGAATTTAATGGGCATGTATTGGCAGATTTCCTTTCTTCCCATCCGGATCCCACAGAAGAGTCTCAAGACGACGATTTTCTTAATGAGGTAATCCTCTCAGTAGAAAAAGAAATTCTATTCAGGAAAAACCACTATGACGGTGCTTTCCAAAGCCCTACTGGTATAAGGCTCAATAACCCAAGACTCAATATAGTAGGCTTGGGTATCACCTTTATTACTCGAGCACAATCTATTTAATAATATTAATTCCCACCTTCAGAATCATGTACCAACAATTAGCTAGAGTATCAGGATCTCATTACTGGCCTCGAGATTGCCCATGAGATTGATGTTCCCCACTTTTATGTGAAAGGGGACTCTGAACTAGTCATCATGCATATCAACAATGACTATGTTGTTAGAAAGCCAGAGCTCTTACCATTGTTGGAATGCACCCTACATATGATGTCATAGTTCTCTTCACGGCCAGAGGTTACTCATGTTCATCGATCTTTGAACTGACAAGCTAATTCCATCGCTAGAATTACTTCATCACTTGCAGAGCTAGAATAGGATGATTTTATTATCCACGTGGCACATCAGAGAATCAATGCCTTCGTAAGTCCAAATGATGATGATATCTTCCAGGTAACCCACATTAATGCCAGCGCTTCCATGTCATCACCCCCTGGTTCCCCTGACATATTATAGAAAGTATCTCCGGTCTGGAGGACCCCCTTAATTGAGTACCCCTATCATGATAATCTTTCGGCTGATCGAGCTGAGCGCGAGAAAATATGATGTCACACGTCGTAATATACTCTCCAGAGTCGTCCAGGTCTTTAGAGAATCCTATTCAAGCACATGTTTCATGTGGTTCTCCTCCATTTCACTCAACGAGTTTATATTTCTCAGGTCATGTAGGAGGATCATGCTGGTTCTTATGGGGCTCATCAGACCGGGATGAAACTATCTCACCAGATCAGGAGACTGGGGTACTTTTGTCCCTCCATGATCCGTGACTGCATCATGTATTCCCAGAGGTTCCATGAATTCCATATTCATTCCAATTTTTGGCATTGCCACCGTAGCCTCTACACACTACCACTTACTCTTGGACCTTTTCAGTTTGGGGACTCGATGTCATGGGACCATATCCACTAGTGACATCTTACCAATGCATTTTCATTTAGACAACTATATATTTATCTTCCAAGTGGGAAGAGGCAGTCCCGGTCAAGGAGGTCAAGGCCCATTCTATCGTTGACATTTTTATCTCTAATATCATTTACTAGTTTGAAGTCCCTCATGTCATCTTCACTGACAATGGCACCGACATCCGAGCAGATGAGTAGAAGAAATTGTATACCAAGTACAATATTCTTTTTTCCATACTTCCCACTATCACGTGCATGAAAATGGGAATATTATGGTGTTAAAAAAACCTTCTCTAAAATTCTAAATAAAATGGTTTGTCAGAACAAGAAGCATTGGATGGAAAAACTCATTAATTTCCTCTAGGATTATTGGACAACGACTTGAAATTTCACATAGGTGACTCTATAATCCCTAGTGTACAGAATGGAGGTCATCCTACCAATAGAGATTCAATTTCCTTCATTATGCACAATTTCTTATGAACCAATATCCCCAAATAATGTAGTTGAAATACATATAGCTAAATAGGATGCCCTTATCAAGAACATACTTCTTACCTTTCACAATCTAGAAAGGCATCCTAAAAAGAGAGCTAGAGATTTAAAGAAGAAGGCTTACCTTTGCTATTTCTTGATAGGTGACCTGGTGTGGGACTTGAGAAAACCAAGAATACCTGGCAGGAAACCACCCAAGCTAGAGCCAAAATGGGAAGGACCTTAGATTGTTCATAAGTCTTGCATAATGGTGCATAATCTCTAATCGCCATCAATTGCGAGCATATAACTCCTCCCACAAATGGAAATTTCCTCAAGAAATACATTTCCTGAGAAAATAGGGTCCTACAAGTCTTTAAAATTTAATTTCCCACATGACATTAAATTTTATGTTGTCCAACAAGATGTTAAACTATATAGTTTCCAACATGACCTCAAAATCTCATGTATTAGATGAAATTAAATTGTATGTCATTCTGGAGGATGTCAAACTATATTGGGTCCTACATGACTTTAAACTATCATGTCCCTCATCAAATTAAATTTTATGTCATCCTATAGGACATTAAACTGTATCTGGTTTTACATGACCTTAAACTCTAATTTCCCACACGAAATTAATATATATGTCATCCCATCATACGTTAAACTGTTGATGGTCCCACATGACTATAAAATGACCAACGTCCTTACCACATGATGTTCAACTGCATAGAAACTTTGTGAGATATGTTTGGATTGATTCACATCCTCATGGGATACGTAGGAATGATCAGATACCTCATCTTGATTCCAACCTCAAGACTCCTCTTTACTATTACCCCTAGGTATAGTTCTCTTGGAGGATACTACATGGTGTAGTGTAGGAATCATTTACCCCGCTCATGTAATTATTACATTGATCGCACCATGTCCCCTTCCTCATTATTTTAATCTCCCATGTCCTCACCACATGACGCTAAACTTCATGGCCTTCAAGAACTATCTGTGGCTAGATTCCATCATTATGGAATGTGTAAGAATGCCCAAACATTTTTTATATCAGTCTAGACCCAAAATTCAGGATCTCCCCTTGAGTCGGAAACATGGTGTGGTGCTGGCTGCCCCCCTTACATTGGGCTCATCATGACTGCAACATATGTCCCTCTCCCTGGAGATCTATACCTATTTCAACACCCTTCTTGATGTTAAAATTACACAGGTACATTTATGCTTCACACACTCCCTTTACATGGAGCTTCATCATATTTCACAACCAAAAGAGACACCAAATGGTACTGTTACTTATCCAAAGGTCTATCTTATAATTTTGGGCCAACACCCTCAAGGACCTCGAACAAAAAATTTATTCAATCCCGTTGTTGTGAGTATGGTTTGCGGTGGATGCTCATTTGATGTTCCAATTTCATGTCACACAACATGGATACTGTGTTTCGAACATGCTCAAATGTTATACTTCATCTCTATCACCACCCCCATATGACCCAAATATTTGGTGCAGTGGTTCATGTTGTCCCATTTCCCCTTAAAATGCTATTCTACTTCAGGTAGGAGTGTGAGTCCAGCTGTAGTACCCTTATGTGTTGGAGAGATCCGGGTCCAATTATTTGTTTCTCACACCGAGCATTGCCCATGTGGGCTTATGATTTTTGATAGCAATACCCACGTGAAGATTCATGGGTCTATGTTCCAAGATCTATGTCCTTAAACTAAGATCTCAATCATCCTCATTCCAAAGAGTTAAAGTTCAAACTGGCCAAGACTTCCTATCTTAGGTCCATTTCCCCTTTTTAGTCTCTTGACCCAAGTTCTCACTCAAAATGGTGCGGTATGGCCAGGACTCTATGCCCTCAGTCATGTTGGGATATTTTTTCCAAATTACATACATCCCAATAAGACACCCCCCCCCCATTATCTTCCTCACCATAAGGCGTTAAACGATGAACTAGATAGGACTTACCATCTTAGATCCCTTGAATTTTTCGACCCCTTGGCCCGTGTCCTCTTTTGGGATCGTACACTGTGTCACGGGATTATGTTATTCCCACTGCGCCATATGTTACAATTTTTGATATATCATTCCCCTATCTGTGTCTTTGGTGCATGGCGTTAAACTGAATAGAATCCTCCCGAGCTCTGTATGGCTTGATTCCCATCCTTATGGGATAAGTAGTACTACCCAAACATTCAATCATTGGGTCAAGTCCCATCTCTTAGAAGCATCCTTATCTTCCTAACCCCCTGGTATGAGTTCTCCTAGGAGAGGGGTATGCGACATGTTATGGGATTATGTCATTATTGACATCGGGTTTGTAGATACCACCCCTCGTACCTCTCTCTTTTGAGAGTTCTTCATTATTCTATTCTACACTGATCTTTTCGAGTCAGTTTCTCTTGAGTTAGGCCCTCAAACCCTTATTATAAGTTCACTAACGTTCCCAAGAGCACTCTGGTAAGGAGCTAAAAAGTCAGATTCTACCCATACATGCTCTCGACCATTTCTCAGGATTCGTGTTCCACTTAAATTGGGATTTCAGCATCTTTCACATACAAAAGGACCCCAGAACGGTATAGATACATATCCCACGGGCTCTCGTTCCATTTCAAGCCAATGTTATCGATGATTTTGAGAAAAAAAATTGATATAAGTCCCACATTACAAAAATGGTTAGCGCTCAACACACATTTGTTGTTCCCATTTCAGGTCACATGATATGGATGTTGTTTTTCGTACACGGGTAACAGTTATCCTCCATTATCATGACACCCCCATCAAGACCTAAATACTGGTTTTGTGATTTATATCCTTTTCGACTCCATCATGTCCAAGATGAATTTGGACACTCTTGGTACGATCCCTCATTGCTCAATTTCACTTTTGGAGGATAAGGCCATGGTAAGGTGTCATTCGGGGACCACACTGATTTCCATCTTCATGCATTCCGTGTGTTGTAGAGACCTTCTCCTCCCTTTTTTCCCAAATCGAGCATAAATCACGTGGGCTTAGAGATCAGATCAGGGTTTGCACATTCATGGAAGAGAATTTCTTCACTATGGTCTGAGCTACAAGACCATAAACTAAGATCTCCTTACACATCCTCTCCATAAGGCGTAAGAACCATAGTTATCTAAACTATGTATAGATTGATTCCCATTCTCAATTGATTTGTAGAAACACCTAGACATCACATCTTCATTTCCATCTCGGGCTCTAATAATTACTTCTTCAGTTCAACCTAGTGGCCTAGACATTCACAGAATAGTGTGGTGTGGCATAGGACTTATGTCCCCATTAACTTCATATATGCAATTGTTTCACCATGTACATCTTTTCTAGGAGCTAGTATCTCATGCCCATCATCCCACAATACACTGAAATGAACCTCTAAGAATATATATGGCTTGATTACCAAACTCATGGGATATGTAGGAATACCTGGATGTTTCATCTACAGGTCCATCCCCATATTATTTCACCTTTGTTGTCCCCTTTCCCTAAGGTCTCTTCCCCAAAATTGCGGTTGGTTTAGTGTGGACCTCATCCTCATTCACATCAGTTATGCTTCATCGAACCATGAACATTTCCTATGTCAAAGCCGTATGATGTTAAACTATTCTTCATAATCCCACACGACTTTAAAATGTTTCATCATTATTGAATGAAGTTAAAATGCATTGGTAGGACCTATCATGTTACCCTAAACCTTGAAATTATCATCTTTCCCACAAACCATGGCATTTTGATGTCCTCAATCATGGAAACATCATGTAGGGTACCATTCCTCCTCTATACCATTTTTCAATTCGTACATATGAATTTATTCCTATAGAGATATATGGATTATTCATCATAGGATTATTTCTTCACAAAAAAAACCCACTTTCATCATCAAATAAAAAACATGATCTACTAAATGCTGATTCTTTTGGTGCATGGACTAGACACGCATGACAGTATTGACCCTGGCACTGGTACCTTACCATGCCACTTCTATAACTACATATGATTTGATCTCCATCATAATTTGGTATGTAGGAATTCCTAGGCCCTTGGCCTTGGGCCTAGACCAACTCTCATATTTGGTCCCATGACCTAAAATTTCCCCATGGGGAACATGGTGTCATGTGGGCATATGTATTCATTCATATTGGGTTTTTGCAATTATTGCACCACGTGTCTCCCTCCAACCTTTTTCAATTCATGGTCTGAGATACAATAATTTTAAACTAATATATAACCCTCTTGGTCACAGTACAGTAAACTATGTGACATCCTCTAGAACTACATATGTCTTGATTCCCATTCTCATGGGATAAATAGGAATGCCCAGATGTCCCGTCTATGGGTCCAACACTAGGAATCTTAAATCATGCCCCATTTTTGGCCTCTTTTCCCAAACTCTTTGGGATGTATGTGGTGTGGTGGGTACTTCTTGGGATCTCATTTTCTTTATTTTTTGCAACAACCACACTGTGTGCCTCCCTTGTTTCTTCCCAGCCTGGTCCGAGTTTTACAAACTGATACTGTGATCTTTATAAGGGAACTACACACTGTGTTTAATTAATCTTACACCCTATGAGCACATAAATAAATTATTTCCCCTATTAATGGTACACACTATGACCATAATCTTGGAGTGTTCAACCCCATCACCCTTTTCCTTGGAAAAGTATTTGATTCCCTTTTCCTGATGTGTCTTATTGTCACATTAAATAGTGGCATGACAAAGATCCCAAGGTGTGGGATTTTTACATGGACATTCTCTTGTTTCATGTTTAGGCTGCATGATCTATATATTTGGATCCCCATACTCTTCCATGTCTGAAGGGACCCCATACTTTTGTTCTTTTCACTTTTCGTGTGGAATCGGTCCCATGCCACCTCAACTCACCTATCGTTCTAGGACAACACCCTAGAAGACATTGGACGACACTTCGCAACTGGTTCTGTGTTTCAAATATGGTTAGCAGCCGACCCTCATTTGTGTATCCCTATACTAGGATAACATGGAACATATGCTGTGTTTAAAACTTGGTCAACATCTATCCCTTTTTTCCACACCTCCTTCATTGAGATTTAGATATTAGGTGTCATGATTCACATCTTTTCACTCCCTTGAGTTCAATTGGAATTCCAGCACACTCGATTCTTGGCCTCTATGCATCTATGTGTGTTAAGCTGGTGGATTTATAATTCTGGTATGCCATTCACCTGTAAGAACCCGGTTCTTATTTTTGAGATAGCAGTTTCTTCCTTTCTCTTTTCCTTATGTGTCTTTGAGAAAATAAGGAAAAATGGGGAAAAATATTAAATTTTTGGACTGCACGCCTTGTATTATTCCACACACCGTGTACTTTGGCTGTGTGGGATGAGTACACAGGGTGTGTAGCCCTGTCGGCGACAAAAGGTGTAAAAACCAACTACATGCCATGTAGTGGGTATTTACACGCCGTGTAGTCAGTCGGCAGGCAAATAGTATGGCGGTTGAAGCAGCTACCAGCAGAGTGACATTACATGCTGTGTAATCAGAAATACACACCGTGTACTGATGTCGACTTATGAATAGTGCGGAGGTGCCTCCAGAAGAACTGTTAAATGACAAAGGTACATGCCATGTAGTCAGTAGTACATGCCATGTATTTTGTTTTTTTAGCTTAAAATGGGCAGTAGCCTCTTATATTCACAGAGGAACCTTAGAATGTCGGAGGAGCTTGGGAGAGGAGGCCATAACTTCAAGAAGCTCTTGATCGTGCGTCAGGAATCAGATTCTTCCGCTGTGGATCTCGTCGAAACCGTGCGGGTAAGAGCTTCCTTTTCCTTGCCTGTTTCATTCCAATATTCCTCTAAGGGAAGTTATTTGAGGTTGAACGGGAATTATTTTTCATCAGATCTACGATGTTCTTGGACGTTTCAGAAGGCTTCGTTAGTGTTTATCGATCACGGGTGATCGAGGTAGGTGGCTTGGTGTTTAATTTCCAACTGATGTGCATTTTGTGTACCATTGTGATACGCGCCAATAAATGTGGTGTCGTATGGCTGAGGCCTTGTTGAGTTAAATACTTATAATTGTATAGATAATTAAAATGTTATATTAAACTGTTGTTTGGGATCACTTCTCGGATCCAGGACCACCCCGGGGGTGCGTTCCTATGTTTAGTAGTTTGGCCATGATTCCCGAGGGTAAGCCATGTTTATTTTGTGCATTACATTTTACATGAGATTAATTGTATGTGTATTGCCTATTTATATATTGGGAATGGAATGGTTACTTGTTTAGCCCGAGGGAGTTGTTTTACTTAGCTTGAGCGCAGTGTAACTTTTAGCCTGAGGGAAAATTCTTCCGTGCCTGTGGGCAATAGACTATGTGCCTGCGGGCAATGGTTGTATGCCTGAGGGAAATATCTGTTATTCTTGGCATATGTTCACACAGTTGGGTAGGGGCCTTTGGTGGGTGCCTATTGGGATAAATTCTCACACCCTTTTGGGTCATGTTTTTTTTCCAAAAAGATTACATTTTTGTAGGTGTGGATAGAGTCAAGGTTCCTTATATAGGTACTTGATTGATACTGAGGATTAGGGGAGCATGGGACTAGACATTGGCTCACGATGCTACTGGCTGTTTTGTTTTGATTTTGTTGTACTCTTTATTGTACAGTACTGTATTGTTGTATAACATGTTCTGGCTGTTTTCTTAGAACATAAGACATGTTGCATCATTATCTAAATAACTTTTGGTTATCTTTTACTGCAGTTGTTTATTTTAAATGTGTATGGTTTATTTCTTCCGTTGTTGTTGTATGCTTTTTATTTTAATCTGTTGCGCTACACTTTGAAAAATGAGGGCATAGTTTCCCCACTCTCAGACCTGGGCCCTTGTTTCTAGTCAGCAGCCTCTGGCATTTGGGAAAATGTGCTTGAGGTCATGTGACGAACCGGGTTCGGGGCACCCGTTGAATGGCACCTAGAACCAGGACGTTGCAAAGTTGTTTCAAAGGGGGTTCATTACATTGACATAATATTTGGAGCCTTAGTTAGGGATAGCCTGAAAATGGTAGTTGGTAATATGTTGTACCCAGGCGTAGCTAACCCGTGTATAGGGAAAAGCCAATTTACCTCGTGTTGCAATTTTTTCTGATTTTTCTATTTGACAGTTGAATTGATTTACACCGAAGGGTGACACACTTGTATTGTGCTGTTTATATTTTATTCATGGGTTCTATTTAGTTTCAACCTGATGATACAATGGTATTCCATCTCATGCATAATTTAGGCACATGCTAGAAATCACATGCCATGCATAGTTTCCATGCCATGTAGGTGCATTATACATTACATGTTGTTGTGATCGATGTTGTGCTAGTAAAATCATGCTGTTGTGATAGCTGCTTTGATAGATACCTGCTATTTGATAGGGTATTATTGTGTGATCTTGTTTATAGAATGAACGTCAAACATTGGTTTTTGGGTAGTATGGGCCCTCATTGACCGGAATTTGGTGGATCATTGATGGTTTATCCGGTTATAACACATATAAGATGCCAAAAATTGATTTGCGAGGAGTATGGCCCCTCACAGATCGGGATTTGGAACTTAGGTTTTATTTTTCAGTATTTTATGGGGTTCGGAGAAGTATCTGAGGCATACTATCCGGAAACCCAGTATGCGCACCGTGTAGTACATTAAACATGCCATGCATGTCCTTATGTTTGGGAAGAAAAGAAAAAGTTTTTGTGTACATGATGTGTACCCTAAGTACTCACCGTGTAATCTCTTCCCGTGTCATAGGTCGTGTGGGCGGGGACACGGGGAAGGGAAATGCTTGGGGAGAACATGCCATGTACCAGATGTACACGCCATGTAGTGTTGACCCAGAGTCCGCCTGTGTAACTAACAATAGGGATGGAGGAGACCTTAGGATATAGACTTCATGTCCATTATGGAACACGTCGTGTAGTCTGACCTAGGATCCGACTGTGTAACTAACAACACGGGTCAGTGTAATCCTTTTGTGTATATGCCGTGTGTATATTAAACACGCCGTGTAGTTGGATCCGTGTATCCAGCCATGTAACTAACAACACGGGTCGACGAAGATTGTCTATTACACGATGTGTACCAGTGTTACACGCCGTGTAGTCTTGTCTGAGGACAAACCATGTGGACTTAGCCTCATTTCTTGGAAACAGGGTAGTGTACATGCCGTGTGACGGTGTAACACGCCGTGTAGTATCACGCCGACTAGTCGGTCATGTCACAAACGACACGGGCACTTGGAAAATTACACCATACACGTCGTGTAGTCAGTATACATGTAGTGTAGTTTTTTTAATGGGAGCCGTGTGTCTTGGCCATGCAAAAGGACCCAGGAAGGGGATGAGAAGTCAGGGACAAACCATGTAGTCAGTATACATGCCATGTATTCATGTTTTGCAATATTCAATGCCTTCTTCCTCTTATTATCCTTTATTGTTCCTTCGTTTTAAATCTTGATATCTGGATCTAAGGTGTGTGTTTGACCTTATAGTGTCATGCCGCCGAGACATTCACGCGTTTCTCACCAGGAGAGTGGCAACGAGTATACTTCAAAAATGGTGGGCCATAGGCTACGAGTGGATCCACCAGCAGAGATAGATGCGGTGGCAACTGTTATACCGGGCACAGGCGTGGAAGCGCAGTTCTGTGAAGGCTTTATGCGGTTCATGCAGGCCTTTCAGGGAGCACCACCGGTAGCCACATTTTTTGCCGAGCTGACTCGTATCTTCTAGTAGTAGCATCCGCCTATGTTTTCAGGGGATGGATGACCATAGGATACAATGTCTTGTATGGGGTATGTGCGAACTATTTTCGAGCATCTTGAGACGCCTCCAGGGTGGAGGGTCAAGCTCTCAACGTATATGTGTCATGATTCTACCAATAGGTGGTGGGATGTTACCACCCAGTCAGAGCATCACAAAGACATGGCGTGGGAATATTTTTAGATAGTTTTCTATGATTTCTTCTTCCCAGAGACGCTGAGGGTAGATCTAGCTTGAGAGTTCATGAATCTACAGTAGGTTGCTATTTCGGTGATGGATTATTCTTCTCATTTCACCGAGTATCAGTGTTTTTCACACATTCTGGTGGGCGATGAGACGATGAGAGCCAGGCTCTTTGAGGATGGTCTTTGATATAACATCCAAGCACTCGTGGATGTTTTCAGGCTGCCTTCAGTACATTCTATTGTGATCCAAGCGCTGATTACAGGGAAGAACCTACAAGAAGCTAGTGGTGTGGGATTGGGCGGTTCAGCACCAGTTTCTGGTACTATTTCTACTTGTAAGAGGAAGAGACAAATGAACTTCTCTCACGGTAGCAGTACTAGCTTGAAGAATTTTTCAGGTGGCTAGGTCATGTGCCACCAGTGTGGTAAGGAGGGGCACAAGAAACCTCAGTGTCCAAGAGACCCAGTGGAGTGCCAATCTTGTGGGAAGATAGGTCATATATAGCCCTTTTGGAGGGTGTTTCTACCAGTGGCTAGTGGGAGGGGTTTTGTGCAGACTCCGTGTGTAGGAGCAGGACCAGTGGCTTCTCACCAATCAGGGAACTAGAATACATTAGGGCGTACAGGCTGGGATGGTGTTCGTGTTCGTGGTAGCCAGACACCCGGATCTCAATGGTAGTAGGGCGGGACAACTTAGGGTAGCCAGGCTATGTCACAGGGTCACGGTACTGGGCATGAATATGCAGTGTAGCAGACCTAGTAGGACTAGGATCCCATACCTTCTACTGTCAGAGTTACTATTCTAGTAGCCTCTGTTTTATCTTCAGTACTTTTCAATATGAGTGTTACTTATAGTTTCATATCTGTGCCCGTTGTGGAGAGCCTTGGGATCTTTGTTTCTTCTTATTTTGCTGTTATTACGTTGGAAACTCCATTGGGGATGAGAACGACATGTGTGCATTAGTGTAAGGATTTCCCCCTTGAGGTTGGTGGGTGTCACATCCTTTGGGACCTCTATGTATTAGAGATGACGAGCTATGATGTCATTCTCGGGATGGACTGGTTGGTTCCCTTTCGAGCCTTTGTCGATTTCTATCGTCACAGGGTGATTTTCACATCACCAGAGGGTGGAGAGTTTCTATACAAAGGTGAATGGGATGTTCAGGAAAGTTGAGATGGACCAGTGCATCATGGGAAAGGTGGAGTCACATCCTAGATTGATATCTTATATCTGGACAACGATGGGACTTGTCCGAAGGATTTCCCTATAGTGGTTGATCATTTCAGGGATGTATTCCCGGATGACTTTTCAGGTCTACCTCTAGAGCGTGAGGTGGATCTCTCTATTGATCTTGTGATAGGAGTAGCACCAGTGTCCATTCCTCCTTGTAGGATGGCTACACAAGAGTTGCAGGAGCTCAAGAGACAATTAGAGGAGTTACAGGCAAAGGGTTTCAACCAACCCAGTACTTCTCCGTGGGGTTCTCGGTTCCTTTTTGCAAAAAATGTGGATGGTACCCTCAGACTCTGTGTGTATTATCAGAAGTTGAACCAGTTGACAGTTAAGAACCGATATCCCTTTCCTAGAATTGATGATCTTTTTTATCAACTTCGTGGAGCAAGAGTGTTCTTGAATATTGAATTGAGATCTGGAAATCATCAGATGCATGTTAGACCATATGATATACCTCTCATAGCATTCAAAAGTAGGTATGGTCTATATGTGTATATGGTTATTCCGTTTGTACTCACAAATGAACCTGCAGTTTGCATGGCCCTGATGAATCGTGTGTTTCATCTTTATATGGATTTGTTTCTGGTAGTATTCATGTACAATATCTTGGTGTACTCTCACACTAGACACGAACATGCCACCCATCATGAGATCGTATTGGGTACACTGAGAGAGCATCGGCTAAATGCTAAGCTCTCAAAGTGCTACTTTTGGATAGACCATATTCACTTCCTGGGACATATCATCTCAGAGGCAGGAGTTGTAGTAGACCCAAAGAAGGTGACAGCAGTAGTTTTCTGGGAGCATCCTTAGAAAATATTTGAAATATGGATTTTTTTAGGGATGGCTAGTTACTACAGACGCTTCATACAGGACTTCTCCTGCATAGCAGCGCCATTGACGAGTTTGACTAAGAAGGGTGTAAAGTTCGTTTGATCAGAAGCTTGCAAGACAGCGTTCCAGGAGTTGATGGAAAAGTTGATATCAGCACTGATCATGATACTCCCAGAGTAGGGGAAGAGCTATACGGTTTACTGTGATGCATCTGGTATTGGGCTAAGAGCTGTGTTGATGCAGGGTGATCTAGTAGTCATGTATGGGTCTCAGCGGTTGAGGCCAAACGAGACGAATTACCCGATGCATGATCTCATGTTAGCTGCAGTTGTTCATGCGTTACGCTATTAGAGACACTATGTTTTGGGAGAGAATTTTGTGGTGTTCACCGACCACAAAAGTTTCAAGTATATCTTTTCTCAGCGTGACTTGAATATGATGCAGCGAAGGTGGGTCGAATACCTTCAGTCCATCGATTTTGAGATTGACTATACACTTGGTAAAGGTAATGCAGTAGCTGATGCACTGAGCATAAAGACTCAGATACAGGTAGTGCATGAGGCTAGTGGTGAATAGATGTTTATGGCTTTGTTCTCAGAGATGCATTTGGAGGTGCATGAAAGTTATGGGATGACCTATCTTTCGCCTTTATCTGTGACTTCTATCCTCATGGATAGGGTGAGGATGAGACAACTATCTGATTTAGAAGGCCTAGTTCTATGTAACTCGGTGACCAGTGAGGACCCTTGTCCTGGTTGGACGATAGGCGATGATGATGTATTGTGTTTCAATGGATTAGTGTGAGTCCCAAGGGATATATTCGAGGAGATGATGCAAGGGTTTCATGCTTCAGTCTGGGAAATTCATCCTAGAGTTACCAAGATGTACCGTGACTTGAGACGTCAGTACTGGTGGCTAGGTATCAAGAGAGAGATAGCTAGTTTTGTTATGAGATGTTTCACCTGTCAGCAGGTGAAGGCGGAGAATTAGATGCCATATAGACTATTACAATACTTACCCATTCTAGAGTGGAAATGGAATGATGTCACGATGGACTTCATGACTGGGTTTCTGAGGTCACCTCGAGGCAATTATGTCGTGTGGGTTGTTATGGACAGACTCACAAAGGTAGCTCTCTTTTTTCCGATCAGGGAGACCTTCAGAGTTGACGTGCTCGGGAGGTTGTATATATGAGAGGTCGTACGTCTTCATGGGGTTCCCCGTTCTATCGTTTCAGATTTGGATGCCAGTATTACGTCTCGTTTCTGGTAGAGTTTTCATAGGGCACTGGGTACACAGGTGCTTCTGAGCACAACATACCACCAGCAGACCGATGGTCTGTCAGAGCGTACAATACAGGTGCTTGTGGACATGTTGCGTGCATGAATCCGAGACTTTGGGGGCTCTTTGGAGAATCATATGCCCATAGTCGAGTTTTCCTATAATAATAGTTTTCAGGAAACTATAGAGATGGAACCATACGAGGCCTTATACGGTAGGCCATGCCAATCACCCTTGTGCTGGTTATAGAATGGTGAGGCAAATTACAAGGACCACGTCTCGTGTAGGAGACTTCTGAGCAGGTCCAGTTGATTCAGAAGTGGATGGCTACCGCACAGTCTTGTCAGAAATCTTATGATGATTGTCGTAGATGACCCTTGGAGTTTGTGGTTGGGGATTAGGTTTTCTTGCATGTTTCACCATGGTTGGGACAAAGGTGGATCAGGAGATGGGGTAATCTTTCATCGAGGTATGTGGAGCCATTTGAGAATCTGGAGAGATTCGGGATAGTTGTAGATCGGTTGTAGTTACTACAGAGGTACCGAGCCATGCACGACATCTTCCATGTATCTCAGTTTCATCGCTATCATATAGACCCATCTCACGTTTTTCAGCCCGAGTAGGTTGATCTTGAAAGAGATGCGTCCTTTGAGGAGCGTCTGATTTGTATCATCGATAAGAGCACGAAGGTTTTACGGGGCCAGTCAGTTCCTCTCGTACGGGTGCTATGGCAGCATGGACGAGTGTAGGACGAATCCTGGTAGTGGGAGACCAACATACGAGCTCAGTGGCCAGAGTTATTCACGGTTGTATCTTCGCCACCCTTAGGAGGGTAATTCAGTGACAAATTGCATTAAGGGGGGATGTTTGTAAGAACCCAATTCTTATTTTTGAGGTATGAGTTTCTTCCATTCTCTTTTTCTTAAGTGTCTTCGAGAAAATAAGGAAAAATGAGGTAAATCCTAAATTTGGGACTACATGCTGTGTACTATTCCACATGCTGTGTACTTTGGCCGTGTGGGATGAGTACACAGGGTGTCTAGCCCTGTCGGTGACGAAAGGTGTAAAAACCAACTACATGCCGTGTAGTGGGTATTTACATGTCATGTAGTCAGTCAGTAGGAAAATAGAAAGGAAGATGAAGCATCCGTTAGTGAGAGAAAAATACACGTCGTGAAATCCAAAATACATGATGTGTACTCATGTCGACTAATGAACAATGCGGTGCTGCCACTAGAGGAATAGTTAAATGAGAAAGGTACACACTGTGTAGTCAATAGTACATGCCATGTATTTTGTTTTTTTCTCTTAAAATGGGCTGTAGCCTTCTATGTTTATAGAGGAAACGTAGAACACCAGAGGAGCTTGGGAGTGGAGGCTGGACCTTCGAGGAGCTCCCGATCGTGCATCGGGAATCAGATTCTTTCGCCGTAGATCTCGTCGGAACTACGTGGGTAAGATCTTATTTCTCCTTTCTTGTTTCTTGTGAATTATTACTCTAAGGAATTTTATTTGAGGTTTAACGGGAATTATTTTACCTGAGATCTATAACGTTATTGGACGTTTCATAAGGCTTCCTTCGTGTATATCAATCACGGGTGATCGAGGTAGGTCACTTGGTGTTTAATCTCCAACTGATGTGCTTTTTGTTTACCATTGTGATATTTTCCCATGAATGGGGTGTCGTATGGACGAGGCCCTGTTGAGTTAAATACCTATAATTTTATATGTAATTTAAATTTGATAATAAACTGATGTTTGGGATCACTTCTCAGATCCAGGACCACCCTAGGGGTGCGTTCCTCTGTTTCGCCGTCTGGCCAGGATACCCAAGGTTATTCCATGTTTATTTTGCGCATTAATTTTTCCTTGAGGTCAATTGTATGTGTATTTATTGTTTATATGTTGGTCATGGACCGGTTAATTGTTAATCTTGAGAGATTAGTTTTACTTAGCCTGAGGGCAGTGCAACTTTTAGCCTAATGGGAACTTCTTCAGTGCCTATGGGTAATAGACTCTGTGCCAAAGGGTGACACTTGTACACCGGAGGGAAATATCTGTTATTCCTAAGGTCAATGCATGAGGGAAAGATTCTAATTACTTGTGGGTTACGTTACTGATTACCTGAGGGTAAGGGTTTGCATGTCTGAGGACACTGACTGTTTTACATAGAAATTCACTGTGGTGGTTTTCCTTACAATGAATGATTAAATGAATAATAAAATGGAAATATAACTGGTAAAGTTAGTTAATTTTGAGTACTTCTTAGTTTATTGCATTTTACTACTGCACACTGTTATTGCATATGTTCACACAGTTGGGCACATGCCTTTGGTGGGTACCTACTGAGATTATTTCTCACACCCTGTTTGGGTCATGTGTTTGGCCCAAACAGATTACATTTCTGCAGGTGTGGATAGGGGAAATGGTCCTTATACATGTACTTGATTGCTACTGAGGAGTAGGAGAGCATGAGACTGGGCTTAGGCTTGCGATGCTACTAGCTCTTTTGTTTTGGTTTTTTTCCTCTCTATTGTACTGTATTGTATTGTTTTATAACTTGTTCTGGCTGTTTTCTTAGAATTTAAGACATGTGGCATAATTATCTATATAACCGTTAATTATATTTTACTGTAGTTGTTTATTTTAAATGTATATGGTTTATCGCTGCCGTTGTTGCTGTATGCTTTCTATTTTAATCGTCTACGCTACACATTGACAAATGATGGCATAGTTTCCCCACTATCAGACCTGGGCCCTTGCTGTTAGTCGGCAGCCTCTGGCATTTGGGGAAATGCGCTTGAGGTCACGTGGCGAACCGGGTTCGGGGCACCCATTGAGTGGCACCCAGAACCAGTACGTTACATTCACCTGACATTCCATTAACCCTAATGTCTGCCTCCTTATACTAGAAAAATATAACCATTATTCATTATTTCTTACATCGAACACAACTCACATGGGATTTGGGGTTTTGTTAGGGTGTGTACTTGTGTAGTGGAACCACACATGCTCCTGTCCCGAAAGACATTAAATTGCACCAATAGAACTATGTACGCCTCTATACCCATTAATATGGGATATATAGGAACACCCGACCACTTTGTATCCGAACCTTCCTAACATTCACATTCGGTCTCTTGACCAAAAATTTCAACCGTGGATAAATGGTCTGTTTCGGACTCCTTGTGTTCCCATTCACATCAGGTTTTAGCTACAACATCATGTACTCCCCTCTTGGGATCTCTCCCTTCATTCCATGTCTTATCGTACGACGTTAAACTACATAATTCAATATATCCTAGATGCATGAAATTAAACTGCGGTTCTACCATGGTCATGTTCAGGATGCCCTATGTCAACTATAGGATATGTTATCTCCCTTGCTAAAGATGATTCCCTCTACCAACATCAATCTCTGACCACACTGTGTTCACAAACTACGTTTGGCATGATTCTCATCCTTATGGGATACATAGTGTCATCGTTGAATTTTGCCTCGGGCCCATACCCAGGGTCATTAACCCTTCTGACCCCTCATCCCTGATTACGGTCTAGTATTTATGACCTTAAAATAAGCACCTACAGTTCTTGCAACACAATGTTAAAGATGTTGTCCCTGTATGAAGCTAAAACAATAGGGATGTTTTGTTTCAAACATGGTAAATAGTTATCCTTAATTTTCGCCCCACCATCATAGAATTCCAAATTTTGGGTATCGTGATTCATACTATCCACTCCTCTGTGTTTCGATTGATTATAATTCCCCAAGAATTGTCCCTCTCATTCACTGGAGCATATTTTTAGAATAGAAATTCAACTGTTCTGAGACCTTTATCTTTCTTTCAGGCCTCCCTCTTTTTTTCTTAGAAATCTAGAGTGGTTTTTCAAACACAGGATGCTTGAAGCTCGGTCAACAGTCTCAGTTTTGGATGGAATAACAATGTGGTTATCCATTGTCTCTCACATCGGGCCCATCCCTAGTGAGCTTAGGGATTAATAGCTAGATGTTTAATGAATGTGACAGACAAGAAGTCGGACGAAACAATTAACGAAACTCATGCATGAATAAAACATAAATAATAAAAGCATGAATTTATGTTATAATTTTTACAACCATTAATACACCTGAGGATTGACCCCTCCCCTCGATGGGTTGACCCCTTAAAAAGAGTGTTACAGCTTCGCCACCCTCTAGCTTGCGGCTTCCATGATTCATTTTCACCTATTTAATTCCCACTCCACCTTGGCAGCAATGGGGATTAGTTTGTCACCCGAAACCCGAGCCCGCTCATCATTTCTCCAGACAATAGACTTCTCCTCGGAGGCTTGCTTTATCTGTACATAGGCCTCAACCAGGTGGGCTTTCAAGTATGATATAAACCATGATTCTACATTATGGAAATCAGAATGTTCATCTACCCAAACATGTATATGTTGAATCTAATTTTCAGTCTCTTATAGCATCTTAATTTTCACCGCTTTTATTAAATTACAACCCACATAATGGACACGGTCGTATTCCTTTATCTTCTCTACCATGAGATCTCGAACGGGCATGTGAGGACATTGGGCATCCACTCCCTTAGAGCATTGTTCACATAGTCGGGACCACAACCTCTCCATATGATATATTCATTGTGCTTGAGGGGACTCATCAAGGAAGCATTTGATCAGCTTCCCTAACTGTCAATGGGAAAATTTTCTATCCTCCTCATCAGAGGACATCTCATCTCGATCTATGGTGTTGGAAGGTTCATATGTGAGAAACTCACCCATTAACTCATCAGTAGGGTCTTCATCGGGTGCTGGGTTGGTTATTTCAAGATCCATGTCTTCTGATTGATCCTTGTTGTCACATTCCTCCTCAATGACATCATGTGCAGCCCTACAGATGGACCCACCTATGATCGGGAGCGCGACAGGCTGGTCATTCCGGACATCCACTTCCATGACCACCAACATACCTCTAGGAAAGGTTCCACTAGGATATCTGGAAAACCATGCTAACATGGACCATTCCATTTGAAGAACTATTGACACATAATGTTCACAGACGTCAGTTGATCTGAACGATGGAATATAGTTACGTATTCTGTGATGGATACATATAGAGGTCAAACATTTTGTGTGTTTCCCGAGTTGTTTCAATCAAAACCCCAAGGCATGGCCCTCTATATATTTTTGGAAATACTAAATTTCGGAGAGGACCACCCTGGGTGTCGTGGCGCAACCCAGCATGGTGATTTTCAAAGCCTCGGGTGCAAGTCCCGTAGTTCCCGCAGTTTCATATACTACTGGGAGGGAGAGTGTTTTGCATATAAGGCCATGCAACACAGCTAAATTTTTAGTTAATGATATATGATATTATTATATCATATTTATTTTTTGGGTAGAAATTATTTATTCCTCCCTCTAGTTTAATGGAAAATGAATACATCATTTGTGCATACTTGATGACTACAATCTCTATGTGTTGGAAAATTTAATTTTTCATCAGTACACAACATGGATTATTCTAAGAATATATTTAATTAATTAAAATAATTTTTATACATGATATATGATTTTAATATCATGTATTAATATTTAACTCATTATTTATATACCAACTTATGTTCATCATAAACTTCTAAAAAGGACACATCAATACTTATATCATTACAAATCATGATAAACATTTACATGGGATGAAATTAGATATTTATAAACAATTATAAATTATATATTCATTGACAATTAATAATTTTGTTATGATTTAATTTTTAACAACCCAAACTCCATTAAGAAAATTTATGATTCTTCTTTATTACATTGGAATAAGATTAAAGAGTTATCATACTGATGCGCTGATCAGTTTTATACACATCTAAAACTAGATAAACACATTCTTCAAATGATAAATTTTAAATAAATTATAAAAATAGCAATTGTATATTGTCATTTCCGTAAACATATTTAATTTTTCGTTATTATTATTCAAGGGAAGGATAAAAAATATGGTTGTGCTCAAATTCTATGTATGGTTTACAAACTACAGAAACTATAATGAGTTAATAAGGCATAGTCATTGTGGAATTATAAATTAAAAAAAAACATTATATTTTACTAATTACATTATCATAAAATGAATCCATAGATAACATAATTATTGTAATAGTTTATAAAAATATTACTATTTTTTTAATTAATGAACTGAAAAATATTTGTTGTTAGTATCTGATACATCTTGATATCTGTACCGTTAAGTCGGAGGTACAAGATAGTTTAAGCAAACAACAATGCCATATTTTATGTGGGTAGATAATTCGTTGGTATTAAGAAACCATTCAATACCTCAAGGGGCTAACAATAAAATGGACCAACCCATTGTTGAATGTCTAATGCATTCCTGTTATATTAAATGACCAAATTAATTCCCAAAAAAACATTATTTATCAAAAAATATCTATAACGTGTAATGAATAAATAATATTAAGTTATTCGTAGTTAATAAATTAACAGTCATAGAATTATATATATGTATATATTTAGGCAACAATAATATCTTTTATTCAATGAATATGGATATTTAAGAGATACTAAAATTTAAATGATATTGTTTTATAAGAATGTGAATGTTTCAAAATAATGTTAACGATCACATAATTCATATGAGGTCTATTATTTATAAATATATATTTCATAATAAACCCAAATATATTTTATAATAAAAAATTAATTTGGAAATATTAATAAGTTTTAATTAATGTTTTTTGTTATTAAACCCATTGAAAACATGAAGAATAAGATAAATATCATACACCCTTTATGGTTATAGAAATATCTCTTAATTTCATATTCAAAACAATTATCATCTATTTTGAATCTATATAAATAAAGTTAAAAATGGACATTTTTGGGATAAATTAAACATTTTCATTTAAAACTTTTAGAATGTCATGGATGAGATAAAAGTTCCTTACTGAACCATTTGATTAAATTAAAATGACTTTTTCGATACAATTTTGAAAAATATTGACATTATATAAAAAATGCATTGGATGAAAAAGAAAATTTGAATTATCTATTATTTGAGTTATTAATATTATTTAATAAAAAATAATAGAGGGGAACATTCATAAAAAATAATAAAAATAGTTAAATATTTTGTGTGTAATAATATATATAACAATTATAAATAATTTATTATATGTTTAAATAAATTACAAAAGAGGAATCCACAAGAAATGAGATTGTAAAATAAAATCAAACCTCTTTTGTAACATTCAAACTATAAACACTTCAATAAAATAACATGAATTAAATAATCATTAACACTAACTAAATATATATTTATATTAAATACATATAGTTACACATATATAAACCACATAAAAAAATAAATAGTTTCGTAATAAAAAACATGTATGGAGGGAGTGAAGAATAATATGACTTTTTTTATTAAGATCATAACATTGATGTGATAATAAATAGATGATATGAATATGTTTAGAAAAAGTAAATAATGATTAAGCAACTAATGAAAAATATAAATTTATTATATATCATTCCATGCATAATAATGGAATTACATAGTCAATAATTATATATTATAACCTAATGAAAAAATTTGGATTATAAAACCCCTATCTACTAATTCTTTTTAGATGAACATGCACAAACATAATATATAAATGTTTTAAATATGAAATTATTTTATTGAAAGACCATATTCATGTTTATAATATCATATATAATCCTCATATAATATTTATCACATATTAGTTAAAAATCGTACATTATTACCATTTTTTTCGATGGTAACTACTTTTCTCTTGCGCATTTTTTATCACAGAAGATCCAGTTCATTCTCATAAGATATAGATCCATTTTATAAAAATAAATATTAATTATGTAAATGTAATATTTATTAATTAGATTAACTTTCATTCTCTTTATTAAATGTTTTATATTATTAATTGATCACATCTTTTCATGGACATGGTAGGTTGTATGTATGAATGAGCATCATATTAATTTTATTAATGAGAGAAAGAAATTGAAATTGCATGATATAATAATTTTATTGTATTATAATTACTTCATATATATCATATATATTCATTTTTTATAAATTACAACTTTCCATGTGATTTGGTGTTAGATAACAAATTAAATTTGTTTGTGGAAGGTAAAATGACATACAAATGAGGGATGTATTTCTTTCCCATTTGATATAGAATAATGATGGTAAATATTAGGCCTAAAAAATTTAAAATATTAGTATATGGATCATACTTCTGTTGTTATATAGGAATTTTTTTGAAAACATTGATGGTTTAAAATATGATGTTAAAATAGAAAGTGTTGTGTTTAAAAAATAAAATTTTTGTAGAGAAACATACATTGGATCAGCTCATCAAGACCATAGCGTTGGTATTTTTGGAGTTCCAACACTTCTAGAATGTGTTTGATTATATTTGGGAGACTTTTATATGGTTTTTATCCTAATAAATGGATCATGAGGTGTGAATAAGTAACGTGAAGAGGTTCCCTTTTATAATTTAGTTGAGATTCCCAATAGTAATATATCAATGATTGAAAATATTATTTTGTGACCTTATATGAAATATAGATTATAAATGAATAATAATATTAATCAACAGGTATGTGTCTTAAATAGAACAAACCAATTATTCTTATGAAATTATTATCTCAGTTTAACCCGTATCTTTTGGTTTACACAATTCGTTATCCATTTATATCCTTAACAGTAATAACATCTCTTTCAAAGTTAAAGGGTTATAATTTTAACTAAAAGGTTGTAATTGGCACATAAATTATCCTGAAATGAAATTTTATATCATATATTACCCCTATCCAGCATTTATGTTTTTTATGTTCTTTAAATAATTTTAAAAAATATATACTTTAACAAAGTATCATTAATGTCATTTTTTACTATTTATTTGTTTTCATATTAAAGACATTATGAAAAAGTTAGAATTCAAATAAAATAAATTAAATGTTGGCATAAGAAACATGTGGATAGGAAGGCAACCTCATGAAGAAATATACTCCAAAGTAGCGGACTCATGAATCTTATTTTCGGAGCCCCACAACACTGCAGTAGGCGAGAAGATACCTCCTTTGAGGGCCTTCCAAAGAAAAGAGGCGGGAGGCTCTGCGATCCGAAAGATGTTCATGAAACCCCCTCAAATAAAGAGGTTGGAGGCTCTATGATTCAAAAAATGTTCTTGAAGCCTCCAAAAATCATAAATGTGGGAGGCTCCTCGATCCAAAAGATGTTCCCAAAGCTGCCACAAAGCAAAGAGGCGAGAGGCTACATGGTTATGACCAAGCACCACATGGATTCACATCATGTGATCCCTGCTTCATACCAACTCTTACCTATAAATATGGAGCATCCCCCATTCTCAAAGGATGGATACTCCTACCTTTCACCTTCTCAGCTCTCAAATCGCGATGCACTTTCTACTATGTGAAAAAATGATCTCTTCATGTTACTTTATAATTGTGAAGTACATTTCCTTTTGCATCAACACAATTTCTCATCAAGTATGGATTCCCTTTGCAAAGACCACATTCATTTGAATAGATAGGATATCCCTAAGGGGAATCGGATCTTCGCAAAGCACTCATGATTCGTGATGTAACTTCCATTCCCATGTGAACCAAATGATATGACAGGGTCACTGTGCTTTGTGAGGTATAATGTTTCGCAGTGCTATGTCCTCAAGGCATTATTGCTTCATGAATCCCTACTCTACGAGAGCCTTTATAATTCATGAATCACCATACATGTTCACCTATTTAATATTCCTAGTCTAGGACACTCCACATTGTGAACCACACCCCTTCATGAAGCCCCTTCTCTACATGGTGCACCAGAGCTTCCCGAGGCCTCTTCCTATGAAACCCTTTTCTCTGCAACCCCTTTTCCCATATGACCCTCCAAGTCTATAAAGAGTGACTTCATTGTCTCTTAGGCATTGATTTCGGTTGTTATTTTCAGACATATGATTCCCTGAATAGGCACGTCAATGGCTATTTCTTCACTGCATAGTTACGCTAACATGGGTCCCTTAGTGGATCACTCCATGACACCCCCTCACTATGGCATTATCGACGCCTTCCCTCCACCAAGGGTGAAAGTGCTCTGGTTATGTATATCCCAGGGGTGTGGAGTGAACCTGCCTCATCCAAGCTACATGATGTTAAACTGACAAGAACCCTCTTCCTTAGCACATGATGCTACACTATGGTGTCACCCCATGCATCACATGAGGGGTGCCCCACCACAAACATTCTCTACATCCTCTCATCTAAAAGGGAGTGAAATAATCCTCACACGGAATGAGGTCCTCTTTTTTGGAGCAGTGCCTGTCCACCGGGAAGGGAAACCATATTGTTGTAAGCACCTATCCATTCTTATTAGAGGTGGCACATGTGCTTCTCCCCTCTTCTTCGGTGAAAACAACTAAGAGGTGAGAGGGTAATTGGGATCCTCGAAACCCCATCCCATTCTCTCTAGGATTTGTATCTATTGAGCCTCTATCCTAGAGTTAGTACCAATCTTCATCTCCCTAAGCTTCTAACC
The DNA here is from genome assembly GCA_963277665.1 of Viscum album. Taxonomy (NCBI): domain Eukaryota; kingdom Viridiplantae; phylum Streptophyta; class Magnoliopsida; order Santalales; family Viscaceae; genus Viscum; species Viscum album. The sequence goes on along the minus strand of OY728132.1, from coordinate 1,736,631,394 downwards.
ATGCATAATCCCTTGTTTCCTCTTTGGGCGGCTAACCACGTGTAAGACCCACTTTTCTTCCCACAGACGCACCTTTTACGACGTGATTATCAAGTCTTTGCTGCCTCTTGTTTCTAACACTGAGAATGGATCATGTGTTATTAGAGTAAGCATCGACCATGAAATCCTATCTGGGATTCCCTATAGTTTAAGTTCCAAACCATTCCGAACTACGTGGACATTGATCCTTGAAAAGGAAAGGTACATAGAAAGCCTCCCTGATGTTCAATCCCAACACGTAATTTATCCATCCACTTCATGTCGGTTAACCCTCATCCCACATGACGTTAAACTATATCCTCCGTCCCAAATTATGTTTAATTTTATCCTTGCCATTGTGAGGTACATGGGATGCCTCCCTGAGGATCAAGCACATAACATGCTAGTACCGACCCACTCACGTCAGTTCACCAAGCACAACTGAACTACATGGAATTGGATCCTTTCAACGGAATGTTACGTATTACTACTCCCTTAGGATCAAGCCCAACACCCAGTTGTTCTGACCCCTTTCACGTCGGTTCACCTTCTTCCCACATGACGTCAAACTCGACACCCCTTTTCACCACACAGTACATTGATTTTTACCCATTCGAACTATATGTGAATTTAATATTTTCTTTTATATGAGGTACATAGGAATCCTCCCTAAGGTCCAACCCCAACCAAGGATTATCCATTGAGTTCCCTAACCAAATGTTAGCTGTTGTGTTCCCCAAAATAAGGTAAATTATTATGTTCCCCAACCAACATTAAGACATTATGTTCCTCAACCAACGCTAATCTGTTACCTTCCCAAATAGCTGGTAAGCCATTGTGTTCCCCAACCAGCAATAAGCCTTTGTCAACCCCTACCAGTGGTAAGACGTTGTAGTCCACAATCGACGGTATGTCATTGTAGTCCCCTTAGCTAGGACCCCCATCTCTATCCCACCCCTCGAGTGTCAGACCAACCTTATGCTACTAATGATGCATAAGCCCCAACATGTCATCTTGTCAATGTACTCTACGTACACCCTTATTCTATACCCCCATACTGAACTATGTGGACTTTGACCCTTGCAAAGACAAGGTATGTTGGAAGCCTCCCTCAGGTTCATACTCATCACCCTTGTCTCATTCTGGTCTCTTCCACGAGCATTTTCATTTTGGGAATATCATGACCCAAACAGTAGGTTTTATATCCTCCAGGTCCCACCCATACGAGTCGCCTCCTTAGGTGTCCCATCACTCCACCGAACAACATGAACAATGATTCCCTGCAGCTGGGATACGTTGGTTGTCTATTAGAGGCTCAATCCCAACACTACTATCACCTTCATGACAATTCCATCTCATTCTCCCACCAATTCATTAAACTTACACTCATCCAACATGATTCTTACTTAGGCCATCACATCCCTATGATTTCATGTCACCCAAATTCTCACTAAGCCTAGCAGTAACCAGGTAACTAACTATGCGTAAGCCCTAGAATCAGCGATCTCTTAAGTGGTCACACACATCTCATTCACTCTATTTAGTGTTCTGATCAGTCTGATCCATCTCTACTAGATGTTAAAATCACTACATACACTGTTTTAAACATGGGAAGCAGAAGAAAACTTCAGAGACATTCTTATGGGATACAATTCCTACCACGTGACATGGAATGCCTCGTGCTTCATCCCGCTCGAGAAGCCCTATCAAAAATGAAGAACCCCAGACACATTAATGTTCTAGTGTCTAGACATGCTAGTGATGTACAACGGGACTACACCACTGAACAAAGTATTCTACCCTGACTGGACCCCTTAGAATATCCAGATAGAAGCAATGTAATTATCCGACATCCTTGAAGACATGGCACATAGAAGAGTTTCACAAACAACGTCTTTAGTCTATAAGGGAGACCCAAACTACGTAACGAGATCCAAGGAGGAAACCATTAAAGGAGGAATCAACATTCCATCATTCCATTTCGATCAAGGATGAACCATCCCTAATTAACTGACGGATAATCTCGCCTTTGGAGTGTGGGAATGTGGGGCAACAGCTGTGCATCCTCCTCGAAATGAAACAGATGCACACTTTGGTGAAATCATTGGAAACATAAACGGTGAACCTGATGTGAATTTTTATCCTCAATGTAAATATTAGTAGTTTTTAATACATCATTGGACTAACATGTCACCAGATCCATGTATCCGGTGCCGACCCACACCATGCAAATAGAGAGCATGGTGTGAAACTCGGTAGAAATTTGGGAAGTTAGATGTCAGAAATCTCAGTTATCAAAGTTTTCATCGTGGATCCTTATTTTCAACCATTGAAGATAGAATGGAACTAGGGCACTGGATGTTACTTTTCCTTCTTTCATCACTAATGGATAAATGACGCTTCTTTCCAGGACACAAGTAGTTGTGAAAATAAATCAATTTCCACCCACCCACTGACGCAGGGGTGGGGGAAATTTCAACGCACAAATCTCGTGTGGCCCCATCACTTCTACGACAGCTTCCAATCCCACAGCTGTTGGGTGCCAACACATAATCTCACCTACTAAAATAGTTTAGTGAATGGTGATAAATGACCTCGTTCGGTAATACGGGTAGGAGAAGATCATTTCGACCCAAGATATGGACATCAAGACGTAGAGGCTATTACACATTGTCACTACCACAGCCCCAAGGGTTGTTCAGGGAGCCATTGATCCCCACTCTGACACATTAATATTTTGGGACCCTCTCCATAGAACACTTATATGACTCCCTCCCCTTCGCCGGTGAGGTAAGGGATGTCCGGGCCAGCCTAGACGGGATCCAATTCATTGTGTTCCTAAGGAGGTCTCCCACTAGGTCATGTCAATGCCGCCACCCGACCCCTTGGCCTGAAGAGCAGTTAAGATATGCACATACACCACAAGCCCCAGTCTATTTAACCAAATACTAGTGTCGGGTGTAGGCTAAGGAGAACACCCACTGAGGGTTATCAACGTCAATGACTCTTGTGGCTCGTTCCACCAATGACGCATACCATTAGTACCTCATCTATGCTGAGCAGTGGCACTCATATGCCAAACCTGGATGAAGGCCCAACCAACCCATGGGTTGGTTGGGTCGACTCTCTTGGTCGTCGATATATGTAGATATCGCCGCTGGCCTAACAGTGGATGTGAAACCAAATACAGAGGTCCTCCCTATACCATCATAAATGAGAGCGCAATCTCCTCCCACTTGCAAGAAAAAAGTGGAGGTACTCCCCATGTTGGATTCAATCTGAACAAGGGTCTCGCCAACTATAGTGAAGTACAGTACGAAATCCTCCTTCACACCCACAACATTAGGTATGGAATCGTTCCACCTATCAAAGGTTTCTATTGTGAAGTTTCTACAGATCCAGTCAACCTATAGCGTGGGGGCCTTCCCCATGTCCTCATAGTGGTCGATGAATGTCCTCCTCATCCTAGAAACCAAATAAGTGGAGGTTTTCCTCGCTTCATAAAAACCCAACACGGAGGTCCTACCCATGTTATTCTAAACCATTACGGGACCCTCCTCGCACAGATGTTTCTAGAGGAAACATGCATAGAGTCCCAACCCATGATACTCGCTCTGGTAAATCTCATGGAGTTTCCATCTGCATGTCAGCTAGTGGACACTAAGGTCCTCCCCATGATCCCATTGACATTTTTACAGGTGCTCCTCACACCAAAACTCACCCAAATAGATGTCCTCATTTCCCTATCATTACATCAACCAAAGGTCCTCCTCAAGCCAAGAATATACCGTGTCCCGAAGAACCATCCCACTGTAAGAGGGAGGGTCCTCACCACGATAAAAAGAATGTCAAGGAGATTCAGACTAAGATTAAACATGTCTACTTATCATATTCAAAGGTGGAATATAATTCGATATTGGAACCCTCACCTTGGTCCTTTGTATCAGGGGTTGGGGTAGGGATGAGGCATATCATCCCTGTACTTCTAGAATGCGAGGTCCATCAGATCCATGCCCACCCTCTATAGATAAATCTAGGAGGAAGATGATTTGGCATCTCTCTAGGGTCTAGCTATGTAATCTCCCACATCATTTTCAAGAGAACTCTCTACCTCACGTAGAGATCACTAGGATTTGTTTTGGTGACTGATGGCAGATGAGAAACAACATGGTCCACTGCCTGTAGCCATAGTCCCAACGCCTGAAACCATTGCTGTCATCCCATCTTATCGCATTGTGGGGTATGAGTCATTTTATTAGAAAGACGGTAACCTGAGATGTGGAGGATTTTCAACCCTCTCACTATATTCTCCACTGGCCAACCTACCGTCTCAATGGTCTGCTTCAGTACTGTTACCGGTTCCCCAGCCACCTCCAGTCGATGAGTGGGGAAACGAAGTGCTAGACCCAGAGTCTGAGCCGAGTGGATTGTTGGAAATTCTTGAAATAGATCATATCCCATTGATGTTTTTCCTTATCACAGCACCAAATTTTAGTACACTGAAATTGTTCACCCGATAGGAAGCTGGATGCTTCCGCCAAACCCTTTGGGAAACTCACTTTCGTCTTTTTCATATGCTAGTGGATTACCCCAAGCATGAAGCACACATCAAAGACACTGGTCAATAGTATCATTTGTTTTATTTTTCTGCACTCATCGTGGAAACATGTCATGAGTCACCAGACCACCATTAGACCCTCTGAAAATGATGTGTCCAATGATTTAATGTGCTCTATAGAATTATCAATGTGGCTTCCCCCCACGTGTAGATCTGTGGTTGGGGCAGTATGCAGCCATCCATTTCAGTTCTATCTAGAACCAGCCCGACATGTCAGGGTATATTGAGGTTACACAGATAGGTAGAGTTGTAGTTAACATGTTTGATGTATCAGAGGAAGAGACAGAGACAAAACACCTTGGAGAAAACTTACCCCCTGGTGGAGTGCCATAACTTTTAGACCCATTTGGAAGGTATAATAACCATTGGGCAAATCTATTGGGTATTCCCATACATACTGAGGTATTGGTCATCAACTGAAATCCCAATAAGGGTAAAGAGGACATTGGAACCTTCGAACCCTCATAACTATCTTGCTCAATGAAAATGAATGACGACGATCCCGAAAGAGCTGCATTGGGTCAACAACTCAGAAACCACAAGAAGATGGTCAATGACCTCCTTGCAGAATTTGTTGCAGAATGACAACCAGACTATGGTGATCCTCAACCAGGGTATGATGGGAAGGGACAACATCTCCTCAACGAATTACCTCTAGGAGTCCCTAACCATCAACCCACATATACAGGATGTGGAAAAGTACATAAGTCAAGATGGTGCAATATGTGTCGCCAAATACACTCGAGCAGCGGGATAATCCTCAGGCCTGAGCTCATGTTCCCCCAGCTGCTCTGCGGGCCATCCCACCATAGAATCCATGATCCATTTGGACTTTTTATCAAGTTGAAGAACGTAACAACACACTGGTGGTTAGGTATCCTCGCCAAGATCAGAATCCCTGCCTAGGTAATCTGATGGTGGTACTCACTTCCTTCCTTGAGGCATTGGAGACTCGACAGGTGGAAATCCCTCCTGATGGTAAGCTGTATCTAGAATTGGTGGATTATATGCCCGCACGCCTAGGTTTTAGAAATCCCACATTTCCCAGTTTAATGGGATGAGAGACTCAATGCATCATCTAGCCCACTTCATCTCACAGTGAAGACCCATGCTAGAAACTCCAATGTAGTAGGAGGCCACTAAACTCCAAGGAATTGTAAAAAAAATTGATGGACATGAATTTTTCTGGTACTACAAGCTACCCATCAAGTCAGTAGCCAGCTAGAAAGATCTTCATAGGAAATTTATTTAATATTTTTGTTCCACCACACGGAAGATGAGTATTTCATACCAATTCCAGTGTTTGAAGAAGCCTGATGAGATCATCACAAACTTTTCATGTGGTGGAAATGAATCACGTACTCCATGGACATCCCAATGACTCCGGAACAACTACGGAAAATAAGTGTGGTAAATTTCAAGTCCTAACCAGTCCCCTCTATCAGTGCCTAGAATTACCAGTGGGGATTCTGAGAATTATTTAATAAGGCCCAGTGCCTAGAGGATGCCTTATTGCAGGCCATGCATGCACAACAATTGCTTCCTGCAATTCCCACGAGGAGGGCCTCCAAGGCAAGATCTCACCATAGTAGCCCAAATAGGGTACCCCATGAAACTATTGTTATTACCAGTTGAGCTGTCCAGACTACCTCGCAGAGGCCCACCACCTCATGTGAAGACTCCAGCCCAACAAAATCCACCACAGAAGTGGAAGGTGCCCTCGCGTAATGTGCCACCACCACCCAACTGAGATAACCAGGTCTGACCTCCTCGATAGGCTCCTCCATCCCCTCATTATGTCCAAGATCCCAGATCACCCTTCATTGATAAACGAATCCAGAATTACTCATTCATAAAAGATTAGGCCCATAGTTATTTCTTATGTGCCTTGGAACAAAGAATTGTATGGTTTCTTGAATGCAAAAGAGCAGAAGCAACAAACCTCACTAATCACCCAAATTACTGCCCCTATCACCGGATCCTAGGGAACACCCTTAAATAGTTATTAGTGTTTAAGGACTGGATTCAAGACTATGATGATAAAAAGGTAGTCAGGTTAGGCCTAGCTACGGCACATATGTAATTGCCTTCGTGAAGCCAAACAATAGTAGTGACAACGAAGGTGAATGTTATCATGTTTCTAACCGCGAGTCCGAGAAGCTTGATGAATGGATATGTCATAAAATAGCTTCCCATACCCATGATATAATCTATGAAATTTTAAATCGACCTAAACCATCAATGGAGTCTACGTCACACACAACTAGTACCTCTGTATCAATGGCTTGGTCATCCTCTTCCTAGAGGAGCTAGCATCAGCAGTACAGGGGAAAGAAATTCCCTACACCGATGTCATTTTCATACCTTACTCTCAGCGACTTCATTCCTCTGGATATGGAAATTCCCCTGAGTATGTCCAGTGGTGGAGGGTTCTTCATGTGAAACTCAAGGGTACTCATAGGTTAACATAGTAGAGCTAGTATACCGCTACATGATTTATAATGCTGAGGAGCATTAGGGGGATCCTCCCAATGTTCCTACCTATTTCCATCATCAATGGAGATATAGAAATAAGGGCCATTAGAGTGCCTTGGCTAGTAATTCCATCTAGGCTATGCATTCCACTGAAACTAGACAGTAGGACCTGCGTAGAGCTCAGCATGCAAAACCTTCTCATCTGGTGTCATCAGATCTGCCTCCACCACTCCTTGTGTTTCTTGATCAGTCAGAGACACCCTGACCATGCTGAGATCTTCCACACTATGTTACATACTAACCCCATTCATCTGACCGTCACCAAGTAGACACTCCCCAGGCCTTGACTAGTGAGTAGTGGGATGTTCCCAGCACCAGTTAGTCGTCGGTCCAACTGGGAGGGCACACCATAAATCTTTTCATAGAGAGAAATCCTATAAGAATAAGTTCACACATGGAACAGAAGTATGATGTCTGTATTAATAGAGTCAGAATTCCAGAAAGACTCTCTATCATCGAGTCCCTTTTCCTATCAGCAGACATGTGTGAATCCCTCTTTGAGCCTTTAAGAATCCCCCTCCAGTTTGAGATAGAGTTAGTATCCACATAAAACTTCCATACGGTAAAATTTGAGAATGATTAATGCCAGACCATCATCTTGTTCTCTATAAAAGATGATGTCTCTCCCTTACATGGGCACATACTCCCAATATACATCACTATCCCTTTCAATGGAGTGGAGTTTCAACATTGCCTTGTCGACACAGGCACTAGGATCAACCTGATGCAAACCCAAACACATTGGATGATGGGGCTGTCTTAGGATTATATGAGTCCCTATGACCTGAATATCCAAAGTAATGATAGGACAGAATAGAAGCCGATTGGAAAAACATTCCAGAAGACCCAGTTTGGTGTTCTAGTATCCAGCACCAAGTTCATGGTTTTCTCTCAGGACACCAAATACATTGAGTTTATGGGAAGGTCGTGGCTTTGCCTCCATGTGGCGGTCTATTTATCGTATCACCAATTCCTTAAGTAATCCATTAATGGTCGAGTGGGAGAACTTCAAGGTGACGCATCTCCCTTGGCCTCTTGTGAATCTTTCTATTTAGATGTCTACTATTTCAATAACGAGGAAAACTAGATGCATTCTAATGAGGATGGACATTCTACAACTATGATTGACCCATGGATAGATCCAGATTACACCTACATCATTTTAATCAACCTATTGGAGGATAATACCCCTGATATAGGACAATTCTTATTTGTTTCTGGAATGAGGGTGGATCAAATTCCTAAGTCAAAGAGATGCCTAGATATCACCGTGTATTCTTACAAAAATCATGCTCGGGTGATCCCAGAGCCTCCAACACCTATAAGGTATTGAGATATATGCCCCCTAGAAACAAAAATATACCATATATTCTTTTTTTTCTAGGCTGGGATAAACTGGATCAAGCCAACATGCCACTATTTCTTCAGTATCATCGAGCATGTCCCTATGTGCCGAAAACTAGACGGGATCGGGTCCACATATTTAACCGCTATGGTTTCGGCAGCATAGGAGTCCCCCGATGTAGTGTCCACTGCCACTCTGGCTAGCACCGGCTTCCCATTAGAATCTTTTCGCTCAGATGAAACTCCTCCCACTAATAATTCATCCTCTGTATGTGAGTAAAAGGAATTGGAGGATGCACCTCCTGCATTTGAAGAGGGTGTCTCCCCCACGGTCAATGAATTGGTATAGGTGAACCACTACAGTGAGACATATATGAAATGCACATTGATTAGTGTATCTATTCATGTCAAATAGATACAGAAGTATGTGAAATTATTGAAGCAACATCGTGATGTATTTTCTTGAATCTATGAAGAAATTTCAGGACTAGATCCTCAGGTAGTCGTCCACCACCTCGGTCTTCCAAACAATCATCCTAGGTTTAAGCAGCCTCCCAGAAAGATGAACCCTTCTCACAGTGCCATGGATGAGGCCAAATATGATAAGCTCATTAGATATAACATTGCCATGGAGGTCTAGTTCCCATGAGGGATAGCCAATGTTGTGTCTGTCAAGAAGGAGAACAGACAGATCAATGTTTGCATCGACATCCAGGACCTCAACCACTACTGTTTGAAGACTGATTTTTCCCTTCCCACGATGGATCTGCTGATTGATGCCACAACTGTGTTCGAAGATCTTTCTTTCAGGGATCAGTTTTCCAATTATAATCAGATCTTAATGGCCCTCAAGGATGAAGATTCTACAGCCTCCAGGTCACCACAAGGTACTTTTTGTTTCCAAATCATGCCCTTCAGTCTAACGAATGCAGGAACCACCTATCTACAAGCTATGCATCGCATAATTAATCTGATCCTAGAGACACAGGTGGAATGTTATGTGGATGATCTGGTGGTCAAATTTCACCAATGTTAGGACCATCTCGAAGACCTTGAGAAAGTGTTTGGATTCCTCCATTCTAGCCACCTGAAGATGATACCATGGATGTGTGCCATCGAGGTCACCTCTAGAATGTTTATTAGCATCATTGTTAGATATAGGGGTATCAATATTGTCCTGGATAAGATCAAGTCCATTAGCCAGATGTCACCCATGACCAACATTTGGGATCATTGAGTCTTTCAAGCCAACATAGCCTATATACCCCAGTTCATCACGAATTTTCCTGGAAATTGTAATCCCTTTTCCCAGCTCATGAAGAAAGGCATTGTCTATCAGTGGGGTGAGGAATGTCATATTTCCTTTGATGAAATCAACCAATATCTGCTCCAGCCTCTCGTCCAGAAGAAACCCATTTTCGGAATGTTAGTGGTCTTTTTTGTGACCTCCCTGGAATGATCTCTTAGCACCCTTCTCTCCCAGAAGAAAAACGAGGGGACGAAGAATGATCTCAACTATCACAACCACATGCTCTTCGATATGACAACTCGATATTACCCTATCATGAAAACCTACCTTACGCTTATATTTTCTGTACAAAAATGATGACATTACATGAAACACTATGAGGTTCAGCTCGTGTCCTAAGTAGATCCACTGAAGTACTTCCTAAACTACCCAATATTGATCGGTCATTTATCTCAATGAGTAGTGATCATATATAATTTTGACATTAGCTTCTTCGCAAAGAAGTTTTTAACGGGCATGCATTGGCATATTTCCTTTCAGCCCATCCGGATCCCATAGACCAGTCTCAAGACCATGATTTTCCGGATGAGGTAATCCTATCAGTAGACAAAGAAATTTTGTTTAGGAAAAACCACTATGATGGTGCTTCCCAGAGCCCTACAGGTAGAAGGCTCAATAACCCATGTCTCAAAAGAGTAGGCATGCGTATCGTCTTCATTACCCAAGCACAATCTATTCAACAATATTAATTCCCGCATTTAGAAGCTTTTACCAACAATTAGTGGGAGTATCAGGCTCTCATCAGTGGCCTCGAGTAGGCCACTGAGATTGATGTTCGCCATATTCATGTGAAAGGGGACTCTGAACTAGTCATCATGCATATCAACAGTGACTATTTTGTTAAAAATCCAAAGCCCGTACCACTATTGGAATGCACCATACAACTGATGTATTAGTTCTCTTCATGTCCAGAGGATACTCATATTCATAAATCCTAGAAGTTTCGAGCTAATGCCTTCTCTAGTCTTGCTTCATCACTTGCAGAGCCGGAATAAGGTGATTTGATTATCAACATGGAACATTAGAGTATCAATGCCATCTTCACTTCAGAAGATGATATCTTGCAAGTAAGACACATTTACACCAGCGCTTCAATGTCAGCACATCTGGTTCCTCTAACATAGTATTGAAAGTATCTGTTGACTAGATGGACCCCTTAATTGAGTACCTCTATCATGGAAATATTCCGGCCGATCGAGGTGAGCGCGAGAAAATATGAAGTCGCACGTTGTAATATACTCTCAAGAGTCGTCCCGGTCTTTAGAGAATCTTCTAAAAGAACATGTTTTATGTGGTTCTCCTCCATTCCACTCAATGAGTTAATATTTCTTAGGTCATGTAGGAGGTTCATGTTGGTTCCTACGGGGATCATCAGATTGGGTTGAAACTATCTCACCAGATCTGGAGACTGGGGTACTTCTGGCCCTCCATGATCTGTGACTGCATCGAGTTTTCCAAGAGGTTCCATGAATTCCAATTTAATTACAATTTTTTTTATTGCCACCAAAGCCTCCACACACTACCACGTACTCTTGGCCCTTTCTAGCTTGGGGACTCGATGTCATGGGACCATATCCACTAGTGACAGCTTGCCAATGCATGTTCATTAAGACATCTATATATTTATCTTCCAAGTGGGAAGAGGTAGTCCCTATAAATGAAGTCAAGGCCCATTCTATCGTTGAAATTTATATCTCCAATATAATCTAAAAGTTTGAAGTCCCTCATGTCATCTTCCCAGACAATGGCACCAACTTACGAGTGACTGAGTTGAAGAAATTGTATGCCAAGTACAATATTCTTTTTTACCATACATACAGCTATCAGGCGCATGAAAATTTGAAGATGAAGGTTTAAAACAAAAACCAATTTAAAATTATACATAAAATGGTTGGTCAGAATAAGAAGAGTTGGATGGAAAAGCTCCTCAATGCCCTTTATGATTATTGGACGATTACTTTCAATCTCACACCGGTGACTCTATAATCTGTAGTGTACATAATAGAGGTTATCCTACCCATAGAGATTCAATTTCATTCATTACACACAATTTTTTATGAATATATATTCCCAAATAATGTAGCTGAAATTCATTTAGATGAATTAGATTCCCTTGTCAAGAACATACTTCTTACCCAACACAATCTGGAAAGGCATCCTAATAAGAGAGCTATAGATTTAAACAAGAAGGGTTACCTCTACTATTTCTTTTCAGGTGACCTGGTGTGGGACATTAGAAAACCAAGAATACATGGTAGGAAACCACCCAAGCTAGAGAAAAAATGGGAAGGACCTTACATTGTTCATAATTCTTACCATAATGACGTCTACTCCCTGGTCACCGTCGATTACTAGCATATAACACCTCCCACAAATGGAATGTTCCTCAAGAAATACATTTCCTGAGCAAATATAATCATACAAGACTTTAAATTGTCATTTGCCACTTGACATTAAATTTTATGTTGTCCTACAAGATGTTAAACTTTATCATTTCCAACATGACCTCAAACTGTCATGTATTAGATGAAATTAATCTGTATGTCATTCTAGATGACTTCAGACTGTATTGGGTCCTACATGACCTTAAACTATCATGTTCCACATGAAATTCAATTGTATGTCATCCTGCAGGACATTAAACTGTATCTGGTTATACAGGACCTTAAACTCTCATGTCCCACCTGATATTAATATATATTTTGTCCCATCATATGTTAAACTGTATATGGTCCCACATGACTATAAACTGACCAACATCCATACTAGATGATGTTAAATTACATAGATCCTTTGAGAACTATGTTTGCATTGACTCACATCCTCATGGGATACGTAGGAATGCTCAGATGCCGTATCTTTATTCCAGCCTCTAGACTCCTATTTACTATTCCCCCTAGGTATAGTTCTCTTGGAGGATCCTTCATGGTGTAGTGTAGGATTTATTTCCCCCGGTCATGTATGTTTTACAATGATCTCCCCATGTCCCCTTCCTCATTATTTTGTTCTCCCATGTCCTCAACACATGACGCTAAACTTAATGGCATTCAAGGACTATGTGTGGCTTGATTCCCATCCTTATAGAATGCGTAGGAATGCCCGAACATTTTTTATATCTGTCCAGACCCAAAATGGAGGATCTCCCATTGGGTCGGAAAACATTGTGTGTTGCTGGCTTCCCCCCTTACATCGGGCCCATGATGACTGCAACATATTCCCCTCTCCCGGGAGATCTATACCTATTTCACCATCCTTCATGATGTTAAAATTACACGGGAACATTTATCCTTCACACACTCCATTTACATGGGACTTCTTCATCTTTCACAACAAACAGAGCCACTGAATGGTACAATTACCTATCCTAAGGGCACTCTTATAATTTTGGCCTAACACCCTCATGGACCTCGAACAACAAATTTATTCAAGCCCCTTATTGCGAATATGGTCCACGGTGGATGCTCATTTGATGTTCCCATTTCATATCACATGACATGGATGCTGTGTTTTGAACATTATCAACTATTTTCCTTCATCTCCGTCACCAGCCACATATGACCCCAATATTCTTTGTAGTGTTTCATGTTTTCCCATTATCCCTTAAAATGCTATTCTACTTCGGGTAGGAGTGTGAGTCTAGTTGTAGTACCCTTATAGGTTGGGGAGAGCTGGGTCCAATTCCTTGTTTCCCACACTGAGCATTGCTCATGTGGGCTTATGATTTTGGAAGGAAATACATTCATGAAGATTCATGTGTCTATGTTCCAAGCTCTATGACCATAAACTATGATCTCATTCATCCTCATTGCATGGCATTAAAGTTCAAACCAGCCAAGACTTCCTATCTTAGGTCTCTTTCCGCTTTTTAGTCTCTTGACCCAAGTTCTCACTCAGAATGGTGCATTATGGCTTGGAATCTATGTCATCAGTCATGTTAGGATATTTTTTCCACACTATATATATCACCATGGGACACCCACTCATTATCGTCCTCACCATAAGACGTTAAATGATGAACTGAATGGGACTTACCATCTTAGATCCCTTGAATTTTCCGGCCCCTTGGCCTCTGTCCTCTTTTGGGATCATACACTGTGTCATGGGCTTATGTTCTTCCCACTACACCATATGTATCCTTTTTTTGATATATCATTACCATATCTCTATCCTTGGTACATGGAGTTAAACTGAATAGAATCCTCCAGAGCTCTGTGTGGCTTGATTCGGATCCTTATGGGATATGTAGTACTACACAAACATTCAATCTTTGGGTCAAGTCCCATCTATTAGAAACATCCTTATCTTCCTAAACCCCTAGTATGAGTTCTCCAAGGAGAGAGTCATGCGACATGGTATGGGATTATGTCATTATTGACATCAGGTTTATATAAACCACCCCTCGTACCTCTCTCTTCCGATAGCTCTTCATTTTTCTATTCTACACTCATCTTTTGGAATGGTTTTCTCTTGATTTATGCCCTCAAACCCTTATTAGAAGTTCACTAATCATCCCAATAACACTCTTGTAAAGAGCTACTGTGTCAGATTCTACCCATACATGCTGTCGACAATTTTTCAGGCTTCGTGTTCCACATCAATTGGGATTTCATCATCTTTCACATACAAAAGGACCCCCGAACGGTATAGATACATATCCCAAGGGTCTCATTCCATTTGAAGCCAATGTTATTGATGATTTTGAGTGACAAATTGATACAAGTCCCACGTTGCGAAACTGGTTAGTGCTCGACACACATTTGTGGTTCCTATTTCAGGTCACATGATATGGATGTCATGTTTCGAACACAGGTAACAGTTATCCTCCATTATCATGACACCCCCATAAAGCCCTAAATATTGGTTGTGTTATTTATATCCTTTTCCACTTTATCATGTCAAAGTTTAATTTGGACACTCTTGGTACGATCCCTCAGTGCACACTTTCACGTTAGGAGGATAAGACCACGATAATGTGTTATTCGGGGCTCCACACTGATTTCCCTCTTCATTCATTCCACGTGTTGTAGAGACCTTCTCTTCCCTTTTTTCCCACATCGAGCATAAATCACGTGGTCTTAGAGATCAGATCGAGGTTTTCACTTTCATGTAAGAGACTTTCTTCTATATGGTCCGAGCTACAAGTCATTAAAGTATGATATCCCTACACACACTCTCCATAAGGTGTAAGAACCATAGGTATCTAAACAATGTATAGATTGATTCACATTCTCATTTGATATGTAGGAACGCCCAGACATCACGTCTTTGTGTCCAGATCAGGCTCTTTAAATTACTTCTTCAGGTCATCCTTGTGGCCCAGATATTCATATAATAGTATGGTGTGGCATAGGACTTATGTCCTCATTGACATCAGGTATGTAATAGTTACACCATGAACATCTTTTCTAGGATCTAGTCTCTCATGCACCTCATCCCGCAAGACATTAAACTGCACCTATAGAAATATATGTGGCTTGATTCCCATACTCATGGGATATGTATGAATACCTGGACGTTTCAACTACAGGTCCAGCCCCATACTCTTTCACCTTTGCTGGCCCCTCGCCCTGAGGTCTCTTCCCCAGAATTGTGGTTGGTTTACTTTTGACCTCATCCTCATTCACATCGGGTACGCTTCATCGAACCAGGTAAATATATTGTTTCCAAGCCGTATGATGTTATACTATTCCGCCTAATCCCACATGACTTTAAACTATTTCATCATTATTGACTGAGTTTAAAATTCATTGTTTGGACCTATCATATTACCCTAAACCATGAAATTATCACCTTTCCCACAAACCATGACATTGTTATGTCCTCAATCGAGGACACATCATGTTGGGTATCAGTCCTCCTCTATACCAATTTTCAATTCCAACGTATAGCTTTATTCCTATAGAGACACATGTATTATTCATCATAAGGTTATCGCTTAACAAAGAACACACATCCATTATAAAAGAACTAACGTGATCTACCAAATGCCGATTCATTTGGTGCATAGACCGGACCTGCATGATAGTATTGTCCTGGGAACTGGTACCTTACCATGACACTTCTATTACTACATATGATTTGATTTCCATCATAATGTGGTATGTAGGAATGCCTAGGCACTTAGCCCTAGGCCTAGCCCAACTCTCATATTTGGTCCCATGACCTAAAATTTCCCCATGGGGAACATGGTGTTATGTGGGCATATGTATTCATTCGCATTGGGTTTTTGCAATTACTACCCCACCTGTCTCCCTCCATCCATTTTCATTTCATGGTTCGAGATCTAGTCATTTTAAACTAATATATAACCCTCCTGTAGATAGGAAAAAAACTACCAGACATCCTCTAGAACTACATATTCATTGATTCTCATACTCATGGGATACATAGGAATGCCCTAACGTCCTGTATATGGGTCCAATTCTAGGAATTTTAAATCATGCCCCAATTTTTTCCTATATTCCCAAACTCCTTGGGATGTATGTGGTGTGGTGGGTACCTCTTAGGATCTCATTTGCTTCAGGTTTTGCAACAACCACACTGTGTTCCTCCCCTGTTTCTTCCCAGCCTGGTCCGAGTTCTACAACCCAAAACAATGATCATTCTAAGGGAACTACACACCGTGTTCGATTACTTTTACACACTATGAGAAAGTAATGAAATTATTATCTCTCTTAATGGTACAATCTATGACCTTAATCATGGAGTGTGCAACCCCATGACCCATTTCCTTGGAAAAGGATTTGATTCCCTCTTCCTGATGCGTCTTATTGTCACATTAAATTACAGCATGACAAAGATCCCAAGGTGTGGGATTTTTACATGGACATTTTCTCATTTCATGTTTGTCTTCATAATCTATATATTTGGATCCCCATCCTCTTCCATGTCTGAAGGGATCCCATAATGGTCTGGTCCCATGCCACCTCAACTCACCTATCATACTGGGCCAATGCCCAAGAAGACATTGGATGACACTTCACAACAGGTCATGTGTTTCAAATATGATCAGCATCCGACCTCATTTGTAAATCCCCATACTAGGATAACATGGAATAGATGTTGTGTTTCAAATATGGTCAACATCTATCCCTTTATTTCACACCACCGTCATTTATATTTAGATATCAGGTGTCATGATTCACATATTTTCACTCCCTTGTATTCAAGTAGAATTCCAGCACAATAGATTCTAGGCCTCTGTGCATATATGTGTGTTAATTAGGAGGATTTATAATTTTGGTAGGACATTCACCTGAAATTCCATTACCCCTAATGTGTGCCTCCTTATACCCAAAAAATCTAACCATTATTCCTTGTTTCTCGCATCAAGCACAACTCACATGAGACATGTGGTTTGGTTTGGGTGTGTACTGGTGTAGTGGAACCACACATTCCCCCTTTCCTGAAGGACATTAAACTACAACTCTAGACCTATGTATGGCTATATCCCCCTCAATATGGGATATATAATAACACATGACCACTTTTCATCCAAACCTCCCTAACATTCACATTCGGTCTGTCGACCAAAAATTTCAACCGGGGATAAATGGTGTGTTGCAGACTCCTTGTGTTCTCATTCACATTGGGTTTATAGAAACAACATCATGTAATCTCCTATTAGGATCTCTCCCTTAATTCCCTATCCTATCGTACGATGTTAAACTACACACGCCAATATAACCTAGATGCATGACATTAAACTGCAGTTCTACCATGAACATGTTCAGGATGCCCTATGTTAATTATGGGATGTGTTAGCTCCCTTGATAAAGATGATTCCCCCTTCCCACATCAGTCTATGACCACACTATGTTCAAGAACTACATTTGGTATGATTCTCATCCTTATAGGATACGTAGCGACATCCTGAAATTTTGCATTAGGCCCATACCCAGGGTCATTAACCCTTCTGACCCCTCATCCTTGATTACGGTCTAGTCTTTATGACCTTAAAATAAGCACCTACAGTTCGTGAAACACAACGTTAAGGATGTTGTCCCTGAACCAATTTTAAACAATAGTGATGTTGTTTTTCAATCACGGTAAATAGTTATCCTTAATTGTCACACCAGCATCATAGCAATCCATATTTTGGGTATTGTGATTCACACTATCCACTCCCCTGTGTTGTGATTGATTATAATGCCCCAAGTATTCTCCTGCTCATGCACTGGGGAATATTTGGAAAATATAAATTCAACTATTCTAAGACCTTTATCCTTCTATCAGGACTCCCACTTTCTTCTCAAAAATCTAGAGTGGTTTTTCAAACACATGATGCTTGAAGATCCGTCAACACTCTCACATTTGGATGGAATACCCAGGTGGTTATCCATTTTCTCTCACATCCGGCCTGACCCAAGTGAGCTTAGGGATTAATAGCCAGATGTTTAAGTAATGTGACAGACAAGCAGTCAGATGAAAAAATTAAAGAAACTCAGACATGCATCCAACATAATTAATAAAATCATGAGTGTGTGTTATATTTTTTACAACCATTAAAACACTTTAGGATTTACCCCTCCCCTCGATGGGTTGACCCCTTCAAAAGAGTGTTACAGCTCTTCCACCCTCTAGCTTGTGCCTTCCTTGATTCATTTTCACTTATTTAATTCCCGCTCCACCTCGGCAGCAATGGGTATTAGTTCGTCACCTGAAACCCAGGCCCACTCCTCATTGCTCCAGACAATAGACTTCTCCTCGTAGGATTGTGTTATTTGTTCTTTGGCCTCTGCCAGGTGGGCCTTCAATAGTGATATAATCTATTATTCTGCATTGAATAAATCAGAATGTTCATCTACCCAAACATTTATCTATTGAATATCATTTTCAGTCTCATAGAGACTCTTAATGTTCACCTCTTTTATTAAATTACAACACAGATAATGGACATGGTCATATTCCATAACCTTCTCCACCATGAGATCCGAAACGATTATGTGAGGACATTGGGCATCCACTCCCCTAGCGCATTGTTCACGTAGTCGAGACCAAAGCCTATATAATCTATCCATTGTGCTTGAGGAGACTCATCAATGAAGCACTTGATCAGCATCCATGACTGGAAATGGGAAATTTTTCTATCCTCCTCATCAGAGGCCATCTCATCTCGATTTGTGGTGTTGGAACGTTCATATGTGAGAAACTCCCCCAATAACTCATCAGTATGGTCTTTATCGGGTGTTGGATTGGTTATTTCAAGATCCATGTCTTCTAATTGATCCATGTCCACAGATTCCACCTCAATAAAATCATGTTCATCCCTTCAGATGGACCCACCTATGATCTGGAGCGTGGTAGGCTAGTCAGTCTGGGCATCCTCTTCTATAACCACCGGCATCCACCCAGGAAAGGTTCCACTAGTTGATCTGAAGAACCATGCTAACATGGACCATTCCATTTGAATAACTTTTGACACAGAATGTGTATAGACATAATTTGATCTGATCAATGGAAGATAGTTATGTATTCTGTGAAGGATACATACAGGGATCAAACATTTTGTTCCTTTCCTGAGTTGTTTCCATCAAAACCCCGAGGTGTGGCCCCTTATATTTTTTTGAAAATTTCGAAAGTTAACAGAGGACCACCCTGGGTGTCATGGGACATCCCAACATGATGATAGTCATAGCCTAGGGCGTAGATCCCATAGTTCCCGCAATATCATATACTATTGGGAGGGAGATTGGTTTGCTTATAAGGCATTTCATCATAGTTAAATTTTTAGTTGAGATTTCCTAAACAATCTGGGTGATGACTCTGGAGAGTGGTTAGAATTTTACCTCACGGGCTTCTGCAAATTCATCCTGCTCTAGTTCTAAATCACTGACCTCATACTCATATATAGGACTACCTGTACAGGCCACCTACGCCCAAGAGAAATCATTTGATTATTACGGCTGAGGGAAGTGCTCTCTCTATTCCGCAACGGAAATCTATGGAGGGGATTTTAGATCCAAAAACACCATTACCAAATCTTTCATTGGACATGGAACAGTTAGGGAGTTCACAAAGTCCTCCATCAAGGATAGCTATTGCTCTCCCTCTACATGGTATATTGAAATGTCCTCCATGACAGGGCCAATCCCTAGAAAATCCACCTTGAGATGGTTTAGGTGTGTCCATATCTCATACGAGCAAAGGAATTTTTTTGAAATCCCATATGTCACAAGGATATTGAACGATAGAATTTTCTGGAATGTCTATATGGCGCATCCGCTTAACCAGATCCTGGTTAGATATCCTGAAAAACCCCCTGTGAGGGCTCCCCACAGATAACTCTGTCCCTCTAGGAAATTTGGATCCAATATTGGTGCCTCCCTCTGGACTGGTGCATGCCTCATCGCCACTACTTCCCCACCACTATGATATGTCCTCGCTGCCTTCAGGCCCCAACCTCTAGGTTGGGGAGACACCCCGTCACTGACCTAGACGGTTTGATGCTTTAACATCTCCCCCGGGTAGGCCGCCTCCCAACACTTGGCATACTCCTTTGCCATCCCAACAACATTTGTGGGTGGAGGCAGCTCGTTCCGAATCATCCCATACTCATGTGTGGACATGAGACACATTTGCCTCATCATGCACGAGTGATCCTCATGGTGAACCCCCCTAGTATACCTGTAGGGTCAGCCGCTACATACACTGAAACCATCTCCAAAAATGCTGCAGGGTGTACGACTCACAGAGAGACTCATGATCAACCCGTGCCACTATGACTGCACCCTGAAAGGATAGGATGTAGGACTGATGCTCTTCTGTTCCCTGGTATTCATCACTAAACACACCTTTTTTAATGGAAATGGGTGGATGTTGAACTCAATATCCTTACAAACCTGATTCCGCACCGATTGTGGGGTCATCTTGGTCGGAAATCTCCCCATAACATTCAAATTGGTAGGGCATAAATTCGATCCTGGTGGGTAAATTGGGTTCGAAATTCATAGAGACCCTTGTCATGCGTCTCTATCCACCCATACAGAAGGTGAAACGGTATGCATATCCTCTGCAAATTTTTCCCCTCACTGATATTCCAAAACATCTTATACAACATGGTGAGCATCTAGATCCCGAGGATAACATGTCCCACAATCACAAACATGGATTCCATAATAAACTTGCTCGGTCGCACACCAATGTTTGTATCCCTCATTATTCATATCAAACCATAGATAAGCACCGCAATGAATGCAGCTAACCTAAACACTAGTTGCTGACCGTTTTAGATGTTGAATCCCCAGGTTTTACATTGGATGTCCTATATGAGCCACCATTATGAGTGCTCAATGCCCTGTTGATCCCCTTTGGGGTAGGTCTGAGACTACACATGGAACTTCTCATCTTTCTAGAAATTCACGAACTTCATGAAGCACCGTTTGAAATGTACGTCCCTCACAGACCATTTGTCCTCCCATGGAACCAAGGCCATCAATTACCTTTCCAATGGAAGAATTTTCTCATGTTCCACCCATGCATTAATAAAGAGGAGGAACTCATCATACATTTCCACCATTATCGGTACCCCTAAGATCTGTCTCATGTCCCACAGGTTGATGCATACCTCTCCATGGGGAAAATGAAAAGTGTTGGGCCTCGATGACCATAATTTCAGCAGATCTAGCATAATCTTCATCAACTGGTTGATATAAAATTGGGATGACCATGTCACCTCATATAGGCCCACTCACCACAAATCATCATTGATATCCTCGCATGAGGCACATAAACAGTAGGCCAAGGTCCAATCATCTGTAAAATTTCCACCCTGGTGTAGATCCCACTCTTCGGTCCACCCCTTCTCCAGGTTCCCTAGGGCCGCTATTAGGATGGTGTGGTACAATGGGGGAGATATATCTGGTTGTAGGACCTTCCATTAACATCATTCACATGGTTTTATAGGCAATAATCGTTAATAGGTTCGAAGTACTCCCAATTACTATCTTTGGCCGCCCCAAACCACTGGTGTTTTCACAACATGCTCCTAAACCCGTAAATCGGCTCATCCAAACTCACCTCCAAAATAATGATGTCATTCCTCAGACCAAATATGTATAGAGCCAGCCTTTTTCCTAGTGGGTATTTCTTATAGCTCTTTGATAGCAGATCTACAAGTGAATCATGATCTGAATGGATTTGAATGAATTTTATACTACTCGAGCAATTTTCCATCTTTTCCCTACAGGAAACATCTTCAAGGACCCATAGCAGCTTACAAGTGATCCATCCAGTTCTCATAATTTGGACCCTTTTTGTTCTGGTTTGAGAAGCTCATTCACAGATCATGGTCCCAATAAAAAATCACAGATCCCTTCCCCCCACCTAGAAGACACATGCCGCAGAACGCACCATTGTAGAGTCAAAGGACTCAATGTGCGCCGCAAAGAAGAAAGTTCGATTTGGGAAGAGAAATTGCAGAGTGCGCAGGGCATCACCAATCGAGAGCACTGTCGCCAAAATAAAAATGTGATAAAGGAAAAATAGAGGTCCACCTTCACTATTTATTGCTGATGACCTCTTGTGCTTCACGGCTCGTCTGGCCACAGTGAGCTTTGCTGAGCTCTTAACCCGTGCATCGCCTCTCCACCTAGTGACCCTCTTTCATGAGCCTTTTTCGTGATTGGGTAAATAAATAATGTCGACTGACCATTGGACATAGAATTTCATTTTCTCATCATATCCAAGTATGCGGGGGCCTTTTTGGCACCAAAAACAAGTGTAGGGGAAGCCAACACAAATATGAAATATAGTCCAAAGAGGCCACCTCGTGAAGCCTATTCACGGAGCCCCAGAACATCGTGCCATTCATGGAGACCCTCATCACCACGACTAGCATGGTTCTACATCCTTTGCAGGCACCATGATGCAATGTGGTGGGAGGCTATGTGATTCGAAATAATATTCCAAATCCTCCATGAAGCAAAAAGACGGGTGTCACCGCGATCCAAATGATGTTTTCTAAGACTCTACGAATAAAAGAGGCGGGAGGCTCTTTGATCCAAAATACGTTCACGAATATGCCACAAAGCAAAGAGGTGGGTGGTTCCTTGATCTGAAATATGTTCATTAACCCTCTATAAAGCAATGTGGGGGGAAGCTTTGCGGTAACAACAAAGTGCCAGAGGGCTTCGTAAGAGGGATCCCTTCATGGTGCAGCATCATTCCTATAAATATTGGGCTTCCCCCAAGCCCGAATCATGGATACCATGAAGATTCAATTTATCATCTCTCAAAACACAAAGCACATTCTGATCTGGGAAAAATGTGCTCTTTAAGGTACTTTATCATCGTGAAGTGCCTTTCTTTTGTCTTAAACACAACCCATCTTCAAGTAGGGATGCCCTTAGGGAAACCCATGGGCATTCTCAAAGGAAGAAGATCCATAAGGGGACTCAGGTCTTAAAAAAGCACTCAAAATTCATGAAGTACCATTCATGCACATGTAAACCCCATGTTATGGTAGGGTCACTGTGATTTTCAACGTATACTACTTCGTAGTGCTGTGCTTCACACAACACCCTTGTTTCATGAAGCTCTAATCCATGAGAGCCCTTGTGCCTCAAGAAAAACATTCCATGAGAACCTATTCCATATGCCTAGGAAAGAACACACTAGTTCATGAAGAATACCCTTCGTGAATCACCTCCACTACATGCAGCACTATAGAATCATGAGGCCTCTTCCTATGATCCCCTTTTCACTATAACCCCTTTCCTCGTACAACCCTCCATGTCTGTATGGAGTGGTATCAGAGTCCCTTGGGCGGTGATTTAGGTTTCGTTCCATGGCCTTATGCTTCCTTGCATAGGCACAATAACAACTATTTATTCTTCTCAGATCCATGTTAATGTGGCCCCCTTAGTGAATCACTCCGTGAAACACCCTCACTACGAAATTTCTGGTGCCTTCCCTTCACTGAGGGTTAATTCGTGCTAGTTATATAC
This sequence comes from Viscum album, assembly GCA_963277665.1. NCBI lineage: Eukaryota > Viridiplantae > Streptophyta > Magnoliopsida > Santalales > Viscaceae > Viscum > Viscum album. Next base: position 1,736,607,624 of record OY728132.1, on the reverse strand, counting down.
ATCCTAGGGGTGTAAAGTGGACCCAACTCCTCTGAGCTTCATGATGTAAAACTACCAGGCACCTTCTTCCTTAGCACATGGCATTAAACTATGGTCATGCCCCTTGAATTACAAGTGGGGTGCCCCCCTCATACATTCTCCACTTCCAATCATCTCTATGGGAGGGAAATCTTCCTCACATGGAATAAGATCATTTTGGTTGGAGCAGCACCTATCCATGGGGAATAGAAACCCTCCTAGTGTAATCACCAAGCCTTTAATATAAGAGTATACACCTCTACTCATTCACTCTTCTTCGGTGAAAATGATTAAGAGGTGAGAGGGCCATAGGGATCTTAGAAACCACATCCCTTCCCCTATGGGCTTTGTCTCCATCAGTCCTCCATCCGAGAGTATGTTTCAATCTCCATATCCATGGTATTCTAACCATAAAAACCCCCTTGATTCCTATTTGGGTTGCTAACCATGTGTAAGCCCCACTCCTCTTGCCACAAACTCACCTTTCATGATGTGATCGTCAGGTCCTTGACGCCTCTTTTTTCTCACACTGAACATGACTCATGTGGGATTAGCTTAAGCATCGACCATGACACCCTCTCCAAGATTCCCTAGAGTTTAAGTCCCAAACCATTCTAAACTATGTGGTCTTTGATCCTTTTTATGGCAAGGTACGTAGGAATCCTCCCCGAGGCTCCTGACCAACATCTACTTGTCCTGACCCCTTCGTGCTAGTTCACCTTCATCTCACATGACATTAAAATATATCCTCCCTCCCAAACTATGTCGTCTTTAATCCTTTCCTAGGAATGGTAGGTAGGAAGCCTCCCCGACATTCATGCCCAAAACCTACTGGTCCCAACCAATTCCCATTGGCTCACCAAACACACCTGAACTACATAGACATTGATCCATGCCAAGGCAAGGTACAAAGGAATACTCCCTATGGTTAAATCCCAACACCCAATTGTTCTACCCCCCTACACGTTGGTTCACCTTTGTCCCAGATGATGTTAAAGTGTATGCCCCTTTTCTTCAGGCGATTCGTTGACCTGTACGCATTCTATCTACGTGGGATTTTATCCTTGTATCCTAGGAAAGGAACGTAGGAAGTATCCCTAAGGTCCAACCCCAAATGATAGTAAGTAGTTGTGTTCCCAAACCAAAGGAAATCCATAGTATTCTATAACCGATGGTAAGTCATTGTGTTCCCCAACCGTTCGTAAGGCATTTTGTTCCCCAACTGATGGTATGCCATTTTGTTCCCCAACTGATTGTAACCCATTGTATTCCCCAACCCATGGTAAGCCATTTTCAACCCCATCCAGTGGTAAGATGTAGCAATCCACAATCTATGGTATGTCTTTGTAGTCCCTTTATCTATGACCCACATCTCTGGTCGACCCCTCAATTGTTAGACCAACCACAGGATGATAATCATGCGTAATCCCCATCATGTCATCGAGCCGCTATCTTCTACATAGAACCAAATTCAATGCCCCCATAATGAACTACGTGTACATTGGTCCTTTCCAATGCAAGGTACGTAGGAAGACTCTCTATGATTCAATCCCGTCACCCAGGTCTCATCTAGGTCTTTCCCTCAAGGCATTGTATTTTGGGAAGGTCATTCCCCAACTCAAAGGTTCTACATCCTCCGGTTCCCATCCATATGGGTAGCCTCCTTTGGTGTCCCCTCGCCCCACCAAACAATGTGTACATCAATTCCCTGCTATAGGGATACGTAGGAAGTCGCTTAGATGCTCAAGCCCAACTATAATGTCACCTTTATGAAGGTTCTATCTCATTCCCCCACCAATTCATTCCATCTCTCCATCATCCATCATGATTCTTACCTGGGCCATCACATTCAAGTGAGATCATGTCACCCACATGGTCACTATGCCAAGCAGTAACCGGGTAACAAACCATACTTTAGTCCCAGCATCAGTGATCACTCATGGGGTCGTACCCGTCTAATCCAATATTATCAGTGTTCTGATCAGTTTGATCTATATCTGCTAGATGTTAAACTTGTGGCATACCCTATGATAAACATGGGATGGTGAGGGAAACCTTAGAGACATGTCTACAACATATAATTCCTCGCATGTGACATGGGATGCCTCGAGCTTCTGTGCCCTCAAAAATCCTTATCATAAGGAGAAGAAACACAGAAGCATCATTTTTCCAGTGTCCAGACATGCCAGTGATGTCCAACCTGACTACTACCCTAACCAAAGGTTTCTGCCCAAACTGGACCCCTTGGAATGTCCTGACATAAACAATGTAATTAACTGGAATCGACAAAGGCATTGCATTGGTAAGAGTTTTACAAAAAACAACTTCAGTTTCTAAGGGAGACCCATATGAGGTAAAGAGATAAGAGGAGGAATCCATAGAAGGAGGAACTGACATCCCATCATCTCGTTCGATCAAGGAGAAAACAACCCTGAATAAGTGATGGATGCCACCCGCCTTTGGAAAGTGGGAATACGGGGTGACAGCTGTGTGTCCTCCTCTAAATAAGTTGTATACACACCCTGATAAAATCATTGGAAACCTTAACACATTTTTAATATGATATATTAATCTAAGAAATACATGAAAAAAAATATTTCTTCTATTTTTTATTAATTTTATAATTTGTTAAATTAATTATTTTATATTTCTATTATGTTAAAAACAATTTTTCATCATTTTTAAGAATATATTTTAATTACATAAGTAATAATAATTATTAATAAATTAATATCATAATAAAATTTATTATGATCAAAATAAAATTTTAGATTCATTAGTAACATTTTATTATACCTATTTTGAAAACATAATAACATTAAAAGCAAGAGAATGTGTTTTTTTAAATTCATCACATAAAACAATATAAATGTAATTACTATCTTCAAAAGGAAACAAAATTAAATTTATTATAATTTGGGTTTTTTTAGCTAATTTATCTCTTCCAATAAAAAAATGTATTCGGTTTGGTAGGTTTTAGGACATTATCTCCTAATGCTAACCATATTTTATCTTTTTTACTATTACTGATGAGGAAAATATTTATGATTGTTAATATTTGTAATGAAAATACAGTAAAGGGCCTATTTTACAAATAAGAAACTATAATTTCAAAATATGGTATAAATATTTAAAATTAATGCTATATAAGTGGTTGAGTTTTATTTTTATACAAATTCCACAAATGAAATAAAAATCATCTAATTTATGATATTGGTTAATAAGAAAAAACTAACTTATATTACTATATTATAAAATGATTAATAAAATTGATTTAATAAGATTATTAAAAATCATACCAATCATATGACTGTTTAAGAATAAAATAAAACTATAATGGGTCCTTTATATTATTTGATAAAACAAAAATAAGTGAGGGTATTTAAAAAATTAGTACTTTTTCACTATTCAATAATAATAATGAATTTTAAACAAACCTAAAATTTCACACAATGATAATTTTTATATGTTAATTTATAAAAATTATGATCATTTAATTATATAGAATTTCTCAATGTGGAAAAAATATATTATAAATACCATGATAAAAATAATAAAAAACTTCTTGTAATAAAATGAATTTTAAAACAATCAAATGAATTTTAAAAAATTGAGTTCATTTTTCATATGAAATGATAAATAAAAATTTATTTTTTAAATCCATTATTAAAATATTTCTTAATTTTTTTACTCATATTTAAACCAATAAATTTAATAACTTTTTTATAACCAACACATTTATATAATTAAATTTAAATAAAATACCTCAATCCCCATAATGATCAATTTTGTATGGTAAGCATGACATTGAACATATTATTCAATTAGTTTAAATTATATTGATTTTACATTACACTACATAAATAAAATTTCTCCACTTAATGTTATCTTAGTCAATAAATGTTTAGTATTTAGAAATACATTTATTCAAAACACACATTTTACAATGGGATAAAAAAACATATTTAAAAAAAGTTGAAGTATGAATGATAAAGAATACATGAATAAACACATAATCAGGTTTCTAGGTAATTTGACCACTAGTGAGAAGATAAATTATTGACATATTTGAGAAAATTGTTTTCCAATGAATAATAGATATTATTAGAGACCATGTTCATGGAATACATTATGAAACAATATACTAAATCATAGAGTGTTTAAACGAATATCAATTCACCCAAAATTTAGGTGAAGGGATAAAATTTGTATTTTAAGATATTTATTCTTTGTTTTTTGGGATAATTATAATATCATTATATAAATATTATAAAAAGTATACATGTGATTTCTTTCGATATCATAATCACAAGTTAATCATGTGGTTGGGCCTCGATTAATTTTAACAGGATATCCTATTCCAAAAAAATTAATATTCAAGTTTAATTTTATAAACATAAATAATTAAAATTAAATTTCAGCAGATCATAATATCCACAATGTATTGAAAATTCATTCCTCAAATAATAATATTTTTAACAAAACCAAAATTTTTACCTCATGTTTTCTAATATTGATAAATATAATATGATAATCTCTGAAAAATAAAAAATAACTATTTTTGATTAATATAATCCACTAAATATTTATTTACGATGAAGTAACCTCTATTTTAACAACCTATGTTTTTAGAATAGAAAATTATGGTCGATAGCAAATACAATAGAAAAAACTGAACCTAAATAGAATAATGATTCTCTAAATATTACCTTTTTAACCATTACATTGAATTTTATGATATGATGATTATTATTTGATTTTTTAAGAATATATTTAATATATATATATATATTAAATAATTAATATTAATTACTCAATGAAATTTTGGTAATGTATTTTTTTCAAAATATGTTTTCATTAAAAAGGAATTTTATTCGTTTTTATAATTATTTTCTAGAACATGTATAAAATTAATTTGATAAATATATTCAACATTTAGTCTCATAATATCAAAAATAATATAGTGTAATAGTTTGGTATTTTTCAATAAAATAAAGATTATTTGTGAAAAGTGAAAATAAAATTATTACGTAAAATTTACAGTAATTTTGATAAATTAATTAATTAATCTATTAATATGTTTCCAAGGTATCAGATATATTTTTTAAAAATCTTTATTTCAATTAATTACATTTAAATAATATTTATACAAGAATTTTTTATGATTATTTAATGAATAAAATGCATTTTTTTGAAAACTGGTTTAAACTCACAATGTATAACAATTTGAAATATTTTAAATAACCCTTAATTATAAATTAAAAAATGGAATATTAATATTATATATCAATATTTATGAATTGTAAATAATTAAATTAATATTTCTAGTTGTAGTGATAAATGAACACATTTGTTTATTAAAAATTTATTTTTCATAAAACTATTTTCTAGAATACTTGGGGATTTGACAATTTTGTAATTTCTTTTCCATATTTTGAATCATAATAATTAATTTTATGTAATCATTTCAACATAATACTTTAATATTATGATTTGTAACAGTTATAAATATTATTAATGTAACATCCTAGGTAAATGAAGAATAAGACATATTTCATATTAATTAATATTTTTGAATTAAAAATTAATTTTACTTTAAATTGGTTTCTATGTTCCATAGCATACCTGTAATGCAACAACGAGTTTCTTTGGAATCTTACATTGCACACTAATAAAATAATATTATTATTTTAAATTGTAGTTAACTCCTAGCCGTTGTATTAGCAGGAATTAATGAAACTAACTAAAATATGATTATTCATATTTGTTAAATGTATTTACATTTATCAAATAAAATTTAGAGGCTTAAAATGTGAATGAATCTAATTTTAAGAATAATTTTCAGTAAAAGGCCAATTTATCACTTTTTAATGGATACCCCTCATTAAATATAGTTTTGGTCACTCTAATAAATTTTAATTTACCAAATAAAATCCTTCTTTAGAATGGGGACATCAAATTTTACTTTGGGTAACATTTTGGTATATTTCTAATAAAGTTCAGTTGTTAATGAATAGTGGAAATATTGTATTTTAATTCAAAAGTGCCTTTTAATCTAATTTATTAATATGGTTAGATTATCTTTTTAATTTGTTTTAAATTGAAATTAAAATATATTATTACCATTTAATCAAGTGATGTTCATTGGAATTAATTTCACTTTGAAATTGGACATAAACATGTATCAATCTTTTGATAGTTATTGTTTCTTAAAACACGGTATTTATTTTCATAACTAGAATTAATTATAAAATTAATTAATGCCACTTCTATGTTTTGAATTTGGTAAATTAGACATCATTTTTGAATTTATAATATCAAATATAGCTTAGGATGAATTTTTGGTATTTTTCTGATGAACTTCAATTTTTGGATGAATATTGACACCACTTAGTAGTAGTTAAAAAAACTGACCTTTTCATTTAAATGAAATTTTACCACTTCTCTGAATTTAATTTCAAAAAATACGACATACATGTTTTTTATCAGGAAGTATAATTTGGTTCATTAAGATGATAATAATTTTTGGTGAATAGTAACTTTTGACTTTTATTTACTGCAGTTAAAGTTAAATAGGGTAATTCAAGGATAAAAGAATATTATAATAATTCAAAATTGCCTTAAAAATTGACTAAACCTTACTAGTTGAATCATTTACGGCCATGGGCATCTTTGGGTCGATTTTGGGACCCCATTGATCCACATGGAAGTGAAAATGACAATTTATATTAATTAATTTAATTTAAAGGCAAAATTGACATTAATAAGTCTTTTAGTAATTAATTTTTATATGGTGTTATATAAGTCCTATTTTCGACTATAAATATTAATTTTAAATCTAAATATATTTCATACAAGATAATATTTATTTTATAATTTTTAGACATCGAATAAATTAAATTATTTATGACACAATAATGATGCAGTATTATCTCATTAATAAATGAATTAAATAAATAAGATTATAATGATTAATATATTATACAAAACATGTGAAATTCTGGTTAGATGATTTTATTTCGAACACGAGTCATATTATCTTCGAATATAATGATTTTTGGACCATTATAAACCGAATATCATTATATAATAAAATAATAGTTTCACACTTTCCTAAAGATCCCCTCCTCTCCCTTCTAAAAGGATACCACTTCAAACCAATTACTCACACCTCTCAAGCCATTTGGCTCATCCATCCTCTACCCAATTATGCTCTCAAAATCCCTCTCCTCCTCTTCGAAGGCTTACCTTAGGCAGAAGACACTTCAAGAAGTCCTTTTGGTTCAAACCAAAGAATGTTAACCAAATTAAAGGTAACAACAGTTCTTAAATTGTTTTATTTTATTTTACATCTCCAACCCCTAAACTCTTTTAATTTCTTTTCTTTTGTGAAAACACCAGTATCCTCAATATACTAGTATGTTGTTATAATAAGGATTCCAACTACACTTACACACACCTCCATCTAATGGATGAAGAACATAATGTTTCTATGGATGGAAAACTAAGGCCTCACGAAACGATGATTGTTCAATTACATCTTACCACCTCTCATGGTGGAAATTATGATGGAACTATATTTATGCATGATGTATATTATTCTTATGATTTCATTATGCTTCTGTAATTCCCATTTATATTATGCCTTTACGGTTTCCATAGTGGGTAAATACGATAATCTCATTTGAGGAAGTGCGGACTACCTCCCCCTCAAAGTGATTTGATTCATTAATGCATTATGTGGGATGTATAAAGGATGGTGTTAACGATATTATATATGATATTATACTGTAATTATAATATACCTATGTATCATTATGTTTTTTTCCAATAAAATAAGAAATAGAAATGAAAGTTTCATTCATGCGTACGTACGACTTACCATCTCCATGAACAATGAATTTCATTTTATACCTCTAAATGTTATGTAATATTATAAATACATGTATATACTCGATATATATGATTTATATGATATCTAAATCATGAATATAATTCTGGATATAATGGACTATTGACCACATGGACAACTTATAAATATAAGGTGTTCATTTTTTACTCAAGTACCAAATATCGTCAAAATGAATGTTATTAACATAAATGATTGCATAATGCTTATAATAGGGTAATAAGTGATACAAAAGGAATAATAAACTTGAAAAAGGTTCTTAAGAAAGTAGAAATTATCTTTAGTTTTTTATTCAGGAGATTAAAGAATGATCGAGTCCAGTCGGACGTGAGGTAAGGGACTTCGTCTCAATCTCCTTTCATTGAGGAATTTTTTGTTTTATACAAGACATTATTATATATGGTGTATAAACCCCTTTTACATTTCATTTTATTCAAAGGGAATCTTTTTATACAAAGCATTTTACTAAATGAAAAAAAGAAATGTTTTTTAATGTAAGTGGTGACAACGACCTTTCCACCGCCACGAGTATTATTTAATATTTGGCATTCTTAACAAGCCAGAATGTTTATTAAAAGAAAAAATAAATACCATATACCCTTTTTTTTATTTTGGTATTGAAAATGATTTTGACAATGGATTTATTATTTCAATATCTGGAAATGATATTTTATTATTGCAATTTGGAAATGTTATATTTCCTTTATGCTTATGTTATGTGTTTTGATCATGTTATGGTTCTTGGGTATTATTTATGTATATGGGTGGTTCCATGATAATCCTAGCGAATGTGAGCTCGAGATAGCTCTCCAATGCATTGGGTAACGTGATGGAGGTAAACTTGAATGTTTCTCCTAAGAGATTTAGGGAATATAATGTGATGGGTATTCCAAAGTAACTCTCTAAGTAGCTATGATAGTTTCAATGTAAGTATGATATGGATACCACAAGTTACCTTTATGATTTCTAATTTCTATGTGTCATTCATAAATCAAAAGATTTCATGAGGTAAGTAAAAGAGTTTATGTATTGTATATATTTATGAAAAAAAATATTTTCATTCTTTGTTTTATAACCCTTACTGAGCTTTTTATGCTCATCCCAAGTTTTGAAATGTTTTCACATGACTTAAAGATTAATAAGGTCAAGGATGGGATCAAGGAAAGGTCATGCTGTCTAAAACATGGAACTAGACATGACTCTTTTTTTCCAAGAGTTTTTATTTTATGAAAAAATGGAAACTATGTAGAAATGTCTACCTTGTAATCTTTTGAGATGTAATAGTTATGTGCTAATTCTCTAAAACTGTAAACCTGAAAAGATCCTCAATGAGAATTATTCATTTAATTTAATATTATGTAATGTTTAAGGTCGGGTCCTTATAATTGGTATCATAGGTCGGTTTAGAAAAATTTAGGTGTTATTATATTGTAAAAGTAATATCCATAAAGTAATTTATGTTAATATTAACATCATATAGCATTTAAAAATTACCATGTTTCCTCGCCTATGATATTTCTATGTTAAGAATTTTTTTCCCGCAGAGGAAACATGGAAGCTATGATGGGATGACATCAGGAGGAAGGGAACCTTACAAATCAGAAACCTGAGATGGTCGGAATCAAAATTGAACATTTTGTTACAATGATGGCACAATTGACTCAGGCAATAAATGGTGGTGGTATCCATGTATGAGATCAGCTAGATCAACCGTAGAAGAACATGTTAGTAGTGGAGCATTTCATGAAGCAACATCCTCCATCATTCAGAGGATCAACTGACCATGTGCTAGATGAAGGTTGGATTAAAGCACTGGAGAAGATTTTTGATGTCATTGGTTGTTCAGAACATCAAAAGTTTAGTGTTGATGTTTACCGTTTTTAAGGTTAAGCTGATCAGTGGTGGTCGATGGTGAAAAATACCAGGGACAGTGAGGAGATTGGTGCTCTCGATTGGTATTAATTTAAATGTATGTTTCTTGAGAAATATTTTCCCAAGGTGATTTGTCTTAGGATGGAAACAAATTCCTCAAATTGAGGCAGGAGGATGACTCATTGGATGCTTATGAAGTAAAATTCGCTCGATTGGAAAGGTATGCTTCAAATTTTATACATGATCTTGATAGTAAAATTAACCGTTTTTAATCAGGATTAAAGCCAATGTATCGAAGGGATTTAGATTCTTATGAGTTCAAAATTTATGAAAAACTTGTTCGTTGTGAGGAGAAGGTGGAAATAGAGTTTGCCGATGACCAGGTATTCTTGGAAAAACAACAGAATAAGAGGTCAAGGTGGCAGGCGAAAGGGAAAAACTCTTCAAAAAAGTCTGATGGTAAGAAACTTAACCTTACAGTTTGTGAAAATTGTGGTAAAAATCATGCTGGGGAACGTCTTTTGAATTTTGGTAAGTGTTACTGATGTGGTAAAATGGGACATAAGGCTTGTAATTTCACTGAAAATTATCAGGGTAATGGTAAGACAAAATCTGATTTACAGTCAGTAAAATGTTTTAAGTGTAATGAAATGGGTCATTATTCAAATGAGTGTCCAACAAATAACTCAACTGAAGGAAAGAAGCCAAACAACAAGAAGAAAGGGGTGTAGAAATCTTTTGCAACTACTTCAGCAGATGTTGGTCCATCAAATGAAGTAGTATCAGCTACATTGTTTGTTTGTTAAGATTATGTCATTGTGTTGTTTGATTCAGAGTCTACACATTATTTCATTTCTGAGAAGTTTTCTAGTAAATTGGGAATTCCATCTCATGATATGAATAATGATCATATGGTAAAAACACCTCGAGGAAATGTTGATACAAAATGAAAACATAAGAACAATCTTGTCCTTGTGTGCGGAAAGAATCTACCTGCAAACCTTTTTGTTTTGCCTCTCGTAGAGTATGATGTTATATTTGGAATGGATTGGCATTCTGTTTATCGTGCTAAGATTGACTGCAGAGCTAAAGAGGATTCCTTTTAGAATGATTTTCAGTTTGTGTCCAAGAATGAAACCTTGCTTTTGATAACATATCAGGATTCGAAAAAATGGTAAAAGATGGAAATGAATGTTACCTTTCACATATTGTTGAAAACAAAGGAACTGCTCAGATTAATGATGTGCCAATGGTAAATGAGTACCTTGATGTTTTTTCTGATGAGTTTCCTGGTATTATACCTAATCGAATAGTTGAATTTACTGTTGTCTTATTTCCTAATGCTAAGCAAATTTCAAAACCCCCTTATCGAATGGCTCAAATTGAACTTTTAGAGTTAAAAAAGAAATTGCAGGAGTTATTAGATAAAAGTTTCACTCGACCTAGCACATCACCATGGGGTGCTCATATGTTGTTTTTTAAAAAGAACGATGGTTCAATGAGACATTGCATTGATTATAGAGCATTGAATAACATCACTGTTAAGAATAAGTATCCTTTGCCTCATATCGATGATTTGTTTGATCAGCTCCAAGGAGATCAGTATTTTTTGAAGATTGACTTGAGTTCGAGGTACCATCAGGTGAAATTAAACTAAGTAGACGCTCCAAAATCCACATTTCCTACTAGATAAGTCCATTATGAATTTTTAGTTTTTCCTTTTGGGTTAAGCAATGCACCTGATGTATTCATGGATATTTTGAATAGAATTTTCTGTGAGTTCTTGGATAAGTTTGTGGTTGTGTTCATTGATGATATTTTGTTTTATTACACAAGTAAAGAGGATCATGGAAGTAATTTAGGGTTTGTATTGAATACCTTAAAAGAAAAGAAACATTATGGGAAATTCAGCAAGTGTGAGTTTGGTCACAACAAATTTCTTTCCTTGGTCACATTGTTTAAAAAAATGGCATAACTGTTGATCCTGGTAAAATGAAAGTTGTTGAAGAATGGCCATGACCCACAAATATAACCAAGATATGTAGTTTTCTTGGTTTAGCAGGTTATTACCGGAGGATTGTTGAAAAAATTTCACAGTTATCTAGTCCAATGACCAAGTTAACTCAAAAAGGTGTTAAGTTCATCTGGACAGAATAATGTGATGATTTTTTTCAGGAATTGAAAAAAAGATTGGTGAATACTCACATTTTGGAACTGCCTTCCAAAAATGGTGAGTTTGTTATCTACAGTGATGCTTCGCTAAAAGGACTTGGTTGTTTCCTAATGAAAAATTATCAGGTAATTGGTTATTCTTCACGTTAGTTAAAACCACATGATTTAAATTACCCTACACATTATTTGGAATTAGTTGTAGTTGTTTTTGTTTTAAAAATTTGGAGGCATCTTTTGTATGGAGTGAAGTGTGAAATATATAATGATCACAAAAGTTTGAAGTATATATTCACTCAGAAAGAATTGAACATGAGACAGAGGAGATGGTTGGAATTAATCAAGGATTAAGATTGCACGATCCATTACCATCAGGGAAAATCAAATAATGTGGCCGATGCTTTGAGTCGAAAAAGTAATGTCTCATTATCCATGTTACATTTGGAATGATATCCTTTGGTTTTTTATTTGATGAAATTTGGAATAGAATTTTTTGTTACAGGAAATTCTTCTATTTTGTTTTTGGTGTCAGTGAAATCACCTCTATCAGAAAGAATTTAAAAAGCATAGAAAGAAGACAGTGAGTTTCATAAAAAGGTAGAGTTGGTTCAGAAGGGTATGTTGCATGAATTTAACATTGATAATGATTGTGTTTTGAGATTTAGAAAGAGATTATGTGTGCCTTGTGATTCACAGTTGAACAATGAGTTGTTATGTGAAGTACATAGTTCTCCGTTTTAAGTTCATCCTAGCAGTACTAATATGTACAAGGATCTTCGGGAGTATTAATAGTGGGATGGAATAAAAAGAGTTATTGCTGATTTTACTATGAAGTGTTTAACTTGCCATCAGGTTAAATCAGAGCGGAAATTACCGAAAGGGAAAATATATACATGGAAATCGTAAAATATATCCATGGACTTTGTTGTGGGATTAATAGAGAAATCTTGAGGAAATAATGCAATCTAGGTTATAGTAGACCGATTGACTAAATCTGCTCATTTCCTTTTTATCAGAGATAATTTCTCTCTAGATCAACTTGCTCGGTTGTTTGTTAAGGGGATAGTTAGGTTTCATGGAGTTACCCTCTCCATTATATCCGATTGTGATCCTAGGTTCACTTCTATCTTTTTAAAAGTCCTTCAGAAGTCATTGGGTACTAAATTAGATTTTATTACAGCTTTTCATCCACAATCAGATGGGCAGTCAGAACGAACAATTTAGACCTTGGAGGATATGTTATGTGCTTGCTCGATGTATTACCAGGGATGTTGGGACCAACATCTTTCTTTGGTTGAATTTTCTTATAATAATAGTTTTTATTCCAGTATACAGATGGCTTCATTTGAGCCATTATATGGAAAGCATTGTCAAACTCCAACTTTTTGGGATGAATTAGGTGAAAGGAAGCTTATGGAACCAGAATTGGTAGAAGAGATGGCAGAGAATGTTTAGTTGATTCAGAAGTACATGAGAATATCTTAGAGCAGACATAAAAGTTATGCAGATAACCAGAGGAAGGATCTTTATTTGAGTTAGGTGATCATGTCTTTCTCAAAGTTTCTCCATGGAAAAGTGTGATGCGTTTTGCTAATAAGGGAATGTTGAATTCGAGGTTAATTTGACCACATGAAATTCTGGAGAAAGGTGGATCAGTTGCATACAGAGTGGCTTTACCTCCACGTTTATCCCAGGTACACAATGTTTTTCATGTTTCGATGTTGAAAAATTATATGCCAGATCCATCTAATGTTTTGAACCCAGAAGTAGTTCAGTTAGAAGAGAATCTCTCTTATAAAGAACTATTGGATCTAATATGTAGATGTATATGTATATTAGATGGAACAATATAATAGGGGGGTGAATTGTAGGTTTAGAAACATTGTATTTAAACACTTAAGAGATTAGTTTAAAAGGTCTTAAACTAATACAAATACAAACACCCACAATTGTATTGAATATAAAAGGTATGATGTAATGTAATACTAATGAAATAGAAAACAATTGTATTCAAGATGAACACAATAATCAGAGTAATATAAAGATGAATGATTCTAGCTTAAAGTGTATAGAATCAATCAATACAATATGTAATAGAATTATTGTAATTGAAACAATTACAACTGAATATGTAATGAAGAAAGGAAACAATACAACTTCGTTTCTAATACAAGCAACAGCGGAAAAGTAAAAGAATTACGATTCTTTTGTCCCAAAGAGAAGGGTTATCCTTTCACCTAGGATAAAAGGTCTGTCTCACCCACACCTTGGTGATCCCTCGATACGATGATCAGACTGTCTGTCTGCCAATCCCTGGCATCCCTTGATACGATGATCGGTCCGTCCGTCTGCCTATCCCTGGCAGCCCTAAATTTTGTATGTAATCAGCACCTCTGTCTTTCAATCACTTGAAAGCCCTCGATACGATGATCAGATGCACAAAGCACACAACATGAGAGAAGTCAGATCATCTATCTCTAGAATCTTGATTGAAGCAAAGTATCGGAACTGTTTCAAAATCTCTCATTGTTCATTCTTTCTCAGCATCAAATGACCTCCTATTTATAGGCCTCATGTTCCAATGGTCACATCTCCTCCAACAGTCATATTTCTCTGAAAAACTCGGAGGGACTTGGACACCTGGCATCATAACGGTCATATTGAAACAGAAAGCACGACATCGTTTTGATTAGTTTGTAACTAACTCAACGACATCGTATTGGTTAAAACAAGATATCTGAATATGATATACAATAGTACGATTAATATGAAACAAGTGTTTTTATCTAAGTACCAAAAATAGGTAATGAGTGTATGAATATGATAGTCAGTACGATACATTTTACAGAGTCATTAAGATACCATTGACAGAGTCAGTACGATACGATTGATAGAGTCAGTATGATACGTTTAATAGAGTCAGTATGATACGATTGAAAGGGTCAGTACGATATGATTGACAGGGTTAGTATGATACGAATGAAAGGTTCAGTACGATACGATTGAAAAGGTCAGTATAATACTATTGATAAAGTCACTACGATATAAAAGACATTTTTGATTTCCAAAACAAAATATAGAAGTCAAAAGAGAACTTTTGACTAAACAATCTCCCCCTTTTTAGAAAGCAAAACACACAAAGTAAATATAACAAGAAATACTTGTCTCCACCTGAGTTATTGGAAACTCTTCTGAATATTATTTTGAATTCATCTAACTCCCCCTTAGGTGTATACTTTCCTAAGGTTTGTATTCATAGTTTTTCCTTGGTTTTGAAGTATTTCATTAAACTAATCTCCCTTCATAAAACATTCTCCCCCTTTATAAAACATTCTTCCCATATGTGGTTTACAAAAAGAATGGGGTCACTTTGGGTTTCCTGAAAGGGTTAGAGAGAATAATTGAAGGAAAAAAGAAAAGAATCATAAAAGTTATTACAAAAAAAAAACAGGTTCCAAAAGAAATGAAAAAAATAAAACAATAGTCATATTTTTTCTCTTTCTTTTTCCTTCTTTATGACCTCATGAAGAACAGCTTTCATCTTCTTGATTTCTTTCTTGTCTTCAGAAATTGATTCACCCTGAGTTCTGAGAAGCTCTTGTTGGTCCGCAAAAATCTGATCTTGATTCTTGATAGTCTCCTCCTGGACTCTGATTACTTCCTCAAGGGTATCAATTCTATCTTGTAGATTCTTGTTATCTTTGGATAACACAGAATTCTGTTTCTTAAACAAAACCATTTCATCCTTGAAAGATGAAACCTTCGAATATTCAGATTGAAAATCATTCATTCTCTCTTGCAATTCTTTCACTGAAGGCATATCAGCTCCATGAGTTATCTGATTCAACCTTTCAACAGTTTCTTTGTCAAGCTTATTAAAGGCAATAACAAGATCATTTGACAACCTCCTTATATCTTCAATATCTATCTCATTTTCATTTACTAAGCTCTCTATTTTGTATGACCACTTGGTCATCCTGTTGCAAGCTTTCTTATGAGTAGCCGAGGTTTCAGAAAGAACATTCAAATCGGCTTCAACTGACGAAACATTCTTTCTCAACTCTCTTACCGAACCAAACATCTTTTTCTGATTATCAGTAATGAAATCAATTTTCCCTTCCAGCCAGGGAAAGTAAGGAATGGTCTTTTCAACCCTTCGTAAAACATGAACAATATAATCACTCTTCTTGAGAGAGATTTTATGTTTTGAATCAGTATCCTCATCATACGAAGGAAATTCATTTGATCGGCTTGAGTCAACAACTGGTTGTTTTCCTTTTTATTTTTCTTTATCTTTTCTTTCTTCTTCTACTTTGTCACTGATGACAATAACTTTTTCAGTATGAGAAGATTGAGCACCTTGCCTTACTTGAGGGGGAGTTTTATCTGGAGTTTCAGAAGTTTCAAAAGGTGCTTGATCGACATGAGGGGTTTGTTGAACACCGTCGCTCTGCTTTTGAACTGATTCTTCCTTACTCTTCTTCGAACTCTGAAGTAATTCAAAAAAAAATCTCCTTCCTCTTCCACTTCTTCTATCTCTTCAATCATTTTTTTTCCTTTTTCATTCTCATGAGGGATCTGTACTATAGGATCTTGATGCACATCTGTGGTAAGTGGAGCACTTGCTTCCTCAACTACTTTCAAGGGATTTGAAGCATCAAACTCATGTGATTTTCTTTTCAAAAGATCCTTTTTTTTTCTTTTCAGCCTGAAGGGTATCCTCAACCCTTAATCTCTCAGCAAAGGCTTCGGCTAGATCAAGTCCAAACATTGGATCACCTTCCTTTCTCTGTTCCTTATCCTTTCTCTATTTGGCTACACCCTCCTTACTGTACATAGGCTTCTTCTTTGGCTTTGTGATGGTTTGTGGGTCAGACTTTTGAGGAAAAACAAAATGAATGTCTTTGGCTGGCATAGGTGCCGATTCATTTTGAGCCGATTCAACTTCTACATCTCTTATAAAAAGTTTTGAATTTGGATCCAAACAAACATTTAGCTTTTTCATCGTACTCTTACTGATCCAAGATGGCTTCAGATCTATCAGGTTTACTTTCAAAGGAATGTTGCAAAACATCATGCCCTCAAGAATAAACTTTTTAAGGATGGCTAGATACATAATCATTTGGGACTTAATACCTCTCATCTTGACATTATTAATGGTTTCAAAAACATAACCCATGAGATTTACTTTTCTAATATTTACAAGATAGTCAAGCATAAAAATATCTGAAACTTTTAGAGTTTCTCTATCCCCTTTCCTTGGGATAAGAAAACCTTGTATCCATAAAGTTACAAACCGATTGTCCGGAGAAAGAGGTTCCACTTTCCTCTTCTCTTCATTTATGAAAAACAATGAATTTTTAGCACTTTCTCTATTAAATGTACCGACATCCTCTGGTAGTTTATGAGACGGACAGAAATAATACCCTTCTATTGGGACATTAAGAAAATGAGCTGCTTTTTTCACAGACATAGACAACTTTCTATCGTACACAGCAAAATCGATAGTCATGTCTTTGTCGAAAGATACGGTTTTGTAGAACTGACTGAGTTCATCAAAGAGAACTGGATCTTGAGAAAAAGGTATTTCAAAACATAAATGTTCCCAACCTTGAAGTAGAATGATTCTTCTAATTGTGGAATCATACGAATCAAAAAATTCCTGAGAAACTAACCTTTCTTTGAACAAGTCTTTCTCTGTAAAAGTCATTGAAGACATTTCGGTAGGAATATTAGCAGAGGACTAAGACATATAGGTACTACTGATGAAAGATTGTACGATGATTTAAAACCAGTGGAGCAGTGCTTTGCCACAAATCCTAAAAACCCGATGTTGGTTTGGGGAGGGGGGGTCTATTTATAGACTATATAGGGATGATCGTTGAACATCTATGGTCAAGATTAGAGGAAAAAAGATCAATGGTTAGGATAAAAATGAAAGAAAAATTTAAAAAAATTGAAAGTACCTGCCGGAGAACGTAAGTTAATTGTTGGATTTAGTAGAGTTCAAAATAAAACATTATCGTACGATGGAAAAAAATGTCATACCGATGGAAAACATAGTTGTTACCATTAACTGACAAGCCTATGGAAAAAAATCTCATTACCATGGACTGAAAAGCCGATGGAAAACAATCTTGTTACCATGAACTAACAATACGATGGAAAACAATCTCGTTACCATGAACTGACAAGCCGATGGAAAACAATCTCATTACCATGGAAGGATTAGCTGACGGAAAACAATCTTGTTACCATGAACTGACAATACGATGGAAAAAAAATCTCGTTACCATGAACTGACAAGCCGATGGAAAACAATATTGTTACCATGAACTGACAATACGATGGAAAACAATATCGTTACCATGAACTGACAAGCTGATGGAAAACAATCTCGTTACCATGAACTGACAATACGATGGAAAACAATCTTGTTACCATGAACTGACAAGCCGTTGGAAAACAATCTCGTTACCATGAACTGACAATACGATGGAAAACAATCTCGTTACCATGAACTGACAAGCCGATGGAAAACAATCTCATTACTATGAACTGACAATACAATGGAAAACAGTCTTGTTACCATGAACTGACAAGACGATGAAAAAAAATCTCGTTACCATGAACTGACAAGCCGATGGAAAACAATCTCATTACCATGAACTGACAATACGATGGAGAACAATCTTGTTACCATGAACTGACAAGCCGATGGAAAACAATATTGTTACCATGAACTGACAAGCCGATGGAAAACAAAATCATTACCATTATCAGTCAGTATGATGGAAACGAAAATCATTACCATCATCGAATAGTATGATAAACAGAATAGTAAATGATACGATAACACTGTCAATATGATAAACAGAAAAACAAAAACACATACCAGGAGAGTAAATAATTAAATATCATAAGATAAAAAGAAACTTAGTAAAAAAACATAGTAAGAAATGTCTTCCCCCTTTTAAAGGGAGTTATTTAATGTTAGGAGAATTGTAAAACATGAAGTATATATGAATGATTATTTTAATGTAATCATTCCTAGCTTCTGTTTTATAAACTCAAACCTATCGGAAGATAAAGGTTTTGTAAAAATGTCAGCAAGTTGTTCTTGTGTTCCAATAAATTGTAGAATAATATCTCCTTTTTGTGTGTGATCCCTAAGAAAGTGATGCCTAACATCTATGTGTTTTTCACGATATTGGTGTGTTGGGTTCTTACTGAGAGCTATGGTACTAGTATTATCACAAACAATTTGAGTTTTGGAGAAACTCAATCCATAGTCAGTGAGTGTGTGCTGCATCCACAATACTTGAGCACAGCAACTTCCAGCTGCTACATATTCAGCTTCAGTAGTGAATAGTGCTATAGAGTGTTGTTTCTTGCAGGACCAAGAATCCAGAGAATCTCCTAATAAATGACATGTTCCAGATGTACTTTTTCTATCCATTCTACAACCGCCAAAGTCATCATTTGAAAAACTTTTTAAAACAAAATCTTTCCGAGAAGAGTAAAAAAGACCTAAATCCATAGTGCCTTTTAAATACCTAAAGATTCTCTTTACGGCTTTTAAATGAGACTCTTTTGGATTAGATTGATATCTCACACATAAGAATACAGAAAACATTAAGTCTTGTCGACTAGATGTCAAGTATAGAAAACATCCTATCATACCTCTAAAGATTGTTTGATCTACTGATTTCCTGGTTTCATCGAGATCAAGTGTATTTGAGGTACCAATTGGAGTGCTAATACTTTTAGTTTTTTCATATCCATACTTTTTGAGTAAATATTTTATATACTTATGTTGAGATATATATGTTCATTCTGGTTTTTGAGAAATTTGAAAACCTAAAAAGAATGTTAACTCACCCATCATACTCATTTCAAATTCAGATTTCATTAAATTATCAAAATAATCAGTTAAAGATTTCTGATTTGATCCAAATATGATGTCATCAACATAGATTTGAACAATCAAGACATATTTATTTTCCATTATTATAAAAAGGGTTGGATCTGTTGTACCTTTTGTATAATTGTTTTGTAAAATAAATCATGTAAGTCTATCATACCATGCTCGAGGGGCTTGTTTAAGACCATATAGATCCGTGGTAAGTTTAAAAACATGATCATGATGTTTTGGGTCTAGAAAACAAGGAGTTTGTTCGAAAAAAACTTCTTCTTGAACAAAACCATTTAGAAAAGCACATTTTACATCCATTTTAAATAGTTTGAAATTAAAGTATGATGTAAAGGCTAATAGAATACGAATAGATTCATGTCTAGCTACAGGAGCATATGTTTCTTCATAGTCTATTCCCTCTTGTTGATTATATCCCTTAGAAAAAAGTCTTACTTTATTTCTTACAATGATTCCAGTTTCATCACATTTGTTTCTGAAAACCCATTTTACACCAATTAAAGTTCTTTCTTTAGGTCTATCAACTAATGTCCAGACTTGATTCCTCTGAAATTCATTTAGTTCATCTTGCATTGATTTGATCCAATGATCATCGCCTAAGGCCTCACTTGGACTTTTAGGTTCAAATTGGGAAAGAAAAGAAAGATATTCTATTTCATTTCTTAAGGAATTTCTGGTCCTTACAGGTTTATTTGCATCACCAATGATGTTATCACTGGGATGATTCCTAAGAAACAATTGATTTGGGTTTTGTAATGAATGTTCATCAACATATGGTAGAAAATATTCCGTGGTAAATGTTTCAGAAGTATCTTCTTGAATATTTTCCTTATGAGAAGGATCTTCTATCAAAGGTTTATAATAAGTTTTTGAAAACACATCTGAGGATATAGGTTGGGATAATTTGAAAACAAAAGGATCAGATTCATCAAATTTCACATGTATTGTGTCCTCAACAATACAAGTATTTTTATTGAAAACTCTATAAGACTTAGAAGTTGTAGAGTAACCTAGAAATATTCCTTCATCAGATTTTGGTGCAAATTTGTGTAGATTATCTTTTGTATTCAGAATGGATACTTTGCATCCAAAAACATTGAAGTATGAAACTTTAGGTTTTTGGCCAGTCCATAACTCATAAGGGGTTTTATTAAGAAATGGACTAGTTAAAACACGATTTATATTATAACAAGCATTACTAACAGCTTCAGCCCAGGAGTACTTAGTAATTGAGTAATCAATCAACATGGTTCGAGTCATTTCCTGAAGAATACGATTTCTTATTTAAACAACACCATTTTGCTGATGAGTTCTTGGAGCTGAGAAATTGTGAGTAAGACCTTTCTTACTACAAAAAGTTTCAAAATCTGAATTTTGAAATTCACCACCATGATCACTATGAATTGTTATCAATGGTAGGTTTTTATCATTTTTAACTTGGGATCTAAAAGTTTCAAAATAGGAAAAGGCTTCAGATTTCTTTGTGAGAAAGTAGACACATGAAAATCTATTAAAGTCATAAACTAAAACAAATACATAATATTTGCCTCCAACGCTTCCAGATTGTGAAGGACCAAAAAGATCAATGTGCACTAACTGTAATTCATTAGAAGTTAAAACTTCATTAATTGATTTAAATCTTGTTTTATGTTGCTTTCCAAATTGACAAGGATCACAGACTTTTGAAGAATCATATCTATGATCTGGTAGTCCCTTCAAAAGTATTTTCATTGAGAGTTAACTAAGGTTTCTCAGATTACAGTGTCGTAATATTATATGCCATAGCCATGACTGGTCTTCTATTTCACTTAAGAAGGGTAAGATTTGGCTCCTCAGGTCTTCTAAGTTAATTGTGTAAACATTCTCTTGCCTATGGGCAGATAGAATGAATTCATCCTTGGAATTGTGAACTAGACACTTATCATTTCTAAAATTCACAAGGTAACCTTCGTCACATAATTGACTTATGCTGATTAGATTGTTCCTAAGACCTTTAACAAACAAAACATTTGAGATAAGTACTTTTCCAAGAAAAACGATATTACCTATACCAACAATCTTTCCTTGATCATTATCTCAGAAGGTAACTTTTCCACCTTTTGTTTTGATAAACTTTTCATAGAGATCTTTATTTCCGGTCATGTGCCGAGAACAACCACTATCCATGAACCAAATATTCTTATTGGTACACTTATAATATTACTGAAAAAGAATCAATTAGTTTTTCGGAATCCAAACTTGTTTGGATCCAGAAGGGTTAGATAAAAGAATTTTTGGAATCCACTTTTGTTTTGAAAAATTATCTTTATGAAATCCTAAATATTGAGTTCTGTTAAGAGAAAAATCTCTTCTCCAGTGTCCTCCACATTGACACTTAGAAAAAAAAGAGTTTTTTTGAGGAACAAAATAGTTATTACTAAAAATAGTTTTGGAATGAGTATAACCAAGACCAAAACGATTTCTCAAAGATTTAATTTGAGAATACATCTTGTCAAAGTTTTCCTTTCCATGAGTAAAGTTTGAAAAACATTTTTTCAAGGAAAAAATTTCTGACTTTAATTTTAAAACAATGTTTTTATTTTCCAAAACATTTGAATTTGAACTAGAGTTAGGATCTAAAATATTTTTCTTTGAAAACACAGTTTCTAGGCCCTTAGAAAGTTTATCCTTTTCATATTTGACTTTCTTAAGGGTTTTAAAAATACTTTCAAAATAAGAAATTTTCACATCAAGATCCTTAGAAAGATCTGATACTTCTTTAGTCAAGATTGAAATTCTAGAATTTGATTTCTCAAGCTTCTTCTTGAGTTTAGAATTTTTATTTTCATGTAATTTAGAAAATGTATATACTTTTTCAAAATATGGTAATGTATCATCTTCTGATGATGAAGATTCATCATTTTAAGATTCATAATATCTATTATCAGTATAATTTTCATTCAATGAGACATTTGTAATAGCTTCAGCATTATGTACCTTAGCCATGAGACAATGATCTTCAATTGGTAATCTGGCTAAAAGTCCAATATTCCTCTGTCTTGAGGACTCATATTCTAAAGAATCATCTAGAGAATCACTACCACTTGCACTCCAGGTATGATTTTCCTTCAATACTTTCTTTGTCTTATAAAACCTTTTCTTGTTTCTTTGAGAGTGTTTCTCCTTTCTATCGTTCCTCTTCAATAAAGGACAATCATGCCTTATATGACCTACTTTCTTATAGTCATAACAAGTTACCTCTGAATCTTTCTTATCCTTCTTATCTTTCTTTTTTAATCTACATTGGAAGTCTTTCTTTCCCAAAATCTTGTTCATCCTTCGAGCAAAATTGGATAGCTTATTACCTGAATGATCACAATCAATTGAATCAGATATAACTTTCTTGGCTTTGGATCTTATAAGCCTTTCAGGTGTTTTACCTTTAGATGCAGAGGCTACACTTCCATTCCCATTCTTCTTCTTGTTGAAATCAGCATCTCTCTTCATTATTGTCTCGTGCGGTAGAAGAGTTCCAAAGAGTTCATCTAGAGAAATCTGGGAAACATTTCTATTTTCATCAATAGCTGTCCTTTTTGACTCCCATTCATTTGGCATTATATCAATAATCTTATCTACTAGAGCTTCATCATCAAGGCCTTTTCACCCATGGATTGTAACCTGTTTACAATTGTCATAAATCTTTGTTGCACTTTACATATTGGCTCTCCATAAGAAAAAAAAATCCATGATACTCTGCTCGAAGCATTGCTCTTCTTGTGTCTATAACTTTGGATGTTCCAAAGTGAGTGACTTCCAATTTCTTCCAAATACAGTTGGCTTCTTCACATGAAGATATATTACTATATATATTTCTGGTCATAGAGCATAATAGAGTATTGCGTACCTTCTAATTCAGTTGATACTCTTGCTTCTCATGGTTAGTGAAAGTACTGACTTCTTTGTCAGGAATTTTGTAACCTCCAGTAAGCATAATAAAATTGTCTACGCCAGTATTTATAATGAACGTCTTCATATAATCTCTCCAATACTCATAATCATTTCCATCAAAGATAGGTGGTCTATAAGGATTCATATTTTCTATTGACCCAATATTCATTCCTACCATCTGATAAAACAAAAATCTTTTCCACTCCACACGTTAGTGTAGTCAGTAAAAATAGAACAAGAAAGACAAATCGGTGGAAAACCACCTCTGACACCAATTGTTGGATCGAATATATAGATGTATATGTATATTAGATGGAACAATACAAGAGGGGGGTGAATTTTAGGTTTAAAAACTTTTTATTTAAATACTTAAGAGATTAGTTTAAAAGGTATTAAACTAATACAAATACAAACACCCACAATTTTATTGAATACAAAAGGTATGATTTAATGTAATACTAATGAAATGTAAAACAAATGTATTCAAGATGAACACAATAATCCGAGTAATATAAAGATTAATGATTCTACCTTAAAGCATATAGAATCAATCAATACAATATGTAATAGAATGATTGTAATTAAAACAATTACAATTGAATATGTAAAGAAGAAAGGAAATAATACAACTTCATTTCTAATACAAGCAGCAGCAGAAAAGTAAAATAATTACAATTATTTTGACCCAAAGAGAAGGGTTATCCTTTCACCTAGGATAAAAGGTCTGTCTCACCAACACCTTGGGGAGCCCTCGATACGATGATCGGACTATCTGTCTGCCTATCCCGGGCAGCCCTCGATTTTGTAGGTAATCAACACCTTTGTCTTTAAATCACTCGAAATCCCTCGATATGGTGATCGGACGCACAAAGCACACAGCATGATAGAAGTCACATCATCTCTCTCTTGAATCATGATTGAAGAAAATTATCACAGTTGTTTCATAATCTCTCATTGTTCATTATTTCTCAGCTTCAAATGACCTCCTATTTATAGGCCTCAGGTTCCAATGGTCACATCTCCTACAACGTTCATATTTCTCTGAAAAAATCGGAGGGACTTGGACACCTGGCATCATAACGGTCATATTGAAATAGAAAGCACGACATCGTTTTGATTAGTTTGTAACTAACTCAATGACATCGTATTGGTTAAAACAAGATATCTGAATATGATAAACAATAGTACGATTAATATAAAACAAGTGTTTTTGACTAAGTACCAAAAATAAGTAATGAAAGTATGAATAGCAGAGTCAGTACAATACATTTGACAGAGTCAGTACGATATGATTGACAGAGTTAGTACGATACGATTGACATAGTCAGTATCATACGTTTGACAGAGTCAGTACGATATGATTGACAGGGTCAGTACGATACGATTGACAGTGTCAGTACGATATGATTGACATGGTCAGTACAATACGATTGACAAGGTCAGTAAAATACTATTGATAAAGTCAGTACGACTAAAAAGACATTTGTGATTTCCAAAACAAAATATAGAAGTCAAAAGAGGACTTTTGACTCAACAGGAAAAACCAGTTCAGATTCTTGACCGTAGAGAGAAAGTGCTGTGGAATAAGGTAATTCACCAGGTAATGGTATTTTGGAAAAACCATATAGTTGAAGAGTCAACGTGGGAATCAGAAAATTCTATGAGGGATAAATACCCCCACTTATTTTGATAAGTGAATAAAAATTCCGAGGACACAATTCACAAAAGGGGGGAATGATGTAACATCCCAGGTAAATGAAGAATAAGACCTATTTCATATTAATTAATATTTGTGAATTAAATATTAATTTTACTTTAAAGGGGTTGTTATGTTCGATAGCGTACCTGATACGCAACAACGAGTTTCTTTGGAATCTTACGTTGCACACTAATAATATTATATTATTATTTTAAATGGTAGTTAACTCCTAGAAATTTTATAGGCGGAAATGAATGAAACTAACTACAATATGATTATATATATTAGGTAAATGTATTTACATTTATCCAATAAAAGTTATAGGCTTAAAATGTGAATGAATCTAATTTTAACCATAATTTACATTAGAAGGCCGATTTACCACGTTTTAATGGATAATCCTCTTTAAATATAGTTTTGGTCACTTTAACACATTCTAATTGACCAAATAAAATCCTTATTTAGAATGGGGACATCAAATTTTACTTTGCGTAAATTTTTGGTATTTTTTATAAAGTTCATTTTTAATGAATAGTGAAAAATATTGTATTTTAAATGAAAAGTACCTTTTAATATAATTTTTTATATGGTTAGATTATCTTTTCAATTGGTTTTAAAGTGAAATTAAAATATATTTTTACCATTTAATCTAATTTTGGTAATTAGAATTAATTTTACTTTGAAATTGGACATAAACAGGTATCAATCTTTCGATAGTTATTGTTTCTTAAAAACACACTATTTGTTTTGATAACGGGAATTAATATTAAAATTAATTAATGCCACTTCAATGTTTGGAATTTTGTAAAATAGGCATCATTTTTTAATTTAGAATATCGAATATATCTTAGGGTGAATTTCTGGTATTTTTCTGAAAAACATCAATTTATGGTTGAATAGTGACACCACTTAGTGGTAGTTAAAAAAAACTAACCACTTCATTTAAATGAAAATTTACCAATTTTGTGAATTTAATTTCAAAAATCCAACATACATGGTTGTTATCAGGAAGTAAAATTTGGTTTATTAAGATGAAAATAATTTTTGGTGAATAATAATTTTTGACTTTTATTTACCGCGGTTAAAGGTAAATAGGGTAATTCAAGGTTAAAAGAACATTATAATAATTAAAAATTACCTTAAAACTTGTCCAAACCTTATTGGTTGAATAATTTACGGCCATGGGCATATTTGGGTAGATTTGGGGACCCCATTGATCTACTTGGGAGTGTAAATGACAATTTAGATTAATTAATTTAATGTAATTACAAAATTGGCATTAACAAAAATATTTTAGTAATTAATTTTTATATGGTTTTATATAAGTCCTATTTTAGACTATAAATATTCATTGGAAATATAATATTATTTCCTACAGGATAGTATATTTTTTTTTAATTTTTAGGAATCGAATAAATTAAATTATTTATGACACAATAATGATGTAGTATTTACCTCATTAATAAATGATTTAAATAAATAAGATTACAATGATTAAATTATTATCCAAAACTTGTCCAATTCTAATTGGATGATTTTATTTCGACCATGATTCATCTTATCTTCTAATATAATGAATTTCTACCATTAGAAACTGAATATCACTATATAATAAAATAATAGTTTCACACTTTCCTAAAGAACCCCTCCTCCCCCTTATAAAAGGAGACCACTTCTAACCAATTCCTCACACCTCTCATGCCATTTGGATCATCCAACATCTTCCCAATTAAGCTCTCAAAATCTCTATTCTCCTCTTATAAGCCTTACCTTAGGAAGAAGGCACTTCAAGAAGTCTTTTAGGTTCAACCCAAAGGAAGTTACCCAAATTAAAGGTAACTGTTTCTCTTAAATTGATTTCTTTTATTTTACTTCTCCAACCCCTAAAATCATTTTATTTATTTTATTTTGTAACAACACCACTATCATCAATATACTATTATGTTGTTATAATAAGTATTTGAACTACACTTACACACACCTCTATCTAATTGATGAAGAACATAATGTTTATGTGGATGGAAAGAAAGGCCTCACGAAACGATGATTGTTCAATTACTTCTTACCACCTCTCATGGTGGCCATATTGATGGAACTGTATTTATATATGATATATATTATGTTTAATATTCCTTTATTCTTCTGTAATTTCCATTTATATCATTCCTTTATGGTTTCCATAGTGGTAAAATACGATAATCTCTTTTGAGGAAGTACGGACTACCGCCCCCTCAAAGTGATTTGATTCGTTAATTCCTTATGTGGGATGTATAAAGGATGGAGTTGACGATATTATATATGATATTATACAGGAATTATAATATACTTATGTATCATTATGTTTTTTCCATTAAAATAAGAAATGTAAATGAAAGTAGCGTTCATGCGTACGTACGGCTTACCGTCTCCATGAACAGTGCATTTCATTTTTTACCTCTAAATATTATGTAATATTATAAATACATGTATATACTGGATAGATATGATATATATTTTATCTAAATCATTAATATAATTCTAGATATAATGGAATATTTACCAGATGGACAACTTGTAAATATAATGTGTTCATTTTTTACTCAAGTAGGAAATATTGACAAAATGAACGTTATTAACATAAATGATTGCATAATGTTTATAACATGGTAATAAGTGATATAAAAGGAATAATAAAATTGAAAAAGGTTCTTAATCAAGTAGAAATCAACTTTATTTTATTATTTTTCAGATTAAAGAAAGATTGAGTCAAGTCAGACGTGAGGTAAGGGACTTCGTCTCATTCTTCTTTAATTGAGGCATTTTTAGTTTTATAAACGACATTATTTTATACGATGTATAAACCCCTTTGACTTTTCATTTTAATAAAAGGGAATATTTTTATTCAAAGTGTTTTACTAAATGACAAAAAGAAATGTATTTTAATGTATGTGGTGACAATGTCCTTTCCGCCACCGTGAGTATTATTTGATCTTTGGCTTCCTTAACAAGCTGGAAAGTTTTTTAAAAGAAAAAATAAATAACATTTACTCTTTTTATGTATTTTGGTATTGAAAATTATTTTTAAAATGGATTTATTATTTCAATATCTTGAAATTTTATTTTATTATTGAAATGTAGAAATGTTATCTTTCCATTATTCTTATGTTATGTGTTATGATCATGTTATGGTTCTTGGGCATTATTTACGTATACGGGTGGTTCCGTGATAAATATAAGGAGGGTGTGCCCGAGATAGCTCTCCGATGAATTAGGTAACGTGAAGGAGGTAAATGTGAATGTTTCTCCCAAGAGATTTAGGGAAAATACTATGATGGGTATTCCAAAGTAACTCCCTACGTAGCTGTGATAGTTACAATGTACGTATGATATGGATGCCACAAGTTACCTTTATGATTTATGATTTCTATGTGTCTTTCATAAATCTTATGATTTCATGAGGTATGTAAAAGAGTTCATGTTTCTTATGTATTTATGAAAAAATGTTTCCATTCTTTGTTTTATAACACTTATTGAGCTTTTTATGCTCGTACCCTGTTTTGAAATGTTTTCATAGGACTTAAAGATGAATAAGGTCAAGGATGAGATCATGGAAAAGTCATGCTATCTAAAACATGGAACTAGACATGACTCATTTTCTTTTAAGAGTTTTTATTTTATGAAAAATGTAAACTATGTAGATATGTATACGTTTTAATCTTTTGATATGTAATTGTTATGTCCTAATTCTCTAAAACTCTATAACTGAAAAGATCCTCAATTTGAATTATTCATTTAATTCAATATTTTCTAATGTTTATGGTGGGTTCCTTATAATTAATCATGATAAAATTTATATAGGACAATTAACAGTAAAAAATAATTTGACAAAAAAGATAGAATGAATGTAACTCTAATAACATGGATATTTATAAATCCTTTATATTTTAATTATTAAAATATTTATTTATTAATTCTTTACTTTATAATTCTATATGTAATTATATTATAAAAATTTATATTTTAATAAAATAAATCCCAAATAATATTTTTGGTTAATATTGAAATTCAGTTTAAAAATCTATTTTGATGAATGAATGTATATTTTAAATAAATAATTTTCTTATAATTTTTTTATTAATTTTTTTATTAAATATAAATTATCATATAATTTTCATGAAGTCAAATGTATTTTTTGTTATGGTTTGAATATTGTTTTTATCAAAACCCATCAATTTTCAATAAATGTTTTTTTATATTTAAAAGAAAAAATCACATAGTTAAAAAATTATTTAGATAAAATAAATATTATTTTTAGAATCAGAATGTCTGAATTATCCAATGGTAAATGTTTCATATATTTTTGAGATAATCAAATTTTTAGGTAACACATAAGTACTGTATAAATATATTATGTATTTTATGACAAAATAATGACCCAATATTTATGTAACAAAATCATATAAAGGGAATATATGGCCAATATATGTTTTAAAATTAAATATTGTGATTTTTTATTTTTTATTAATTTTATAATACCTTACTGGACCCACCAAGACTCGTAAATTATTTGAAGATATTAAATTCATTTCATTGAATGTGGGACTCACCTCCACATATAAACGGGAAATATTTTAGAAATTTCTTCCCCTCCATTATAATATATTGTTACCCAATCCCCATGGATAGATTATAGGGGGAAACCATGGGTTGTGTTGTGGTTTTAAATATTTTAGTTTGTAGTGTCCAATACCTAAATAACAAACAATTCCCCCTACTTTCCTATAGAAACCCATCGAATCTCCCATTACACTTCACTCAAACCATTTGGAGATTGACCAACAAATTATACATTCTCCCCATAGTCCCCCCACAGGGATACTTAGGCTCCCAATAAGCATATACCAAGCCATTGGGATTACACATCCATGTAAGGGATCCTCTCATTCCTCTCTTCATATCTATAAAAGAACCTTGTATGAAATTAGCCTATTTATTTTCAAGTGGTTATATTTTTATCATTTTATAATCAATAAAATATTTTCCTTTTTATTTTATTTCAATGAGGTATATTTTATCCATCCATATTTGGACCCATACCTAAGCCACTACTATGATGAAATTACATATGGAGTTTCTCTCTTCTCATTTCTATTCAATCTACTCTTATTTATTATGCTTCTTTAGTTCCATATTTATATGTTGGGTTATGACATTCCGTGAAACCCATATGATCCATTTGATATATATATATATTATGAGATGTTCCTTTCACTCTCATCAGTCCCTCAATGATCTTTTATGAACACCCCTTACTATACCAAAATTCTGTATGGGATCCACCTCCCTCTTCTTTTAACAAGCATTTTTACATGTTAAATACTTTAATTTATTTTATTATGATGTACCTATGTGTTATTTAATATCTTACATACTTTATAATTTATGTATTAATGATGATAAACCGTATAACTCTAATCTATCCCTTTTATGAACCCTTATGTACACCTATTACCAAGAAGAAAATTTGTAAGGGTTTCAGTCCTTTCTATTTTTAGTCAAGTTTTATTGTACTGATAAACCAATTTATTTTAAATTAAAATTGATGGTTTATGTTGTTAAACCTCCACCTTAATCCCCATATTATGTTTCTTATGATGGGATACCTCTTTATCTCCCATTATTCCCTCCAATCTACACTTGTTACCATGCCTAATATTCTTTTCGTGTTATTCTATTTATCCCCTTTCATCAGGTTTCTCTATTATGTTATGCCTTCTTTTTCAAAATACCCTATATCAATTTATCTATTTATATATCCCCATTACATTATAATTAATTTATATATAATGTTACACCATTTTATCTATCATCAAAAAAATTTATGAATTTATTTGTCATTCTGTTAGGATGGAAAAATTGAAATGAGATTTTCTATGCCAAAACCGTTGTGTAGTGAATACAGTGACCATTTATCTATCAGGGGTATTCACTTTTATTAATATATTATAATAGAATATATAAATTCATTTATATAGCACAAATTCTATTATCTTGTAATAATTGATAATGTTTAATGAATCCATGTTATATAAACTATGTGGACCACTTATGAATGAGATTGAAATGATATAGAAGGGTGCACCCTGATAGAGCTCCAATGCATTGGGTAAAGTTTTGTATCAGGATACACCTTGTGAAATGAGGTTTTACTCATGATAACACATATGAAATGATCATTTAATCGTTCTAATCCATATGCAATTACCATTGGCTTATACTAATATCTTTCTGTATTTTTTCCACATTTCTATGTTATGATAATCATGTTATATCATACCTTTATGGTCATGTTTCTCTTATGATAATTTGAAATGAATATTTCCTGACATATATTTTATCCATCATGTTATGGATCTTTTACTAATATACAGGAATTTATTTCTCATCCCTTTCTTATGTATGTCCTCAGGTTATCCCATGCAGGGTTATGTCTGAAGGAATGAGTTGGTCATGATAAAGAAGTTGGAACAAAGATGATATATTTCATTTTTTTGTTTGTTCTGTAATGATCCTAATTTCCCATAAATTAAAATTGTTTATGTTAAGAGTTGTATTAAGTTCATGATTATGTAATAAATCATGTTCAAATGTTTAATAAAGAATAGGGTTATTATAGTTGGTATCTGAGGATAGGTTTGGTTATTTTTGGGCTTAGGATTAGAAAACCCTTGTCAAAGCCTTTGGGATAAGACTATGTATAAGAAAATAACCCCTAATATTTTTTAGTATAGAGTATGTTTTTTATCCAGAAAATATATCCCAGTCTAGATATGAAGAAGTAGATGTGGTTCGGGCATATATGTATCATGGGATAAAATCAGAAAACATCGTTGTGAGCTAATCTCGAAAGGGAACTGGTGCACGACAACGGGCATTGTTACACTTTTGGTTCAACACTTCTCGGGTAAATGGTTCAATAAATTCATACTCTTAGTATGAACCATTATAAAGAGAACAAAAAATATCCCATAATAATATATGTTAGGATGTAGATAATATAAAACACAGATCAAAGCCTAGAAATCAATAAGTTTTAGAGATAATTGTAACATGTAAGTTATCCCTTTAACATCATTAGATTCTGGTTTAAGTGTTTAATAGTTTTAAAATAATCATGCTTAATTATTCACTTTATTCTAGACAATATATGGAAATAAAAAAATTGTGTTACAATTTAAAATGTGGGGTTGCATTTTATTATGGGGGAAGAATGTAACGACCCGAGTTTTAAAAATTGGATAATTATATTTGATAGCCAATGCAATACACAAAACATAACCTAATAAAACCAATAATTATTTAAATATGACCATTTTAACTATTACCATAAATTTTACGATATTATTAGTATTATCTATTTTATGAAGTATATATGTAATAAATATATTAAAATTGATTATTAATTAAGCAATCAATTTTTGGTCATGTATTTTTGCTTTTCAAAATATTTTTTCATTAAAAATGATTGTTTTTTTATAATTTTATTATTGAACATATATAAAATTAATTTTTTAAATAAAATAAATATTTTGTATCATCATATCAATATTACCTTAGGGTAGAGATTTTGTATTTTTTATAAAATATAGATTTTTTTGAATAGTGAAAATATAGTTGTTAGGTAAAATTGTCATTTCATTTGATAAATGAATGAATTATTCTATTATTTTGATTTCAAGGTATCATAATATTATTTAATTATATATAATTCAGTTAATTACAAGTAAATCATATTTATACATGATTTTATTATAAGTTTATATCCATGAATAGAAATTCATTTATCTGAAAACTGGTTTAAAAATCATAATGTATAACCATTTTAGTTAATTAAAATAACACCTAATTATAGAAAAACTAAATTAAATATTAATATTATATATAAATCATTATTAAATTAAAATAACAAAATAAAAATAAAAATTTTTAGAGTAAAACTAAACTCATATTTTCTATAAAATTTTATTTTTTGGAAAACTATTTTCCCATATACTTGTGGATTTTATAATGTTAATAGAATTTAATCTATTTTTTAATCGTAATAATCAATATTATCTAATAGTGTTAACATAAAATTTTAATAATATGATTAATAACTACAGTAAATATTAATATTCAAGATAATAGAAAAATAAGATAATTTATGGTAAATATATAGTGTGACAAAAAAGAGAGAATCAAATTAACTCTAATAGTAAAAATATTTAAATTTATTTTTAATTTTAATTTTCAATATATTTATTTATTATTATTTTTATTTACAAATTTTTATGTAATTAGTTCATAATTAATTTTAATACGATAAATAACAAATACTATTTTTGGTTAATGTTAAAATTCAATTCAGTAATCTATTTTGAAGAATTAATTTATTTTTGAAATAAGAAATATTTTAATAAAATATTATTATTAAAGGACTTTTATTAATTATAAAAGATCATATAAATTTTATGTAGCCAAATTTATTTTTTATTAGGGTTTGAAAACTATTTTTATCAAACCCTGTCAATTTTCAATAAATTTGGGATTTTTTAAAAGTTAAAATTCACAAATTTATAAAATTATTAAGATAAAATTAATATTATATTTATAATTAGGATGTCAAAAGTATTCCATGGTGATTTTTTCATTATTTTTTGAGATAGTTGAATATTGGGGTAAAAGTTAAATACTATATAAATATATAATTTGTTTTTATGACATCATAACAACAAAATATTGATTTAATAAAATGTAATAATGGGTATATTCGGCCAATATATGTTTTAAATTTTAAATAACGTGATTTTACATTTGGTTGGTTAATTTTTTAATACCTTACTTGACCCTCCAAGACATGTAAAATATTTTAAGATATAAAATTCATTTATTTGAAAGTGTGATTCACAACCTCATATAAAAGGGAAATATTTCATTATGTTCGCTTCTTTCCCATATAATATATTTTTTACCCTCTCCATTTCTAGAAAACATGGGTAAAACCCATGGGTTGGTTTGTGGTTTTGATTATTTAAGTATGTAGTGTCCAAAACCTAACAAATAAATAATTCCCCTTCCGTTCCAATATTAAAACATACAATCACCCATTACACATTACTAAAATCATTTATAGTTATACCATATGATTCCCAATACTACTTTTTGTCCTCCCATGGTTCCCCAAGATCCCAAGAAGCCTCTCCCAATCCTTTGGGATCAGACATCCAAGAAAGGGATATGTTCTTTCCTCTCTTCATTTCAATTGAATATCCTTGATTGAAATTAGACTTTTTAATGTCAATTGGATATATTTTAATAATTTTGTAATCAACTAAATACTGACTATTTGATGTTATTTCTATGAAGGATCATTTATCCTTCCCCATTTGGAACCATACATATGTTGTAACTAAGCCGAAATTTCGTAAATGATTTCTCTCTTCTCATTTCATTTCATGCTACAATTTTTTATTAGGGTTATTTAGTTCTAATTTATATGTTGGGTTATGATGTTACATGACCCTCACATTTTACATTTTATGTATGGATGATTATACATTCCTCTCACTCTCATCAATCCCCCATATGATTCTTTAAGCACACCCGTTACTATGCCAAAATTTGCTAAGGGATCTTCCACCCTCTGATTTTATCAAGCATTCTTTTCATGTTATGTACTTTAATTTATTTTATTCAAATTTTAGGGTGTGTTATTTAATATACTCCTTAATACCATTTTGATTTTTAAATTATTATTTCCCTTTTAACTCTCATTTATCCATTTTATGATCCCTAATGTACAACCTTTACTGTACTAAAAATTTTAAATGGTTTCCTTCATTTTTCATTTTTATCCATGTTTATTTATATTATTAAACACATTTATTTTAAATTAAAATATATTTTGTGTGTTTTATAAAATCTCACATAAAACCCTTATTTTGTTTATATGATGGGAAATATCTTTATCTCTGATTAATCCCTCCAATTTATACCTATTACGATGCCAATATTTCTTAAATTATATTCCATTTCTCATATTTTGTCATGATTACCTATTATGTTACACTTTATATTTCCAAATACCTATATTAAGACATGTATTTATATTAACCCTTTACTTTCCATTCCATTTATATATTATGGGAGTCCCCTTTCACAATCATCAACCATTTTTTATGAATTTTTATGTCACGTCATTCGGCTGTCGAAACTACATCGCGATTGTGCATGCCAAAATCGCCAAGTATTGAATACAATGACCATTTATCTATCAATGTTATTAACTTTTATGTATATATACATATTTATTATAGACATTCCTACATTTATTACTCATTCCATTATCATGAATTAATTTATGATTTTTAATGAATCCGTATTATATGATCTATGTGGCACACTTATGTAAGAGATTGAAATGTTTATGAAGAGTGCACCTTGATATCACTCAAATGCCTTGTGTAATGTTTTGTATCATGATACACTATGTGTAGTGAGGGTTTATGCATTATAATTCATTTTCAATGGGTTTTACTCTTGCTAATCCACATTCAATGTTCCTTGTCTCATGATAATATCATGTTGTATATTGTTGCCACATTTTTTTTGTGTGATAGTCATGCAATATCATGCCTTTATGTTCATGATTCTCTTATTCTCCATCGATATTCCTATTTACAAACAAGTTTTATATCCATTATGTAATGCCTTTTTAAATCTCTTAGTGGGCTTTACAGCTCACCCCTTTCTTATGTGTGTCCTCAGGTTATCCCTTGTGGTGTTAACTATGAAGGAAAGAGTTGGTCAAGTCAATGAAGATTGAAATAAATATATTTTATTTTCATGATTTAAGTAGTTATGTAATGTTCTTAATTCGCAAGACACTAGACCTCACGATCCCTAGAGTTGTATTAAGTGTAATATTATGTAATAAATCATGTTTACATGTGTAATAAAGAGCATTGTTTTTATAACTATGATGTGTATAAATAAATTCAATACCCAAAACATAAAAATATTTTACCTTTCATTTACATCTATATTATATAATTTATCTCATGATGTCGCATAACAAACATTTGGATACCTTGATCACATATCCACCTAACACATACTATTAACCTAAATTATTATAAACACTAATTAAAAAAACATATTTAGATAATGTTAAAAAAATATTATCCTTCAAAAATATAATATAAAATCAATTTTATTCTATAAATTTTATAAACATCATCAACGATACCCTATTTCTCTTTTTCACTAAATAAATATGAAATTTCAAGGACACCAAAATTATCAAAATTACATAATCAATTAATATAATATAATTATCCCACCTATAACTCATTAACTAAAAATGATGCTCATATTATGGATCTTATTTCGCTTAATTTCATGATAACCAAAAATATCACTATATTATTTCTTATCATTTATTTGTTTTTGTTACAATTTAACATTTTTTCCATTTAGTAAATAAAAAAATAATACATAACAATCCTTATATGTTACAAAATTCTTATAACCATAACATAATTGGTATAAAACCTATAAAAAATATTTTATAAATACCAATACATGAACAATTGAATCGAAAATCATTAATGATTTACATTACTTTATCCTTCAATAGTCAAGGAGTTAACCTTTGGATTAGGTAAATGACTCAGATGAATTCCATATTCTCCAAAAAATACTTAATAAACTATAAAGAGTATGTTAGGATGACCTTAATAACCCTATATCAAACTCTTCGTTTTCCCTAAAAATCACATTATATATAATTATATTTTCCAAATATAAATGTTTTTCTTATTACAATGAAAAATGTCATCGAGTTCTTCATCCCACAAACTTGAGATATAAAGAACTGAATATTATTACCTCCATGTACTTCAGGAATCTCCATTATTATCATATTGCATCTATATGGATACTCTAACATGTTGAGATTTTTAATCATATAACAAGATAGTTTTTTTGGAATTAAAAATTTATTCCATTCCCATCGTATTTAATTTGGTTTCTCATGAGAAAAGTCATTCCATGGTCCAACACATTTAGAGTTAACATGGAAACCATTTTTTCTTATAATTCATTGAAATAAAATTTATTTTTATCATGAAAAATAATCTTAATGGGGAAAAAATAACCATGAATATAATTTATATAATTTCTAAATCCGGGAAAAATATTTTAAATATAATTGATCATATTTTTATCCTAAGACATTCATGGTAATTATCAACTCAAATAATTCTTAAAGGTTCATAAATAAAGTAGGATTTAACGAAAAATATTCCCTTGGGAGAGTAAAAATATGTGAAAAGTATAGATTCATTTTACATGAACATGAATGATATTATAGATATATTATACCAACAAATTTAAGGTTAATTAACCCTAGAAATATCTATTCTAAAACAACATTCACATGTTATATCCTTAAATGTATGTGTTTCTAAGAATAACCATATAATCTCTAATTAACCAAGACATTAAGATGATATAATACACATAGATTATCCCAAATTACAATCATAGGGATATGTTATCAAATTTATATTATCATAAATATAGTTCCCATATATTCTATTAAACATCCTTTAATACAAAATGTAACAACCACTAATTTAGTAACCCATAACCAGATTGTATTTTATTACATTGGAATAAGATAAAAGTGATATAATCTTGAAATAGTGACTGTACATGTATTTTCAATGTATGATATAGAAATTACCACAAATTTTACATTTGGAGGAAAACAAATAACATTATAAAGTTAAATATTATGGACCCTTGAACTCATTCAATTAATCATTATTTATAAACATGGGAAAGGAAAAAAATAAGTGAAATCCAAAACGCTTATTATGGGTAACATACTATAAAAATTAACCAGACTATATATGTCATATTATATATAGAATGGTAAATAACCTAGAATATATCTATGTTAATAAATAGCCTTAGAATTAAATGAATCTATAGATAATAAGAAAGTGATAATGTCATGGATAATAATAACAGAGTTCTCAATGAATGAAATGAAAAATATTGGGATTCATAATGCCAAATGTAGTTATATCATTAACTTCATGACATTATTCCATGATATTTTAATGTATGATGATAAATAAAAAAACCCCATTTAATATGGCTAGATAACTAGTTTTTCTGAAGAAACATATTGATGCATTGAATGTATTTCTATAACAATGTCCCACCCATCATTACATGTACAATGAATTCCTCATATATTTCTTTATAAGATATATTCATAAAAGTTTTTTTATCAAAAATATTTTTATTAATTGGTGAATATATAATATTATTTTCTTCACATCTAATCAAATTTATTTTATAGTCAAACACATTATAAAGAAATTGTTTCAAGTTTAGGAAATAAGAATATTCAAGATAAAGATAATATGGATATATGAATGTAATTTATTTCAAAATGAATTACGGTCACATCATTATAAAGTATTAAAGATAAATTAATTTACCTTAAAATTTAAAATATATCAATTTATTAGAAATATTGGTTGTTTAATAAGTTAAGATATTTTTTTGAATAAATAGAAAATGAAGTTAAAAAAAATCGTCAAATGTTATTATTTAAAACCCATTGAAAACATATAGAAGTTAAATTTTGAAGAAAAGTTTATTTATGGTAAATTCCTAAATTCCATGTACATTATAAAGAAAAATTATTATAAATTTTTGTATAAAAATTCAAAATGACCCTTCTGAAAAAACATTATACATATTACTTTCTAAATAATTAAAAACACTTTTATAAAAAAATTTCCTTAATAAATAATTTTGGTAGATAAAATGTACTATTATAAATTAATTTTGATAAATATATATTTAGATAAAAAATATTCTTGATCAAAAAAAGACATAAGATCATCTTTTCTATTTTTTTATATTCTATCAACTGAAAAAGATTAGAAAATTAGAAATTAAATATGGGAAATACTTATATATTTATATCATGAGATAATATATGTTGTTCATTTAGGAATGATTATTTTATCTCTTCAACAAAAATAAGAGATATAACAAAAATGGATAATTCAAAATAAATAATTAATTATTTGATAAATTCGAAATTTTAACCCCCAGAAATAATAATCCTGAATTGAAAAATTACCATTAAGATTATATATACATTTATTTTAAATAAATTAACTTTTACATATATAAACCACATAAAAATAGTATTGTATCAATTCTGTATCAACAGAGTTGAATTTTGGATAACATACATTATAATGACCAAAACATAAATGTGGTAATTAATCGATGAATTAATTATTTGTAAAAAATAAAAATCCCTAGAATAAAATTGTAAATATAAAAAATAATTATCAAACTTCATTCCACATATTCTATTGGAATAACACATTCAACACAGAATAAATATAACACAATAAAAATAAATTGAGGGATTAAAACTTTTATATCACTCTTTTCATAAGATGAATGTTCTTTAACCTCTTATATATATATATATATATGAATTTATGATACATTTTTATAACATATTTGTCTTCATATGTAAAATACCATATATGATGATTTTATAAAAACATATCACATCATTCATTAACAATGTTACATTATTGACATTCCTTTTGGTGTTAATTGTATAATATTCTCATTAATGTTTTTTCACTGGAGTGCTTGTTA
This sequence comes from Viscum album, assembly GCA_963277665.1. Lineage (NCBI taxonomy): Eukaryota > Viridiplantae > Streptophyta > Magnoliopsida > Santalales > Viscaceae > Viscum > Viscum album. The sequence goes on along the minus strand of OY728132.1, from coordinate 1,736,567,370 downwards.
TTTTTAATCGGTTATAATACCATTATATGAAATGGTAAAAATTATATAAAAATTATATTTATTCATGATATATATTATTATAACCTACCTTTTATTTTGAACATGTAAAATGAAGCATAATAATTTGTAGAGATGGTAAACCATACGTACGACTGCGCGATGTTATCAATTCATTAATGAGGGAAATTTTATTGACATATAAATATTAGTTTCACATAAGAAATAATATATAAATTTGATTATATATATTCATAGGTTCTATATTTATTACAATCACTATGATTCAGTGATGGAATAAAATTACATCATTTCATGAGTTGGTTGTGTACTTTACCCACAAGAGATTATTTTAATTACCTTTTATAGAAATAAATATGGATAAATAATATACCATTATCATCATAAAAAATATTAATTTGTCATATATTTTTATTATTATGTTTTACTTCAGAAGACATAATTGATGGTAGTAAAATATGGCGTAAAAAAGAAAAATCATCATTTAGAAGATTACCTTCAATAAGAGAACCTCCTTTGAATCTATTCTAGTAAACCATTCAGTTCGTCCACTAGAAACACTGGATACCATAAAACATGGATTATGATGTTTTGAACATATATTGAATGTTAATGGTTGTTCTAAATGGATCATGCAGTGTGAATAATTATGCGGATAACGTTTCTGTTTATAAGTAAGGTGAAGGGATCAACATTAATTTTTCATTGTTTATAAAAATTATTAAATAACATTCAACGAATAATGGGACCAAAATGAGTCTAATTCGTAGTATATAATTTTAATTAATATATAAAATAATCCAACATGGTTTAATAAATTTGTATTTTTATTTATCATTAGTATTTTTTATCCTATTCATTAAGAATATATAACCTTAACTCTGGTAAAATATTATTTAATGTTAACTGGTAATAATTTTTCTTATAAGTTCCCAATTATTTTAAAAATGTACATGATAAGGCATCATCGATAATATTTTTCCACCATTCCCTATAATATTATTTTATGACTTTTGAATGATTTAATATAATATTTTTCAAATAAACTATAGTTATTCTTATTTTGAAACAAATTAATTAATATTTCATTAATAAAACCATGAAAAAGATGAAATTTGAACATAATCCTTTTTTTCAACCCTAATATTATAAATTAATCTATAGAATTCATGTAACATAATAATTCATCAAAAAATTTATGTTAAACATAGTTAAAATTATATATATTATTTTTTTATTACATGAACATATACTTCATCAATATAGTATTATAATTGATTGTAAATATAACATTACTAAAAAGTGAAAATAAATTTTCAATTCAAAAATAAATTATTTATTATAAAAATATAATTTTATATTCACAAATTTCATATTGAAGATAAATATACCATTAATAAAAATTAAAAATAAGTTATCATTTAAAAAATAAATTATTTATATTCAAAGCATAATTTTATATCCAGAAATTTCATATTTGAATCCCTAAGTGAAAAAATATTAGCAATAAAAATCAAGAGAATTATATTTTTTAATTTTCATTACGTAAATGACATAAATCCTATTATCAAGGGAAAATTAAACCAGAATTCCATATATTAAAATTTTAAAAAAATGTTCAGTTTACACCCACACAATGAAATTATCTATTTTTTTAGGGGATCATGAGACATCATCTGATTGTTTTAACCATATTTTAACTATTATACACTTACCATGTGGACAAATATTTACAATGGTTAGCAATATAAATTTCAAAAAAGAAAAGTGACCTATTGACAAAATTTGATCATCAACAAAAAAAAAATTGGGATCTGTTTTTCAATATTATATCTCCATAAGTTGAATAAATAAAATTTATAATAAATGGATAGAACAATATGAAAAATTATTTTTAAAAAAAATTATCACTAAATTTTACAATATTTCAAATTATTGAATATTATTGTTTATAATGGAATTAATTATAATATTAAATATAAGGTGTACATTTCTAACATCAATACACAATAGAAAATTTAATGGAAGATTTTATTTACACGACTTAATGAAAATATGAGACTATTTTTAGGATTTTTATTTTTCATAATCCTCTTAAAACATAATCTTTTAAAAAAACAAAAAAAATTCACCATAAGAAAACATGTTTATGAAAACTTCAAAATTTAGGTGCATTTAATAAAATATAATTTCTAGATTTTGATGAAAATAATTATATATTTTATTCATAACTAAAATAGGTTTTTTAGTAAAATGTAATTTTGAAGCAATAAACAACATTACTAAAAATTGAGTTCTTATATTATAAGAATTAATTAATGAATTTGAATTGACAATGACTATTATATGTATATTACAATGGGAAGCTACTCATATTAATCCCACCAATTCCACATCTACATTATAATTTTCATATTTATATATATATATATATTTTTTTTTATAAAATATAAAAATTCTTTTAAAGGATGATGATTCATGTAAAGAAAATAATTGAGGTATTTATTATTTTAAACTAATTTTTTTTATTTATCCAAAAAAATTAGATGAACATAATATTCTCTTAGTAATAATATTTTATATATTTTAAAATAACTTTATCTCAATATAGTATCATATAGATGTATAATAAAACGTCATTTTAAATTAGGAGGTGGTAATGATATAAGTTTCTTAAAATGAAACACAATCATTTTAAAAATGGGGAACATTTGTTTATTGTTAAATTATATTCATAGAATAGAAATATAATTTCCAAGGACTAATAGAGGGTATTATTTTCAAAAACGTTCACATATACTATCCATATGGTTTTATAAATTTCGAAGGGTTGTAAAAGGCCCATGAAGTGAAAAATTGTTAAGGGCTCAAAGCCACAAATGAACCCCATCATCAATATAGAAAAAACTATTTGTGATTAATTTTTCTATATAGTGTCTCTACATAGTTCCTCCATATAGAACCATTAAAAAATATAAATAATTCTTAAGGTGAGGGTGACATTTCATCCCTATGAAAATGAATGTTTCCTATGTAGAGTGAGTTGTTCTTTTGAGGACACCGCTAATGAAAATATCATATATTGGGTGACTCTGATTTCTGTGACCCTTAAAATTAAATATTTCATTAAAAGGATGTAGAATAATATTCATCACCACCATAATTTATATTATAATTTATGGGGAGAGGCGTAACTTCCACCCCCCCCCCCAAATGTAGTTTTTTGGTGAGGCATGCTCTTTAAGCCTCCCTCACAGAAAAATCTTTCATGGGAAGTGGATATTTATTTTTATGGTTATCCAAAGAGAATGATTATATTTGTACCCCTAAATAATCCCACATTTGGATGGATTAATAGATGGATAGTAGTAGATATGTATGAGAGATCGAGAGAGAGACTGTTAAAGAAATCATTTTTTATAGGTAACCAATTACCCAATATATACCAAAATATGGAAATATAATCTATTTCATACATATATCTTTATGTAAAATCTATTATGGAAATCTATCATCATATATAATCCTTTTCATATAGTCATATGTATAAAGAAATGATTTATGGACAGTAATTCACATAACACTATCCATTGTGAACTACTATCCCTTACTGTATTTTCCTACATTTGGTCCCTTCTGGAACTATACTAATTTAGATGGAGTCCTTATACATAGAATGTGTGAGTTTATTAGACCTTTTGTGAATTATACTAATTACGATGGAATACTTCCATGTATCATTTGGCCTTACACCATCCCCTCTGCAAACTATCCAAATAACTATTCTTGTCAACAACTCCTATGAAGCGCTAGGTTCGACAGATGAACCTTCACATTGTAACATTTTATGTCCTCTTCCAAAACCTCCATATATGTATGATCAGACTATGGGACACATCAATGTGTCTCCTCCATTACACATTTCAACTGTATACACGTTCTTATTTGTAACCTTCATATCTTGTGGGGTCCATGGATTTATATTTATCATACATTATTGAGGTATTGAGGATCTCTAACATGGAAGTAGATACATGGACCGCCCCATTATAGATGGTGTGGAAAAAACTTCCATCCCCCTTTAATAAGGTTTTTTCAATATCCTTATCACATCCCCTTTAAAATTATGAAAATGGAATCCCTCCCATAGTAAGCCCCTAGTCCTTCTTTCAGACCTATCCATATGGGTTGATAATTCCCAATACTCATTGTGAAAATAGGAAAAGGAATGGGAGTTGAATCCCTCTATCTCCCTCTTATAACCTTATCGTGGTTATCATATCAAGAGATGATACAAGAACATCAATTGCTTTTATCTCTCCTATATCCTCGGCCTCATCCACCAATGGATGAAGAAGATTGTGTTGATTGTTAGATCACTTTGTTCCTGTTTTATTCACAATAAATCGTGACTCACAAGGGCATATATTCTTAAGGTGATCATATCATCATCATGATTAAAATTACAATTCCCCCCATTAGTGTATGCCCCATATCATAGAACTCTATGGGTTATGATTCCCATCCAAATGGGATACATAGGAAGCCACCATCAGTTCCAAACCAAGCACCCCAAATTACCCATAATAATCACTAGTTCGTATTCCAAATATGCTTACACCAATCCATGGTTAATACATCCCTCGAAAGTTTCATTGGATTCCTCCATATATGTAATCAAATACATTCTGAACTACATGGAATTTGATTCTAATTTAAATGGTATAAAAAAATCCTCCATGTGGTGAAAACATGACCCCTAAAAGACACTGTAATTTTCAATGGGTCATATTTCCAATTGGTTAAAACCCTTCCTATGAGATTACATACCTTCTAGGTTTCATGGGCGGATTCCGCATATGCCCCAAACAATCCCTTGACTATGATCCTTTCTCCTATATGTCCTTGGATCTTGACATAAAAATACAAGGTTTGGTTATTACAAAATTTCCTTATGAGGTATTATATTACCTATTATGGGGCACCAAACTACATGGGTTCTGAATCCTATCAGAAGGATATATAGTAATCCCACCTCATGGGTTTGATCTGAATATGAAAATAGTTATTGTCTTTTAGCATGTTGATAAATTCTAGTGTCCCCAATACATATATTATAACCATCATCATAACAATAAATAAAATAAGAATATATAATCACCCTAAAAATTGTAAAATCGATTGAGAACCATGGGTACGTGAATATATGTCAATTGATTAAGAACCCCAAATTCATACTTAATATTATGAAATAAACACACAAAAATAATTTATTGTCAATCTAGGGAGACCTGATCCATAATCGCGATTTAACAAAATATTCACGAATGTGTCTTAAATTTATAATAGACTCAAGGTGGAGGAAATAATTACCCCCAAAATTGTGTGATGATCCTGACCTCCAATATTGTCAACCAATATATTTTTTAACATTTTCTTGGAGAAGTTATAGTCTTTTCCTGTCATTGGAAAGTAGGTCTACAAGAACTCAAAACAAGTAGGTGTAAAAAATCTATCAGAAAATGAGAGTGATTGAGATCTCGGTAATGATAATGTTAATCAACATAAAAACATAAAAATGTAATTTCTAAAAAGATTATCAATTCATCAGAAATTATTGTGAAAGGATAAATATTTTATTTCATTATAGAATACATAATTCTAAAATATTTTTATAGTACCATTATATAAAATGATAACATATACTTTCTCGATTTCATTCCATTTCATATGAAAAATATTGTCATTTGGTTGTGATTCCATGAAATAAAACGTCATCCCTTTTTCTATATATTAAATATTCAAGGTCAATTATTATTCCTAATAGAACATAAATCACTTTTAATAATTCACAATATTCACAAATAATAAAAATTCATTCCTTCATTCATTAAATATTTACAAAAAAAAAATGTTTACTAAAAGTTGTCTAATTTTGGTAAATATGAAACATTATTTTCAAAATCCACAATACTAAACCCTATTTTTCAACATAATCAACTCCATTATTAGTTAATATAAAAAATATTCCAAAAAAATCTAACAAAATTAAAAATCCTAAAAAATAATATATTTTTTAATAAAATTTATCCAAAAAAAAAAATTTATTTCAATGTATCACTTATAGAATATGTGAATACTTTGATCATATAATCTCTCAAAAAAAACTAATAACCTAAATCACCACGAAGCCTCAATGAAAGTATATAATCCTAAAAAAATTAACATTATCCATATTCATCAAATAAAATCATAAATTATCAAATATATTCTATAAATTCAACAAAAATCCTCAATGATTAAAAAATATTTCATAAAACAACTAACCAATATCAATGTTGCCAATAATATCCAACACACTGCATCAATATAAATTGTCTCCTTATCCAAATGCAACATTATTAAATCAAAATTAGGAACATATTAAAGGCCATATTTCATTTAATCGTGGCTTTTTTAAAAACCTATTAAAAATAAATCACATTTCTTAGTTATAGGTACCATTATACATTTTACATCAAATAAATAAGTAAAAACTATTTTGGAACATTCTATAGATGTTTTATCATTCAAATGACTATAATATCATAGGTTTAACACGAGTAAACATCATTCTTGAATCATAATACTTCTAATGTACGATATATTCACTTCAATAATTGGAATAGTATATATCCTTTATTTATCTAAGAGATAACACTAATATTATGGAATTTACATAGATAACACACTGATTCTGCTCATAGAATATATTTTCCTACATATATTACATTATATTAAAATTTGAATCACTTCATTGAACTATGGATTTATCATAAACAATTTCTTTCTCTATATCCTCCATTTCCAAAAAAAATATCTATTTATACCTTTAAGGCATTTCCCCAATGAATTCTTCCCACATACTTGACATATAGGCAAAATAATTTACTTCCCTTCATTGTATTCATGAAACTCAATTTTTCCCTTTTTATGTGTGTAAGGAAACTCACCATTGATTATAGTATTAATATAAAAAAAGAGAACTAATTAGGAATAATTACATGGTCTCTCCTTCAAACTCCAGTTTCATCTATAATCTCATGATGAAATTCATTCCAATGTCTATCAAATTTATCATTAATGTGGTTCCTTATAATTATATATATTTACCTAAACCCAAAGAAATATTAGGAGAAACAATAATCATAATTTGAAACCACATAATCATAGAATCAATATACATTATGACTAAATTACAACTCATTATTTTCAATATATAAAAATTTAGTTTTATCTATAGATATTAATAGTGAATATACATTCAAGTCCATAATAATGATTCGATACATAAAATATTATTTATCCCAAGAAAATATCATAACAGTGTTAAATGAGGTGTGTAGTAAGGGAACATTCACCTTATACCATAATGACAGTTGATATATACTCAACCTACTCATTTCAGTGTTATTTCCCTTATATTCATATATTCCCAAACCATTTCTCCTTTTCGTTTCAATAAATTTATGTGTTTCTATAAAAAATCATATATTCCCCCCTTATAAAAACATTAAAATTATGTATTATAAATTTACATTTTTTCATAGTCTTTCATAGGATTATGTTCCCTAGTCTATATTTTTCTACATATAATTCCAATGGATTATAAAAAAACCCCTATAATAATAATTGTAAACACCTAAAGTAGAATAAACTACTATTGGTGTATAAATTATAAAATTGTAATTAGATACAAAAAATATCATTATGAGAGACCAATTAGTTTAGTTTTCTTGATGAACAAGATACTCACATGGTTCCCATTTGTCATTGGAATTAAAATAAAAAATCACAATCGAAGAAAATATTCTACCACCATGAACTCATACATGGATTCCATCTTTATCTCATTGGAAAAGTATACAAATTATGTTATGATAAAATACTATATATGGTTTACATACCATAAAAAATATAATTTAAAAATATAAATATAAAATATTTCATAGTAAATAATTGAAAACACATTCTATATAATAAATATTTTGATCCAAAATACATCAATGGATATTATAAGAAAAAATTTCTTTGATAAAAAAATATTCTAAATAGAGGAAATGAATAATATTTTTTTCAAGATCTTAAACAATGTTATATATTTATTATTAAGGTTAAATGCCATGATTGTGTAATATTTTTGTAGACATACAACAAATTAACTTTTAATAAATCTAGTAAACATATTCATCTCATGAGACTTGTTTATCAATTGAGAGGATGTATATAATTGTGTCATACCCATAACTACATGTCCAATGCATTAATTATTTATTTAATAGTCAATTAAATTGATAAATATCATTACTTATCAAGAAGTGTTCGTATTGTTTAAAGAATACAAAATATAAATTTATTTTCATTAAATGAAACAATATTAATAGAAAAACAAACAACAAAATGGTATATATATTACAAAATAATCATTTAAATGATACAATTAATATAGATATTTAAGAGATATGTAATTCTCACTAAAAAGTTTTCATAAGAAAGTGAATGTGTAAAGGGATGATAATGAAAAGAAAACAACTAAGAGATAATTTCTTATGAAATATAGGTTTTATATTTAATTTATATATTTCGTAGAGTAAACAAAAATGGAATATAAATATAAAAATAAAAATTCATTAAAGTGTTTTATTTGTAAAACCATTGAAAACAATTATGAGAAGATAAATCTCATAAAATAGTTAGGATAATGGGAGAGTCAATTAAGGCTTAATATGTTAAAAATAAACATAAAATTTCTATATTTATAATTAAAACATGAAATAACCTATAAAGACCTAGATTTTCCATTTAATTTTATTTTTAATTCTATGGTATTATTTTGGGACCGTTAAATCTGACACCGCATGATTCCGAGGTCGGATGTGCCTAGAATGATCCATCAAGGTTTGATTAAGATTTAATTAGTGCATATAAGCAGTTTTCCTAAAAATGCGGAATAAATATTAAACAGTTTCCCAAATCAGAAATATGAGGACATCATTGCGTTCAGGATGGCAGGTTTACCTTAAGGGAGACATATGTTTAGTCGGAAAATGCCTCCGGTGGGAAAACCCAAAAATGGAATAACTGTAAATAAAATAATTAAATAAAATAATTTTACTTTTAAAAATCTTATTACTCATGAACAGGGACTCGAATTGAATATCTTAGACCACCGCTGAACTTGTGAGGGTATGATTTGCTTATAGTGATACCATCATTTGCTGAAGCAGGCCACCAGCGATTGTTAGTTTTTGACCGTAAATAAAATAATTAATGGAAAATTATTTTATTGTAAAATCCATAACATCTAAATGGTATTTCAGATAGATAATTTGAGATTACATTTGAGTTGGTTGGGAAGTTTTCCATTATTCAGAGCCTATCCTCGACCTGTGTGGGTTGAGGGTGAATGTTTATAATTTTCTAAACTATTTTTAGGTATGTTCAGTAAACATGCGAGCGACATCTTCTAACTGCTGAACTAGTTATCGAATTTAAAATTTGATGGCGCCATGAAATCCACATCACCGTTATTCTTTTACGTATGGCTTCACATTGAGTGTAGTAGGCCTGGATAAAAATTTATGTTTTGGGACTTTTTAAAGAATATTAAAAATAAAAAAGTAACTTTTTATTTCCTTTCATTCCCTCCAACGAACAAATGGCAATGTGGGACCAGTGGTGTGTTTAGCTAATAAATGGCATGAACTACCAAACACAAGTAACAAAATTGTTGAGGAATAATGAAGGATCCAAATTTATAATCCCCATTAATTATCAACGTCGTTACTTACCCTCCCCCACTCCTATTAATATAGAGCTTGGGGAGAGGTATCGACACTGCTTCACCAAACAACAATGTGCTGACAAATTAGAGAGATGACAAATCCTTGGAAGATGGATCCATTTCTGGAGAGTGGTGAAGAGAGACACTGAAGCCTCGAACCGAAGATCGACATTCAAAAGATGTCATTGGAGGCTAGTTGCGGGGACAATGAACACTGAACCACTTCCTCAACCGCGAGCATTTCTCCATATTTCTGGACGTGGGGGATTGATCCTTGTTTAAATTCATGTGAATTTATTGAACCCTTTAATCCACTCTCATGATTACGAGCTAAAATGGATGGCATGGGTCTAACAAACCCATATTGAACCCTCCGCTACTTCGCTACCCTTAAGCCCTCCATGGATGACCGCCAGCGCGACGACACCAACCGAGTATAAAGGAAGCACCGTGTTGATGCACACTGCAAGAGGAGGCTATGACACTTAACCATGGTGTTCATCAGAGTGGCTGGCACCGGCCGGCTGCGTAGAAGTTGTGGTGCACCGTCATGTGGCGCCAGTGAGCAAATGGTCATGACTCGTCAGCCGGGGCGGTCAGAAGAGGAAGTCGGCACATCGACCAGCCGAGGAAGGGGAGGTGGTGCAACCAACTCGCCCCCAAAAAGTGTGAAGGTAGGATGACCATCATGACACCAGTGAGAAGAGGCCCACGAATGATTTCATGGTGGATGCAGAAACCGTGCCTACCTGGCCGGCTCCATGGTGACCGGGTGGCGCCCACGTGGCACTGCCGTTTCACAAAGACGAATGACCTCTGGGCTGTTCGGGATACTGGGGGGAAACTCTCCCCCCATGCCAGCTCATGCGGACCATGGGATGGCCTGTTTTAGGTAAGCTGGACCTCAGCCCAGCCCAGACAGGGTCGGGCGAGGTTGGTCCGACCGTGTTGTACTGGGTCCGGGCCCAACTAGGCCCAAAAAGAGTTAAAGGGCCACATCATGAGAACCAGATGTCTGTTGGATGAACTGTCTATGGAGTTGGTGTCCTTGGATCAATAAATTCATTTTGGAATACTCCAAATTTGTTTTGTAGATAGTTGGAGTATGGCCGGGTTGGATCTAACATGAATCCAATCGGGCCCCTGTAACTAAAACGCTAATAACTCACATACCGGGTGTCCCATTGACGCACCGTCTATTGAGTTGGAAGCCTTACTAAATGATAGTCATTTAGGTTACTCCATTGTGGAGATTAGTTGTGGTTGAGGTTCTACCTATATCTCAATGTGAAGATTCTATAGAACTCTAGCGCACTATGTTTGAGAAATCCAGTGGCTTGCTATAACGCGAAGAAAAAACATCGATCTGCTGTGGGTCAACATATATCAGATTATGTGTGGGTCAGTGCTTAGAGAACCTATGTGGATAAGAGCAGAAAATTTTTTTGTTGGTCATATCCTGTGGGGGTTAGCGCTTAGTGATCCTTGGTGGGTCAGCGCATACTGATCCTGCGTTAGTAAGATCTTGTGTGGGTCAGCAGGGGTTAGTACCTATCTATCTTGTCTTGGTCAGCAGCAGTTCATCATAATAGAATATGACGATTTATCTTATGACATAACATCTTTACATCTGTACATAAGTTATACCTAATCTAAGATGAGTCTTTAACCTCCGTGGTGTTACATGTGTTGTAATTCTATCTTTGTGGTGTAACCTGTGTGGTGCTTCTATATTTGTGGTGTTACCTATGTGGTACTTCTATCATCATGGTGTTACCTGTGTGGTACATCAACCTTCATGGTGTTATCATTGTGGTGTTGTATGTGTGTGACTTCTACATTTGTGGAGTTATCATTGTGGTGATACTTGTGTGGTACTTCGATCTTCATGGTGTTACCTATGTGGTACATCAAACATCGCGGTGAAACCTTCATCGAGTCACCTTCCCGGTGTTACCTTCAAGATGTTATCTACGTGGTGTTACCTATGTGGTACTTCTATATTTGTGGTGTTGTCTATGTGGTACTTCTACCTTCATTGTGTTATCTTCATGGTGTTACCTGTGCGGTACTTCTATATTCGTGTATACATTTGTAGTGTAAACATTGTGGTAATATTCCCTCATGTATTGTATGGGTATGTCTTGATAACTTAGGTATATGTATGGGAATATACCAAAGTAGATTTGATGTCTATATCTTTTTTCTTTGACATTGAAGAATTGCTTTGTGGTATTTCTTTTGTGGAACTCTGGGAGAGATGTTAAGTCTCAAGGTCCCTACTGAGTATCATTATACTCACCCCTGTATGGGCTTTGCCTGCACCTTGTTGTGTCTCATGCAGACGACGAACATCACTGATCGAGAATGAGGGAGCCAGGACTGGACAATACTCATAGGGGGACCATTTGGCGTGATGTGACACAAGGACTACTAATTGTGAGATGTACCTACCCTTCATGTTTGATCCTTGAAGAATGATCCATGTGTTGTTTTGTACTTTTCTGTTGGGCTTGTTCTTTTATGTTGGGCTTGTCTTCTGGCCCCTTTACATTTAGCACACTTTTCCTACAGTAGTTTACTTCATGGTTTCTTCTTGTTGTGTTCTTGGACTATGTGTCTATTCAAGTTAAAAAGGATATTCCTTCCCGTTTTAGGGATATTCCTTTCTGGTGCTAGTCACCAGCCCTTGGCCTATTGAAGGTGGGTTTGGGGTAGTCCGGGCACAGGCCCCGAGGGATGGGTCATGACATATAGCATTAAATAAAAAGATTATAAATATTCCTTTCAAAACCATTAAAATGTAATATATAAAGTAAAATAACCTTAATCAATCATATTATTAAATGATAATTAACTTGGTATATTGTTTTCATAAATATGGACATGGATAAAAAATATACCTGATTAAAAAGAGAAATAGATAATACATTATTTAAAATGTTTAATTCCTTGATTCAAGATAAAAAAGAGGAAATATTCCATGAATATATTTAAAATCCTTAAAAAATTTATCAATATGAAAATAAGTGTAGTTTATATTGAAAAAATATTACATTCATGTTAAGGAAAAAAGAGAAATAAAAAAATTGATATTTAAAATATATTTTTTCCTCTTGGGTGTCTTTTAAATTAATCTATTTGATTTAGTAGATTTTAAATGAAACTTTATTCCTAAAGAATAAATAGGTATTAATGTTAAATTCCTTAAATGGTCTGTATACACGCCACATAATAATATATATGTTCATAATAATAAATATTTATTAGTGGGATAAATATATAGAAGAAATTCCTTATAATAATTATAAAATACATGTAATTATTTGTCATTGATGATATAATGTGTGAAAAATTTAAATCCTCATAAAAACTATAAATAGAATATAAAATAATGATAGATCATTCCACATATAATCATATCATTATATAGTCAATAGATAAGTAATATGATCAAATGAAAAGAGATTATGTTATAAGACCTAAAACCACATGCTTCTCCATGGTTGAAAATGATTAAACATATTATATAATGCATTTAAAATTGTAATTTATTTATACTGTAACAATATTAAAATTTATAATTTCATATATGATCATATTATAATACCTTATCATCCATTCATTGATAATATTTAATTATTTTCACTCTTTCAGGTAATATCTTCTTCTTTTTGTCATGTATATTTTTTAGATGTTCTATTTACTGAGAATAGGGTATAGTTCCACCATTAATAGAATTATATTAATGAAATAAATGTAATATTTATTAATTATTTATATTTTTAGAATATTAATTGAGTATTGGAAATAGAAAATGAATTGGATAAATTCATGGAGATGGTATGTCGTACGTACACACAATAAACCAATTTATTTTATTAATAGATGAAATGAAGATGAATGAGATGATATCTTAAATTATTTTAAAAAAATTATTTCATAATAATCATATATAATCGATGGATTCATCATTATTTCTATCCATGTGAGCAAGTTATATAAATTAATTTTCATTTTTATGAGATTACAGTTCACCATACACACGAGCTGTGATTTTTTTACTATTTGATAGAGAATAAAATGGATAAATAATATTATATAATATAATAAAAATCCTATATATTGGAGATACTGGGGAATTAATATTTTTATTTTTAAAAAAATTTAAATTTTTAAATGAAGAAGAAATAAATTGAAATGATTCCCTAAGATGATTACCTTCTTTGAAAGAATCACTAATTGGATTTATTGTTAATGAAATTAGTTTTAGAATTTAAGGAAGAACAACACCCATGGAATGTGAATAATGATTTTATAGAGATATTTATCTATGTATTATTTGATATTATTGAATATATATGTGTGTTGAATAATATGGAAGAGGATTCCATTTAAAATTAATTTGAGTCACTCAATTATAATTTTTCAATACTTTAAAATTTTATTGTGTCACATATATTGGAAATGGTTAAAAATAAATCATATAATATGGTGACAAGGATAAGGCCAATTTATGACCATGTAATATTCTTCATAAAAGTTTTTAGGTCATTTTAACACTTATATATTGCTTTACTTCCATAGTAAACCATGATTAACCACAAATATGGTAACACATCTTTCATTGTATTAAGGGTTATCATTTAGCATATACATTTAAAATTTTATCATAGATGTGAATGATATTAAAGTGCCCATGAAAAATATTTTTTTGAATATACTCATTTAATGAATCTATAATACGATATACGAATCATTAAATATTTTACGCCAAAATAATTTATCCAATTTTATTATTATTATTTTTAAATATATTTAATTTTTATTTATATTGCGTGAAAAAATATTGATTGAGAGTTGTTAAGGAATTTAATAAATAATACTTACAAAAAAATAAAAATAAAACACCATTATAAAAATTAATTAAATATATTCAAATCTTACATTTATATTCAATCATAATTTTATATTTATGTTAAGAGATAAGAGAAATTAAAATCAAGACAATGAAAATTTGGAATCTTCGTTACATAAAATAATATAAATGAATTTTTCAATGGAAAATAGAAACAATATTAAAAATATTATAAGTTATAAATGAATTTTTTAATACTCTTAATAAAAGAAATTATAATATTTTTTGGGTTCATTTGGTGACTATATCTCATTGTATAAAGACATTTTACCCATTTTACCCATATTGGGGGGTAAATGTTTATCACGGTTTATATTCATAATTTGAAGAAATACAATTGGACTATTTACAAAATATTATCCTCATATATCCAAATATATAAACCATTATTAATGATTCAATCTATATATTTTGAAAAATATAATTTTAACATAAATTTATAAAATTATAATAAAATTAGTTTTTAGTAAAAATTTCATTTTTAGCATTCAAAATATCTTCTACCAAAATCATGAGTATTTATGATATATATAAAATTAATAAAATTGTTAAAATTAAAATTTCTAAAATTTAAAATTGAATGATTCCAAACTAGATGTAAAAATTTATATTACTTAATTCTTGAGTACATTTGAGAATAATTGATAAATATTTATTTTTCACTATTCATTAAAAATCAATCAAATTACAAAAAACCAAAAATTGAACCCTAAATTAATTTTGATAAGAAAATATCAAACATTAGGGTAATTTTTTTGAATTATTTTTTTTAAAACATCAACTAATTAATTATAACTCTCGTTAATCTAATTTAATAAAAAAACATGTTTAAATAAAAATGAAATTTCTAAAACAAAAAGTCATCACCCAAAAATGATTTTTTATTTTTTATTTTATATAAAATAAATTGGTTTTGAATATAACCATTAAGAAATATATTGAGATTAATAATATATTAAACTATACTATATAGATGGTAGATATATAGAATGAATTAATGTTAATCAACTAACACATTTTAATGAATATTCGATGATATTAAAGTCATAAACATCTAAGGATTAAGATAATCCATTACTAACTAATAACTATATTATAAATTATTATAAATAAATATTATGTAAAAAGATATACATTAATAATGTTCATAAATATATTTTTATAATTCTTATGACTATCATAATTAATGTTAATTCATTATTATGGATTTCAATAGTTAATAAAATGAATACTTCACATTGTTGTTCTCTATGTTTGAGTTATATACCAAGTTCACAAAATATTTTATTTAGTGTGGTGTATATAAAACCCTATGAAATAATTTTTGTAATTTTATTCATGATTTTTAAGGGGCATAAAAATCTACTTAATATTTTCTTTTAATAGATTTTTTATTCCAGTATTACTGAAGTAGTATGAAACTTTTTCACCTCATTCGTAAAAAATTTGAGATTCAAGGCTCCACCATGAACATCATTATTTGATGTTAGGATTTTCCATAATTGGATTTTATTTTAGGATCCCTTATATTACTATTGTTCATATTGATAAATTTTTCTAATGTTACATTTCTATTCCTTGATTATTTGTTTCATATAAAATTATAACCTGATTACGAATAATTGTCATTCTTTTTAATGAATTTCCCCTCGTATATATAATATCTCTTATCTAAAATTTTATCCATCATTAGATAAAAATCGGAATTTTTATTATCTTAATGAATAATATTATTTACATATATTATTAATTATGTATAATTTTAAATAAACCTTTTATTTTTTTTTCATTTTCTATAATGGTGTTTTATATATAATATTTTTTTCATATTTAAAACTATATATTTTATCGTCAACTCCAAATTTTCATTCTAACTCATTTTTATCTATGAAATGATATCTTATTGTTTATTATCTTAAATTTAATTTCTAATATTATATAATATTAAAATATTAGGTATTACATTCTTGAAATTCACTCATAAAATTATCTTTATATTTTATTGTTCAAAATGTTTTATGATTTATCAATTAAATAATTCACTTCAATTTCCCATGATATACTTATATGATCTATTTCTCTCTATAGTTGTTGTTTATGAATCATTATAAAAATTGTTTTATTTTAAATTACATATTGGTGATTAAATTTTTATTGTATCATATTATATAATTATTGAATTTAATTATGTAATATTATTTGGAAATGATGGAAACCCTATATTTTTACATGGGTGTTTATTATATAATACTGGATTGGTTTCATGTGTGGAAAACATGTCTATAGATTATCATTATAGGATGGATTGAGTCTATCAAATCTAGGATATTGATTGGGATGGTTAAATATCTAAGAAAGGATGGGTTTACTAAAACCTTTTAATAAATTTGGACTGTTGATGCCCCAATATGGTTTGGTTGGTTTAATCCCTAAGAAAGGCCAGGTATGTTAAATACCTATGTTAAAATGGGTTTGTAAAATCCCTAAATAGTTTTTGGTTATTTAATTCCTTGTGATGATTTGTATATAGGAAACCCCTCCAATGTATTAGATAAATTTTCCAATCACATTATACAATGATGTGGTGTTTTGACCTAAATTCATGTAGCTATGGTTATAATGTTATTTTTTTCCTATAACAACATTTATACCAAATTTTTATTTAACATGATGATTTTATGATCCATGGAATATAATTATTTAATTTTTATAAAATTATTATGCTCCATGGTCTATTTTATGATATAAAAAATTAAACCACCTTTTATCTTGATTTATTAAAAAAATCACATCTTCCACCTTATTTTCAATATATTATTTTCTTAATCTCATGTATCTTATATGATTATGAAATAATACATGATGACATATAGTTATGTTTTCTCCTTAGTATTTGACCACACCTATTTATAGTATTTATTTTTCGAATGTAATGAATATGAGTATAAACAACGAGTTTCATAGTAGAGGATCTTGTATAATGTAATTATATAGATACATTAACAATACCATTTCAATATTGAAAATATCCAATGACCCTATACCATTTAGTCATGGAATGTTTGATTATTTTGACATCTCATAAAATATATATATGTTTTAACAATATCTAGGAGTGGCAATGATATTATTTACTAATTTTTTAGCACATGAATGAGGATTTTGGTTATGGGGTGAATTTTCTTGTAATAAATAAGTGTTTAGATATTTGGGGTATTAGTTTAGTTTTTCTATATTACAACGACACAACATTAACAAAAACTATATAAAAATTTATAAGAATAGGATAACATCCAAAATTATTGATAATATTGAGATTACACATTTACATCATAATGATGTGTCAATATACATGAAAGCATGTGTATCGAGGCTCATGAAAATATATTACTATTGATAATATCAATACAAAATTTATATTGTCCTTAATTTTATCATAAAATGATGAATAATAAATATTTATTACCATATTAGAAGTATGATACTCCTAGGGGACTTTTTTTATCTGTGAAATACTTATTACGAACCATTATATGAAATTATAATATATTTAGGATAAAGAACCTTTTAAAAAAATGTCCTTGGATAAAATAAGTTATACTGAAAGAGTTAATCATTATTCGAAAAATTCCATTAATAATCTAAATGTTCTATCATGATCCCATCCCCCAAAAGACATCCCACTTTTGATGATAATGAGAGAATAGAGATAATTACTCTCAATGAATTCCCCCATTAACTTATATATTGGAGAAAAGAGATGAGGTTATAACATACACAAGAATGGAATGTATTAGGATCTATTAGTGAGAAAGAAGATATAAGAGAGAAACATGCAATAAATCATTCCAACTAAAAAATAAATACTGATCCCAATACATTAATGTAATTTCATTAAATTAAACACTTACGTGAGAAAACATTAGGACCAAAACTATTACATCATTAGATAATTTGAATCCAAAACATCTCCTAAAATATATGTGTACTCGTAATGTCATTCCCAATCACCATGAACATCGTGCGAACCTAAAGAATAGTTTATGTATAATCAATATGATCCTCCCCAAAACCATTCGTGAGCATGATAAATAAATAATACTATAGACCATTGAAGAAAATATGGAGATAACTTATCACTTAATTAGGTTAACTATATTACCAGCCTCAACAATTATAACTCTCACCACATATCACGTAACTATGTTCATATAAAATGATATAAAAGGTAGCCAACTACCCCATCCCCAGTCATTTTTACTCTTCCCAAACAACACATGTCTTGGAAAATAACTACCTAGAAGTATGTTAAATCAATTAATCCATTGAAAAATAATTCTAACATGCATCTCGTGCATCCCATGTTTTCATCATCCCCTATCACATATACATACATTATATTAGTAGGTTCTATGTTCCTTCATAGCCACTATGTCATGTAGTATTCCTCAACTAATCACATCTCCAACATGAAATATCTATAATAATATATATGATATAATACCCAAAGATTCATTTTTGATAAATATCCAAAATCCATTAAAAACATTTACAGACATATGGGATAGGCAACCACTCTGAATACCAGCATATATTTCTACTTTGAGATGTGAGTGGGGAAAGAGGGCTGAGGTAGTCATACATTCATAGCTACCCTAGATGTTAGGGATACCACCATCATAGAACATAAAGATTATTAGTCACCCAACAAACAATTTTGGGGTATTTTATGATATGTAAATGCATACATGATGTAATATGGCCCAAATTCATACTATGAGCATAAACATTGTATTAATTCTATCTTAATTCATCATCACTTCAATCAATACTCTGCAAAATCTAAGGATTATAACTCATATAATAATAACATAATTTAGGAAAATTTTTATTTATTGAAATAATTCCATAAAAATAACACTATATTAAATCATTCAAACAACTGGTCACATATCATAAATAGTACATTACTATAACCACCAAAAAATTCAAATTCCTTCCATTCATAAGCATCCAATCCCATTATTTCTTAATATTATAATTCTCCAAAATTTCATAAATCCATTAAAGACACTTTTTTAAAATTCTATAATTATTCCATATTCCATAATTCCATGAACTCTATGTCTTATACCAAGATAACATAAAATAGATGCATAAAAAAAACAATATATTGCATCAAGTAATGGGGATTGTAATGTCAAAACAAAAAACCTACCCATACTACTTTTAAATATAAATATTTGACAATAAATTGTCCATTTTTCATTTATAAAAATGTTAAATTACAATAGAAACTTCTTTCATTGGTCGTGGTGTCCTCCACGACACCACCATGACTATGACTATTCATCCTTCAATACAGACATCATTTACTTTTCTATAATCTGTGGCCTCCACACACATATCCCATTGAGTATCAATAATTTGATTCACTCATCATGTATTATATCATGACTCAAATCTAGAGAAACACACATTCAAAAACCAACATGATTCTTCATGGAATGTAGGATATAACATGTTTTGTGTGTATTCTTCATATGATAGGTGGATCACTGGGCCTGAAATAGTTATCAAATTCAACAATCATATACTATGAACCATTTCATTAATAGACTCATTTATCATATGATACAATTTTATAAAAACAATGGAATCATCTATCAGAATAATTCATTTACATAAAAAATTATTTTAGGAATAACATAAAATTTCATCAAACTAGGGATGAAGATGTTAATTTAATATAGCTCTTTCTTATTTCTTCAGAAGAATACCAATTTTATTTATATCACAATATTTCTTTAGAAAATGGTAGAAATTATTCAAATAAACATGCATAGTATGTCATTATATTTCCATCATATTATATGAAAAATTAATTGAGTTAAACATGAATCATTAATTTATGGACTATGAAATATGACATGATATTTGTTTCTTAACAATTTTAAATATAAAATCATGTTAAACACATGAATAAAAAACACACAAAAATTTACAAACATAGATATCACATAATCACTTAAAACAAGTTGTAAATCGTTATCATGGTTGAAATTTATTTGACTATTATATCCAAAAATAGTTGATCATTATATTAATCCATTTTAATCTTATTAATGTAAATTCATTAGAACCTGAAATATATAAAGCATAATACTATTATAATTTCATATAAAATAGTACAAAATATTTTCAATCACTACTCTTGATGAGTAGGTCAAAATTCATCACGTAATAATATTAGATAATGTATTAACTACCAAAAAAAGTAAACCCACCAAGATAAATGAATGTTGGATGATATTTTCCATTCTGAAACTGATGTTAAGCCATACCCAACAACAACCAAAAGAGTGGTGTTTTAAACAATAAAAATAAAAAAATATGAAGAATGAAATGGATTGAAAGTGATTAAAATTTTTATTCTAATCGATATATATTAAAATATTAATAAAATAGTGCTTGAGATGATAAATAATTTATTCAGTTGAATGAAAGGGTTGTTCAATAAACACATCCCATTAGTAATTCTGTTGATGGATCATCCAAATGATTAAAAGAGAAATAACTACCTAGTATTGTTGAATCTATATAAAAATATATATTATATAATAGGATTATTTGGGGAAAGCTAATATAGGTGAATAATTAAATTTAAACTCATTCAAGTCCCTCCACTGACTGCTCGTTCATTTTAGTTTTCAAACCAGTCAATATATTTTTGGATTGATGGCCAGTTAATCCATTTAAAAATGATAAAAAATAACACCAAACATCTCTTCACAACATGATAATGGTACTAGTGGTCCTCTATCATTTCATCCCCATTAAATACACTATGATTTCTTTAACACATGAAACCTTTTTTCCTTATGCATTGACTAAAAAATGGATAAACAAGTTGTTTCAAAGATCCCATCTCTTATAAGAGGATTCTCAAGGAACCACTAATATAATCAAACCCTCACTATATGAATCCATTTACCAATTTCATATAGATATATGAAAAATGTAGAAAATACTCAACAAATTATCTTTACATTCCATAATTCTCCACATGGTGCACCAACACTGCACGACTATCCCAATATAACTTCTCCAAAACCAAATACTAAGGTGTGGTGACCCATTTAAATTAAAAAACCCTCTCACAAAACCAATACTATTATATGAACCCTTACCACATCTCCAGTCCTTGGGAATATAAAAAGGATATGTATGGAAGTTCTATAAAATTATATTAGATTCTACTTAAGAAATTTTCCTTCTCAATATTTTAATACCAAAAACATAGATTAGAAATTAAAAATTGGTCATTTAAATAGACACATTTAGATATACCTAAATATAATATACCAATCATATATGAAAAAAAATCTCCATTAGATAAACAATATGAAAAAATGAAACAAAAAAATAAAACCCACATACACTCTCTTCAGAATGATACCTCTCATGTAATTGAAACACCGCAACAGGTGATCAAGAAGAGATAATCCATCTACAAATTTAGAAAAATGTAAAAATGAAAAAAAAATCAAACATAACAATGCATCAATATATATCTTGAGACAATTATCTTGTAACAGTTTCTCACATCAAATTTATTTGTTATCCCTATTGTCATGCCTCTATAAGATAAGAATCAGGGTAATAAATTACCCCTGTAACACCTTATCATAGTTGTCTTAGTTTTCCACATGACATTCATCAGTTCTCATGTCCTTATAAATAGTGAAATTTCCCTAGTTTATGAAGTTAGATTTTATATTTTGAAAACAAAAAACATGAGATACATGAAATACATCTTTAATCATTCACTTCTATAGTATAAATTCTACCCAATATATAGCTCGAATATAGTCCAATACCTCTAAAGGATCATAAAAGCATATATAATTCTTTTTCCACAACTATACATGGGATTCCCATTATGATGAGTGACCATCCATGGAACACTACCTTTATCATTGATCTATATAGGCCTCAACCATTATTTTCTAGAGGAATCCTAAATATTATGCACAAACTCTCCTCTCATGAATAACCTAAATCATATCAGTTGTAATTTTCACTACTTATAGTATAAGAATTGTAAAATCTCCTACACCAGTGTATAATGATGGATAATGGATGATTAATCCAATAAATTTTCAAAAGGTCATATAAAAATGGTGGAGTGAAGATAATTATTTTACAAAAACACAATGAATAACAGGTTTCTCATCCATGGTCCTCCAAATTTCAAAACATAAGAACACAATATTTCATTAAGATTCTGGGAAGTCCTCCCAGTCCAATAATATCTCTATGAATGATAGGTAGTTGTAAGGACTAAATGAGGTCCAAAATCATGATTAATATCACACCATATCCTATATGAATTTAAATATCATGACTATAGATGGTTATCCCCAGGTCTCAGTGGACTCTCGCTGCCTCCTCCATGAACTGTCTCAAATAAACCTCCACTATGCTAGACTCCTTAATTGCTATTAAGTTATATGATTGAATCAATTAGTATAAATTCACCAAAATAGAATAATATTATCCCTAGTTTTCTGGTAAACTGGTGACATATACCATAGTAATATCCTCTAAGATCAACATTGGAATTTCTACAAGATAGAGGAACCCATGATAAGCACAGTGCATATCTGTAACCTATATCGTACCAACCATCGATACATAAGAAATGAATCAAAATTATTCTACCAAATACTACATTAACAAACCACTTAGATAAATTAATATATTATTCATTCCAACATGTACCACTATGTTTGAGATGTGGATCCTGTTGAGAACAAACTTTTACATCAATAATTGAATGAAAAGCATCCATTGGAAATGTAATATGTTTTCTTCATCCTTAGACAAACCATTAGGGTTTTCACTATATATTTACTGATCTCTCCCAATGTATCCTTACAAATCACTTAATTGTGAAACCATTATATACTACCTCAATGGATAATTCAATATAGTTTCTAAAAGTAATCCTCTTCCTCCATCAAATCCCATATAATGAAATATCATAGATAGTTCTTCCATCACCCACCCAGAATCTCCATAATCAACAATGGAGTTAACTTTTTATATCCTTCATAGTGAATCATCTACAAAACCACCATTCTATAATGTCTAGGTAAAAATGATTTCATACTTTTAGAGTATTTTATACCCTATTAAATTTTAATGTATAAGTCATTATATGAGAAGATGTAATGTCTTAGTCCATTCTAGACCATTATATTAAGGAAATTATTTAGGTGATGTTTTAAAGAGTATGAAATGTGGAGTTTTAAGAGTATATTTGGATTATGTATATCATAAATATCTCCCATGTGTTTCATGGCATGGAGTTTGGTATGCATTATAATGGAGAGGTAGATGCAGTTTAGAATGGCCAGTTAAGTTGAGGTTTCTTGATCTATAGTTTTCAGTGCTTCAAATAATTTAAGGCATGGTTCTGGAATCAAGTGAACCTAGGGAATGGAGGTGGTTGATATCCAAATTATTTGTGTATTAGGAGTAGAAAACTACAATGCAGTGTCCTGAGGGGTGGTTCTAGATGTTCATCCCAACAACTATCCCCCATGCCACAAGGGATTGACTTTGGAAAATATATGAGGTTTTATGAGGTTTCTGCAACATGTTGTATTCCAATATGATATGGTATTCCCTTAAAATTTTATAGGATATATGGTGAAATGATAGATTAATATACTATAGGGTCAATGAACATCAAGGATTTTGTGTTGTGAGGGGTTTTTAACCGTAGATCCAGGGATAGTGAATACGTTATGGAACGTTTTGGGTTGTTGTATTATGGTCTATTTTTTTCAATTTCGATATAAATTCCCAGATTCTCTCATAATTGATACAATTTCCAAATATTATATAATTTATTTAGAAAAACATATTTAACCTAAGAAGATATTATATCCCACTTCCCTTTTCTATACCTTAACCAAGGAAAATTTATCTTGGTTATCTTACTTAAGTTCCCATATTTTTTCTAAATGTGTAATCAGTTTTCTTCATCTGGGATGGGATTTTGTTGTGAAACTATTTGTTTGGTTTTGAATTCTAAATGAAGATGATATAACTATTATATTAAAATATTATAATAGTGATATTCCTCCATATGCTTCTTGGTGGTTTCCTTTAAATTAGATCATAATTCCTAGTTATTTAATAGTAGTAATTTGAGGAATGGGGTCTTTAATTTTCCAAATACACTATATTGAAGGATTTTTATTAAATTTTTATGGAATATTTTTTACATCCAAAATAATAAATAAAATTAAATAGTTTATATTGAAATTGAAATTGGATGTGGAATAATTCACATATTCTATTAATATATTACATTATTATTGAAATTGTGATTATACAAGATAAATTCCCCCTGAAATATTATTTCACTATGGGATTTTCATGAAAGGTTGTTTTTTGTGATTAAATATTTATTAGGTTATATTTTTTTGAAAAAAAATTAAATTGGTTAAACACTTATATTTGGCCAGTAGAATGGTTTCCCTATGTGATTTTTGGGCTATGTGAGAAAATAATTCAAAAAAAAGTGGGATTTCATAAAAACCAAAATTTAAAATCAAAAATAGGTATTTGAATATAATTTGATAACAATTGTGATTGTTGGTTTTAGTGTGTGGGTATTATTTTTACTGGTTTGGGAATTTTATAGAAAAGTGATTTTCTTTTTTTTCACGGATTATGAGATATGTTTTGTTGTAGTTCTATATCGCAGTGAGGATGGGTAATTGTTGAGATTTTGTTGTGGTTGTGAGGATGTGTATGTGGAAGAGGTATATTTTTAATGAGGGAATGGTTTTTTTAATAAATATGATTTCATAAATTTTGGTTTTGTGTTGTTTTTTTCTAGTTCCCTTGGCATTATTGGAATTCAAATAATAATTATAAAATTGAAAAAGAATTGGATGGCTTGGTTAATGGGATGAATGTGAATAATTAATGAATTGTAAAATTGGATGGGTGGTAAAATAAGGTTGATGTAAAATGTGGAAATAAATTAATAGAATAATGAAATTAATGTACTCTCTAATTTAATTTGTTGGTAATGTGAAATATAAATGTCGATAAAAATGATAAAGTGTGAGAAAAGTGATTTATAGGTTGTGTAATGTTTTTTTGGTGATGTTCATTTATATGTGGTAGTGAATTTAGTGATGTTTTGATTTTGGTAAGTTCTTTTTACGAGTTGGATAGTATTTTGGTAATAAACCCATAGGTTTTTCTTGAATGTTGGTGTATATATGTTCATGTATATTCCATGTTTTTTATGTGTTCCCCACCCATATCAAGTACATCAGGATGATGAACATATATATTTTGGATTGTTCTCCCAGAATCTTGGGGGAACAGATAGATGTATTGAAACCCTCTATATCCCACTCTCTCTTACAAGAAATATTGACATGAATAGGCTATTATGTACTGAAGAAAGAAATTCACTATCAATATGTGATGTGGTGTGATGGATTAGAGGTGTTTTTATGGGTCTGATGATATGAGATGTGCTAGTATGGATTATAGTGGGTATCGTGCCAGATAGGATGATGTAATTATGTTTATGTTAAATATTTTCATGATACCTAAGAATTTTATTTATGGTTATGATGATATTGACCAATAGTATATGAAAAATATGTTTTGCGATATCTCATGTATCATCAGTCTAGATTGGATGTGTTGTCCCAAGTGTCTCTCGGTGAGATGTCATGTGATGGACAGTGTCATATTGGGTGATTAGAATGACGTGATAAAAAAATAGAGGGGTGTACTATGGTGTATGGAATTGGGGTGTGAGAGGTGAATCCTAGAGGGATGTAGTTCATGCTACTCATTCTATCTATATGGTTATTATTATGTTATTGTACATGGATGTGTTATTCTGATAGCATTCCATCATGAGGATGAATATTATAGTTGAACAAATTATGCTTTTTTGGTTTATCTATTTTCACACTTGTTGATTAGTATGATTCATCACATGTTCATGGGGGGATTATGTTATATATATAGTAAGTATAATTATATGATCCCCATTTAAAAATAAAAATTGTTGTTTTCACTTCAAAGAAAACATCAGGAAAATGATGAATGTTTCCAACTCATTATTTTACGTTATTTCCTTGTTTCTACATTTTCTTTTCATTAGGGTATTTGTTTAGAATCATTAATATGTATCCATTTCACTTACACATTCATGGTGGGATGGTTTTGGTATCCATTTTTTAATATTTTTTGGGTTTTTATGTTGTTTATTTCTCTTATCATCTAATATTATTATTATACATGGCAATAGATAAAATTTCTAAATGTTTTATACACTCAATCATCGGTACCATAATAAGGAAAACTTGATGTAGAACATTAGTGTATTTATCACTCTTCCATATTTCTATCCAAAAATGGGAACCATTAGAGGGAAGGGTCATGAAAAAGTTTAATCAAATGTAGTTTCTGATGGGTTTACTAGTTTTTGGATATAGATGTTTCTAGAATTTCATGGGTTGGTATAGAAAGGTTGTCAATTGATTTTGGTGTGTAATATAGGTCTGGAAATACATGCTAGGAAATTTGATTTCAGGACCCTCATGATCTAATGTGAGGACTTTGAGCCAACCAAGTGACCCTATGATGTGAGATCTCGTGAAGTGTATAGACCTTGGTGTGGTAAATGCATCATGTTTGAAACATGTTATATCTAATTTTACAGATCATAGGAAAATATAATAATTATATTTGGAAAATATTTTAAATTTTCCATTTTTCGAATCATAGAAAATATTTTGCCCCTTTCGTCTATGGATCCTCTTCATCATTCATATGTGTTTTAGATATCAGAGATTTATAAAGCTAATATGGTTGATTTTCAT
Organism: Viscum album; assembly: GCA_963277665.1. Lineage (NCBI taxonomy): Eukaryota > Viridiplantae > Streptophyta > Magnoliopsida > Santalales > Viscaceae > Viscum > Viscum album. Next base: position 1,736,539,676 of record OY728132.1, on the reverse strand, counting down.
GGGTAGATATATTTAAAGAGGTTTAACAAAGGAATATGTTGTTTTTTTATTTTTACGATATAATATTAGGTAATTAATAGTGATGAAATTTTGATATAGAGATAGGGAGATAGTTGGAGGAGCTTAATATAACAATTTCCTTGATCTAGCCCAAATTAGGGTACTGTATCCAGTTAAATGACAGTAAAATGTAGGGATTTACGTGATATTGGTGGAAAATGAGACATAATGACTGTAATGAGACATATTATTTTTTCATTAACTATCAGAAATAATTCTAGGAATATCTTCTTAAGTTAAATATAAATTTTGCAATGTGGCACGAGTAGATCCCTCATTTATGGGGGAGTGTGTATATGTATGATATTTGGATTATGTTTTGTGGTATTTTTTGTTTCCCACGTGATATTTTTCTAATGAGGATTCATGTGTGCAATATCTATAGGAGGCACACCATCCATATATCATTTATATAGTAACTCAATTTACATTTAAAATATACTTATTGCACTGGAAGAATGTGGAGTTGATCGAGTGGATTTAGATTCAAAGAGGCATACTTTGTAAAGGATTACTGTAGGGTTCTATCTGGAGTAGAGTTGTTATTGTCACATCATAGGTATCAAGGCCTTCATGGTTTCGACCAATCCGCATTTGACTATGTCATATTTCTTGTAAACCGACTAGTTTAATTAATTTCCTTCCATTGCATATGTTATTTAGAACAATGTTATTTTTTTGGGTTCATGGCCATCAGCATGATAAGTTTCCATGGGTTCTTCCATATCATCTTTAGGTGGTGTAAAAGTTCAATTTCCACCACAGTAAAATACAAAAAGGATTCTATTTCATTTGTAGGGACAAAAAACTTATTCTCCCCTAATAATGCAATGGGGTAGGTAGAGTAAAAATATATAGTATTTCTCATGTTCTGGTACGTCCATTAGAGTATGGAATAGGTGGTTTCTATCAGCAAATTGGAAAAGGAGTAGGTCAAGATCTATTGTGTGTGGTGGAGGTGGAAACACTATAGAGGGAAGAGATCATTATATATTAAATCATATTTCATTCTACCCTTTTTTGTTCCTCTTTGATATAGTATCTTTATAGTCAATTGAGTCCCCGCCACTCTACTATATTCTATGGGACCTGTAGTTTAGAAGAATCTTATTCCCAAGGTGATGAATGATTCCTTGAGATTCTATGCCAAATTATGTTTTTTATTTTAGGGGTTTAGAATAATGATAGAGACATATAAATCATTTATAGATCAAATAGTACTCTTCATTCAATCATACAATTTCATACTTAACATCAACTAGTTTTTTGTGCCAGGTGTTGTTATCAAATTCTTCCAGAGTAGAATATTGCTCTATTATTTGGAAAGCTATAAAGACCCAGAAATTTCAAGGAAATTTTTTTCTTAATTTTCTTTGGAATATTACGAGTCTGCGCTTTCTGATGGCACCTGATTCCAAGGCCTGATGTTCCCTGAATCAATTTTCCGAAGTTTAGCTCGGGTATGTTCAGTGAACGAAAGAGCAGGTTTTTTTAACTTTTGAGCGGGTGATCGGAAATGAAATCTGAGGGCATCGATGAACTCACACCACCGATAATTGGTTAAGAAGACCCTTTCCGGAGTTGCGTTTTCTCAGGTTCGGTTATTAAAATAATGGGTTATGTAATGACTAAAAAATAAAATCTGTGCAACCAATTTTATTTTTATATCTTTGTGGTTTAACATCCATGTGAGGGAGTTGGGGTGGGACCCACTAAAATCCTAACTGTCGGTAATATATTAGTGAGGTCGGGCCCACACGAGTCCCCACCTATTCAAATTCTCTAACCCTCCAAACCCCCCCATTAATTTTGTAACACACCCGCACCCCCCTTAAATGAAAAGTCAACTCATTAATAACTTACCTTATTCAATGTAATAAATGAGGGAATTCATTTTGAATTTCAAAAGGTTTGGCATGAGAAATAAAATAAGGCAAAGCCTTATTTTATTAGGTTGTCTCATTGTGCGATAAGCTTTGGGAGATGTTTTTCTCTAAGTCTTGGAGAACGTTCTTCCTCCTTGAAGAACGCGAAGAACACACCGTCGTAGACGAAGAACGCTGGCCTCCGATGAAGGACGACGAAGAATGCCGAATCCTCAGAGACTGACGATGCGACGCCGTGTACCGAAACACCAACAGTTCTCTTCTCCAAGACATTGATGACGCTTACAGAACCTTCTCCCACAACGCCGTCTCCTGCGACGATTATTTTCCGCGACGAACCTTCGTTCGAAAACATCTTGAGGTTGGGGTTATTTGATTTTGTCCGTGTTTTTTCATTTTCCATTCACCGTATTCTTTTTGGGCCACCTGTTATCGTAATAATGGGAGGAGGTCGGACCGCACAAACACGACCGACCCTCCTCACCCATTGTTGGTTGTACTTGTTGTGACACGAGCAAAGGCGGCGTAGTGCAATGATACCACGCAGAAACGATGAAGAACGGGCGAAGAAGCGCGGTGCCATCACGCCGCGCCGTTGTAGCGTTTCGAAGGATCCGCAATGTGATTAACTGACGGCGGATCGACGACATTGGCGGAACGGGTCGCATAAGCGGTTTGATGATTTCACAGTAAAGCATGATACCCGAGGCGAACGCCGGCGCAGACGGAATCGAAAACGGACAACCGGAGCAACTCTAGTGGCCCGCGAAAATCACAGGCGGCAACGGGCGGCAGCCCGGAGGCGGGGGGCCCGGTGCGCCGCCCAGAGGGACCTCCGCAGCTGAAGCCATGGCGTCAGGAGTCCCGTCCCACGGTCGTGCGAGACGGAGGAGGGGACGTGGCGCTGGGCCGCATCCGCTGGTAAGGAACGGACCCCACGCGAGGGTCGTGGCGACAATCAAGGGGGCAGCCGCCCCCTTTGCCCGGCCGCTCGGCCGACGCTGAGCCGGCCCCACTCGGCCAGCGCTGAGCCACCCCGGGCCGAGCTGCCCAGGCCAGGCCAGGCCTTGCCCTAATGGGCCAGACCTGGACCCAGTTCGGGCCGACCCGGGGGGGAGGGGGGGGGGGGGTTGGGCCGAGTCGGACCGGGCCCAGACCCCCATTTTACAGACCACTTCCGGTATTTTATCCGTATCATGGACTAAGGACCTTTGATCGATGCACTGTTAGTTGCGTAGCGATCCTTGGATCGAGACAGTCGTTTTGGTATATTAAACTCAAGGTTTTGGAGAACGTTGAGTTTGGCCGGGTTGGTTCGGATACGAAACCAATCTGGCCCTTGGAGCAGAAACACTTATATATTGAGCCCCGGACGTCCGATTGACGTGCCGTCGACTTTGTTGGATTCCTCTTGATGAGACAGAACTTTTGCAATACGTCTCCTAAGGTTTGGACACAGATGGATAGTTTCCAGGTTGGATTGAACCTGAAATCCAACCGGGCCCCTGGAACGAAAAAAGTGATAAATTTTAGACCGAACGTCCGTTTGATGAACCGTCAGCGGTGTTGGTGATCCCAATGAGAAACGGTCCCTATGAGTATACCCTATGAGAGTTCAGGGTACAGTTGAGATGTGGTCAGGTTGGTTCGTACACGAAACCAACCGGGCCCCTGGGACGAAAAGGCTAATAACTCACAGACCAGGCGTCCGATTGATGCGCCGTCTGTTGCGTTGAGACCCCTATGACGAGGTTGTCCATTGAGATACTTCTTCATGGGATTTTGTGATACTTGGAGTATCATCCTATAGCTCGTGGAGCAGACCCACCCGGAGATGAGCGTACGGAGTATGGAGACCGTGTAGCTTGCTGAGACCTGACGATTGCTTGACCGACTCGACTTGGAGTTAGTCGACTAGCCCAGTGGATGGAACACTACTATGTTTGGGTGCAGACCCATGGAGGATGGAGAACTACTATGTTTGGGTGCAGACCTGCGGTACTCAACTGAAGAAGTACCTCTGCAGGCTATTAGGGGGGGGGGGGGGTGCACTACTGTGTTTGGCTGGCAGACCCCGGCGGGAATCTCTACTGTGTTTGGATGGCTGACCTGCGGTACTTGACAGGAGGAGTACCTCAGAAGTCTTAGGTTAGTGAGAAGTACCTTAGATTCATGACAGGATCACTGTACTCATCAGAGACGGGGCCCTTCAGCTGTTACGGTTTCTATAATGAAAATTCTAGTTTGAGTTGAGTCTATGAACTTTGTGTTTACCTCAGGATTGAGATGGGTCACTCGATAACTTAGGTATATGTATGGGGACATACCTAGGTAGTGGTTATCTGTTTATTTAATAACCATTGTGTTTCCTCAGGTTTGAGATGGGTTAAATGATAACTTAGGTATATGTATGGGCATATACCTAAGTAGATGTTATCTATTGAGATCTTTCTTTTTGGTTATACTTGTTGGATTTAGTGATACCTTGAGAGTCTCAGGGTCCCTACTGAGTATCATTATACTCACCCCATGCACGGGTTATTCCTGTACATTGTTTTGTTGGTTGCAGACGACGGGCAGCGCTGAAAAAGGCCGAGTTTTCGAGGACTGGACAGTACCCGGAGGTGGTCCTCACAACGAGTCAGTATCCGTAGATGGACTTCATGATGAGACGACACTCGGAGGAGGTTGACGGGAGAGAGTTTTGTGGAGGCTATCTGTACCTACCCTTCTGGTTGGATCCATGGGGGGCGATCCAGGAGCTGTGCTATCTGTACCTACCCTTCAGGTAGGATCTGTGGTGGATGATCCAGGAGCTGCGCTATCTGTACCTACCCTTCAGGTAGGATACGAGGTGGACGAACTAGGAGATACTTCTTTTTCTTCCAGTTGATTGTCTTTTCTATTGTACTTTCGTTCAGTTGTAGCTGTGTTTTCAGTTGGGTTTTTATTCTGGCCCACTTAGTTTTCAGAACTTTCTTTTGTACATAGTTTACTACTTCCGCTTGTACTCTGTGGTGTTTTCATTACTTTTATAAAGGCAATGATTTCCCAGTTATCGGGATTTTACGTCTTTGGTGCTAGTCGCCAGCCCCTGGCCTATGGAAGGCGGGCTTGGGGTAGTCACGACATGGGCCTCGAGGACAGGTCGTGAAAAATTGGTATTAGAGGACATCGGTTCTACCGCAAAACTTATAACTCAGATATTCCTTTTCTGTGAAGCAATCGTGTTAAGGATACCGAGTGTGGTTTTCAGTTCAGGGAGTCCAGTGTTCGGGCGGGCGGCCGACGTATCGATACACCAGGACCCTGACTTATGATTTCCGACTTTGTGCATGAAAACACTAATTGCATGTGTGTTTTCAAAGGTTTTTCCTTAAAATAGATCAAACCAGGTCATATCATCAGGTGTAAACCGTTTGACCGTGTCAGGTATGTTTCATTCAGGATTCCTTTTCATGAATGACCAGCTAGAGCCCAGAGGGATGTACATACTGACTGCTTTCCGAGTGACGAGGCTTCGGTACAGGGCCCTCTTTCAGTTGAGGCACCAGCGGAGGCACCAGCGGTACTACCACCCGTTGGGCCACCGATGCCACCAGCCCCAGTAGCATAGAGTGCACGCTGCTTGAGTGCGCTGCACGTGTTCCAACGCCAGAGTCCACCAAGGTTCCGGGGAGAGACGGACCCGCACGTGACTGAGGATTGGCTGGAGGATGTGGTGAGAGTCTTTAGGCTTGTGGGTACACCATCAGACTTCATGGTGATATTTTCTGCCTACCTCCTTCAGGCAGAAATAGGCATGTGGTGGAGCCGGATGCTCCAGTTTTGTGATGAGATGACCTTAACATGGGTATACTTTGAGACCTTTTTCAGGGCGGAGTTTGTACCAGTGGCTCTACACTCTGAGCGTGTTTAGGAGCTGCTTCCTTTGCCACATGAATTTCTATAAGTATCCGAGTCATCTGTATGAATTAGACAGATGGTGCAGAGGTAAAAGAGGACCAGATCTAGCCGTACGAGGAGAAGGAAGTGTTATGAATGCGGCAGGAAGGGTCACCTGGCACGTGACTGTCCGACCCCACGCACAGTTGATTCGTAGGTGTTGGAGGAGCCACCGAGACAGAAGCAGCAGCGGGTGCTTGAGCAATAGCCGAGCAGTGGACAAGGTAGTAGAGCTCCGGAAGTAGGTGGACATGAGCGGAAATAGTGGAATTATTTTGTCCCTTAAAACTTCTAGTTCCATGTTGTTGTTGTTGTTGATTTTGTGTCTTTGTACTATGAGCATCTATAATAAAATACACTTATCTTTTTTTTTTCTTTCCTATCCTTTTGTTCGGTTGATACTGAGAGGTCCCAGTTAAAACTGTTGACTTGACCCTCACTTTCGAGATTTCTACTGGAGGAGACCCAGTGACCTCACAATGATGCCGACAGTGTGACTCGACCCTTGGAGGCGAGAGTGACGGTTGGATATCTTGGTAGTAGCGTCGAGGCCTTACGATGTCATACATGGCATGAATGAATCATTCATGCCAGGATTGACTGTATTAGGCAATGGGTGTGGTTCAACCAGGGGATGGGACCGAGTTTCTTCTTTCGGCAAGGGAGAAATCTTAGCAGCTCTTCCAGATCGTAGCCAAATATGGTGCAGATCATCCAGGAGCGGATGAAGACTGCACAGTTCAGTAAGAAACTGGAAAATGGCGCTAGTCTAAGAGACTCGGGCGTGTTAAATGTTTCAAGAAGAGGAAGATTTAAGGAGATATTAGTCTGCGAAGCATCAGCCGTGGAGGTAGAGTTAGGAGAGCATCATGAGATGGTGTACATTTTAACATGATACAACCACCCACCTTAGTTGTCCCTACCAGGCTCAGGGAGCTGGAGACCAGGGGAAGAGTGCAACATCATGTGGTTAAGGAGTGTGACTCAATGGCTCTAAAAATGATTCAAGGGACTGTCTGTGTCCACTACTAACTGTCATAGTAACATACGTTGATATGAATCATTCTTTCCTTCCACGAATCTTTTCCCACACCTAGAGTTTCTGGTAATCCATGGACTTGACCCTCACGTCTGGAGATACCATTGGGAGGAGACTCGATAATCACACTTACGCCGACAGTGTGATCTAACCCTCGAGGCAAGAGTTTCGGTTAGAATCTCTTGGTTGCAGCGTTGAGGCCTTATGGCATTGGACTCGATATGGATTGGATTCACAGTTCATGCTCATATTGACTGTATTAGGAAAAAAGGTTGTGGTCTAACTACAATGTCGGGATGGGTTTTCCTTGGTCGGTGAAAAGGAAACCCTAGGCAGCACAATATGAACTCATGCATAGGAGGGTTTGGCTGATCACTATTGGGTCGACCAACCTTACCCTCGTGGCAGCAAGAGTTTTGAGTTTCAAATATACTCTGGAGGTGGAGGCCTCTAGTGTTCGAGGATGGCGATCGCGTCCTTAAACGGGTCTCACCTCGACGAGGTTTATGGAGATGTGGCTGAGGCTACAAGTTATGTCCGAGGATCAAAAGACCTTTCTAGGTCCTCAGCAGGGTAGGGGAGATGGTTTACCGCTTGACCCACCCACCTCAGTTGCACAAGGTGCACGACGAATTCCATGTATCTCAACTGAGGAGATACGTTCTTGACCCGACGCATGTCATCGACCATGGGGAACTGGACTTTGGTGATGGGGTGACTTTTGTGGGGTTCCAGTAGAGGTTGAGGATCGATAGGATCGGATCCTACGAGGATGGTCGATTCCTCTTGTGCACTTTAATTGGAAGCAGAGAAACCTCCAGGAGAGCACATGGGAGCGGAAGTCTCAGATGCATTCTTAGTACCACTTTTTTTCCCCTAGTTTTTGTTATAGCTTTACGGGGACGTAAAGCCCTGATGTGGGAGTAATGTAGAGACCCAAAAATTTCAAGGAAATATTTTTCTTAATTTTCTTTGGAGTTTTACAAGTCTGCAGTTAATGATGACACCTGATTCCGAGGCCCGGTGTGCCCGAAATCAATTTTCCGAAGTTTGGGTCGGGTACGTTCAGTGAACAAACGAGTGAGTTTTTCTAACTTTTGAGCGGGAGATCGAAACTGAAATCTAAGGGCACCGATGAACTCGCAGTGCCGATAATTTCTTAAGAAGACCCTCTTTGGAGTTACATTTTCTTGGGTGTGGTTATTAAAAAAATGTGTTATGTAATGAATAAAAAATAAAATTTGTGCAACCAATTATATTTTTTTATCTTTGGGTTTAACATCCATGTTAGTGAGTTGGGGTGGGACCCACTAAAATCCTAACTCTCGGTAGAATATTAGTGAGGTGGGGCCCACACAAGTTCCCACCTATTCAAATTCTCTAACCCTCAAAACCCCCCATTAATTTTTTAACACACCCGCACCCCCCTTAAATGAAAAGTCAACTCATTAATTATTTAACTTATTCAATGTAATTAATGAGATAATTCATTTTGAATTTCAAAAGGTTTGGCATGAGAAATAAAATCAGGCAACGCCTTATTTTATTAGGTTCTTTTGTTTTGTGAGAAGCTTTGGGAGAGGTTTTGCTCTAAGTCTTGAAGAACGTTATTCCTCATTGAAGAATGCGAAGAACACACTGTCGCCGATGAAGAATGCCGACCTCCGATGAAGGACAACGAAGAACGCCGAATCCTCAGAGATCGACGACACGATGCCGTGTACCGCGACGCTGACGGTTCACTTCTCAGAGACACCGACGACGCTTACAGAACATTGTCCCGCAACGCCGTCTCCCGCGACGATTATTTTCGGCGACGAACCTTTGTTCGACGACTTCTTGAGGTAGGGGTTATTTGATTTTGTCTGTGGTTTTTCCTTTTCCATTCACCGTCTTCTTATTAGGCCACCTGTTATCGTAATAATGGGAGGAGGTCAGACCGTACGAACACGACCGACCCTCCTCCCCCTTTGATGGTTGTACTTGTTGCGGCACGAGCAAAGGCGGCGCAGTGCAATGATACCGCGTGGAAACAATGAAGAACATGCGAAGAAGTACGGCGCCGTCACGCTGCGCCGTTGCGGCATTCCGAAGGCTCCACAGTTTGATTAATTGATGGCGGATCGACGACATTGGCTGAATGGGACGCAGAGGCGGTTTGATGATTATGCAGTTATGTGCAAGACCCGAGGCAAACGCGGGCGCAGAAGGAATCAAAAACGGACCACCATAGAAACTCTGGTGGCCCGCGGAATTCACCGGCGGTGCCCAGCGCGCCTCCAAGAGGGACCGCCATGGCTGAAGCTGCGACGACATGCGTTCGGTCCCGCGGCCACGCGGGACTGAGGAGGGGACGCGGGCACGCGGGACCGAGGAGGGGACGCGGCGCTGGGCCGCGTCCACTGGCATGGAACGGCCCCCACACGGGGGCCACGATTGCCATCAAGGGGGAAGCCGCACCCTTTGCGCGGCCGCTCGGCCGGTGCCGAGCCGACCTCGCTCTGCAAGCGTTGAGCCGCCCCGGGCCGGGCCGCGCTGGCCGGGCTGGGCCACACCCACCAGGCCGGGCCACTCCCTATTGGGCCGGACCCGGACTCGGTTTGGGTCGACCTGGGTCGGGCCGACCCAGGGGGGTTGGGCCGGGTCGGACCGGGCCCAGACCCCCTTTTTTCAGACCACTTCCTGTCTTTTGTCCGTATCGTGGGCTATGGACCTCCGATAGACGCACCATTAATTGCGTAGAGATCCTCGGATCGGGACGGTCATTTCGGTATATTACACTCAAGGTTTCGGAGAACATTGAGTATGGCCGGGTTTGTTCAGATACGAAACCAACCGGGCCCTCGGAGCAGAAACCCTTATATCATGATATACGGACGTCTGATTGACATGCCGTCAATTTTTTTGGATTCCTCTTGATGAGACGGATCTCTTGGCATACTTCGACTGAGGTTTGGATGCAGATGGATAGTGTCCGGGTAGGATTGAACTCGAAATCCAACCGAGCCCCTCGAACGGAAAAGCTGATAACTTTCAGACCGGATGTCCGTTTGACGAACCGTCAGTGGTGTTGGTGATCCCGTTGAGAAATGGTCTCTATGAGTATACCCTATGAGATTTCAGGGTATAGTTGAGATGTGGTCGATTTGGTTCGTACGAGAAACCAACCCGGCCCCTGGGACGAAAAGGCTAATAACTTACAGACCGAGCGTCCGATTGACGCGCCGTCTGTTGTGTTGAGACCCCTATGACAAGGCGATCCTTTGAGATACTTCTTCATGAGACTTTGTGATACATGGTAGTATCAACCTGTAGCTCATGGAGTGGACCCTCCCGGAGATGAGCGTACGGAGTATGGAGACCGTGTAGCTGGCTGAGACCTGATGACTGCTTGACCGACTCGACTTGGAGTGAGTCGACTAGCCCCGTTGTCGGAGCACTACTATGTTTGGGTGCAGACCCATGGCGGATGGAGAACTACTGTGTTTTGGTGCAGACCTGCGGTACTCAACAAAAGGATTACGTCTGCTGGCTATTATGGAGGGTGCGCTACTGTGTTTGGGTGGAAGACCCCAGTGGGAAGCACTACACTATTTGTGTGGCTGACCCGCGGTACTCGATAGGAGGAGTACCTCAGTAGTCTTAGGTTAGTGAGCAGTACCTCGGAGTCGTGACAGGATCACTGTACTTGTTAAAGACGGGGCTTTTCAGCAGTTACAGTTTCGATAATGAAAATCCTAGTGTGTGCTGAGTCTATGACCTTTGTGTTTACCTCATGATTGTGATGGGTCACATGATAACTTAGGTATATTTTTGGGCATAGACCTAGGTAGTGGTTATCAATAATTTCATAACCTTTGTGTTTCCTCATGTTTGAGATGGGTTACTTTATAACTTAGGTATATGTATGGGCATATAACCAAGTAGAGGTTATCTGTTGAGATCTTTCTTTGTGGTTATCATTGTTGGATTTACTGATACCTTGAGAGTCTCGGGGTCCCTACTGAGTATCATTATACTCATCTCATGCACAGGTTATTCTTGCACCTTGTTTTGTTGGTTGCAAACGACGGGCAGCGCTGACAGAGGCCGAGTGTTCGAGGACTGGATAGTACCCGGAGGTGGTCCTCCCAACGAGTCAGTATCCGTAGGTGGACTTCACGATGAGAAGACACTCGGAGGAGGTTGACGGGAGAGAGCGTTGTGGAGGCTATCTGTACCTACCCTTCAGGTAGGATCCGTGGGGGACGATCCAGGAGCTGGGCTATCTGTACCTACCCTTTAGGTAGGATCTGCGGCGGACGATCCAGGAGTTGCGCTATCTGTACCTACCCTTTAGGTAGGATCCGAGGTGGTCCACCCAGGAGCTACTTATTTTTCATTTAGATGTTTATCTTTTCTGTTGTACTTTCGTTCAGTTGTAGCTTTGTTTTCAGTTGGGTTTGTATTCTGGCCCACTTACTTTTCAGCACGTTGTTTTGTACTTAGTGTATTACTTCCGCTTGTACTCTGTGGGGTTTTCTTTACTTTTATAAAGGAAATGCCTTCCCAGTTATCGAGATTTTACACCTTTGGTGCTAGTCGCCAGCCCCTGGGCTATGGTAGGCAGGTTTGGGGTTGTCATGGCACGGGTCCTGAGGACGGGTCGTGACAAAAGTTACCATGCAGTTTTCATTGGAATGTGGATTTATTAGATGGGTAATGTACATGTTGAGCCATTATATTCATGGTGGTTTATTTTTAATTGGAACATGTATATTATGGCGTGATGTAGGTTCTTAAATTTACCGGGGAGTTTGATGATGTTATTAAAAAGTTGTATATGTTTATATCCACTCAATGTAATATTTATTTTAGGAAAGAATTGTGTCTCAGTTATTCTCTAATTTCAATGAATCGTTATCAGATGACACATTCTTAGTTATGGTACATGATGATTTTGATAGATGTAATGATATATAAGGGTATCACCTAGCCCATTATATCCTAATGGGGATTCCTAGTGTTATTCAACAAAATGGTGGATGGAATCCAAATTATGTTTATAGTCTATTAAAGGTTGAATCAGATAATTAGCAATAATTGTTTCCCTATTATGAAAGGAAATTTTTTTTGAACGAGTTAATCTAGGATATTTCGTTTTATATGGATGATATATGGTTTGGTAATCACCAATTCAGGATGAATAAGGGAGATATTAGGATTAAGGAATTTAGATGTAGGTAGATACAGTTCATAGTTTTGATCATGTTGTTTTATGTCATGAACCCACAAGAGGGTTTTTTAAATACCACCATACCTATAGAAATTTGATCAAATTTATATTTTGTAAATGATATGCTAATTTTCATTGGAGTGTGGTGTCTTATTAAGTTATATACAAATATCATTCATCGGTCAATGCATTTTTTCCATGACAAAAACTCATTAATGTTGTAGAGGTTCGAAGCTTCCTTCGTCTTGTGGGATATTAGGAGATGTTTTTTACTTCTCTTGGATTGATTCCCCAATGACATCTTTGATGTTGAAGGATGATAATTTTATCTTTAGTGACCAGTTTCTGTTAAAATTTGACAACCAAAAGAATAAATTGGTCTGAGAATCAATGATTCATTTTTTATAGGAAGTGGTATTTTTAGGTGTTTCTTGATTCTCCCATTCCAGGTATAGAATATTTCATTAAAACTACATAAAATGATGATATTTTATAATTTAATTCACCTATATCCCCATGAGTGTACCTATCCCACCAATGATCAACATATAGTGTTTATTTATTTTCGTAGATGTTTTGGAAGTATTACCACATTAGAAAGAGCTATATGGTCTTCATGGATAACATGAGTGTGATGTATATTTCTTCTCAACATGATATGAATTTGAATCAACAGAGGAGGAAGAATTTTATTCTGTACCATGTATTTTGGAAGTCATATACCATTTTTTAGAGGAATTTTGTTGATCGTTTATTGTGAATTATTTCATGGAATGATGTTGATTAAGAGTATATAAATTTTTTTGGTGATTATCTGTGACTTCAGTGGTTCTTCGGGAAAAATTTATCCATTATTTTAGTTGTCTTATAAATCTTTCTATCATAAACCAATATGATTGAACCTTTTTGAGGGTTTATAAGAGGTGATATTTCATTCTCTATTATTCCATCATGGAGATGGGGAGTAAATAATTATCAGTCCTGATGTGGTGAAAAAATGATCGTGAAGTATTTGGTTTTTCTAGAGATGGTGAAAGAATTAAAGGACCATTATATGGATTATGAAAATCTCAATAGAAGAACACTAGAGTTTAATGTTATAGACCACATGTTTTTAAATGTGTCCCCTTGACATGGGATGTAGAGGTTTTTTTAATGTAGTAATCTCTCACCCAAGTGTTTTTGGACTTAGGAGGTTTTGGAATAAATTGGTGAGGTTGATTATAAGTTGGGACATACATAGTGACTAGATTAGATTCACGACATACTCCATGACCCTTATATTTGTTAATATCATCCTGATAAAACCCATTTAAGTTACTCTAGAGAGTTATATATCAAGGATAAAGTGAAATGCTAAGATCTTCCAATGGAGATCCATTATTAATGGGAGAAGGTGTTATAAGGATGGACTATTAAAATGGTTATTTGTTTCAGAGTCATGGTGACATTGTGGAGGGTACTTAGGAGGTGAGAGATTCATATTCAAGATTAGTATACATAGTTATTTAAATCATTTGAAGTTTTTTTTTATTTTTTGGCATGCTATTTGTAGCATCATATTTTAGGACATATCCATTATCTAGGTTATTTGATTTGTGAAAATACATTGGGGACATGAGGAAATGATATTTGGATTCCTAATAAAGTTTAATTATACTTTTAAATTATAAAAACAATGTGGGTGTGTTGATTCTCTCCAAAGAGGATAATATCATTACATTGTGGATAAGATTCATCAAATTCTCTACTTGGGGGAAGTACTATGTGATGTTTTTTGTAGTTTGATTCATAATCCATAAGAGTTTTATTATATTGGTGTGGGGTGTTTCATGGTGTTATAATTTTTAATCTCGTTTGGTTGTGTGAAATTTATTGATGTCATTTTCAACAATGGGATTGTTGTTTTTGGATGGTGAAAGTGATCAGTTTTAATGAGATATTTGAGGGGTATCAATAACATCCCAGGTAAATAGAGAAAATGAGATTTTTCATCTTTATTAATATTTGTTAATTTAATATTAATTTCACTTTAAATGGGTTGTTATGTTCGATAGTTTACCCAATACGCAACAACACGTTTCTTTGAAATCTTATGTTCTACACTAATAACAGAATATTATTATTTTAAATGGTAGTTAACTTCTAGCCATTGTATTGGAAGGAATGAGAAAAACAAACTACAATATGATTATAAAATTTTGTTAAATTTATATACATTTATCCAATAAAAGTTATAGGCTTATAATGTGAATGAATCTAATTTTAAATATAATTTACATTAAAAGGCCGATTTACCACCTTTTAATAGAAAAACCTCATTGAATATCATTTTGGTCATTTTAATACATTTTACCTGACCGAATAAAATACTTATTTAGAATGGGGACATAAAAATTTACTTTGGATAAATTTACGGTATTTTTCTGATAATGTTCATTTTTTAACGAATAGTCAAAAATACAGTATTTTAATTAAAAATTTCCATTCAATCTAAATTATTTTTATACTTATATTATCTTTTTTATTAGTTTTAATGTGTAATGGGACTATATTTTTACCATTTAATCCAATGGTTGTCATTGGATTTAATTTCACTTAAAAATTGGACATAAACAATTGTCAATCTTTTGATTGATATAGTTTAATAAAAACTTGTTATTTGTTTTGACAGTGGTAATTAATTATTAAATTAATTAATGCAACATCTATGTTATAAATTTTATAAAATATAAATCATTTTTTAATTTGGAATATAAATTTTAGCTTCAGGTGAATTTTTGTTATTTTTCAGAAAAACGTCAATTTTTTATGAATAGTGTAACCACTTAGTAGTAGATAAAAAAATAATTTTTCATTTAAATTAATTTTTACCTCTTCGGTCAGTTGAATTTCGAAAATACAACATACATGGTTATTATAAAGAAGAAAAATTTGGTTCAATAATATGAAAATTATTTTTTTGAATACTAACATTTGACATTTATTTACCGCGGTTAATGGTAAATAGGGTTATTCAAGGTAAAAAGAATATTATAATAATTCAAAATTACCTTAACACATGTCTTAACCTTATTAGATAGGTAATTACCGACCATGGGAATCTATGGGACTATTTTGGGACCAAATTAAGCCACTTATGAAAGATAATGACACTTTAGATTAATTAATTTAATGTAAAGGCAAGAATGACATAAAAAACTATTTTAGTAAATTATTATTTATATGGTGCTATATAAATTATATTTTCGACTAAAAATATCAATTGGAAAGATAAAAATATTTCGGACATCACTTTAATTTTTTATATAATTTTTAGACAACAAGTAAATTAAATTATTTTTGAGATAATAATGATGCAGGGCTTACCTCAGTAATAAAAATTTAAATAAATAAGATTATAAATATTAAAATAACATCCAAAACCTGTCTAATTCCTATTGGATGATATTATTTCTACTATGAGTCATATAATATTTGAATTTAATGGTTTTTTGACCTTTATAAACCGAATATCATTATATTATAAAATAATATTATCACACATTCCAAAAGAGCCCCTCCTCCCCCTAATAAAAGATGACCACTTCTAACCAATTTCTCACACCTCCCAAGCCTTTTAACTTGTCCATCCTCTACCCAATTAATCTCCCTAAATCCATCTCCTCCTCCTAGAATACTTACCTAAGGCCGAAGACACTTCAAGAATTCGTTTTGGTTCAAATCAAATGAAGTTACCTAAATTAAATGAGATTAAAGAACGATCGTTTTAAGTCAGACACGAGGTAAGGGATTTTCTTTTCTCACTTTTAATCCCATGAGATTTCCATTGTTCGCCACATATTTATTGCATGTGGTATAATTTATAATTACAATGATATATATTATCATGAATCTCTTTAAATTCATTTTATTGTGTGATTCATTTGGTGGTTATTATCTTTTGGTCATACAACTCGATTGATTACAACGAAGTAAGAGTTTTTCATCTCACTTTTATTCCCATGAGATTAATTCTATATTGGACAATATTTACTTTTTTGTGGTGTATGTACCACCCATTATTGTAATATTTGTGTAATATACTTTCATTTATGATTATTTTAATCTTCATTGAATGATCCTTCTTTCATGGGTTGTATGTTTCGTAAGTTACCAAATCAGTAAAGCGGATTTTTTAACCCAATTTATATTCCTTGGTTTAATCTTCTGATTCTTAATTATGTAATGCAATGATTATGTGTGGAATCATTGTTTTTTATTTATTTTGTAATTTCTACTCCCCATTGTGTGGGTATAATTTTGATACACATAGTCACTCCATTGATAAATTATCATGTCATTGATATGAACTTGATAAGAGTAATTTTAACTCAATTTCCATTAATTGAGTTAAACATCCCAAGTCATTGGTTTTGTCTTAAAAATAATATGTGTGAATGTTCTCTGATTGATTTTCACTGAACACACAATCAAATTGAGTGTATTTAAATTTTTCAAACAATATTATGTAATAAATTTATCCTTAATCGAAGGATACAGTTTTTATAAGGGATTTTGTCTCAATTTACATTCCATTAAGACTTAATTGTTGTAATTCACCAATTCACTCTTATATGGTGTATATCTAGTCCATTGGAAAATTATATCATGAATCCTTTTATTCTCATGACATTATAAATTTCTGATTAAAGTTATTGCTCAATTATTAGTATTGAAGAGTCTCTCATTTGGTAAAAAACTCTTTAACCAAAATATCATTTTAAATGTTTTAATTATTTATTCTTAGAAGTATTTATCATTAATGTCCATGTTTAATAACTGGTTTTTAGGACTTATTTACATGGACATTAATATTTTCCAATGATATTTCATTTCAAATCTTCAAATTGGTATGTGACACTTTGATACAAAAATCAAGTTATTAAAATGTTTTAAATTGTTTTGAAAATAGTTTGATAATGCCTTGATTATGTAAATATCTTGAAAAGATAAACTGTTATTGCCTTTTGGAAATGTTATCTTTCTTTTACATTTGTTTTATGTGTTATTATATTATGATGGTAGTTGGACATTTTATGGGTGGTTACGTGTTAAACCATATGAAGGGTGGTGATGTGATTAACTAGGATGGGTGGTTATGTTATAACCTCTAATGAATTGGTAATGGAAGTCGGCCATAAGTCTATTCCATTTAGCGATATGAGTGGAAGTCGACCGTATGGTTATTCCATTTAAGTATATTTATTTCACTAGTTACCTTTATATGTTATGTGTTCTTTATATGTGTTTTATGCTAATCTATTGGTTACAAAAGGGTAAGTAGTGATCTTTTATTTAGTGAAGAGTATTTACTACATCATAAAGGTGAAAAAAATTACTTGTGTTAAAGTATTCATGATTTACTTGTTGTTTTGAGAAACTAACAATTTTCCATCGTTGTGTATCCCATACTGAGAGTTTTTTTCTCATCCCGTGTTTTTGAAATGTTTTTCACAGGACATAATGTGGAATAGGGTCAAGGATGGGATCATGGAAAATTAATGCTGTCTTATATGTGGAACTAGACATGACTCCTTTTTTCAAGAGTTTATGTTTTGTAAAAAAAATAGAAACTGTGTAGAAGTGTCTACTTTGTAATTTTTTGAGATGTAATAGTTATTATGTAATTCTCAAAAACTCTAAACCTGAAAGGATCCTCAATTTGAATTATTCATTTAATTCAATATTATGTATGGTTTACATCCGGGTCCTTATATTTGGTATCATAGGTTAGTTTAGATAGCATTAGAGGTTAGGGTATTCTTTAAGAATAAGTGACATACCCATAATGGTTAGGATTTTATAAAGAGTCGTTGTTTTTTTATACGGTAAATGAGTTTAAGAGAACTTGAATAAGTTTATCTTAGTATTTACAATCCTCATAATATATTATATGATAATTTTATTTATATACCCACACTGACCTTTTTGGTTTTAGTAAATGGCCGGATCTAGAAGGCATTAAAGTAATAGTGGATGTGAAGAAAACTGTGACAGTTTTTTTTAACGAGAAACTGAATGAAAAGAATGCTGCAATGAGAACTCTTATGGTTATTCTCAACCAACTATTTGAAGTCGTGATTGACAACCTGAACCTTGGTGATTTTTATAAGGAATCATATATGATAGAAACAACTCACTACAGATGTTCAGGTAATAATCATAAAGGTATGTCTATTCAAAAACCTATGTGTCAAGGATGTGGAAAGACACACCTAGGAAAATGTTTCAATGGGACGGGATGATGCAATATATGTGGAAATGAAGGTCATAAAGTAAAACCTGCCATGGAAAAAGGAGGCTTCTAGTTGAATCTAGGAAAGGGAATGAAGTTCTTTCTGAGGTATCAATTGAATGTTTTAAATGTCGTGTGCATGGTCATTATACTAAAATATGTCCTACGAAGATGTTTCAGGAATGGGATCACCAATATCATAAAAATATATGATTACCAATTCCTATTACCATTCCAAATTAGGATGAAGAAGATGAAAATGAACAATGAAAGGTATATATTATTTCATAACATTGGATTTGGCATTATTGAATCTTAGTATATGATTCATGATTTTGTTTGTAGTAAATAAGTGTTTCATAATAAGTTGTAAAGGAATGGTTAATAGATCATGAATAACATCGAATGAATAAGAAGTCAACATATAAGGGATTCAAGTGTTGTGATATATTTTAGGATGGTGAAATGCTTAAATGTATTAAGGCTCTTTTAATGATGGGATTACATTAGAAGACTTTTTATAGTATGTGTAACCATGAATTTTGATATATGAAAATTTTATTCAAAGAATAATTATCTTTTCTTATGTGGATATAGTTATAAAGAACTATTTGGGTTATATGATCCTTGAATTTGAGGAAATTACAGGTTAATGAATTTTGGGATTCAAAAGGAAAGTTATTAGATAAAATTTTTGGTTAATATATGTTATGTTTATCTATTTTTGGGAATGTTATAATTTTTTTTTGAAAAATGACCACAGGAAAACCACGTGACAACCTGTCGCATCAGACAAAGCTATGGGAATCGAACCCACAACCAAAGTGCGATTGGGATTTACCCCTACCATTGGACTACATGAAGTCCCTGGTTAGTATGACTAATTAATTTTAGTTAGATTGTTTTATGAATCAATAATAAGTTGATTTTGGGTTATATATGGAATTGATTAACCTATCATGGAAAATATGTGATTAGGTTAATTACTTTTCAATATGAGACTTTAGGAGTATCTGATATTATTGGGAGATAAATATTAGGATTTATATTGGAAGACTATGTGATTAAATCCTTATGAGATTGGGTTTTAATATTATTTTGGATTACACTGAAGAATTGTTTGGACAATTTTTTATCAAATTTCCTTTTTTTAACTTTGGGTTTTGTTTATAAATTTTAGAAATTAATAGTAGTTTTTTTTGTAAAAGATTATCCTTTTTTGGTATTATCTGATATCACACATACCATTTTGGTTTTGGTTAATGTCCAATGACTTGGAAAAAATATAGTTCATATATTTTTGGATTATGTGATTCTCTAGAAGTTTATTATAGTGATTTTAATGTGTCCAAGACAGTTTGAATACTCATCGTTGGTAGAAAAGAAGTGTTTGTTGTAGAAATTTAGAAAAGTAAGAAAGTCTATATGACAAGTAGTATGTTTCCTTATGTTCTTATTTTATGTAGTAAATAAAATCCTAAAACTTATTAAAAGGAAAATAAAAAAAATAACGTTGTTGGTTTACCATTCCTACTGGGTAATCAAAGACCATTTAACACATCATATGTTTGTGATTTTCTGGTTGTTAATGTTATCCTAATCATGATTTCTACCACCCTCCATCAGAACCTGACGGTTTTTTTCTCTTCCATTTCAATGTTTTCATGGAATCCTAGTATTTTTTTTGTCTTAGGTGACCTTTGTACATCTCTTTATTTCTTTGTTTCAATGAGTCTTTTTTGATGTGGGACTTTTAATGAAGTATCCAAGCCCAGTTTTAAAATTGGGAGGACACAATTCCCAAAAGGGGATAAGGATGTAACATCACTGGTAAATAGAGAACTTGACATTTTTCATATTTATTAATATTTGTGAATTAAATATTAATTTTACTTTAATGGGTTTTCTATGTTTCTAAGTGTACCCGATACGCAACAATAGGTTTCATTGAAATCTTACGCTTCACACTAATAATATAATATTATTATTTTAAATGGTAGTTAACTCCAAGATGTTGTATTGGATGGAAAGAAAAAACTAACTAAAATAAGATTATTCATGTTTTTTAGATGTATTTACATTTATCCAATAAAAGTAAGAGGCTTAAAATGTGAATGAATCTAATTTTAAGCATAATTTACATTTACGGGCCGATTTAACGCCTTTTAATAGAGAAATCTCTATGAATATAGTTTTGGCAACTTTAATACATTCTATTTGAACAAATAAAATTCTTCCTTATAATGGGGACATCAAAATTTACATTGGGTATATTTTTGGTATTTTTCTGATAAATTTCATTTTTTGATGAATAGTGAAAAATACTGTTTTTTTTATTCAAAAGTGCCTTTTAATATAAATTATTTATATGATAATATTAAATATTTATTTAGTTTTAAAGTTTATTTGGAATATATTTTTACCATTTAATCTAATGGTGGTTAGTGTATTTAATTTCATCTTGATATTGAACATAAACAAGTGTCAATCTTTTGATAGGTATTGTTTCTTAAAAACACGGTATTTATTTTGATAGCGGGAATTAATAATGAAATTAATTAATATAACTTCTATGTTTTATATTTGGTAAAATAGACATCATTTTTTAATTAGGAACATCAAATTTTTCTTCGGGTGAATTTTTGGTATTTTTCTGAAAAACATCAATTTTTGAGGAATAGTGAAACCACTTAGTAGTAGTTATAAAACTGACTTTTTCATTTAAATGAAATTTGTTTGCTTCAGTGAGTTGAATTTTGAAAATTTGAAATACCTGGTTGTTATAAAGATGTAAAATTTGGTTCAATAAGATGAACATAACTTTGGGTGAATAGTAACTTTTCACTTTTATTTACCGCGGTTAAAGGTAAATAGGGTAATTCAAGGTAAAAAGAGTATTATAGTAATTAAAAATTAACTTACCACCTTTCATATCCTTATTGGATAAGTAATGGCCGACCATGAGAATCTTTGGGTCTATTTTGGGACCCCATGGAGCCACTTATGAAAGATAATGACACTATAGATTAATTAATTTAATGTTAAGGAAAAAATGACATAATAAAAAATCTTTTAGTAAATTAGTTTTTATATAGTGTTATATAAATTATATTTTCGACTATAAATATTCATTGGAAAGATAAAAATATTTCTTAAATCATGTTAGTTTTTTCATAATTTTTAGACCTCAAATTAATTAAATTATTTATGACATAATAATGATTTAGTGTTTACCTCCTTAATAAAAGATTTAAATACATAAGATTATAAATATTAAAATAACATACAAAACCTATCCAATTCCTACTGGATGATATTATTTCGACTATGAGTCATCTTATCTTTGAATTTAAATATATTTGGACCATTTTCAACTGAATATATTTATATAATAAAATAATATTATCATACTTTCCTAAAGATCCCCTCCTCCACTTTATAAAAGGAGACCACATACAACCAATTCCTCACACCTCTCAAGCCTTTTGGCTCATCCAAACTCTTCCCAATTAAGCTCTCTGCATCTCTATCCTCCTTCTTGAAGCGTTAAATTAGGCATAAGGCACATGAAAAAGTATTTTTGGTTCAAACCATAATAATTTACCAAAATAAAAGGAGATTAAAGAATGATCGAGTCAAGTCGGACACGAGGTAAGAGATTTTCTTATCTCACATTTAATCCCATGTGATTTAAATTTTTAACCACTTATTTATTTAATATGGTGTAATTAATACTACCATTGATATATGTTATCATTATTCTATTTATATTCATGGTATTGTGTGATTCATTTGGTGGTTATTATCATTTGGTCATACGACTCGATTGATTACAACGAAATAAGGGTTTTTCCATCTCACTTTTATTCCTATGAGATTCATGCTATATTGGACACTATTTCCTTTTTTTTGGTCTATCTGCCACCCATTTTTGTACTATTTTTGTAATATAATTTCATTTATGAGTATTTACATCTTTATTGTATGATCCTCCTCTCACGGGGTGTACATTTTGTATGTTACCAAATTGGTAAAGGGAAATTTTAACCCAATTTTCATTCCTTGGGTTAATATTCTAATTCTTAATTATATCATTCCATTATTATGTGTGGAATCATTTTTGTTTATTTATGTTGTAATTTAGACTCCCCATTGTGTGGATATACTTTTGATACTCATAATCACTCTATTGATAAATTCTCAAGTCATCGATATGAACTTGATATGAGTAATTTTAACTCAATTTCCATTCATTGAGATAAAAATAAAAGTCGTTGGTTTTGTCTTAAAAATAATATGTGTGAATGTTCTATGATTTATTTACACTGAATCCCCAATCAAATTAAATGTATTTATATTTTTAACACATTATTATGTAATTGATTTACCCTTAATCGAAGGAAACATTTTTTATAATCTATTTCCTCTCAATTTACAATCCATTGAGACTTCATTGTTGTTATGAAACAATTCACTCTTATATGGTGTATATACTGTACATTGGCATATTATATCACAAATCCATTTACTCTCATGATATTATCGAGTTCTGATTCAATGTTATTCCTGAATTATTTGTATTCCAGAGTCTCTCATTTTGTTAAAAACTCTTTAACTAAAAAATAATTTTAAATGTTTTAAAGACTTATTCTTCTAAATCCTTATATTTAATTTCCATGTTTTTAAAATTATTTTTAGGATTTATTTATGTGGACTTTAATATTTTCAAGTGATAATTCATTTAAATGCTTCAAAGTTGTATGGGACACTTTGATACAAAAATATCATAATTAAAAAGTTTTAAATTTATTTGAAAATGGTTTGATAAAGAATTTATTATGTCAATATCTTTAAATGATATACTGTGATTTCCATGCAGAAATGTTATATTTACTTTATATTTGTTTTATGTGTTATTATTTTATGATGGTACTTGGATATTTGACGGGTGGTTACGTGATAAACTACATGACTGTTGGTGATTGGATAAACTGGGATGGGTGGTTACGTTATAACATCCAATGAATTGGGTATGGAAGTTGGTCGTATAGATATTTCATTTAGTGATATGTTTGGAAGTCGACCATATGGTTATTCCATTAATGTATGTTTATGTCTCATGTTATCTTTATATGTTATGTGTTCTTTATATGGGTTTTATGGTAATATTTTGGTTACAAAAGGGTATGTATGGATCTTTTATTCTGTGAATAGTAATTAATACTTCATAAAGGTGAAAAGAATTACTTATGTTAATGTATTCATGGATTACTTTTTGTTTTGAAAAAAATAACATTTTTTCTCTTTGTGTATAATTTAACGAGCTTTTTATTCTCATCCCATGTTTTTGAAATGTTTTTCACAGGACATGATGAGGAATTGTGTCAAGGATGGGATCAAGGAAAAGTCATACAGTCTTAGACATAGAACTAGACATGACTCTTTCTTTCAAGAGATCATATATTTTTTTAAAAATATGATGAAATTGTTTATAAGTGTCTACTTTTTAATCTTTTGAGATGTAATATTTGTGTCCTAATTCTATATAAACTCTAAGTATGAAAAGATCTTCAATGTAAATTATTCATTTAATACAACATTATATAAGGTTTAAGGTCGGGTCCTTATTGTTTCTCAAGGGGTGAAAGGTCGTACATTTATCCACATTCCTTCCATGATGTTTATTTATTAATGTGGAAGATAACACTTTGATAGATATCTTATGAAACGACCTTGACCATTCATCCCATTTTATTCTATAAATTAATGTGGTGAATGTGTTGGTAGGAACTCTTGAGGAGTCTGGAGAGTAATTATAGAATATGGATCAGATAAATCCTCTCAAAAATATTTCTATTTTTTAATTTTGGGTTAAAATGTGGTGTAGTGGTTGACATGGTGTGGAGTGGCTAGAAAAAGTGTAGTTTCATGATCTGGTAATTTCATTATTTCACCCATTTAATTCTTGGTTGCGGTGTGGAGTGATATTTTGGTGTGTAGTTGGATTCTCACATGTGTTTCAGCAGTGTGGTAGGATCAAGTTACAACATAGCTGTTTTGTATTTGATATTTAATGTTTTTTCAAAATGGTACCCTCCGTAGTATAGCGGGAAGTTATAATGTGGAGTATAGGCTTTTCAAGGGTTTTGGGACCTAGTGTATTGAACTGAACAATGTTCTACACCTCAAATTTTATAGGTTATATGTTTCATAGATAGATGACTGTTGAAGAGGGACATTAACAAGAAAGGATTTGGTGTAGTTGTGTTTTTTTATTCCATTTGATTTAAAATATGTTAAGGCATTTTTTATGTACCTGGGATGTGGACCTATTTTTTCAGTTTGGGTATAAATTCCAAGTCCCCCTTGGACATGATTTCTTTTTGAACTATTATTATCATTTCATGAGTTACCACATTAATTCCAAATATTCCATATCTTATCTCATTTATTGTATTTCAACCATTATTTTTTATGAATGATCGTAGGTGGATTGGGTGAATTCATCTCTCTTATTTATCAATATTTACTTTTTTCAACATCATGGAATGGTTTCTATATGGAAACCAATTTTTTTATTTTTAAAATGTTTATTCTGTGGTTTTTGTGTGATGGGATGGTAAATGTTATTGGATTCTTTTTGATTCTCGGTGGACTCCATTACATTATTTCTACCATTAATAGTGAATCTTAAATAACTTATTGAGTTAGGGGATCCTTCATTTCTGACTATGTGTTTCTTTATTAATAGGTATCAATTTCATTACCTCTATGTAGATGGATTGAAATTGGATTAATGTAGATAATTTATTGGCTAAAATTGAAATTTAATGAGAATGGGAATTATTTTCTAGTTTTTTCATGTTTTATTATATATTTGATATTGTGATTATATAGGATAAATGCCCTGCTAAATAATTATGGATTTGGGATCATTAATATTTTTTGGTTGACATATTGGTGGAAAACATGATTTGTGTTGTTTTCCATCACCAAAAATGGAAATTTCTTAATGATTTCTATTTTTTAAATAATTTTATTCATTAAGTGATTTATTTATTTATTGATAATTCCTTTTAATTAAGAAGATAACGGTTATAAAAATATCTTTTTGAAATCATAAACAGATATTTGAATTTATTGTGAAAAGTATTTTGATGTGTGCTTATATTGTATGAGGATTATTTTTCGTGGTTTGATCATGATTTGGGTGGGTTCTGTATAGTTATTATGTGTATTGGTTATGTGAGGAGTTTTATATCCATGATATTGGGTGATTAATATAGGAAATGTTTGATATGTGGTTGTAGTGATGTGGATGTGAATTTTGCAATGAAATAGTGGTGGTGTGTAAATGGTTACATTGAAAAGGATGACTGGACATCTATTTTAGTTATAAATTGTTGTTCTTGTTTCCTATGTACATTTGGAATTAAAATAAAAATGTGGAAATTTAAATGACACGTGTTGGCTATGTTATAAAATAAAATTGGGAAATGATTGAATTAAAAAAATATATGTGTGGTAAAATATGGTTGATGATTAATGTGAAATAGAAGTAGAAGAATAATTAAACGATCTTTATAAATAAAGGAATTTTTTAGTAATGTGAAAACTGGTAATTTGAATAAATTAGGAATGAAGAAGAAATTTTAAATGTGGAATGTCTCATGTTATCTGGGGATGTTCATTAAGAGTGATAGTGAATGTATTTGTGTTGTGAGGTATGGTGGGGATGTTGTGAGTTGGTCAGTTCTTAGTTTATAATCCCATAAGATGGGAGTGTGTGTATTTTTATATTTAAACATTTTTGCTCCTTCTAATTTGTTATACATGCCCAAATCATGGAGAGCACTTCATGAAGGAAAATATATTTTGTTTGGAGGTGTTTCCCCAACATCATGGTGTATAGAACGAATAGTTGACTACCTAATCATTCTCAGTCTCTCATTCATGTGATTCTTACATGAATTCGATGAGATTTATAGATTCTAAAATGGAACCATACATATGTGATTTGATGTGTTGTTCAATGTTTCATCATGTGTGGTGTGATGATATGATATGTGATAAAATTTCTTATTGTAGAGGTTAATTATAGTAAAATGAAGGAATGATGTATATGTCCTTAATTTTCATGATACCTAAATATTTTATTATGACTACAATGTCATGACCCTAATGATTTTTGGAAGGATGTGATGTAATGTCCTATGTGACATCATATTAGATGTGACGTGATGGCCTAATTATCTTCAGGGAATTTTTTATGTTATATCTAGTTTCACATGGGGTTCTTCGACTGATGAGATATAATTAGTAGATATGAAAACTTGTTATTTATCCATTGGGTTATGATAGAATCATTTTAGAGCTAATTGGTTTAGGGTAACATTATTAAAGATATGGTTGTAATTATGTTATATAAAATTGAAAAATTGTTTGATGAGAATTACATTATGTATATAAACTCTTTTTCCAGGTTTCCAAGAGGACTTCATATACAATTAGGGAAAAGTCTACCATGGGATTTAGAGTTGGTAATGTTTCTATAAAATTGTTTTGTTGATTAATTATTTGAATACATTTATCTATATCCATGTAATTTATAAAATCATTGTTGGATGTATTTGTTTTCCATATTATAGTATTTAATGGAGTTCTTAAATATTTTTTTCTTATCCCTTAATCATTTTATTTTATATTGAAATGCATCCCATTTTTTAATTTTTAAAACCTTTGATTATAGTCTCCCGCTAAGTACCTATTGAATGTTAAAATTTGTGGAAAATAAATATATTCCTTTATTCTTGACCGAGGAGGGGATCCATTTGATGGGGAGATTTGTGACAAAATATGCACCTAAGGATCATTTGATCTGTGAAAACCACTATATTATCCTCACTATTGTAATGATCCCATAACATCAAGGAAAACCCAAACCAATATAACTCGATTTCATATGAGGCGTTTTTATTCTCAGGTGAATGTAATTCCAACGACCCATAAGAAACAATCATACTTTATTTCTCATGAGATTACCCTATCTAAGACATGTAGTGTCACAGAAAGCATTGATATGTACAAAATATTCCTGAAAATAAATAAAATGAAGTGATAGACAACATCATAATGAATTAATAAAAATTACCCTGACACATGTGATTCCATGGGAATTCTATATCCTTTATTTTCAAGGATATTATAATATTTTTAAACAATGATATGTCAGATATGTTCCCCTAATAATATCATTAATTACTGAGTGAACTCATCACCTCTATATGTGTATTAGAGAGTTCCAAAAAAACAACTTCTTTTATCATAAACAAATGTTTCACAACAATATGATGTGATATGGATTTGTCCCTGAAATAAACATCATGTTCCAAGAATATAGATATTAAAAGATTCCAAAATAGCTACGGATATTGAAGATCTCCCAAAAAAGAATGCATATGCTAAGGATGGTCTTCCTCCAAATTTGAGAAAATGAAGATTCCATTGATGAAGGCCAACATAAATAAATCTAGAAGAACCAAGAACATTGCCTCATCATCAATAGGAACATAGATATAGTGGTTTTCAGATTTACATACATCCCAATGAACACATAATTCCCATTAAAAAATTGTAATTAATTATTTTTAATACCATAATACTTCACATGAATCTTGTGATATCCCCAAGACATATAAATATTTAATAGAAAACTAACTCATTTCAATTGATCTAAAACATAATCGATGCAATGAATATGATAATTGTTCTTTATTTTCACATGATTTATATGAAGACCATTAATACAAAGATATAAATTGTCATCATCTTTCAAAATGATTGTAGATGGTGATCCCTAAGGTGACATGCTCAACCAAAAAAATAAGCTGCATAAGATCATCAATTTTCAAGCATATATATCATAACTCAGGTGGAACCATATAATACTTTGAAATAAATATTTGAGATGTTTATTACTATTTCAATATCCTAGACTTTAGATAACATCTAGTGGGTAAGGGTAAAAACACATGAATCATGACATCAATGATCACTTCCACAACCATAGAAAAAATATTTTCAATGTGTCTCTTAAAATTTGGATCATCTATGCCTTCTTGGAATGAGATAATGGAACATGCCTCTTAACAATTTTAAAGACATCAATAGAAAATAGAAATAAAAATACCTTCACCAACTATGTACAATATGATCTTACTCCTATGTAAATTCATTATAGCCTATAATGAATTTGACTAGCCCATAATTAGGATGATTCTATATAGTTGTATCTGTAATCATAGTAAGTATTCCCAAGAGAGGTTGTGACTGATAATTATATAATATATCAAAATAAAATATATTTTTATGATTATCCTCAAATTATTATATTAATCCCATGGGCATTGAAAACCTCTCCACCACATTTCGCAGTGCATAGATATGGAAGGTGATATGAAGTATTTCACAGAACCTTAATTTAACAAAACATACACACTGGTAGAAAAAAATTATTATGTATCATAAAACATTTATTTCCATAAATGAATCTAGTAACTCCATCGCATCAAACCTACCATGACCTTCACCATATCTAATCTATCCCATATAATGACCACCTTCCCAACTGCACTCTACTCTCTATGGAAAATTATAATTTTCAGTTTTTCCTCTACCTACAACATTTCCAATATTATTTTCTAAATAAAGAGAAACCTACTACAATTTACTTGATAAAAACTATCTCAATTAAAGAAATTATAGCCTAAAAGATCTTATATGATACTAGATTGGAATGGTTAGTCACTCCCAATACAGAAAAATTAAATCTCTATATTAAAAATATGAATGTAATCCCTATGTATGGACCTAATAAATTCCACACCAAGAGAAATGATATGATAATGGACTATACATACCCACACCAATCTGAATTAACTTTTATAAACATATATTTGACCTCCAAAACAAAACACTGATATATTGGGACTCATGGAAACTCCCCTAATATAACAATCTCATCCTAGTTAACCTCATATGAATGGCCTATAATCTCAAAAAAACCTACACATATGTTAAGAGAATATGTGAAGTCCATAATAGTGGATCTATAGATGAATAAATTACTTGATATGCCTCACCCCCTTGACATCTTGAAATAGTTCTGAAGCATAATGGAGAATAGTTGTAAATGGTATCATAAACACATGCAAGGTAGAACTCTCAAATCAAAGGGAAATTCTAAAATGATGACCAGATTCTTTTTTAGCCAATGAAAAAGTCTTGGATAAAAATGGTCTCATGATATATCCCATGAGTCTATCAGCTCCTCATTATTTCTGATGAATATGAACCACTACAACCTCATTACTCCTTATAGAATCAAAACTAAAAACAGAACCCAGTGCTCCATCTAGAGAAGGATTTAATTCACATTTATCTCAACCTCCTCCAATATGTCCTCTATAGCTGAGTCCAAAATATAAATTTAACACTTTTACAAACCCGGCCATGGAAAATATAGGATTTTCTTTTTCAATAGTTGTTTTCATCATTGTCAACACTATGGGGATCAACTAGGACATCTTTCTGAAAAGATTTTCAGAAACATAATGAACATGTTGACCTAGATGCATATATAAAATAAATGAAACTATTTGGGACACATAAAAATATAGTATAGAATATTTAATTTTAATTAATTCAAGGTTCAAATTAATCTAATGGTCCCCCCATTTCAAAAAAAAACTAGTAAATAGATGAATGATACATAGCTTTTTTCAAGGTCTCTATCCCTAAAGCAGGATCATAGTAATTACTATGCTCTATAAAGGTATATTTCTAGTAATTTGATCATAGGGGGATATAAATACCTATTTCATTATTGGAATCTCTTGTTAACATATCATTCTAATCTTATATAAATCATTCTTTCAATTAATCAACACAATTATCACCAATTCCCATGACAAATCTCCATTATATCTACTAACATGATTATTGTATTCCCCTCTATAAGGCCCCCTCAACCCATATATAACCATCATAAGAGGCCAATAGAATAATCGATATAATGATTCTTGAATCAGAATAAGAGTATGATATGTTATGGAGAGAATAATAGAGGATATAAATTACACCTTAATGATTGGAAATACCTTATAAATTTGAAAAAAAATAAGATAAAAATGTTGAAATAATTATTCTAATAATTAAATTAAAAATATATCCCAAAATATTTATATTAAAATTTAGAAATAAAAATTACAAAATAAACTATATGTTATGAATAAATATTATTAGTAGTCACCTCAAATCCCAAATAGATGACGAATAACTCTCAGAGACTCTAATGTCCATCTTGATGTCCAAAAAGATCATATTCACTAAAAAACAGTTTATATATATGTAGGGTTAGTATAGCTTGAATACAAAATAGGATGCAACCTGAATCCTCTCATGAAATTTTTTATGAAAATATAATATATCCTAATAAAATATTCATAAATATAACTCACCATAATGATTTTTTTTCAATATTTCATTTGTTAACATGTGTAATTGTCATCCAGAATAAAAAAAATGTATCATCTAATATGACATCAATTAAAGGTACCCCACTACGTTATCCCAAATGGTTTATCTCTCTACCCAATGCTGAACATCTAGATCCATCTCTATCCAAATGGATTCCAGCTAAAACACACATGAGGTATAGTATAAAAACATGCATCCCATGAATTAGATAATCCCATCATCCAATTTCACATCTCTTGATTGGAACTAAGTGGGTTTTGGGAGTCTATATAACTTTTATATTATTTATTTTATATCAATATATCACATCCCAAAAACTACATACATATAATAATCCATAGAATACTATTACTTGCATTACGTGTGTGTTAAACAAGCACAAGCTAATATATCCCTCTATACAAATATATAGTAATGGTTAACACTATTCTTATATAAACACAATACTACCATTATAATATTCTAGATAATTTAGTTTTAGGAATCCATCAATTCCTCACCAACCATGTTATGCGGGAAAAACCACTCATAGTCAATTGTGTGTTTTTCACCCTCAAAAATTTGTGGGGTAGAATTTGGAATCACAAAATATTTGTTTGTAACATAGCTCACATCAACACTACAGGAAAAGACATTTTTATCTAATTAACTAAAGCGATCATCTCTCGAATATCCAAAAACCCCGACTAAGGACTATATATCCTCTAAGAACACATAAACTCAAGAATAAATTTGTTAACTAATTTATTTACTATAAAAATTTATTATTAGGTTAATAATTTTAATTCGGTTATAAAATATCATCGAAATTATTATAACATAATCAAGAAAATGATTCTCATTCTATCTATGCATAAAAACATATCTCTTGCTTTATAAATATATCATTATCTTGTATTTTGTCACTTAATCATCCACATTTATTAAAAAAATTAATATTCAATACTATTTTATTATATTTGGTACTCTAGGAATTATCAAATGTTACCATAAAATATATAAAGAATGAAATCACAAGTTGGTCCCTTAAAAAGGTAGGAGGATTGTAAAAACCACCAAACTAGACATATTTCATTCAATGAAAATTAAATTACAAGAAACCATCTTATATTCAAATAAAATTATGGAAATTCCCAAAATCAACCCATTATATCATTTTTGGTGTCATCCTCGACACTACAGTAAACATATCAATGTGGCATTCCATTGCAAGTGTCATCATCTGCTACAAACTCGGCCCTC
This sequence comes from Viscum album, assembly GCA_963277665.1. NCBI lineage: Eukaryota > Viridiplantae > Streptophyta > Magnoliopsida > Santalales > Viscaceae > Viscum > Viscum album. The sequence continues at coordinate 1,736,507,475 of OY728132.1, read as the reverse complement.
CCCACCAATGTATCCTTAATTATCATCTATCAGAGTCTTAGATCTCATTTCATTGAAATTATAACAGACAAAGAAGAAATATATAAAATGTACCCGAAAAATATATGTAATATAGAATCTAGTCCATACAAACCAATGCATCCAACCATAAGAAATATATGGGCTCACAGAAACCCAATAATTTGACTTTATCACAATGAAAGTTCACTATCACCTTGAATAAAATGATTTGGATGTTATTATTACACCCATAGGCAATATAAAACATTAAAAATTATTGGATATCAATTTTTTAAACATGATTCCAATCACATCAGCCAGTTACATAAAAATTCATATGAAATTTTTATTTAATCAGACCTCTATATTATTATATAACTTATCATACAAACATTCTATTAATTTGTAAAATTCCTTTAACAAATGGAATAGAATTTTAATTTAAAAATTCCTTAATCATCATTTAATATCAATCCAATTATAATAATATTTACTTATCATTTATATTTCATTTTAATTATTTGTCCAACATAAATTACCAGATATATGTTATTTAATCATTTACAACATATCATCAAGTTAAGTACAAGAATTATCTAATATTTTATATAAGTAGAGATAATATAAAGAACACAACCTAGTAAAATAAGAGGCATATAGTTATCACTATGAAAACACATGCGATTTCAATAACTAAAACCAAGGTTACTTATTTTAATTTGGTTTAATATTAGATAAGATTAATTCCTCTATCACCAAATTAAATATCATAATAAATTTGTTATTAGTCATAATAAAACAAGAAGTGAAATGAGTCCCAAACATGAATTATATGATGAACATACTTATCAAAATAATTAATGATTATGCTCCAACTACCATAGGATGTAACAAAACCAATCATATTAAATCTATCTGAAACCTATGATACACAACCCACAAACAAAAAATGAAAAAAAAAATGAAATTGTTGTTATATCCACCATAATCATTCATAAATATGATGAAAGAAAAGGAGAAAGGGGGTTGAATAGGTACCTTGAAAAAATACATTAAAAAATAAAAAAATATATAGATGTTGAAACCATTATAACAATCAAGGGGATCAAAAGGGTGGTTGGAACCCCAATACCTATAAATAATTCCATGGATATAATATAAATAATTAATAAATGATAAACCACACAATGGGTTAAAAAATGAATCTAAAAACTAATGGAATTTGATAGGATAAGGTTGTATCATTTAATAGTGGGGATGAATATAATTAAAATTAACTCAATACACTAAATTAACTCCCCATGTGTATTCCATTTCAAACCCAAAACTTCCCAAAAGGATTGGTGTCCATTATTGGAACATCAAAATTATCTTGAACATCAAAAAAAATTTCGATGATGGTTATTATGGTTCTTTCTCATTTAAACCTGCTACAATATCCCATATAGAACATCTAAAAAAGGTAAAAAAAATTATCATATCCATTATTTATAAAACATTTAAAGAATTCTTCTATAATTTTTTATTTTTGATAGGATAACCCTAAAGGTGAATTCCATAGAACAAGGCCTAAAACAACACCCCTTATATGAATTTCAACTAGGTAATTTCATACTAAAGGAATACATTTTCCCCAAAATAGCCACTTCAACCAGATAATCTTCAATGGTTATATTAGTGATGTACCAACTCTTACTGAATATATTTCATATTTATATCATGTCATATTTATTTCATGTTAATTCATTTTAAATGATAACAAATTTTATATGTTTCTCAAATTCTATGGAAAAAATAAAACATCCTTCATGTGTTTATACAAACTAATAATGAAATGGAATGATTTATTGCACTTTTATCACCACCATATATTAATAACACTATGGTTTTATTTTAAAGATTCAATTTAATTTTATAACATTATTTTTTTTAAAATTGTAATACAAATAATTATATAATTATTAATATACAAAATTTAAACATTATAAATTAATGAATAAATAACATCTATGATTAGATCTAGCCAAATGATGAATAAATTATCATTAATGGAAATTCGAAAAAATAATTACAAATATTTTATTCCAGTACAAATTAAATTTTATAAAGGATGATATTGGAATCGAAGAACATGGTTCATCATCATCATTTTAAATAAAAGAATAAAAAATAACAATAACAACAATCTAATGATAAAAATAAAATCTATTTATCTAATAAATACTTTATAATTTATTATAAATGAATATATTATATGGTAATTGATAACAATATGTTTGAAAATATGTTATTAAGGTGGTTATTTTTATTATATAGGTGTGTAAAGATAATTTAGGGAAATTGAGTGTTAATGTAAATGGTTGCTTTATAGATCAATTTTCTATCATTGAATCATACAGAATGTTACCATTTGTTTAATTTCTAGTCATATATATACTCACCATAATTTTCATTTTATAATAAAAATTATTACAATAAAGTGATTTATGAATCCATCACATGTTTAATTTTTTGATTGTTTTTTCAATTGATGAAGTATTAATGATTCACGGTAATTTTTAAACTCAATCAGCTATTTATTGAGTTGTAATTTTTATCTATAAACATTTTTTTAATGAACTATTTTTCTATAATATGCTTTTAGTTTATGATATATTATATTCCTCTCTATAGAAATCGAATTTTTTTTATTTGTAAGCCTCTTACATCATGAACATCATTCCCATAAATTTTTAATTTTTTTATGAAAAATTAAAATCCATTTTATTTATTATTTTTTCTTTTTATATATATAAAATATTCTCTCCAATGATGATCTTACATTATAATTATAATGTCTATAATTTATTATTATAATCATTATTATCCTTAAAACGTTTTATTATGATATTCCGGTAAACCATTTTTATTATCTATTTTTGAAAATATATATATATATTCAACATATTTAAATGGTTTTCTTTTTAATGTCATTTATTTTTTATCGTATAATGTCAGTTTTCATGGGATGAAATTTTTGTAATATTCATGTATAATTTATTAAAAATTCATTCAATAAATTTTTTTAATATCTCATTATTTATTATTAAAATTATATTTTATGGTCAATCCTTACTTATTCAGTTATATTATTATTGAATATGTTTAATGAAATATATATTTATATATTCAAATCAATTATTTCATTTTCTATTGATAACATATATTCTATGGTGATTTTTTTAATGAATCACCCTATAATTATTTAATGAAATTTTATTTTTTTGGATTATATTTTTGTATCTACTAATAAAATTATTAATTTTATTTTTTATGATACCAATAAGTAATGTATTTAATGTGATTTTGTTTACATGGGTTGTAATGATTCAACCTAAGTTTTCATGGAAATTCCCCCACGATGGTCTGCCACATGGTAGAGTAAAATTATGGGACAACAATATGACTCAAGATATAAAATAATAAGGTAAAACAATTGGGTATATTATAGAATAAATATTACATATAAGGGTGAAATAAAAATTCAATATAAACAAGATAAAATAGATATAAATTTTTTGAAAATTCTAATATAATTCCATGAATGCGCATCTGTCACTACTAAACCATCGTACTACAAAGATGATGAATATTAGGAAAACATGAATGCTATAATATTCCATTACATTACTTTCATCCTAAGAAATTACATATATAACCAAAAAAGGTAAAAGTTCGGTTTGTGGGAAAATCCAAATAAGATACCACAAAATAATCTATAAAATTTTCAATATCATAAATTTACCTGCTTTGACATTAAAATTTTACAGTTTACAAATAGTTTTCATAAACAATACAATTTTTAAAAAATAATTTATTTTCATCAAAAGATATCATATTCTTAAAATCATGTATTTTTTGAAGTAGAAAAAAAATGTGTTATAATCTAGGGATAAAACAAAAGTTAATAATGTGACAAATTAATAATGAATATACCATCATTTGATAAACTATTATTAAATGATAATCAACAATAATTTTAATCTAACATATTGATATAAATTCTATAAAAAGACATAATATATAAATAAGTTGGATCCAAAAACTATAACCTCTAGTGTAACTGCAAAACCAAAGTTTACATAAAACCTGTTTTAAAATTTCAGACAAGAAGAGGTATAATATATTTCCTAATTCACCATATTTTACCCAATGTGAAAAGTTCATCCTAATAATTTTCAACCCCATGTTCACTTTTAATAAAAAAAATTCACATAAAATCACATTATTTTTTTGGCATGAAGACTAATTTAAAATCCAAAACCATCGTTTAATGTTGTTAATTGATGACATGGTGTAGGAAGAAAAATATTTAATGAACCCCACAATAAAAAGAAAAATATAATCTAAAAAAATAATTCCAATGTCAATTAATGAAAATTCATTGAAAACCCCATTGGAATTGGAGAAAAAATATAGAAATTGAATGATTTTCCACATGATTAAAGACACATACACCAATAATGGATGAATAATTATTGACATAAAAAATTAAGATTGGAAAAAGTATATTAGCCTCCTCAAGAAAAATTACAAGGAGAAAATCCAATGGATCATTATAAACCACAACCCAATCAAAAATTGATCTATATACACTATCAACACCACTATCAATATCAATAAAAAAATAACTATAAAGACAACATAATAAAGTAATTTTATAGAACCACCATTGGGAATGAATATGGAATGATGTTATCTGGAAGGAGTGAGAATGCCTATAATTTATAAAAATTATTATATGGTTCAAGAGGATGGCATGTGCGATGAATGGAAAATGAAATATAAGTATAATTTAAATAATTTATAAACCAATGATTATCCAATAAAAAAAGAATTATATGTGTTGTTTATTTTCAATCAACACTGGGTTAACCAGAGAGTTTTTATTACAAGTGATGTTATAGTTTTATATGGATATAGTGTTGAAAATTGGCATAATTTCAAAATTGGCTTCCAAATTTTAGGGCAAAAAATTATTATTAAGGATAAGGCTATGTGTAATATGGGTTTGTAGGGTTGTATATTCTCAGAATTGGTATACTAATTAGAGTCCTAAAGAATGAGTTTCATAATTTTTGATCTTCATGAAGATGTGGAGAATCATGGAAATGCATCATTAATGCACGATGGAAGGAAGGTGTTATTCATAGATCTAATATGATTTGTGAATGGTTAAAATTTCAGTCCATATTTTCATATAGAGAAGAATCACGATCATAACATAATAGGTTCAATGAATGTTCTCAAGGATCATGATATATTTTAGAAGGGATGATCCTATAAATGATATGTATATCCACTCCATATAAAATAAAGTGAATTAGAAAAGGGATGAATTTATCTAATTTTGTGATGTTCTACCAAATATAAAATATATTTAAATAATGAATTGTTCATGATATTAATAATCATGAATGTAATGTTTATGAAATGACCGATCATAAAAAATTTCCGGAAATAATGTTTCATGTATACTATGCTTTTGTGAGGTCTATGAATTGTGAAAAGGTTGTGAGAATCATGAAGATAGTTAGCTTCATGAAGCCCATAATACTTTTAAAGGTTTATAAATTCAAGATAGTGTGTGTGTTCACAAAGGATTATATTTATTTGATACATAAAGGGGGTTTTCAAAATGTATATGAGGTTTGAAATAAGAATTTTTGAACATATATTTTTAGTGAACAATTGTTTCAAGCACATAAATTTAAGACTATGATGAATACAATGATTCTAGGTATTCAGGTACAAATTCATAAATTAAAATATACTTTAGTGATTCCCAATTAGTTAAACTGATCAAGACTTCACCGATGGAAATGAGCAAGGGGATTTGATGGAAGTGTTCCAAGGGAGGTAGTTAGTATCCAAAAAATTCATCAAAATTTATTCTTCCTTGTGCTATTTATTGGTGTCTAAAGATATGTACTCAATAGTAACTAGTGTATATAACATGATTTAGGTATGACTGACACACCATCAGCATATAATCCTTGGACTATCCCTTAGTTGTGCACCAATAAAAAGTTTTATGATGTCTTTTACTTGTGATAGTTTAATAACATCCCAGTTAAATTATATATGTTTTACATGTTCCTACAAACATGGGAGGAGATTCTGTTATTTTTAATGAAAAAATTAAAATCATAGGTCATCCCTCCACCCTTAGGGTATTTTGGGATCATAAACGTTGTATCAGAGTTAATAGGTTTCTTGTTTTAATTATTTTCTCTATTATGGGGAATTCAGTGAATGTTAGGGGTGTTCCCATATTTTATTCAAGTAACATTCGTATTTGGTATAAAATAATTAGATCTAATCATTGATCCCATGTGATTGATATTTTATTTTCACTAGCTTAGGGGATTCAGGTCACCTATGTGACAGTTCATTATAGGATTTAAAGTGATAGGAAAATTCTTAATGAAAAATAAAAATCTCTGAATTTCTTTACTACAACAATTTTTAATCGAATATATATAATGGTGAAAGGATTAAATTAATCCATGTATATTAGGGAGGCACTGAACAATATATATGGGGAAGATAATAATGTAAAGGAGGATAAAATAAATGTATTTTACAATAATTGTGATTATTTGGAAATATATCAGTATGAAAATTCATATTTATGTTTTAGATTAATTATTGAATTTATTGGATAAAGTTGAGGAATAAATTAATAAATTAATGATATTGTCATAATGATGAAAATAATTAGATATCATACACCTTTGTAAAATCCAATAGTCTAACCCCTTGAGAAATGTGAATTTCCTAAATATTCTCTTGATGGTCTGCTAAAATGTTTGGTGGATAATGAAATGAGAGTCAAACTAGAAGATTTGACCACTCAAGTGAGAATGAAAATTTAATTCAAACCCATATAAAACATGATATTTCCATTTGTTTTGAAAATGAGGAAGAAGAAAATATTTTTCTATTTTCCATGAAATTAAACAGAGGAAAAGGACGATTTAATGGCATGATTTTGTTATATAGTTTTCAGTGTGGTAATTTATGATACATTGCCTCTGGATTACAAATTAAATATGATTTTGTAGAAAGGGAATTAGAAATAAATAATAAGACTCATAATATATTATCTAATATGGGAGACTTAAAATCCAAGAATAAAATTTATAGATATAACATCATATATATTGAATAAAATTATGATAATGACCTTTTCTATAATGTTGAATGAGAGTATGAATTTGAACTCAATATTCCATGATGTATATAGTGGAAAATTAGTATCTCATAAAAGATAAATATAATCAGTTTATTAGTGATGATTAAGTCATTGTGTTACATAAAGGTGATATTTATAAGAATAATTATCAAATAATGAGAAACATAAATATGATATTTGTACTAAATAAGTCATTATATTATGTTGATCATCTTGAAGAAGAACATGACAGACTAGAAGGATAGCCCGAATTACATATTACAATTCGTGAAATCTTGGAAGTAGTTGGGTATTTTAAAATCAAGATTGGAAAGCATGAAAAGGTAATCAAGGAACATAAATTGAGACTTCAGTAAAAGGTTATGTTTTTTTAGGAACAAGAGTATGGTGTATTTACTCTATAGAGAAAATGTATATCTAAAAATAATAATGGGAAATAAAGAATAAGGTACAATTTAGAAGATTACTATATGAGAAGAATATATAAAGAGCTAAACATGGAATACAATGAGTACAAAAAGACTTGAATAATCATAGATCCACAATTATAGGAAAAAATGAATTTGGTTGTGACGTTAAAAAAAAGTAGAAATAGGATGATTAAAATGAAAGGAAAGAATAATTTAAAACATATCATAATAGTGCCTGATTTCCTAATAAAGAATTCTCCAACAAGAACATAAAAGACGGATGAAAATTATTTTCAAGTATCCATAGAGTACCTCAAGATAAATATCATTAAAAATACGTGGACATGATGAGTAATGGAAGTGATATGAAATTTCCCCTTACGAAATGTTAACATTGTGGAATTTTAAGCCTTTCCATGTCTTACAATGATGAGGTAATAAGATATCTAAATGGTTAAGTGACTTCAAGTAAACAAAGAATAATAAGACCATATACTTCATCATATAAAGAGAATATTTTTATGGATATTTTTTTTACTATTCTATCTATGGAAACAAAAATATTAACTACAGGCAGAGGTAAGGTGGAAATAACATTAACAATACTTAGAGACCTGTCAACATTCACCAACCAATTGAATTAATTCTTAAAAATTGGTATTATCATCTAAAATAAGAATATGAGTTTGATGAACCCATTTATAAGGAAAAATTTCTCAAATTCCATCTTTATTATCTTTCAAATCAAGAATCTCATCAATGGAATAGAAAAAAATACAGAAATTGAACCTACTCTAAGTAGACCTCAAAGCTATAATGAATATTAACACATATGTTGTTGAAAATTGATTATTATCCCTCATGAATGAAAATACAATTTTTTTGAATAATTTTATTGAAGGGTGTGCTGGAACAGAGATATTTAACAATGATAGTGCTTTAAAAATCACCTGTAGTGTAAATCTAGAACTAGAATATAATGAGATGAGGAAAACTAATGTTCTATAGGGTGATGTTTTGAATCACAATTTTATGAGTGTGAGTAAACTATGTGTCTTATTATTTCTAGAGATATTTAATCAAAAGTTATTTTAATCAAATGAATACTAGGTAATTCTATTATGAAATGATAAAAAACATATCAAAGTTCATACCATGTGTACAGTAAATAGAAAACATGATACATAATGGATGAAAAAGAAAATAACTTGTTGAAACAGTGTTTTGGTCATATTAATCAATACAACAACAAAAAATATTGATGCTTATGATATTTTTTCATCCTAATCCGTATCATGATCGATAATGTAAATGTTATTCATTAATGAGAGGAAAGATATTCAGGAGTTCATATCCATCTAAGAATAATAGGGCATCAAATTTTCTTGATCGTATCCAAACAGATATATGTGGCACAGTGACTATGGTTGGAACAAATGGAGATAGGTACTTGGTTATATTTATTTTCTTTTATAGAATAATTGTATTTTTGATTTAAATGAAAATTAAATTGAGAGTTCATGGCTGCATGATGAGTTACCATTGAAGAAATTAGAATGAAACTAGTTGTTCGATCAAGATTATATAATCAAACAATAAAGAATAATACACATCTATTGAATTAGAATATTACCAAGAAAACATGCATTTAATCATGAGGTTTTTGTAGTGAGAACCCCTCAACAAAATGAGACTTTTGAGAATAAAAATTTATTGATGAACAATATGGTTAGAACAATAATGATGAACATTCTTATTTTTAATCATTATTGTTAATTGGTTTTTCTTGTGGTATTACACACTCAAAATCATAAAAGGAGTTTTTGGGAGAAACCAATACACCGTACGGATAATGGTTAGGTATAAATCCATCATTTATGTATTTTCATGCATTTCAATGTAATTTTTTATCTGAAAAATGAAATTATGTAACATGTATTGATGTTGTAGATGAGTGTATATTACATTGATATTCAATTAAGGGTAACGCCTACAAATGTTACATTAATCATCATAGGTATATTTTGGGGTGAATATACATCAAAATAATTAAGGATAAATCCATACATACCATGAGGATATCATATATTGATATGAATGAATATGAAGAAGAGAGTTGATAAGTGCCCGATTCACAAGAAGAAATAAGGAAATTATTACAGAACATTTAGGTCTCACATAATTCTAATAAATTAGAAGAGTAATTATAAGAAGAAAACACGTATTAATAATCATTATTTAAACTGCATTTGATAAATAGATAAGAATAAATTGATCAGTAGAAAATCTTTGGGGATTGAGACACACCTAAATAGATAAAAGAATGAGAAATAAAGCCCATTATGACTTCCATTAATTTATTTATTCAACCTCATTTGAAGAACCGATGAAGTATTAATCATGGTTTATGGTCATCCATGATGAAATAGATCATATTGATATGAATTTTACATAGGATAATGATAATATACCTAAAACCACAATGTGATTGCAAAAAAGTGTATTTAAAAAAATAAATGAGAATGGAAATGTGATAAGGGAAAAAAGGATTGATTGGAGTGTAAATGCTATGGACAGATTGAAGGAATTGATGATGAAGAAAAATTTGCTCTAGTAGCAAGACTGGATTTGATCAATCTTTTCTTTTCAATGAATATTCATAGGGAGTATAAATTTTATCATATTGATGTAAAAATTGAATTATTAAATGGAGTTCTTGAAAAATTAGTTGATAATAAACAAAAAGATGAATTTGTAATTTAAAATGAGGAGACTGGATTTTAGATTAAAGAAGGCTCTCTAGGGTTTGAATTAGGAACCATGAGTTTATTATTCCAGACTAGATACATATCTAATGATTTTTATATTTTAAATATGAGGTTTCAAACAAAATATCATTTTAAAGACTAATCAAAAAATTAATTTATGGTTCATGTCCATCTGTATGATATTATTTATTATGGATGATAGAAGCCAACATATGAAGAATTTTTTAATCACATGAAATTTTAATTTTAAATTTCTATAATTGCTGAACTCATATACTGTTTGGGGATAGAGATGGTTCGAAAACATATTATACCTTCATTTCATAGAAAAAATTTGAAAGATGGATTATGAATAAATTCAAAATGAATGGATTCAAACCATTGTGCACTCTAATTGTGGTTGATAAAAAAACATGTAAATCCCATGGATTGGACATATGGGGATCCAAACTTATATAGAATAATCGTTGTATGTTCATTATACTTGACTGCGACATGGATAGATACGATGTTTTGGAAAAATCATAGAAACTTGCATCCATCTTAATCCAAAGGAATGTCATTTGAAAGTAGTTAAAATAATCATTAGGTATATTCAAGGTTCTCTTAATTTTGTCTTAAACATTGATGTAACAAGATATATTGAATTATCAGAGTTTTCTTATATTTATTTATTTAAGGACATGGGGAATAGAATGCCCACTAGTGGTGGTTCCTTCTATATTGGATGAAAATGTGTGGGATGGTTGAGCAAGAAACAATAAATATTATGAATCAGTACATCGAAGGAGGAGTATACATCACTATAATGGATTACAATAAAAAATTATTGATGAAGAAACAACAGACATATATTGGTGACGAGTTAAAACAATCGATGGTGATTCACTATGAAATCAACAGTATGATGAATCTTTTGAAAAATTTGGTTCATCAAACTTGTTAAAAACATATTTAGATTTGACATCACTTAGGAAAACAAAATATGAACTTTTTATGATTAAAATAGATCATTTTAGAAGTAATGAACTTGTGAATGAAATTCTTACTAATCAATTGGTATCACATATATTTGTGAGACATTTCTAGAACATCGATCTTCATCAACCTCCCTGTGTAGGAGGAGGTTATAATAGAACCCCTCTCTATATTTGTAAAAAACTGTTCTAATCTATTTCTGGATGTAATACAGGTTTTTTGGGGAGATAAGATCCAATTGAGTATTTTAGCACTATAAATACAAATATATGTTTTGGAAGCTTATTTCCAATGGGTAGATATGTTAAATTCATCATGTGTAGGTTTAATGGATTAATTTTTGGTTTATGGAGGCATGAAATTTTTCACACTTTTTTTCTAAACCATGAATTAATCAACTAGAAATTGAGTAATGAATTATTTATTCCATATCAACCATGTTTTTGATTAAGTATGTTGTTTCTATTGATTTTTTTATTTATAATTACAACAATCCCAATGGGGTGTATTGTTGGTAGAAAGGCATCTAAAATATGTAAATGGAGTATAAGTTGTGTTTTTAGTCAAAAAACACTAGGATGGTTGTGTGTTTTATAGGGTAAATGATCATATAGTACAATATGGATATTTTATTTAATGAGGCATCATTTCCTATTCTTTACCAAAAAATCTCAAAATGAACAATAATGATCCATGTTCATGAAAGTTAGTTTTAGAGTATTGACTATTCTCAAATATGGTATAATAATGAGTTACGTAATTCCTATTCTTCCCAAAATACGATCATCGTGAATATATGGAGCATCATAAACAAGAATCACAGATGCATGATGTGATGATGGTGTTCTTATTGACTATGAGATGATTCACGAATGAGTTAAATTTCACCAGAGCATTCTTAATAGAGTTTCATTATTGGCATGATTAAAAAGGTATATAAAAATACTACAGGGATAGTGGGGTCTTCAGGATGGGATGAGACTATAAATAGTAAGATATAAAAACATAATTTTACATGAAGATAATTGCAAAAAAAAAGGAAGAATTGCAAAGGTTTCATGAAGGTATACATAATTTGGAAAAGATTACGAATTATGAATCCTTTAAGAGAATAGGCATATTCAAATGAATTGTTATGAACTAATTGATTCTATGGAATATCAGAAATGGGATAATCATGATTAATGGTATTTTGTGAAGACTATGAGTTCATCAAAGGCTACAAGCTTCTAAAATATTATTAGCTTCATAATAAATTTGTGAATTGAAAAGTATGTTATCATTGAAAAAGTGGGTGGGTTTACAAAGGAGTATATTTATAGTATACATAAAGGGGTTTCAAAACTTTTAATAACATCATGAAAAGTATTTTTGAACATATGGTTTTAGTGAACAATTCTTTCAAGTGCCTCAACCATGTAATACAATTTAGTAAGAGTCTCATGGTTTTAATGGAAACGTACATAAATTCCATACTAATTATGTGACATAAGAGTGATTAAACACAATAAGAAATCACATAAGGTTGTGATCTATGTGGATTAAATAGAAGTGTTATGAGGCAGGAAATGTTCCATCATTAAAACTCTGGTACATGTAGTGCTCCTGAAACAGAGTAACTCCTGTTGAACATTCCTAATCTATAATAACTTGTAATGTGTATTGGATTTACATATGATATAAACACTTTTATAATGTTACCAATGAAATATATGTTAGTGGGGAACCAATTAAACTAGTTGTGGTGTCTCTTAACATGTGATTTTATAATAACAATATAATTCCACCATTGAGGTTTTAGAAGTTCCCACCAAAATGGAAACATGGTTTCTTGTTTTAAAAGAAAAATTTGACACATTGATTTTTCACTACCCTCTTACTATGTTTTAGGTTCATACAAATAATACTTATCGACCCAAAATATTCACATCATGAATTCCATTAATGATGATAATTCCCGGAATTAACTATACACCAAAAAGGAATCACCTCAATCTAAAATAATCTAGATCAACCTATTCATGATTTTATAATAATTCATTGATTGTAATTTTTAATTTTCAATAACAAAATAATTACACCTTTCAAATAATTTATTAAACATAATTTACATATTTCATGATGTGAAAGTGTATAATATTTAGTGTATAGACTATGTTTTATAGAATAACACCAAAAAACAATAAATCCCCCATAACTGAAAGTGAGCCCTTTGAACCATTTCACGCATTTAAACTCATACATGACTAATTCATAAAAAAAATTCCATAAAAATTTGATCTAAAACTGATTCTTGATAAACATCAATGCGGGAAATGTGATGTTATATTCTACCCAATATATGTTCTTAATATCATCAAAGGTTTATATGATACTAGACTCCTGCAAAGTGAATACTGCTACTGCCACAACTACAATTCCCAATCCCATGTCGCATGGCTATCTTGTCAAAAAGTCTATAATCTATACCCCAAGGGATTTATTATTTGTTGTTATACTTTCTCTCAACAATTCATAATATTAAATTTTCTCTCAACCATAGTGGTTTCGTGATCATGATCAATATCCTTCGACTCAGTCACATTGAATGGTTCTAGTGGGTACCACGTTAGCAGGGAAACCTGAATCAATTGAGGGATAGATATAAAATACGATGGTAACTACAACCAATGTTCCACCATTACAAGACTCTATACAATATCACATATTCCAACAATCCTTGGATACAAATTACCCTATGAACCAATCCAATGGTTCCCCATATGAGGTGAATGTGTTAGAAAAACTCGATCACCAAACACAAACTAACGAAGCTTGTGATGATGGTTTTCAAATAATTTCTGCAGACATTGTGCTGATATCAATCTATTTTGAATCCACTACACCATTTTAATCATTTTTTAATTAAGACTCATCCAAACCAATTAACTCTCTCTAAAATCTCCCTATTACAAGGGAGATCTAAATTAGTAAACATAAAAATATTAAAAGTTTTCCATCTTAATTGAGTCCTAGATTGAATTTTTTTCTGAACAGGACTAATGGGAAATTTTCTTTTCCATAAACCATTAAATTCAAGAACAATTGCTAATATCATATCCTCATGAACCTAGATTGACCTATCTATTTGTCTAAATGCTATGCATTTATCAATTTCAATTAGGAACACATAACCACCAGTAAATAGTTACATATCTAATATGTGATCCCATGGACCCTATGATAACCAATAATAGAGGCAACCACATGAAGTCTTAAAACATATCAAAAAAACCCAAAGCTAATGCACATTCATTGCATTGTTTATTTGGAAGAAATGTAAAATTATCTGATATAATCAATGAAAAATGAAATCACCTTATTCCCACATTGACCTCGTGTTAATAGGATAATAAATTTTATGGAAATATTATCTCACTTCAATAATAGATAGGGTACATCCAGCAATAAACCATTAGGTGTTTAATTATTTACATTAATTCTAGGATACGTTTGACATGCCGACACAAAAATTTTAATCAACCACCTCATAAAATACAATAAATACTAGTATCTAATGTAATGATACATTTATTTATACCAATGAATAATGAACAAGAAATAATATTTTCCAGTTCTACAAACTTTTACCTCAGTGAAAAAGGATCAAAATACGTACTTTAGAAACATTAAGATCCACTAGGAGAATGAGACAACTCACCCTAGGTCTCCCCACAATTTTTTATATGACTAAAGATTTGAAAATTGTATTAGGTTACGTCTCGAGTAGAACCATCCGAAAAATGAATTTTCATCCTTTTTTTATACATGTACTCATTCCCACTAGAATTATTCACTCTTAATCTCATATCAACAAATAAAACACATGAGAGACCACACATCCAATGATTTCTTCACTGCTTGCATTATTAATTTCCATATTAACACATCAGAGACCAAATTTCCTTTCCTAGTATTATATGAAATACAACGAATCTACTATAGAAACTGAACCCTAATTCTTTATCACAAATTTATGTCCATCTAATTGATATATACTTATAAATTTTATGATAATTATTCACTAGAATATTCTCCCAAATGAGGTATTAACACATCATATTTTGTGCATGTACAACAACTAAAAACTCATGTTATTTTTTATGTTGATATTCTAAAGAGGTAAAAAAATTTGGGACATAAATTCTATAATATGTTTTCCCTTCATGAATACAGTCACCAAAATAATACCAGAATATTCCATGAAAACAACTAATCTAGAAAATGGGTTTGAAAGAATCAAAATTGGAGATGAGGTATGAAACATATTTAATCACACTAAATATCTCTACAAATTTTTATTCAACTACATATTTTCATGATTACATGTAAAATATTTCATTGAAGATAAAATCATAGAGAAATCCCGAACAAACCCTTTGTAATAACTATCCAACCCTACAAAATCTATATCTCAATAATATTTGTGGTATTATCAATGACATAATGAGTTATATATTTTAAGGATCCACTAATACACACCACTATAATGTATCATTCCTAAGAAACATTAATTCGTGAATCCAAAATTCATTCTTGTAATGATTTTCATGCAAACGATATTCTGTAATGGTTATAAGAATAATATCCAAATTTTCCATGTTCTATATTTATGAAATGAAAAACAAAATAATATTATTCATGAAAACAACAAACCATTATTCCACGAATTTATAAATGAGCCTGTTTATTAAGTCCATAAATAACATCAAAGTAGTAGAAAGACTAAAGGCATAAACAGAAACTCGAAATACCATTATTATCTTCAAAAATGTTGTCTTCGGTATATCCACTTCTTGGATTTTTAACTAATGGTAGACATACCAAAGGAAAAAAATTTAAAACGAATTACCCCCTCCTAGCTCATCAAACAGATCATCAATCTTGGAAGGATAATTTTTCTTAACAATCAAGTGGTTTAACATTCAATAATCAATACATCATATATGTCCCTCATCGATATTCTTATAAATGAGGATTATAATTATCTTTGATTGAATTATAGGAGAAATAAACACCTTATAATCATGGTTCAGAAGCTAAAACATAAGTTCTACCAACATAGTTGGTTTAATATGATGAGAAAAAATTGAAGTGGCCATCATTCCAGTTACTGGGTCAATAGTAATCTGGAACTCTCTCTATGGTGTAAAAGCATAAAAATTATCCAAAAATAAATTGAAACATGCACACACCAATACAATAAAATGGGATAAAAAATAATGATAAAACATAAATTAACATATCTAACATCTTATGTGTCATCACCTAGATATGTAACAACATTTTCCATTCTCCCCAACATGGAATCCCACTCACCCTAAAATTGATGTGTGACTCCATGGGGATATGAAAAAATAATGTGATGATGATTGTAGGTGAATTACACCTTAATATTGGTCATTAAATCAATTAAAATAAACATTTTGACTGATATATTGATCAAGAACCAATAACTCTCACTCCAACTCTTGTATGGAAATTGTGACTTGACATGAGGGACACTTGAAACATTTTTCTGACCTGTCTCCCAATGGAATGAAAGATCCACCAAGAATAAAATATTCCCTATATTCAATCCCAAAATTTAATATAACTGTTTTGATATAAAAGAATGAGTGGTGCCTATATCAATCAATTTTATAACCATATAAGATAAATAAACATTGTACAACTAACAATAGAAAACCCTTCTTTATTATCTTGTGGTGTGAAATACACATCATAAATACATATGATCTCAACTAATACATAATATTTCATAACCACAGTGACATCACCTTATACTATGGAGAAGTCCCACGACCATTGAAATCATTATAATGAATCTATGACCCCTTTAAAAATGTATATATTTGCTTACTTCCACAGGAGATCCTTCCATAAAAATACATTATATGATCAGAATGTTTGAAATGATGAAAAGTATTGGGAACCTCTAAACTAATAGGATTTTTAGGACTAGGAATTCAATAAAAATACAAAATGTCTTGTTCCTATCCTAACAGATCTCAATAAACCAGTCCTAATGAAAACTAAATGCATTTTTAAATAGTTTCTTCCAAAATGCACACCCTTAAAAATAATAAATTCAATGAAATATCCAAAAAACCCATTTATCCTTTCTATGTTTTCCTTTGAAATAAATTATTTATAGACCATGTATAAAAAAATATGGAAGGAACATGTTAACCTGCATTAACTGTATAGATGCCCTCATCCCCATTTTAAACCTCTATCAATATATTTCATCATTACTAACAGGCTTCTATTCCAGGTCTACTTACTCGAAAAATTAGTTGGAAAATTCTTGAACATTATGCTCCCCTTTCTCTATGGTTAGAATACCTAAATTCCTTTCCACATGCAAAACCTCAAGATAAAACAAGGGTATCTTATTTTCTTGATGGAATCATAAGTTAGATCATCATACATATTATATTGAATATTAGGCTCCCACCACCACCTTCTTGAACCCTCATGCATACACAAATAATATCCCAACATACAGCCCTTATATGTCCCTAATGTTTTAGAGATACTCCAAATACATTGAAGAAACTCCTCAAATTACAAGGCTCCTTTGTCAAAAAAATATTGGGGGATTATTTTATGTTATTTATAATAAATTATCTATCGATCCTCCTGAGATTATGAAACCATCTTGACCAAATTTATGAATGGTATAGATTATAGATTCCACTAATGAAGGGGACCATAGAGGATTGACCTATGAAAACATGTTTCATATCTTTAGTATGTTGATTCAGAAGAGTTCATTGAGGATGAAATTTCTAATAATACCATATAAAAAATTAATCAACCAAATTGAAGAAAAAAAGAATAGGTACAACATCAATTTTTCTTATCAACTCATTTAAATCAAAATAAATTTTAGTGTCTACAGATATTATGAACAACCTACAATAAAAATAGAATGAGAAAAAATATTTAAACAAACACCACATCTAGTTCATTCATAAAATTAAAACTATTAAGTATCACGATTTGTAAAAAACATTTACCACCAATGGTAACTAGGATTTAGTCATGGAAATGAGTATACAATACATATTTTAAAGACTCATATCCAAAATTCTGATTGAATGAACTCCAATATAAAAAGATACCAAAAACAAACCTGTAAGTTTCACAACACTGATGTTTATTAAATAGATGAGATACCAATTTGTAAGGAGAAAACACTGGTAAAATCCACAAGTCACCAATGGTGCCCTTCAATATATAGATATATGAAAATGAGATAACAACATGTCACATGATAAAACTATACTCAGAAAATGACGAGGTGTATTGGGGAGGTAAGACACCATAAAAATTTACCTACAATCTCTTGCCAAAAATAAATAACGAAAATTTTAAAACATAACATGTCTGACCAATTCCTTCTGTAACCATTTGTCACCACTAAAACAACATGTGAAAAAATATGATGAAAACAACTGAAACTAGAATGATTCATAATGCACTTTGCTTTACCAGAGTCCTACAAAACAACATCCACAACCTCCAACGGGAAAAAGGAGGGTGTGAAAATAAATTCTAGTGGGACACCACCAAATAAAATATATAAGTTATAATATTATGAATACGTCATATATAGTTTTTAAAAAATCAAATTTACATATAATATTTATAAAATAAAACAACTTTTAAAAATTCAATAGTATTCAAAAAAAGAGCAACTAATTATCCAAATATATGAATTTTTCATGAATAAGAATAAAATTGGTATGAAATAATGAATAAAAAATAATATTTAAATTTTAGAAAATAACCATGAAAATAACATCATGTGATAATCCAAACATAAATGTCAAATCACATTATGTGGGATCTAAACTATGGGTGTTCATGCTAAACATTATATATAATCCCCAATAAAGGAAAAACAAGATCCATCCAATATAAAATCTAGTTGAATTTAATAAACTAAAGCGGCATAATTCCATTTTACCATTACACACACAAATGGTATAATGAATTTTCAAAACGTACCTAATGATTCTCGATGTTCAATTTTTTCAAAATTGTTTAAAAAAAATACTCACCGATAATAAAACATTTCCACCACAAAATAATTTCAAATTTTTGGATTGGTTACTACGTTCCAATACAAAACAAAATTTTAAAGAATTTTATCTAACAAATGTTTTTCACATATAATTTTTCAATGAAAACCCCCTTAAAAATGTGAATCCCATCCAGAAAACCACTCCATTGTCGAATCATGAATTTCTATTGAACGACCTAATATAATTGAAAATAAAGAATATAAATTCAATAATTAACATAATATATAATGAAACCTTACTCTATAATGGATGAAATCTAGTTTCTTATAAAGGAATATTTGGAATAATTAATACTGGCTATGAAATTGAATACACGAGGGAAAACTACAAAAAATCAATTGAAAACAAAAACTGATAAAAAAATATAACCACATGTATAGCCTAAACCACATCTACAACAATAAACATTAAATAAGTAAAAATACAACTTACTAGGGAGAAGTTTTTTATCCACCATAGAGATCTAATGCCAAATAGAGTGATCTTGAAGGAGAGATATCACCCAACATCTCACTAAGATTATAGAGGAAGATATGCATGATAAATTGTGAATGATTTATATATTCAACTCAAATAAAACCATTGGAAACATAGGATTGACATCATGAATTCCATTCAAGGCCTGAAATACATAAATTGAAAAAATTATAAAATGGACATACCATTAGGTTAAATCACATAGGTGTTTTGGGTTTGTTATTTTTTTGAGATGAGTTAGATTTATTAAAACCCTAACACATGAATGGTCTATTAAATCCAAAATATTAATTGGATAATATTTTTTTAACATGTCCTTAATATGTTGTATCTATATATCATTTTTCATAAAAATGTTCAAAATTGTATATTTTCATGTCTTAATCTTTATGACACATTTCTATGTGTTGTGAATATGTTATGTTCAATAAAATGGGACTATTTTCTTCAGTTTTCTAAAAATTACTCCATGATATATTTTTTTCTCATTTGAGATTACATGTACTTCTATAATAAAATGTTGAAAATTTATAAATTTAAATATTCATTTTATAGAGTTAGTTTTCACATCCATATATATATAATATTCCTAAATTATAACCCATCAGGAAATATAGATTATTATTTCCCTTCCATAGTGACTGATCTAAATTATTTCCAATGTTTTTGTTTTTCTTCATTTTAATGATGATTATAACATGGGAGATATTTATTTTGTTATCTATTATGGTGAAATTTTAGATAAAATTTTATACTTATAGTTTTTTATAGATAATATATAAAGAAACTAAAAAATAGACTTCTTATATTATGTGATTATTATGGTATTTAATGGAAAAGTATGTATGATTGCTTGTAGACATCTTCCAGGGTATCAAATCCAAAATTTAATGAATGTTTTTTTAATATGGAACCATAGAGTTAATTTCATGGAATATAATTCAAAATAACATACATACATCAATCTTAGTTAAGATAATTGATGTTTCTGACCCAATACAGGCACAAAAAATTATAGGCTTTTGTGTACCTTCAAAACACCATTTATACTTCTACAATTCCAAAAAGAAGTAATGGAATGTTTCAGAAAAACAAAGACGCCCCATATTTTATAAAATACTGAAAAAGTATTAAATGTTTTAATCTCCCATGAATATGTTTTTTTTAATCACAATTAATGTAAGTATAATTATATTTCATATTTTTGAATGTCCTTAGACACACAAAATCTATTCTATTACTCCTTTATGAATAATTATCATTATGTTTCCTCTGACTGATGGATTTTCAAATAAAGGTAAATTAAATATATGTTTCTATATATGAAATTATTTTTTCATTCGACTATATATAATTAAAATTATAAATTATGGGGGTTTTTTATTTTTTAGAGTAACTGTCACTAAGGATTATTTTACATCATAAGGATTGAAAATAGTGAATTATTTATAAAAATACGGAATGTGAACATAAAAAAATATTCTCAGGATAATGGTAGTATTGAACTGTGTTATGTTTATTTAATATGACATTATATACCATCTAGAATACATGTTAGAAATGTATATATTTTATATACAATAATAAAATCATTAAAAACATAACGAATGTAATTTAATTTCATGACGATTCATTTTAACAATACAAATTAAATATTTTGAATAAAATAAATTATATTAATTCCATAATAATTTTATTTCATTCTATCTATTCAAATAATATTGAAATTATTTTTAATTTAAATTGTTTAATGTAAAATTGGGGAAAATAAACTATATATAATAAATAATTTATAATTATTTTTATGAAAAATATATAATAAATTTCTACAAATACAATATTAATATCTGTAAAATTAGAATGGTTCAATAAAGGATTAAATTTACATGTAATATAATATATTTGTAATATATTTATTTTATAAATTCAATAAAATTTAATATTGTGGATGTAGTTATATTATAAATAATGAAGTCCTTGTTTCATCTAATTTAATGAATGTTTCCAATTTTAAGGATATAAAAATTGTTTTTATGAATATTTAGTAAATTAATAAAATTAATAAAATATAGTTGTAAAATTATATGATAATTCAAATGAAAATTATGTAATTCAAATGTGTTGATCATATGATGTTTAAAAAATGATATTTATATAACATAATTTTATTATTAAATGAATCATAAGTGATTATTAAATAAATAATTAACATGTGTATCATATATTTTATAAATAAAAACCTATAAATAAAAATTTTATATTTTTTAGATGTAATTAAATTATATAATTTTGCATCATTTCCTTTAAAGATGGTATATTTCTAGTATGATAACAAATATTTCATATTGAAAATAATTTACCTGGTTCCATATATTTAATAGGTGATCATAGAGGGGGAATTTTTAAGTGTTATTTAGGGTAACAAAATAATTAGAGAACAAATTAGAATTTAGATATTCTGAAATACTTATTTCCTTAATTAGATTCATTGTATATAAAAAATATTCTATCTATATAGTCGTTGATTTATATAAAGATGGCATATATTAAAGACCCCTTCCTCCAATGGTCCCAAATTTTGAAAGAATCATGGAATGTGAGATAATGAACCTTGATTCATATATTTAATAGTACATTGTTTAGAGACTATAACTAAGGGTATATAAAATAAATAATAGGGAAGAATAACCACAAATCAAAATTTAATAAATAAGATTTAAGAAAAAAAGTACTCTAAAAAACTCTATCTAATAAAATGTTTTAGATTTTTATACATTAAGCTAATGATATACATAAACTGGAAAATTGATTTATTATAAAAAAACCTTGATGCTTATAATGAACTTCAAAAAACACTATAAAAAGACATTATACAAGAAATATTATACCCTATAATCAACAACAACCACATTGCTTCTAAAATAGTTTATTTTTTATACGTTGTAGATTAAATGTATACTAAGTAAGATCATTCCAAAAATATCATGGATAAATTTGAAATTAGCATACATAATCCCAATGAATAATGAAATCAAATCAGTATTTCCCCTAATCTAGAAATTTTATCTTTTCCTATATTATGAATGGACCATTATGCTTGTAAAATATATGTGTAAATAATTATATTTAATATATATATATATATATATTCCCCATTGATTAAAATTACTAATTGGTTTTCTCTCTCACACCGCTAATGTCCAGGTCAAATACACATCCCAACTATAAGTCATTCTCATTTTTTTTATCAGCTTATTTCCCTACCTACCTTACTCGGTCATATGGCCCAACATCTTTTTTGGGAAATAATTTTTGTATCTATCTCCTAATATCATCTTACACATTATGGAAACATCACAATTGTATACTGGTATAATAATAAAATCCCCAATAGCCTATGATAAATATTTATTCCTCATTTCATCACAACCCCTTAGATAAATCCCAAAGAATCCATGTCCACCACTATGAAATGCATGTATGTGTAATACTTCAAGCGTTTAAATACTATAAATAAATAATTTATAAACCAAAATCCATCACTTCCAGATTAAGACTTCTCCATATATTGGATACCATTATATCCCTAAATACAGAAACACACATTATAGTTAAAGGGGGAGAATGGGATAGGGAGAAGTCAGAAATCAATTTCTTCACTATAAAATATATTGGGGAACCCCTCCCACAAACACACACACACGAACACATACATTTTATACTCGGTATTTCTAGTGACATGGGTTTGTTTGAATATTAAATCATAAAATATAGAATAATATCATACATATCCACAGTAATGGAAGCTACATATCCATATACTCATCTAGTTCTATATTTAAATAGGAAAACTAGGCTACCAGCTATATGGTGAAAAATTTCCCTCATACAGACATACATTAATTTCAATGATAATTGTTAAACTAGTAATTAATTAATATTATTCAATTTTCATTTCCATTATTAAAAATTTAACCTTTTATATGAATTCATCTAGAACAATAACTCTTTTACTGACATTCTCAAGTATGAAACCAACATATATAATCCCCAAACAAATATCCTGATTCTCATAGGATATTAATCATTTGATAATAATCTACGTAATATTGGACTTTTTTCAGCTCCAACATCATGATTCACTTTTCTTAATCAAGGTTAAACTACATAAAATACCTGGAAACCATTCATATAAATATTATCTATCCATCCATAAATCATGAAAGGATTACTAAATATTAACAGTGATAATGAGAAATCAAATATTTGACTTTATCATGAATTTTGTATTGTCATTCCAAAAGTATTTCACATATTAGAATATATCCTCCCATCACTATCATTTATTATCACTATAGCCTTGGGATCACATCCCATTTCTCAAATTCTATCCAACAATCAAAATAGAACATGACCTTAGATGATTTCCCATCAAACAAATTCAAATGTACTAAGTTATCAATTAATGACATTATGGATTTAAATTTCTATAGCTTATGTTCAATTATAATTTATTTTCCATAAAATAATACATGAAGGCCATAAAATCATGTTCTTCAATCTTCCAAATTTCATGAATTATAATTTTCACAATTGAAATGTTATATATTAAAAGATCATCATTTTAAATCCTAAATGAGAAATTTTGTTTATTATTCTTAGTTTTTTCACTTAATGTAACATATAGTTAATACCTAATAATTGATTTAAATTAACATAATCCAAATTCGTTCATTTTTTTATGATTAATCTATTATTTTTTGTGTAGTTATTTTTTCATCCATTAGTGATTTATTTGAAATAAAATATCATTTGAAAATGTATTGGTATTCCATTAATGGATCTAGTACATGAAAAATAGAAATACAATAAAAAATTCAACAATATGGATCACAATATTTTAAATATTATGCGTAAATACAATCATATAAAAAATAAAATAAACAAGAAATTACCCCACCTTTTTTTAATTAGAATCATAGGATATTAATAATAAATAATTATAATAATTACCACACATTAATTGTAAAAGAATATGATTTACATTTTAATTATTTTCAACTTATATGATGCAAGAAATATCAATTTTCAATTTCATGGAATCGTATATTATCAAAAAAAATTATTTTCATTTAAATTTACACTTTCATTCAATTTTCATATTAATAATGGATAAGGATAATTTTTCTTCTGATTGTGATTTTATCTTAAAAATATATTTTGGTGAATGATTGTAAATTATCTATCATCAGAATGCTATAATATAAAATAAATATGACTAGTAGAATTACGTGATATAATAATCGCTTAATGAATATAATATTTTCAATGCATAAATTTATTTCCGAATAAAAAATAATATTTATAAGTTTTGATCTACACCTATTTTGAATATTGAAATAGTGTGTGATGAATATCCAATAAAATAAGTTATCATATTTTTTTACACCTTCAACGATTATAATTTTATTTGATAATAAATTTTTATGTCACACATTTCAATTTATTATTTTATTATGGTTCATTATATTCATTCAATCATATGATTCTAATTCATATTAAAATAACCCATGTAAATATAATAGGGGCCTACATGAATCCCTTACATAGATATAGAGAATGAAAATTTCACTATGTTTTTTTATTGTGATACATTTTAAAAATTAATGGGGGGTCGAGACATTCTGAACATTTCAAATCACCTTATAAAATTTACACATAATAACTAGAAATTAAAATGGGTGTTCAAATGAACCTCAAATAACAAAGAAAATGATAGTTCAATCATAATCCTTTAGCAGATAAAATTCTATTTATTATCAGACATTCATTTCTTTCTATGTGAATATATACATTCAATTTTTTTGAAATGTTTATATATTAAATTCCATCCCATATAAATGATGACTTTAAATTTTAATGGAAAAAACAATTATAATATATTCATGGTCATGATTTGGATAATTATACTAATGGAATTTCTTTTGGAATGATGCATTTGGAAATACCCAATCATATTATTACAAGACAAAACTATTTCCCCTAAATCAAGATTCCCAATAATTAAAAATACCACATTTTTATATATATTAACTCACTTTGATATTAAGAAAACATCTTTTAAATTCCTAAAATCATTGAGTACATTTCATTATCTAGATGAATGTGTCTCTATTTGCAGTTAGAGTTATTAATTTGATATATAATAAAGCAATCTTTTCAAAAATCCAATTTTAGTTACCCACTAATCCTAGAATACATCAAATCATAGGGAGATTTTTAGTTCTGGAAACCTCTTGTAATACTTTTTATTATTGGGATCAAAATGTTTTCTATAATTATATGAAATATAGCCATGGAATGATATATTATTTGAAAAAAGTCAACTTGTCAAGACAATCCATAAAATAATATATCAATAATCATTTGAAAAACAATTTATTGATGAATATCATGATCATACTTTTTAAAAAAATATACAATTATTTCATAAATTTAATCCACAAAATTCATATCTAAATACTCCTAGAAAATTTTATTCATATATTTTATAGACACAATCAATGTATTCCTTAAACCAAAATTCATAACATAAAACTAAAAATATACATACCTTGTAAAAATTATGTCCATTAAATCCTCTAATCCTTCACTTTTAGCTAATTATGTCAAGATACATGGTAAACCCTAGAAAGATATTGAGTTCCCATTTGTTGATAAAAAAAGACACCAATATGAGACAAAAAATACTTTCTTTGTTAATAACAATGTTATTATGATATTTATAATAAATGAAATGAATTATAAAAACATATTTTTAATATGAAAATAGATCCAGATCACCCCAAGGTTGAGATCTAGGGAGTATTAATCCATTATCAAGTAAATTGTGTAACTTTTTTTAGTTAAATTACCATCATTTTATCCCTTTAATAAATATAATTTCAAATTATCTTATAATCAACGACTAATTTTATAGTATATTTGAATTCCTGATTTGGTATAAAACCATTTAAATAATCCAGATATACATCTAAAAACTCATTTACCATATAAACGACAATAAAATGAATTATTATTTTTATTTCCTTGACATATCCATGATAATGCTCAGAACCATAATTAATCTAATTTATAACTTCTTATTATTTTTCACTAGTATGATATTATTCTTATATAAAAATTAAGACTCACAATCAAGATTTAATATGACTTATATTGATCTTAAAAATACATTTGAATGACAAAAAATATTATAATCCAAAAAAATAATTATAGAAGAATCTAAATAAGGAATGATAATAAGGATTATTAGAAAACCCATTCCACATGTAATGATTTAACGATTCTAATAAATCGATGTTTCATTCATACATTCATAATTGTTTTACCAAAATATGTGTATCTATATCATGATGTTATATTTCTATTTTACAAGAAACTTTACATTAAATAAAATTATTCATACATCCCAAATCAAACATGATATTTGTATTTTATTTATTATCATTAAATGTGTCTGAGACTAACTCATTTTATATTCTAGGATTTTTTCTTTTAAAAACAAATTATCATTCCTTAACCATATTTTTATTGTTTTTGTGGTCTCCGTCTTTCATATTTTCCTTTGGAAACAGACTTGTATAATATCTCATCTCATTAAATTTAATAATTTTAAATATTTTAATATCATTATTTTTCTATAAAATACCATTTATATTTTTTTATTCGTAATAAAAATTTCCCAACTTACGACATCAGTGAAAATTATGCAGCATTATTATACATTCTAAAAAGTATTCAATCTTCATTAATAGTAAGAGGTCATCATCATTATAGTACATTTATATTTTATATATGGACACCGAATGATTTCTTTTACATAAGGTATTTTTTATAAACAATTATATAATTAGAAAAAATAGCAACTCATTATTTTAAAAATATAAAAAACATATTCATTATTTTAAAACTGAATAGTAACCAAAGAACATCAAAATATTGTATCAATCCTGAGTAAAATATTTCAATATTACAATCATAGTCTAGAATAAACCATTGTCCATTGATGGAAAATCATGAATTGTTTTCCCCATCTTTAGAAACTAAATTCATTTTTATGATTCCTCAGTTTAAAATAATTTTCTTTTCATTCAATGTGAAGAACATTTGGGAGAAATTAATCAATAAATTGTTTTTAAATTTTATACACTCTATATCATATATAACTTGTTTTTCCATGGTATTTATAATCATATATGAACACTAATCATATATTGCTTTATACTAAGAAATAAAAGTAGATACTATTAGATGAATTGGACAACACAAAATTTATAGTATATTCACAAAATCATTAACCAATCATTCAGCTAACACTGGTTCTAATAATCAAAAAAAAATATATTGTGGGGTATATTTCTTGAAAGTCAAAAAAATATACATATTCCTATATATATAGTTATATATTTATATTTATAATAGTCCACCATTATAAGCCTATATTTATTGAATTGGGAAAACCACATACTACATTGTTCTAACTTCAACCATTCCTGGTTTCTTTTTCAAAAATATATTATTTTAATTATTCCCTAAAACAATATTTTATTTGTTTTTTAAACATAAATTTTTCTTAAATAAAAACAGTTCATATGAATAAAAATGGAAATTACAAAAATATCACGCTTCCAATATATCCATAAATTAGAATGGCATCAAAATGTATTTAATCATAACCCAAACCACTACTATTATCAAAATAATTAATCTAATTCCAAATGTCAAACACCCAAACATTAAAATCAAAAAATTTCATGATTTTTATTAGGGTATAAACATCCTTAAATATATATGTTATTTTTATACAGATTATTATAAAATTAAGAAATAATTACTAATAAATTTAAAATATTGAATAGCGTATATTTTTACACAAATATAGGATTGTATATGTACCCTCATGATTAACCCATGACATTATATCTTCATTTATGAAATTTCACCATTGACTATTCTACAATTTGGAATCATCCATAACTATAAAGAAGGTATTTTTTTTGAAACCATTGATGTGAATAAAAAATCATAGAATTAAATAAGAAAAAAAGTATAAATGATAATACAATTCATATTAATTAAAAAATATTAAAGTATTATATATTAATAAATAAATATTTTGATATAACCGAACATTTTAACAATGATTAAATAAAAATTAGAGAAAAATGATTTTATGAATAATTTTAAAATAAAAAAATTGATGTAATATTAATTTCTTGAGTATAACATGGTAAAAACATTTCAAATGAGGATAATGAATCCGTGATACTATACCTCTCTCCTTTATAATATCATAAAAACCCCTACCATATGAAATAAATATATCTTATTTAAAAAATATAACAATAATATGAAAACTAGTAATATAGTTTTTGAAATTATACATAAAATAAAACAGAAATCACAGCTAAAATGAAATATGGTAACTATTAATTCCACTATAACTCTTAAGATTAATTCCAATATAAGAAACTCGGTTGTAATATCCAATGACATACTTATGTATATTGAGATCGATGATCGTCAAAACTATATCATTCTAACGTATTATTATATAAAATATCAAAGAACATATAGTTTTAATAAAAAAATTCAAATAATGTAATTTTAATAACAAATCCAACAAAATTTCTCTTGACAACATGCAACCATATAAATTCTCAATTACATTGTAAAAATGAAATGACATAAAATTTATTTCAATTTTTTAAAAAATACATATTCCCCAAAAAATGGTTCATTTGATATAAAATGAAAAACAATTAAGGAATATATTTTAATGATGACAGTTAATAATATCAATAAAATTTAGAAAACTAATTCATGTGGTAATCATTTTAAAATAAGTACTTTCCCATTTAACATATAAAGGAAAAACTGAACTGAATGGGGAAAAATATAAATTTCTTTTATTTCAATTGAAATACAACATTGATATATGAATATTAAATAAAATAATCATTATATTGTAGATAATATTTTTGAAATCTTCTTAAACACATAGATATGGTAGGATATGATTTTAATTTATTATACTAAAAATATATAATATAAATATATTAATTTTAGTACAATCAAGATTTTTATATTTTATAAATTATAATAATAAAATTTATATAAGATATTAATTTCCTTGGAACTTTTTTCAGGTTTATTGTTTTCTCGTTATTCGTTTAATTTCATATATAACCATATGATATGTAGTTACTAAATAAAATAATATTATTTTAAAATTTTGAAGGTTATATAGTTTAGAAATAAATTATCATCATTAATATTTGTCAAATGGGTCCTAGTTCAATAATATAATGAATACTAAACACGTTATATATATAATTATTATATATTTAATAATTTTTTTAAAAATTTGATGTATGTTTTTTTGAAAAATGAAGAGCATATTTCCATGTTGATGGTAGTTTATAAATTCACATAAAAGAAATTTTAATTTTTTGAAAGGATGAAATGAAAATTATGTAAATAATTAATTCCATTAAAAATATTTAATAATATTATATATTTTAAATTAATTCATTAAATAAACCCTTAATAATCTTCATGTATTGATGAAATAAAAATCCACATAATTTTGCAGATGTGGTTGTGAACACATATTATTGATTTATATAATATATTTCCAAATGGAAGAAAGAAATAGAAGATATATTATGTCATATAATAATTAAATCACAACAATTTCATAAATGTAATATTAATTAGTCAAATCATATTTATAACTTTCCACAAGTTGTGGGGAGAAAAATAAATAAACATTGATTCATGGAGCTGATATTCCACACATATACTCAACCAATGTTCGTATTTCACAAAGGAAGTAAAGGGCGTTGAGATAGTTTTTTCCAAAAGCAAAATAAAATAGTATCTATAATTTAAAATTTTAGTTATTATAGAATTATTATAATATAATATATATTGTTAAAAGAAAAAATAATGTTGAATGAGTTTATATTGTTTTTATTCGTCCTACCAAAATAACATATTTTTGGTTCTGAATTAATTATATTTTGATTGGTCTTCTTAGAATAAAATGTCCTATATGATGTTTGGGGAGAAATTTTAAGTGATTTAGGAATATCGTGTTCAATATATACATTTAAATGTGTTTAATGAAGTAATGAGAGTATGTTCCCATATAAAACTGAGTGGAATGGAACTCTTATAATTATTTAATTTTTTATAATAATATAATGTATATTTCAATGTGAGGTTGCTCATAAGAAATTTTGTTTTTAATAATAATTCGACTAATGAGGATGAAAAATAAACCAATAATTTTATATATCTTTCATAGATATTTTAATCCTTATCACATATTTTAAACATTTTAAACACATTTTATCTATTATTGACTTAACATTTTATATTGGTAATTTATAAATATGAAAAAAACTAAAAGGGAACATATTAATAATTTAGGGAATTTTTATTCAAAATATGGAATCATTTTTATCATGTATAGTTTTTATAGAAGTAGGGAATTAAATATAATATAAGTATGATAAACAAGTAAAATGGATATTTCACAAAAACATTCATTTTAGGGGTAAAAACTATTTTACAACAAAATATAAAAAATAATTTATTAATATAGTGTTAATTTTATTACATTTATATAATGAAGTTTTTTATGATATTTTTATTAGGAACAAATTGAGATAAAAATTCCAACAACACAACTAAAAGCAAGGATCCACAAATATTTATTAATATGAATAAAATGTAACTTAATTATAATAAATTCATGCAATGGTTTGAAAATTTATATTATTTTTTTCAATGACATAACATAATAATTATGTACATATATAGCCATTAATTGTTTTTTAATAAATATTAAATCATTCTAATGTCATTTTGTTTTCATAAAATTACAATTTTTTTAAATTTTACATTTTTCAATATTCACCGAAAAATAAAAAAATTAAAATATTAAAATATCATCATATGATTATTTTAATATGATTATATAAAATAAAAAATAAAATTTTATCAGTTGAAAATTATATAATTAATAAATATTTATATTTATATAATACATTGTAAATTATAGAAAATAATTGCTTTATAATAAGACTATTTATTTTAAATTGAAAAATTCTATAAAAATAGAATATTTGATATAATTACAATAAATATTAAAATCTATATTAACAAGACATAAAAAATATTTATTAAAAAAATTAACTTCGTTTTCAAATAGAAATCCTTGAACCTTACATATGTAGAAATATAAATGAATCTTTTTCTCAAGAATCAAGACATAATCGAGAAAAGGAAATATAAAATGATTGATTAGACTCACAGTGAAATACCTCTTAGTGAGAGAAATATATATTATCAAAGTAAAAATAAATATTAATTATAGATATTACAATGAATGGTGAATCATTATATAAAATACCAATTAAAATAGTTTATAATCATCATATTTCGAACGATCAAAATTTGACATTGAATTTTGTAAATAAAAATCAGCATAATTTTTAACCTTCACTATCATGCATAGAAAAAAAATTTGAACATATTATAATTTTTATTACTTCATCATAATTAATTTTATTTATCACTAAATTAATATTTTTCACCCTTCTATTCTATATAATTACAAAATTAAAGGACTGATAAATATGGAATTATTTTTTATCATTTAAAACATATCATGGTCATCAGGTAATGAAATGTTATTAACATCGAACATATCATAGTAAGTTCAAATAACTTTCTATAAATAATCTTATACTTATTAAATAGAAAACATTTTCATGTATATTACATCATTATCTAATTTTAGAATTTTCATTCTCAATTTTATTTAATTACTTACTTGAAATGCCTCAATATATTTCATTTAATACTTGTTTAGTTTTAATCATCCAACTAAAAACATATCAATGATAAATTTTCATTCTATGTATTTTTGGTTTAAAAAATTAAATAAAAATGATTTATCATTCTTTATAAAATTATGTGTTATAAAAATAATTTTTTTAAACAGAAAAAATTTATTTTGGGAAAAAATTTAAATAAATGAAACTTTCCTAAATGCTTTTTTTGATAAACAATACTTCCACAATAATGTATTAAACAGTCAGTCCCACTGAATATCAATTAACATATTTTAAAATACTAGGTATAAATTCAGAAAATATATCATTCACAATATAAATCTTCTTATAAATCACTAAATTTTAAAATAAATTGTAAATACATTATTAAAATTCCCAATTTTATTTATCTTGAAAAAAAATATTTAAATGATCATACCATTAATTTAATTAAATAATTAATAAATTTTATATTAAATGTATTGAAAACTTTATAAAATCTAGAGAAAATCAAAGCCTGATGTCTATCCTTCAATATTAGACATTCTTTTGTAGTATTATTTTTAGTTTACTATTAAAACTAACCATAATATTATGATAAAAATATCATGTTGCACAAATTATAAACAATATAATGTAACTTTTCATATAAGTTACAACATATAACATGATATTGAAATAAAAATTAGTATTATATATTAAAATAATAATCCACATTTGTAACTACTCTTTAGTTACAAGGTAGACACTCAATTTAATAATAACAATTATATCAAAATTTCCATTTATCATTCACTACAGGTGAATGTTATTACATTCAATTGTTTTAAGTTAAAAAAATATATAATCCACAAACAAAAATGTACATACATCAATATAATCAATAATACTTGAAGCATAAAAATATTCGGAACACATCCACCACACCATCATATTGTATACTTTAGTTAGTCATTACTTCTAAGAATGGATTTAAAATGAATCATAATTGGTTATGGTTCCTCAATCTCCATATATTTATGTCCATAAAATATTTCTATATTACAAAATAAATCATTCTATGAATAAGAGCATGAAAAATAAAAACCCCAAAACAAACATATGCACATGAACAGATCATGAATTATAAGAACTTAATTCGCAATATTAGGAAAAATAATAAATTACATTGTAGAAAATATAGGAAAAAAAATGCAGGAAAAAATTGCCCATATAATGTAATCACATCACTTTTACCAAGATAATATTTATTGAATATAATAAAATATAATAACATTAACCCTTACCCCTATAAAAAATATCTACCACACCTAGCCAAATATAATATTTTCTATATTTATATGATAAAATAATCTCAGACCCCACCACTACACCATATATTCTCTATAAAAAACATGGGGATAGAGTTAGAGTGATATGAATATTTTTAATGAAACCAATTTCTATCATAAATCTCCATCTAAATAATTTGTTTGGGGAACAATAAGTTATTATTTTGAATGAAGGAAATACTGGGG
This sequence comes from Viscum album, assembly GCA_963277665.1. Classification (NCBI taxonomy): domain Eukaryota; kingdom Viridiplantae; phylum Streptophyta; class Magnoliopsida; order Santalales; family Viscaceae; genus Viscum; species Viscum album. Next base: position 1,736,473,045 of record OY728132.1, on the reverse strand, counting down.
TATTGTGTTAATAAATTGAAGAAGTTGTTGGATAAATATTTTCATTCTACTCAAGTACCGATTTTCAATCAATGAAATTGTTTGTAGTGTCGCTAATTCATATGATCATATCATAATTGATAATTTATTATGTTAATTAATTAATTTATTTTTAGAGATTATAATTTATGGATTAATTATGAAAATAGATTTATATGGTTCTCAAAGATATCATGTGAATAACTGAAAACTATTTAATTGAAGGATAACCATTATTTTCTAACATGTTGACTTTCTATATGATGAATGAATCTCTAATATAGATAGATCCCAAAACATTCTACAAAAAAGATTAATCCTTGTAATCCATGTTTAATAAAAACCATCACTAGAAGAATTGCTTACAAATTCTCATTATATCTAATATAAAATCTATGCCCCAAACATAATGAATTGATTGAGGGTATTTAACTTTTTATCTAAACCAATGCTCTATCTACAAATCTGAAATTTATTCCTTAGACTTCTATACAGACTAGATCATAAACACTTATTGTGTCCTCTACTAAGATTAATCCTCTTTGACTACATTCAATGATGATTTTATATGAAAACATGCTGAACATATTATTCATGAACCATAAGGGATATTGACACAGATATGTCCCTATAAAATAAAAAATGATAAGGAATCATATCCATGGAAAATGATTATTTAAGTTTAATTTGTTAATCCATCATAACATAATTCCCATTATCAACAATATTAAAAAATTGGAACAAGTAATGTTGATCGAGATCCTTCTATAGGTATTAATTATAAAGTAAACACTATTTTATCTATTATCATCATTATACTAAAATGGTTGACATTTTGGATCACATTTGGAACTAATATATCACAAACTGTATAATCCCCCTAATTTATAGAACACATTAAGACTAACTGTTAGTATTTTTCCTTTAAACCATGCATCCATACCAGTACCTAGATCCAATAACCATCTTATTTACCAAATATCATCATTCATTTATCATTATCATGTCCCCCACCATTCAATCAAAAAATTATAGGCATGTATTAATGAAATTGGTATATTAACTCTTGAATCATTTCTCTAACATTCCAAAATTTTTATACTCTCCCTGATGTTATATAAATCACATAGATATTAGGAATATATCTAAATAAAAATTTAAGGAATCAGATATATGATTAAAATACCTATAAAAAATTTCCAAAAATAATTAATTAATATATTTAAATACATGAATGTATTGTCTCAAAAAAAATAAACGGAAAAAAATCTTACCTAGATACTATATAAAATTAACACCTCAAAAACATGTTATTAAACATTTAATTTCATTATTTAATACAAACCATCTCATACATTCCATAAAATAGTTTATATATTTTTTGGGTGAGATTAACATGTATACTCATTAAAATTGTTGTCTAAAACACAAAAGTAAAAATATGACATAATAATAAGAAAAACATAAATAAATAAAAACCAAATCATCAGCTAAATAGTATAAATTATAGTTATCCATCCCCTTCATGAACCAATCCCCATTAAATGAATTAAATTTAATCATTCTATTTCAATAAAAAAAAATTAAGTGAATATACACTTTTTAAAATTCCCTATCGGGTTGTCCCCCTCATATAGAATTTAATATGTTATGTTATCATCCAAAAAAAATTAAATTACCTACCTTAGTTAAACACTATTCCAAACATCTCATGTAAGAATTTATATGAATATCCCACTCATCGTCCCATCATGAAGCTCATCCATATATATCAATAATAAAACAAAATTAGTCAAGAATCCACCACAACCTATGTAAATGCATTATGCCTCAAAAAATCATTTCCCAAGCAAAACAACTATTGGGAATTCATATCCAAAATTTCGAGATAAATGTATGAGTTTATTCTTCATGCTATTTCAAAAATCAAATATTATTATAGTTGACCATGATCTATTATATCCTAGGTAGTAATGTATTATCTTCTGTTACCTAGTAAATTATAGGTTAACCTAGGAAAACAATATCTCAATAGAGTATGGTGGAGTGGTATTTTTCATCACTTCATTCCTCCATCATCCAAGATGTTGTAAAAAACACCTCAAAAAATTATGGTGGTGGTTTTCTTAATGATTTTGGGGGGTATCATATTAAATAAACAATTATAGAATAATTTCATGGAAATACACACTAAGAAACTTTGTGGATTAAGAATCATGTTCCTAAATCATTGAAAACGATACCAATCTACTCTCACTTAACTTTAGAACAAAAATATTAATTCAAGCATTAAATTCCATATTGATTTATTAAATATTCATCAGCAGATATAATTCAAAATTATCATCCAATAATATTAATAAAATCCTTTAATCTTGATTCATTGGAACTATACATATTTAACTTTTATTATCATGTATGTCATCACCATTTAGAATACATACACCATCCACATTGAACTATTATTGCATTTATAATTTCTTAATCATCTAGGTACTATAAGACTTATCCTATTCTAAAACATCAATATGCCCTTAATGTCTATATATTTTAATGGTGTTGATAAACTATATTCAAATTATATAAATAACATCCATTAATCCATCCAAATATAAATCCTTGTGAATAATTAATTATAAATATGATAAATACATACTCTATAATGACCTGACCACCCAATGGAATTCCAAATCCATTAAATATAACTTTATCTATAAAACCATCATTGATATCAACCATCACTACTTATCTAGGTTCTATGACTAATTATCAACATAGAAAAAACATTAATATTTTCCAAAGATCTATCCCATTTTTTATTATAAAATTGTCTCATTCAGCCCCATAAATGTATTATTTAAAAAATAATAATTTCCTTCCATATCCAATTAATGAGTTCATTATATATATATTTTCCTCATCATGATTCTAATTGTAGATATATAATAAAACATAGAAAACAACATGACCCTAAATTTTTCTTTTTTTCCATTATTAATCGTATAAACTAAGTGATTATTTCATTTTATTTTTCCTTTTCATTAAAACTTTACAATGGACCAAATCTGTCTAGTACATTAAATTTTGAAAATTTTGTGGCTGATGTGTTCTCGGAATCAAGGGTTACTAATTTCATGATTTTTATAAAATCTAGTTTTTCAAATTTTGAGTTATATTTTTTGGTTTAGTTATGTTGATTCATAACCAATGAATCAAAATGGTGGGTCACACTAGTGATTCATCCAACAGAGGGTTGCACTAGTGAGTCTTCCAATAGTGGGTAATCTGACAATGACTAACCGAATGATATCTCACCTAATGATGACTCACTGAATAGTGACTTAGTGAATGGTAGGTCATGAAATAATGTCTCAAGAAATGGTTACTCATCTTATGGTTGGTAACCGAATGATGAGTCACTACTATTTTCTCGCATTAGTGATACAATTTTCACTATTTTTCAAATTCACAGTTTTTCCTTGTTTTTCTAGTTTCACTACTTTAACATTTTATTATATGTAAAATGATTATAAAACTATTTTTAAATTATTTTGATGACATTTTAATGTATATAAAATTTACCCTTAAATTCATATTTATCAAGAGGCTTTTAGATAGTCAAAACATGTGGTCCTTATCATGATCTGACTTTAATGGATTTTGAAAACGTTTGTTCTATTGATATATGATATATACCATATAAAGTCTAGAACCTTTCTTCCCTATACATTTACCTATAAAATTGATATCAGGAATCAATGGACCATTTTTTCCTTCAGGATCTGTGAGACTGTGTTTCGCCTGTGGATCATCCTTCCCTGAGCCTTGTGCCCCCCGTTTTCTACATGGTTGAAGTTTTTATTGTATGTTTGTCAAGATAGGGATCCCATTGTCTCTATTTTATTTTCATATCATGTGTGGTAGGTGTATAAATATCATATTGGGTAATATAGCATGATACGAATTTAATAATGATAAATACATTGGTTTAAATATCAACATATGGGGTTGTGAAAAGTGAATTATGTTCTACTTTGTTATCTGTTGATATTTTGTTTTGTACGACCTAATAAACCACTTCAAATCATGTTGCTGGGTGGTATTTTCTTTTGCACCTGTTATGGATTCTGAATTGGTGTTTTTGTTCTTGTGTTTAATTTTTATATATATATAATCTATTATCCACATATCTTCAGTAAAATTAATGTATTCCACATGATCGATCTTGTTCTATGATCACCACTGAATTTAAAAAGTTGAATTAATGAACAAGAGTTGTTTTAAATATAGTTTTTCTGCATTATATAGTTGTGTGGCGGTATTTTTGAGGTTACAACTATTTTAGGGGTTGTTAGTGTGGTTTAATGGAATCTCATGTTTTGAGATTCTATGAATGTGGAATGGATGAGTAGTGTTGTGTAGTGGAACTGTAGGGGGGTTCTTTTTTGATTGTGTTGATGTGTGTGGTGTGTTTGTGCAGTAAGGTTGCGGGATTGGTTACGATGAAAGGTTTTAATTAGTGTTAGTACGAGGGGGAGGTTTTTCTATTTTTTTATTCTAGTTTGGATGTAATTATATTGAACTTTAATGATGATATTGGTTGGTATAGATTTAAAATGGATCAGAATTATGAAGTGAGATACTATACGATTGTTATTTTTCCACTTTTTGGTTAATTTTTATGGCTTGTTACATGGTGGGGATGGTAGTTTACTCGGTAGGGATTGAATTATTGAATGGACTTCTTAAAAATAATGTTAATTGGTTGAATTAGTTTATTGGGGTTATGAATTGAATTGTGACTTGTTGTATAGTTGTGAATTTATAGGTATTTGTAAATATAGTTTTGTGGGATGGTTGTTTTTTTTTTGAAAAATCCATAGGTTTGTCTAATTGATTAATAACAATCTATATATACTTTTACTTCTTTGTATGTTCTATATACACCTCACCCTTATTGATAACTATGTGTTGAACACTCCAATATCATGATGGAGGGTGTATTTTCCCAATATATTGATGGGGGCATGGATGGCTAGTTATTGGATCCTCCATGATCCATCTTCTATGAATTGGTATCCCATGAACCTTAGGGTAGTCTATGGTGCAGTTATGAGGGCTATGTGTCTTCATGTGAGGTGTGAATTCTCATGTGTTTACATTATGAGATGTTTTGTGAATTCCAATGTGTCTTTGGGGTGATGTAGGGTTCTAGCCCAGGTGTCTTCAATTGGATGAGGTATGGTAGTGGACTAGGTATCTATGGAGGGGGGATGTGGTATGGTTTTGACCTAGGTGGCTATAGGTGGGATGTGGTGTGCTTCATTTTCCGAGGTTATAGACTAGCTCTGATGCCTAGGTGTGTGCTAGCTGGATGTGAAACGGGGCTTGTGGATGAGTGTGGAAGCACCATGACATTTTTCATTAGGGTATGAGTATTTATCCCATGGGAAGTGGTATGGGGTACCAAAATATCGAAGTTCATGATATATTACCTTAATTTACTTGTTTAATTTGGTGATCATGCCTTGGTGAGGTTGGGATATGAAGTATTCCTTTTTAGGTGCCGTTGGTTTTGGTTGTTTTTAACAAGGGTTTTAGTATGATTCAACCACTTGTCCACGAAAGTCCAGGGTTTTTCAACTCAGTATACTTGTATGATCAACCTACATATATAAAACTAATTTTAGTTCTCTATGAGGATTATTTATACCATGATAGCCCTTACTGGCTCATTTGTGGGGATAGTTTCAGCGTTACTGCTTCACTTTGTTCATTGGGAACTTACTTTAGATTTTTGTTTTATTTCTATACGTTTTATTTTAAAACATAATTTTATTATATATTTTTTTACATAGATATATTGTAGAGAACCCAAACCTGACGTACATGGACATTACATTACTCTTGTGGAATACTTAATACATAACAAAAACCCAAACTCAAGGATCATAATAGTTTAGTGTCTTTGTATACTCGGAACGTAATCTTCTAATCATGGTTAATGATATTCAACATATCCCATAATGATCTTTCCCTTTTGGGTTTCTTACCTAAAACCTTTCTTTTTATCTTGGGGAAAAGGAAAATTAAAAAGGGTGATCTCAAATGCTCAGTAAGGGTAATCATAGAGAACATAAAACAATCCATAAACATTTGAATGCAAGAGCTTGAACATAAAATATAAACATCAAAATCTTGAGGGAAGACATAAATCTTGTAAGTACATAAGGAATATATCATAAAGGAACATCAATCATGATAAAATATCATGGGAATAAAACATGTGATTGTGGAAACCATTATGCACATGATATGATTTCCATAGTTGCCAAGGCATTGCTGCAAGGACCATCTTAGTGAACAAACTCCCTTTCTGAATCGAGTTCACTCATCGTTCCAGTCCTTTGTTATTGATCCAGATTAACATACCGTTCCATCCATGTCTATCTCATGAGATATAAATCTTTACCCAATGCATTGGAGGGAGATATAGGTCCCACCCATCTCATATTGAAATCATTCTTACTTGTGTCACAAAATAATCATACATCATTCATCATAAGCCAAAGAATAAAATGGGTTTCATAAACAGCATCCCATAATACAGTAATACATAAAAAACAAATGGATATCATTTCATCACAAGAAGAATAAAAACATGTCAATAATAGATACATTATACTTGAAATATAATAATACAAAATAATGTCATCTTAGATGGAAAATAGTTTTGATAAAACACTTGAAATGAATTTTTGATGAAAATATCCTTTCTTTTTAAAAATCATTTCTTTTCAAAAAATTCCATATAATTTTAAAATAAAAGGGTTTTTTGGAAAATAATCATGCAATTTTGTAGAGGAAGCTTCATGAAAATGAGGTGTTATGAAACCATAAAAATTCATTCACGCCGTATAAGTTAAAAATAACATTCTCCTCGTACTTTCGTCGAAAAAGTGTAAAAGTTCCTCGTGTGGTAAAAAAAGTAAGATTCCTTTCATAACATATGGTAAAATTAAAAAATTGTTAAAAAGTCCATTAAACACACATGAAAATCATTTCAGAAAACAGGGACATGGGTGATAACAAAAACACCAGTAAATACTTACGGATAAATAATCTCGGATAAGAGCGAGATTGGAATAGTTATCCCTTACCGTATGTCTGATGTGCTACGTATGTATTCGAAACTCCTGTATAATGATTTAAATAATGTCATTGACTTATTATAGAATCATAATAACTATTATGATATCATATATAGTTTACTTTTGACTTTATATTACCCATTCTTTTGTAAATTCGATATAAAAGCAGCGATTTGGGTAAAATCAGTTCATTTATTGTACGTGTTTCGACATGTTGTTCTTGATATTTTTACTTATATACTGATTTTCATAATTCTAGAATTTAAAACATGATTTATATATAATATATATTCAGCATATACATATATATATATGATATATCGATAAATAGAATGGAATACACCGTTCATAGAGACGGTAGGCCGTATGTACGCATGAACGCTGTTTTGATTTCCTTATTGAATTGAATGGAATTAAGTAGATGACACAAATATATATATACATAAATCCAGTATCATTATTATGTCATATATTTCATTATTATTCATTATATATACTTTATAATTATTCATGAATGGCTAACATGGATAATGAATCTCATCATGTCGTGGAGACGGTAGTCCGTACGTACGCACGAGTGATGATATCATTCTCATGATCATGGAATTGTATTGAAGTGTATTTATAATATTTAAGAATCAATATAAATTTAAAATAATCATATATAGTTATTTATTTACACCATTATACTCATCCGAGTAAGGTGGTGGTCGAAAACATATTACACCACGGCGTGGAGACAATATTCCGTACGTATGCATGCGCAATGATTTCGTTTTCCGTAGGATGGATAGAAGGTGAATTGGGTTGTTTAATATTTATAATAAAATATCAGTATATAATAAATAATTATGTTGTTTCTTTATAATGATACAAGTAAAGATGAAAAAGTATAATAAGGAAGAAACTTGAGAGAATCGGAAGAAGAGATTACCTCTTCTTCGACGCACCTCTTTTAAGCTTCCACTTAAGGAAGTAGAGTTGGTATTTTGAGAAGACCAAAACCTCCAAAATGTTTCTAGGGAAGTGGATAAGAGAAATGGTCAGGGTTTGGCCGAGATTCAAGGCTCAAAAGGGCGTGAAGAGAAGAGGGAAGGGGTTCCCTTTTTATAATGGAGGAGAGGGGCATCTTAGGAAAACATAAAATATTAATTTATAATAAAGTCATATTCAGTTTTTCGTAGCTATAAATTGATTTATTTCTAAGATAAGGCGGGGATGGGTCGAAATCCTCTCAACAGATAGATTTTAGATAGGTTTGGTTCATTATATTTACCTTATCATATAGTTTTAACTCTTAGTTAATTAGATTGACATGTACCTTGTCATAATGTATTTTTATATTATATAGTTAATAAACATACCATATACATCCAAGCGACCCCCAAGTGATCCATTAATGATAAAAATATCATGATATATGTATCTTGGCAGAACCTAAGATTTTTAGGAATATAATAACAGTTAATAATATAATATTTGTTTTAAAAACTATTTTATGTCAATTTTGACACTATTTGGTAATTGATTTTTGTGAAAATCAAAACAGCATGATTAGTTATAAAAAAGTTAATTAAATCAATACTAACATGTCATATTAACCTAAAAAATTAGTGTAATTCATAAAAGGTCTCAAATTACATTTATTTCGGTACTTATAACATCAATTATGTTAATATTTAATTAATAAAATAATTACTGCATCATCATTGTGTCATAAATAACATAAATAATTTAATATCTTAAAATTATAAATAAAATAACATTACGTTGGAGATATATTTATATTTCTAATGAATATTTATAGTCTAATTTATCTTATGTATAACCTTATATTAAAAATGTTTTAGTTATTAAACTTTGATTTTAACCATTTTAACTCTTCATTAAAAAATAATAATAAATGCCCTAATCTAATCCAAGTGCACCTAAAGGGAAATATTTTATTACTAAAGTTGTTTTTTGTTGAATTAAATTTATTTAATAGAATTAGGAAATGTGTTACAGTAATAATATTATCATTTTTACCCTTAATTACCCTATTTACTTTTAACCGTGGTAAATAAAAGTAAAAAGTTACTATTCACCAAAAATAATTTTTATCTTATTGAACCACATTTTCCTCCTTGATATTAACCATGTCTCTTAGATTTTCAAAATTCCACTCACAAAATCGGTAAAATTGTGTTTTATGTAATTTTTCAAAAAGCTCCTAAGAGGTAGATAAAAGACGATGAAATGTTCAATATAATTTTTATTTATCGAAAATTATTATAAAATGATTCTAATGAATTACATTGAACATATACTGGTATTCTGTATCAATTTTGACCTAAAATAAATATAAAAATAAATAAATAATTATTTAAATAAAAAGTTGGTTTTTTATATAGTAACACGGTGTTTTTACTATTCACAAAAAAATTGAATGTTTTCAGAAAAATACCAAAAATTCACCCTAGGCTAATTTCGACATTCCGAATCCAAAAATGAAGTCTATTTTGAAAGATAAAATTTCAAAAACTTGGTATTAATATTCATAACAGCTAGTTTATATAATATTTTAATAACATATCGTGGTTTAGTGAAACTCGGTTTTGCGTATAACACACACTATCGTGGAAGGTCGCGATTGTGTGTAAAGCAATCCATGTCAGGGATGCGTGTAGTGAAATCTCTATTTTTGTGTTGGGTATAACATAATCAAAACTTATTTCATTAAACAAAATCTATACTTAATGTTCTGTAGAATAATTTCCACAAAACGAACTTGAAATTGTGTGTAACACAATCCAAGAATAGTGTTGCCTATACTGCAAGCTAATACAGTGTTGCATATAGTACAAGCTAAACTTCCTGTATTGTATAATAGAAGACATCAATGAAATTAAAATATTATTTTTCATAATATCTCAGGGTGTTACATTCTATCCCCCTTAAAATGATTTTCACCCATGAAATTTGTCGGGGTTATAAATGGTTTACTACTTGCAAGTTTCTTTAATAGAAACCCACATCATAAAAAGGAATACCAAAACATGACTTTAAAAACTACAGTATGAAACGTAGCGGTTAACCAAATTAACTAATCACTGGGTTTCCACATAGGAGAACATAGGTGAATATATAGATATTGAAGAAAAAAACCATCAACTTCTGATGAAGAGTGGTAGAGGACATGGCTATGAAAAATCCAACAATCACAAAGACATAAATTTGCGATGATCTAAGGTACCATCTGATTCATCAAATATGAGAGTACTAGGACAACATTTTTTTGTTTTCAAGATAATTTCTGTAAATTTGAAGAATTGTTGTATTAAAAGAAATACTTACTTAATTTTGGTACAATCTCACCATTCCTCGTGCCTCGAGCAATTCCCACTTCATCTCTTAATGAAATAAAGTTGAATTTGTCTTCTATGAAGTGTTAGCAGATTATGCGATAGAATGATAGGTCATTCCATCTATTTCTATCGCAAAAAGTTTAGCAAAATTTATTGAATATACAGAAGTCCATGTATGCTGAGATTAATCATATATGGTTGATAAGATGGACTTACACATCATCTATCAAAGCGCTTAATAAAATAAAACTAGTTTTTACTAACCAGGGACTTCCTGTAGGGTAGTGGTTGGCCATAAAGGCATGTCGCACTTTGGTTGTGGGTTCGATTCTCACATCCTTGTCCGACGCGATGGGTTGTCGCCCGTTCTGTAGGTTGTCCCTTTTCTTAAACTACACTATTATAACATTCTATCAAGAATATCGAAAAAAATTCTAGCCTTAAACAATACTAACTTATATTCAACATAATCCATTCTAATCATTAGGCTTATCCAAAATACTTCTTTCCAAAATCATATAATAAAGAGAACGATTACAAAATAGGTCATATAACAAGCACGCGGATACCATCATTTATCCCTCATATATCAAAAGATATATCCTGTTGATCACATTCCAAACATGTGAATACCTTAATCTTGTATTCTATTGAAAAATGAATACCCATTAAATCATAGTGAAAACATGAATGATGTCAAAAGTTAACACTTTCCACATACCAAAATCCAAAAATTCTATATACTCAAACTATGATATAACATTTTCCTTATATCCGACATGAGACCATGAATACTGTCAAACATTTTATTTTCTCCCTATCCCTTCACTATGCACATATCATCTTCTTCCCAAAAATATCTCAATCACGTTCCATGGTTACTGGTACCATAAAATTATTGAAAACCACAATATACCAATACATAAATATTATAATATTCCATGATACTATATAAAACATTATTTTGGAATCCCATTACATAAACACTTAATCATTCCACCACATCGTTTTCATATTCAACATCACCAATATTGATATCATGTGACTTCCCTTTGTTCTTTTCCTTATGTGGTTGCTCATGTCAATCATCATTAACCCTTGTATTATAGAATTGATTAGCATAATGCCCCATTTACTTTCACTTGAAGCATTGAAGTGTTGGTGGTGCGTTATCTAAAGTCTTTTCTTTATTCACATAATTAGAAATGTTTTTTTCCATTACTTTGACACTCATCTACTCGATGACCATCTTTTCCACAAATAAATCATTTTCTAGTCCCTTTAAGACAATCTCCACCATGCTTCTTTCCACACATTGAGCATAAAGAAACATTCATATGATTTTCACCATTATTCTAAGATTTCTCCTTGAACTCCATCTTTCGTTTCTTGTCAAAACCATGAGATGGATATGTTACACCAACTTCCAGTTCTACCTTGATAGCACAACGCACAATTTCTTCATAGCTACTAGAAGTCTCTTATAGATAATGCCCTTAGAAGATTTGGTTTTAAGCCACTAAAGAATCAATCAACTTTACTTTCAGGTTGGATGATAAAGACAGATGAATACCTTGAAAGCCTTGTAAAATTTGCTTCGTATATACCAAAAAATTCATCTCCCTTTTGCTTAAATATCAAGGAACTCATTTTCCATATTTGTTAGAAGAATACAAGGGAAGTACTTACTGAAAAACAAGTTCTTGAACTCATCCCATTCCATGGATTCAATTCCATCTTGAGGCCTTGTATTCATAATTAGAGTGCACCACTGCTCTGCTTCACCTTCTAAATGGTAAAAAGTTAGAATGACATTATCATGTTCTGAACAACGAAGTATGGAAAATATCTCTTCCATGGTACTGATCCATTGTTCAGCAACAAGTGGATCAGAAGACCCATTGAAAGAAGGTGGACATTGGCTCATGAAGGAATCAATAGAATATTGTTCCCTTCTCTACTCATCCGGAAGTACAGAATTATTCATAGCTTGTGTAAGTATAGCAATAATATTTTGGACTCCATCTCCCAAAATATTGGTTTGTTTAGGAGGACAATTATTTCATTGCCTATTACATTGATCAACACGATTCCTTCATGTTCCAGCCATCATCTAAAACCCAAATAGAATAGTGTAAGAGGAAAAACTTATACTAGGAAATAAATATAATAAAGGGGGAGTACCTTCAATATCTAACATTTTAGGTTAAATTCTAATATCGTTATCGAAATTCTAGTACTATAACCTATACTTATACTTAACCTTAGGGACATCCCTAGACATACCTTAGAAATATCTCTAGGGATCTCACTAATGTTTTCGCATCCTAGTTTCCAAAGGTTAACTAAACCATTCATCTGATACCAACTGTAGAGATCACAAACCTGATGTACATGGACATTACATTACTTTTTTGGAATACTTAATACATAACAAAAACCAAAAATCAAGGATCGTAATAGTTTAGTGTCTTTGGAAACTCAGAACATAATCTTCTAATCATGGTGAAAGATCTTCAACATCTCCCATAAAGATCTTTCCCTTTTGGGTTTTCTACATAAAACTCTTCTTTATATCCTTGGGAAAAGAAAAAATAAAAATGGTGAGCTTAAATGCTCAGTAAGGGTAAACATAGAGAACATAAAACAATCCAAAAAAAAAATTTGAAATAAAAAGCCTGAACATAAAATATAAACATCAAAATCTTGAGAAAAGACATAAATCTTGGATGTACGTAAGGCATATATCATAAAGGAACATCAATCATGATAAAATAGCATGGGAAAAAACATGTGATTGTGGAACCATTAAGCACAAGATATTTTTTCCATAGTATCCAAGGCATTTCTGCCAGGACCATCTTAGTGGACAAAGTCCCTTTCTGAATTTAGTTCACTCCTCGTTCCAGTCTTGTATTACTAAACTAGGTTAACTTACCATTCAAGCCATGTCTATCTCCTAATATATAAATCTTTACCCAATGCATTGGTGGGAGATATATGTCCCACCCATCTCATTTTTAAATCATTCTTACTTGTGCCGCAAAAAAATCATACATCATTCATCATAACCCAAAGAATAAAATGGGGTTCATAAACATCATCCCATCACAACGTAATCCGTATAAAACAAATGGATATCATTTCATCACAAGAATAATCAAACCATGTATATAATAGATACATTATACTTTAAATATAATCATACAAAATTATTTCATCTTAGATGGATAATACTTTTGATAAAACACTTGAAATGAATTCTTGAGGAAAATATCCCTACTTTTTCAAAAACATTTTCTTTTCACAAAATGAAATGAAATTTTAAAATAAAAGGGTTTTGTTGAAAATAATCATGCAATCTTGTATAGTAAGCTTCATGAAAACAAAGCATTATGAAACCGTAAAAATACTTTCACGCCGTATAATTTAAAAATAACATTCTCCTCATACTTTTGTGGAAACGTCAAAAAGTTCCTCGTGTGGTGAACAAAAGTAAGATTCATTTAATAAAATGTGGTAAATTTCAAAAATTGGTAAAAAGGCCATTAAACATACATGAAATTTTTTAGAAAACAGGTACATGAGTGATAACAAAAAACCCAGTAAATACTTACGGATAAACAATCTCGGATAAGAGCGAGATTGAAATAGTTATCCCTTAACTTATGTCTGATATGATTAAAATGTATCCAAACCTACTGTATAAGGATTTAAATAATTTCATTGACTTATTAAATAATCATATTAATTGTTATGATAACATATATAGTTTACTTATGAGATTATATTACCCATTCTTTTGTAAATTCGATGTAAAAGAAGCGATTTGGGTAAAATCGTTTCATTTATTATATGTGTTTCGACTTGTAGTTCTTGATATTATCACTTATATACTTATTTTATTAATTCCATAATTTAAAACATGATTTATATACAATATATATTCCAAATATACAAATATATATGATATATCGATAAATGGAATGAAATACACCATTCATGGAGACGGTAGGTCGTACGTACGCATGAACGCTGTTTTCGTTTCCTTATTTAATTGAATAGAATTAAGTAGACGACATACATATATATATATACATAAATCAAGTATCATTATTATGTCATATATTTCATTATTATTCATTATATATACCTTATAATCATTCATGAATGGCTAACATGGAAAATGAATCTCATCGCGTCGTGGAGACGGTAGTCCGTACGTACGCACGAGCAGTGATATCATTTTCATTATCGTGGAACTGTATTGAAGTGTATGTATAATATTTCAGAATCAATATCACATTACAATAATCATATATAGTTATTTATATACACCATTATACCCATCCAAGTAAGGTGGTGGTCGAAAACAGATTACACCACAGCGTGGAGACGATATTCCGTACGTACCCACGCGCGGTGATTTCGTTTTTCGTAGGATGGATAGAAGGTGAAATATTGTTGTTTAATATTTATAATAAAATATCAGTATATAATTAATACTGATGTTATTACTTTATAATGATACATGTAAAGAAGTAGAAGTAGATGAAGAAAGAAACTTCAGAGAATTTGAAGAAGAGATTACCACTTCTTCGACACAGCTCTTTTAAGCTTCCTCTTAAGGAAGTAGAGTTGGTATTTTGAGAAGACCAGAACCTAATTAATGATTCTAGGGAATTGGAAAAGTTAAATGGTCATGGTTTGGCCGATATTCAAGGCTCAAAGGGTGTGAAGGGAAGAGGGAAGTGGTTCCCTTTTTATAAGGGAGGAGAGAGGAACCTTAGGAAAACGTAAAATATTAATTTATAATAAAGTCATATTCAGTTTTTAATATCTCCGAATTGATTTATTTAAACTATAAGGTGGGGATGGGTCTAAATCCTCTCAAAAAATAGATTTTAGACAGGTTTGGGTCATTATATTAACCTTACCTTTTAGTTTTAACTCTTAGTTAATTAGATTGACATTTACCATGTCACTTTGTATTTTTATATTATATAGTTAATAAACATACCATATAAATCGAAGCGACCCCCAAGTGGTACATTAATGATACACCTATCATGATATAAGTATCTTGGCCGAACCATAGATTTTTATGACTATAATAACAATTAATAATATAATATTTTTTTTTAAAACGATTTTATGTCTATTTTGACACTATTTGGTAATTGATTTTTGTGAAAATCAAAAATGCATGATTAGTTCAAAAAAATTCAGTTAAATCAATAATAACATGTCATATTAACCTATAAAATTAGTGTAATTCATAAAAATTATCAAATTACATTTATTTGGGTATTTATAACATAAATTATGTTAATATTTCATTAATAAAATAATTACTGCATCATCATTGTTTCATAAATAAATTAAATTATTAAAGTCTAAAAATTATAAATAAAATACCATTATGTAGGAGATCATTTAATCTTTCTAATTAATATTTATTGTTGAATTTATCTTATGTATATCCCTATATTAAAAATGTTTTAGTTATTAAACATTGATTTTAACCATTTTCACTCTCGTTAAATAAAATAATAATTTATGTCATAATATAATCCATGTGCACCTAAAGGGAAATATTTTATTTCTAAGATTGTGTTTGGTCGAATTAAACTTATCCAATAGAATTAGGACATTGTTAGGGTAATAATAATATCATTTTTACCCTTAATTACCCAATTTACTTTTAACCGTGGTAAATAAAAGTTAAAGTTACTATTCACCAAAAATTATTTTTATCTTATTGAACCCAATTTTACTCCTTGATATAAACTGCGTCTCTCATATTTTCTAAATTCCACTCAATGAATTGGTAAAATTAAGTTTTATGTAAGTTTTCCAAAAGCTCCTAGGAGGTATGTAAAAGACGGTGAAAAGTTAAATAAAATTTTTATATATCGAAAATTATTATAAAATGACTCCAATGAATTAAATTGAACATATATAGGTATTATGTATCAATTTTGACCTTAAATAAATTTAAATAAAATAAATAATTATATAAATGTAAAGTCGGTTTTTAAATACTAAACCAGTGTTTTCACTATTCATCAAAAATTGAAAGTTTTCAAAAAAAATATCAACAATTCACCCTAGGCTAATTTCGCTATTCTGAATCCAAAAAAGAAGTCCATTTTGAAAGATAAAATTTAAAAAAGTGGGTATTACTATTCATAACAGCTAGTTTATATAACATTTTAATAACATATCATTGTTTAGTGAAACTCGATTTTGCGTACAACACATGCAATCGTGGAAGATCGTGATTGTGTGTAATGAAAGCCAAGTCAGGGTTGCGTGTAGTGAATGCTCTGTTTGGTGTTGCGTATAACATTATCAAAACATATTTCATTAAAAAAAATCTATACTTAATGTTGCGTAGAATAATTTCCACAAAATGAACATGAAATTGTGTGTAATAGAAGCCAAGAATAGTGTTGCGTATACTGCAAGCTAATACAGTGTTGCATATAGTACAAGCTAAATTTGGTGTAGTGTATAATAGAAGACATAAATGAATTTAAAATAATATTTTTCATAAAATCTCTAGGTGTTATATATATAGTGATTTTAGTTGTTTTGGGATGGATCATCTTATGTCTGAATCTTATTTTATTCAAAAAGTGTAAGGCCTTCCATTTTGTGAGAATATATACCTACCATGGTGCTAGTCTCCACCCCAGGGTCTTCTAGAGGCAACAATCAGGGATGATTAACTCACTTTCTCCATTTCTAGATCAAGAGGAGCATCTTTGGTGGGAGGGGGTCATGAAAAACTATAATATCATTTATATATTCATTGATGATCTATTCATGAAATTAGATTATATTGAAAAAATTAAAAATAATAACATACCGAAACACACCATAGAGTAAATTTCAAGAGATTATAAAAAGAAATCACAAGTACACATGACCATAAAAATAATTTTTTTTAATATCCAGCATGATATATCAATTATATTTATAGGTTATTACTATTTAATTTATTATATAAAACAATTTTATTTATATAAATTTTCGTATCATTCTATTGAATAAAATAAATATCATTTTATAATTTCACGGATTCCAATTTTATTAAATAATATCGAAAGTATTACAAAAAATATATTTAAATATCCTTATTCTAATTTCATAAATTTAATTTTTTAACGTTTTTTTGCATTATTAGTTAATTTCAAAAATGATACTATATAAAGATTCATTGAAATAGAATAATTTCAAATAATCAAATATAATATCACCATGGGATTTATTGGTCGGTAAAATGATAGAATTTATTTACTACATGGATTAATTATCATTGATATGACAATATTTAAAAAATTAATGATACAAATATTTTGTTAATAACTGGAATATATTTCAAATATCTTATAGTATGTATTATCATATTCTTCATCTCCCCTTAAAATTTTAAAAATTATTTTACATTCATTATTTAGTTGAATCATTTTATATATTATTATTTTATTATGGTTATGTTAATTTATTCAAAAATTTATGTCAAAATTTTAATAAATTCATCGCTTCATGGAGAAAATTTGGTTAAACTAGTACACATCATTGATGTCATGCCTAAAAAATATGTTGTGTTGCGTATATTGGGATACAATGCACACAATCATAGGGGAGAAAGAAAAATTCACTACCCTAAGTTCCCATTCCAAATCAAAACACAATGATTAAGAATCTTATTGAGTTTTCAAATGACACTTTAAGAACTCCTCATATTGTTACTAGTGGATATTTTTAATAAATATATCTCTGTGAATAAATTTAATTATTCAATATCTTATGTTGCAAGAAAGTATGAGTTTAAATAAAACACATTATTTTATAAATATTTTATGACATTGCAGTTAAATTGCCTATAATAAATATCAATAAATAATTAAAGAAATAAATATAAATTTCAAAATAATTATGAATGTGTTGGAATGTTCTTATAAAATGATCACAAAATTTTTACTAATGTAACATTATTCATCAAAGAAGTTGTGTATTCTCCTTTTTTTGTCTTCTCATTTTGAATGACTATATATTTTCAGAAGAACGTTGAGTTGAAAAAATGAATTCCATTTTTTAATTCATCATGTCAAAATTATCTTAAAATATTTTTTTTAAAAATATTATGAGAACATTTATTTTTTATAGAATAGTGAAAATACTAATTTTTATTGAAAACTATATATTTTTTGTTGTAATTAAAAGATAAATTTATGTTTTTTATTATATTTAAATATTAATTTGTTCATTTAAATTTTAAATAACCTAAATATATTTTAGAAAAGTATTTTATACCCTATTTAATTATAAAAAAAATTTCTATATTTAAAAAAATTAAAAAAATTTGTTTTCCATGGAATTATACCAGTTTTATTTTAAATTATATAATTCAACTAATGTATATTTAATAATTAAAAATGGATAAAAATTCATATTCGTAAGATAAAAATTTGCTAAATTGGGCCATTTTATTTTTGACCAATATGGACACAATCCTTGGTAAATTTTGTTACCTTTATAGAGGGTGAATTGTTTATGTTAGGTTAAATATAGGATGACAACAACTATAAAATTAACCTAACACATGCCCAAATTTTAATACCAAAATTAAATTAGACCCTTAATACATAAGGATCGAAATTAAGTTTCTTAATAGACATTTTTTGAGTAAAATAAAATATATAATATTTAAATCAATTAAAGTCACAAAATGTCACTTTTTAGGTCTCAAATATATCTTATGTGTCAACATGGGGAAAATGGTATGTTATTAAAAAAATATAAATATAAATATAAATTTTTAACTTAATAAAAAAAATTTCATGATAATATTTTCTTTTTTTTCTTTTTGGGCTACTTAGACGAGATTATGAAATTCATAATATTTTAATTAATATAAGTGAATGATGTCACATTGAGGTTTTAAATATGATATCATTTTAAATATTGGGTTTCACAAAAATATATATTCATCTATAAATATTATGATTAAATGTATAATATTAATATTTTATTTTATTTTATTTTTAATAAATACTGAATAAATAAGTATATTAAATAATTACACAATAATAATGTAGCAAAAATTCTATTAAATGAATTATAAATTTAATGTTATTAAAAATATTAAAATAATTTTAATTTTAAATAATTAATCTAATTAAAGATATTTCTATATGAAATTGATATCTTAATGTTATAATAATATATATTGTTCAAATTTACTTTTTTTCCTTACATTTGTAAATGTCCATGTAATGAATAGTTTCAATATTGACACAAATGATATTTTATTGAAATAGTATTTTTCAAAATAATTTATAAACCATAAAAATCATTAAAAATACATCATAATTATAATTTGTTTCGAAATTTTTTAAATTCTCCATTTATATTCCAATTTCAATCACATATGTAAATATAAAAACCTTATAATATTAAATATTTTAGTATAATATTTAAAAATAATATAGTTTATGTAAGGTTTAATTAATTTGATGATGATTAAAATATTAAAAACTATGTATAATATATATTTCATCACGATACTACATCTTCAAATACTTGAATATTTTAATATATATAATTTTTGAGTAATTTTTATTGAAATTAAATTTATTATAAATTAATATTTTTTGATAAATTCCATTCCATAATTATAAAGGAAACCTTCTTCCATCACTTATTCACATCCTGTTGATCTTTCAAGATAGACAATACACTACTTATTTGTATAATATACATTAGGAAGAACATTCAATAGGTATTGTTCTTCACAAAATCTCATACCTAGTGCCCTTAAGAGGATATATACAAGATGTTCATGGAAGAAGAGGCAATTGTCATTGCCGACTCTTTCAACATTATTTCTTCTTATAATTCCTAATCATGTATTTTTTCCGTTATAAAGATATAAATACATTATCATATACATTATGAGACGTTATTATCATTATGGAACACTCATATTCAACCTTATATCCATTATATAGAAATAAAAATAACAACACATGCATACGTATAACTTACTGTATCCTCGCCTTAGTGTTAT
Source organism: Viscum album (assembly GCA_963277665.1). Classification (NCBI taxonomy): domain Eukaryota; kingdom Viridiplantae; phylum Streptophyta; class Magnoliopsida; order Santalales; family Viscaceae; genus Viscum; species Viscum album. Next base: position 1,736,452,448 of record OY728132.1, on the reverse strand, counting down.
AAGATTTTCATCACCACATTATTTTGATGGTTATATTGATATAAATAAAAATGTATCCGATAATTATAAAATTATATTGATTTTTAAAAATAATAATTTATCAACCTCTTATTTACCATTTCACCAATAATGGAATGACACTATCTCTCGTGCATGTGTTCAACAAATCGTCTCAAAAACATGATGCGATTCATTCTCATTGTTCATCATTCAAGAACGAATATATAATTGAATATAATGAATATTTATGATATATTTTACCTCAATATAATTCATTATAATTTTTATTTATATCCTATGTTGAAGATCCAAGAATTATATTAAAAACATGCATTGGGAAATTTAGCAGCTAACTCCTTAAAGAATGGTAATAGTGATATAATATTAACATATGTGTGACAAGATAATATTACATGATATTATATGATATGATAAATAATAATATGGTTCTTTGATAAATTAATAACTTCTTTAGACCATTATAATGGAGGTTCTAATATGTTTGAATTAAATCATACCTAAGATATGGGTGAGTTTCACAATATCATTATTATTTTGGATATTTTATATGTATTTATATTCTAGGGAATTTATCACTCCCATGTCCATGATTCGTGAAAATATTTTCAAAAATATTTTACTACTCTATAGAATTGTTTTATGTAATTTTTAAACACATGTAAATTATTACTAAATGGTTTGATATGAATATTTTTTTATTTTCTTATCAAAATTCATTGTGACTTTTATGGAAAAACAGTGAATGGAATTTCATTTAAATGTATGCAACATGAAACGATTTATCCACACTAATGAGCACTTAATTCCATAAATATTCCATTATAATCATACATGGTTATTTTCAAATAAAAATTTTTCTTATCAAATTACAAATCACTTTATGAAAAACATGTTTCTAAAACAAAAATATTATTATTCAGAATAGTTATTTCTTCATATATATAAAAATAATTTACCATATAAGATAATGTTATTTTATGGTATATATTCCTTACTGGGATTTTTTTTAATAATATTTATTTCTTATTTTTATGATTTATTTACGCAATTTATGGAAGTAAAATTATAAAACCCTTTACTTTTCCATGGGTTATGCTAAACAGATTTTTTTATAAAGCTCATTTTTAAATGGGTTATGATATGATAAATGAATTGTGTTCTTATAAAACACATAGGTATTGTTTTTCTTATGTGATGGGTGGTACATATATCTCTCTCAAATGCATGGGTAAATAATTACATCTCAAGAGATATACATGAATAGAATGGTATGCGGACTTTTTTTGAAAAGCAGGACTAGAATGGGAGTTACAACATTCAGAAAGGGAATTTGTACACCATGATGGTCATGGAATAAATCCATAAATAATATTAAAATGATTATATATGCTTATTTGTATTTCTCAATTTCATGTCGTATTTTATTCTCACATGAATTATGTTCTTCATAATTAATTATCTTTTTAGCATCCGTGATTTATTACATAACTCAATATCAGGATTCTTAGTATGAAGGATATAATTTTAAAAATTTATTCTCATGTTATTTTGCCTTAGTGATTATGTTATCTACTTTGATTTCCCATAATGAGAATAATTTCTCACATTTTCTTACTTTTTATTTACAATAAATGTAATGAAATGTGAAAATTATGATGTGTCAAAAAGGGTTACAATTATGAGAGAATAAGGGGGAGACAATGTAGATGTTTTATAAAACTATTCCCTATATTTCAATGTTTCCAAAGACAATAAAACTATATAGTGTTGGTGATATTGTATTTATTTTATGAAATAAATATTTTTATATTTATATGTAATATCTATTTAGGAAATGTATTTTACATTATATTTTTTATTAGAGTAATTATTAGTCAACCTGAACAATATTATTTAAAAAAACATAGCAAGATCACTATGGATTAGTATGCTTATAGGATAAGAAGCATGCATATTAGTGATGATCATAAATAACCTCAGATAAAACCGAAGGTGTCCTAAATTGAAATTTATTATGTAATTTCCCTTAAATAGGTTGTTTCCCCAATATGATTTGTAATTTTTACACTACACTTTCTAGTTTTAGTCAATTTATAGAACACGAAGGAACTACATTAATGATGAATGTGGTAGGGAATGAAAAATTTTCCCTCAAAAAAATTGAATTTTATTGGAGATAGAATGATAAATTTTGTTTCTATGGTCGTACAAATATCCCCTACTATAAATCATGGTAGACAACCAAATGAGAAAACGAGGGATCAATATTCTACCCATACCATCATGAGGTAGCATCCACCTCCTTCTAGTGGATCTTCTTATACACTAGATGATGAATAATCTATTAATACCACTAAAAATGTATTTCTGGATCTCCATTGTTCAAATCATGTGAATTTAAATTTAGGAGCCTATCGTTGGGAAGATGAAGTAGATAAATTCTGGAAAACCACCAAGAATACAAGGAAAAATAATAATATTTATTCTATTTAATGGTATGTTTACAAGAACATATTTTTCAAAGTGTAATTTCCCCATATTCATTGAATGGAGATGGGGAAAGACAGTATCAAAATTTTGAAAAGAGATAATGATTCTATTGGTACGTAAAAGGAAACATTTACCATAATTTTTTGGTAAATTTTTATTACTATTTCCAACATTAGTGTAAGGATGATCATTCATTTAGTGGAATAAAACCAAATCTATGTAGTGTGTTAGTAATGAGGGACTTCATTATCTATGAGTAAATCGTTAGATTTTATCTTAAGGTTTATATGGATACTACTGTTACCTATTATTCTTTTTTCTTGAATTAGAAGTGAAAATGGAATTTTGGGGAAAATATAAAAACTATATTGAAAAGAATATGAGCTTTACATTTTACTCAAAGTGTGGAAATACACCTTGTGGAAAATATTTTAATGATAATGGTAAATTTAACAAGATGTGGAATGAATTTTAGCAGTCAATTGACAACCAAAGTGAATGGAAAAATAATTCTAATCATTCGATTAGATAAATCAATTCATAGAAACATATTCCTATAATAAAATGAATCATGTTGCGAAAAAATGGGAATTATTCTAACCAATTCCCAAATAATAGGGTTACTAGGGATGCTCTATGTTTTTAACCCCTTATAGAAAAATAAAAAAATGAATATAAAATTTGATCATTACTTGTGTCGTGGAGTATAAAATTGAAGTGGTGAATAATACCCTTATCATCCACTCAAAAACAGCTTCTGTTTTATATAATTATAGATCCACAAACTCTATTATTTTTAAAGAATTTTATAAGGGTTTCATCTTATAAAATCAATAATTGGAAGTTATTTTGGGTGTGATAACTCCGAATTGAACAATAATCTCATGAAAAAGATTATAATTCTTCTCTGATTGAAGTTTGTGGGAATATTATTCATATAGATCTTATGATCATTCCATTAGATGACTTTGATGCAATTATTGTCATAGATTGTTTTTCAGTATATGGATCTCATATTATTTTAATGGGAAGATAACTCATATTTAATATTTAAAATGAATTTTATGATGATATATCAATGCTTTTTTAATATAAAATTCCAATGGAAATTAATTCCATGTTGGGGGTCTTCATTCCAATAAAATTAAGGTTACATTACTCAGATGGTTGGGGAGAAAATCACCATTAAGGATAAAATTATTTAATAAGAGTTTGGTGATGTATTCTAAGACAAATTTCTTGGTCTTCAACAAAATCTTGACTTTGATATTTCAATAGAACTCATACAGTGTGTTATTACAATTTCAATAAATGGTTATATAATAGCCACAAAAGAGTGATATGAATTGAAGGAGAAACTCATATATAATGTTGACAAGGGAATTATAAACTATAGTGCATCACCTTGGGGTGCACCATTTTTGTTTTTTATTGAGAAACATGGAAAAATAAGACTTTGTAGTGAATATCTAAAACATAACATGATCACTATCAAGACCAATTATCCACACCCCCGGTATTGAAAAATTGTTTGATCAACTACCTGAAGATCAAAACTTTTCTAGGATTGATCTTCATTCTATATATATTCAATTGAGATTCAATAAGGTGGATATACCGAAGACATTATTCCATGAAAGGTATGGAAACTATGAATTTACAGTGATTCATTTGTGCCTTACTAATTTCCCATCTATATTAATGGAATTAATTTATATAGTCTTCAGAGACTATCTGGATCGGTTTGCGGTAGTCTTTATGAATAATGTTCGTGTATATTCAATGAGCAATGAAAAACTTGAATTTTACTTTAGGATTGAAAAAAATACCCTAGGAAAGGATAATATTAATGAAAAAAATTAGAAAATTATAATGTTTCTTCATAAATTTTTATTTTTGGGTCACGTATTCTCATGATAGTGGATATATTTGGATCCAAAAAATACAAGATTTATTGAAAGTTTTACTAGAACAACAACCAAAACAATGATCCATACTTTTATTGGAATAGATGTATATTATATACGTTTTGTGAAATATCTCTCATGATTTTATCATAAACTCTCCATGTTTTCTCAGAATGGATTTATGTTTATACGAATAGAGGACTATATGAATAATTTTAAGGAGTTTAAAATAAGGATAGTTACTTCACATGTAATCACACTATATGGTATTGAATTATATTCATTCTTATTTATTGATGAATAAATTATGTGGATTGTGTGTGTTATTTTGAAAAATGGTATTATGATTATTTATTCCTCAAGAAAATTGAATATCAAAGGGAAAAATTGCACAACAAATGATATGGAGTTTGATTTGAAAAAAATTTCATTAAAGATCTATATGGAAATATGTTATTAGAGAATGGTGTCACATATATACTAATCATAAATGATTAAATTATATTTTCAATCAATATGATATATAAATTCATAATATAATATGGTTGTAATTGATTAAAGAATAATAAGGATCAATACATTACCATCCGGAGAAAGAAAACAAGATTGTTGATGATTTGAGTAGAAAGGACCATACTGGTATATCTATGAGGAGGATCACAAAAGATCCAATATTTATGGATTTGAGAAGGATGAATATAGAAATAATAAATTAAAGGGAGGAAAATTTTATTTCTAATATCCGGATTTAACCATCTATACAAGTTATGATTAACGAGGCATTGACGAATGTTGTAAAGTTGAAAAACAATGTGAGAAAAGTTCATCAATTCGAATTTTTTATGGAATAATAATGATTCTGGAACTGTGTCTGTATCCTAACCATACCTAAATTAAAGAATGTGTCATTTTATGAGGATCATCACTCATCTTTATATGTTTATCCTAGAAGCACAAAGATGTATAGGGACCTGAAAGAGTATTTCTAGTGGTATTTTACAATGAAATATATTATACAATATGCCTTTTAGTGCATGGATTTTCATAAATATATGGTTTATAGATATATTTCTACAGAGATTTTATCACCATTTCCCATACTAGAATGGAAATGCTAAAAAACAACATGGGTTTTCTCCTTGGTCTTCCAAAAACATTTAAAAAACATAATTCTATATGGGTTATAGTTGATCAACATTTGAATTAGGCACATATAATTCATAATAGAGAGTATGTCTTTCTTGATCATATTTCCAAAATATATATTATAGAAGTGATATGACTTCATAGAGGACTGATTTCCATTATATCTAATCGGGATCCGAGATTTACTTATGTGTTCTAGATAATTGATTTGCAGGATATGGATAAAGAGTTGTATTTCAACACTTCTTATCATCCTCAAACATATTTTCAGACTGAGAGGAAAATTAAAATATTGTATGACATGTTAAGATCATTCTCCATGTATTTAAATGGATGTTGGAATCGAATCATTACTTTGGTAGAATTTTTATAAAAAAATATCTTCCACTCCAGTGTTTAGCTGGATCAATATTTTTCCATATATAATGATAACTATAGAACTCCAACATACTAGAATGAATTTGTTTAATGAAAGCTACTAGAATATAATCTTGTTGAGGAAATGGTATAAAATTATTTATATTTTCAATAGCACACAACATCAGTTAAAATTTGTAAAAAATAATATCCTAACAATCAATGAATAAATGTGGTGATTGAAGTGTGTAATAGTGTATTTCAATGAATATGACCCTAGAATTTAATAATTATATTTGTTAAGAATCTTATGCTTATCCTAGGGTATATCGATCCTTTTTAAAAAATTTGATAATTTTTTCAAGGTAGCTTATAAATTAGAACTTCTATCAAATATATATATATATATATCTCTATAATGTTCATGATGTGTTCCATGTATATCACCTGGGAAAGTACATACATGATCTGTCACATGTAACAAACTTCTATGATGTACCACTAGAACAAGATTATTCTTATTAAGAATAACGAATAGTTATTTTGGATTGTTGATAAAAATTTCAATAAAGCAAGAGCACTCACATGGTTAAAGATTTTTGGTAAAACCATCCATTTGAGCTGGCAACTTAGGAACCATAGGATGTGATGAAGTAATGGTACCCTAAAATATTTTTATTAGAGTAACAATTTTTTTGGGAGATATTAATTTTAAAGGTGTATAATGTAACACCTAGATATATTTTATAAATATATCTCCTTAAATAATTTATCTACTTCAATAACATGTATTTAATGAAATTATGAGTTTAAATGATACATATAATATTATATATCTATTTTAACTAAGTTGTTGAATTAAAGGGAATGAATATCAGAAAATAAATTATAAAATAATTTTAAATGTAATACTAAAAAGAATTTATAGACAGTGAATAAAAAATGATCACAAATTTTTTAGTAATGTCACTTTATTCATCAAAGAAATATTTTTTATTCAAAAATTAGATTTTTCATTTTTTTAAATGAATATTCATTCTGTAAAGAAAATAGAATATTTGAAATTAGTTTCCTTTATGATATCATCAATTCATAACAATCTTTAAAAAAATTTCTATAATTTTGATTACATTTAGTTTTTTATGGAATAGTTAAAATACAGGTTCTAATCGAGAACCGTAATATATATTAATGTATTTACTAGGTAAGAATTTTTTTCAGATTATTTTGAAATTTAAACTATCTCATATCAAATATGATTTTTGTAAATTATTTTTTTCTTTAATTTATTATAAATACATTTTATATTTTAAAAGGACATTTTTCCAAGAAAATTATTTTATTGAAATTTTACAGATTTTATATTAAATTAAATTAATGAACATCTATGTTTTGAAAATTGAAAAATATATAAAAATATTTATATTTATTAGTTAAAAATTTAATGAATATCTTTTTCTAATTTCATTCTAATATTAATAGTATCATTGGTAAATTTTTTCCCATGGAAAAGGATAAATTGGGTAATTTATGTTAAAATTAAAATGATAATGAATATTAAATCACCATAAAACATGAAAAAAATTATTGGATGAATATAATATTGAAATTAACACATAAGTATCCATATTATGTTTTTAAGGGGCACTTTTACATTAAAATGAGTTATAAAATATTTAAATCAATGAATGTAACAAAACATCAATTTCTTTTTCTTAAATATCACATATATGTATATGTGGGAGAAATCGAATGTTATAAACCAATATAAATGTAAATAGTTAAATTAGTAATCATATATTCATGATATACCTTTATTTTTGACTTCATGGTCCACATAGATAATTTTATTAAATTTTAATATTCTATATAATAATAACATAGGGATTTCACATTCAGGTTTTAAATATTTTATAATTATTAATATTGGGTTACACAATAGTTATATACGAATATAAATATTCATATGATATATATAAAAATTATATTCATCGTAGAATTTTATTTTTATTTTTTAGTAAAGTATTAATTAAATTAAATAATTACAGAACATTGATACAGTAAGTATTTTGTAAATGAAAATATCAAATAAATGTTATCAAAAAATAAAATTTATATAATTGGAAATAATAAATGGAATTTCATTATATATTTTCTTTTATTTTTCAATTATATAATAAAATATGTTGTTGTATGTTACCTTGTTATCTGAATATTTTTAAAATTCCTTGTAATAAAAAGTATCAAAATTTACATTGATGATATTTTCTCGAAATAAAATATTTTTTAAAAATTATTTCAAAGTCATAAAACATATTATTTATAAAAATATTTAAAATAATATTTAAAATATATTTATTTTTTCATTTATGGTAAAATTTAAATCACATAATAAAAAATTACAACCTTACATTATTAAAAAATCCCGTATCATATTTAACATTAAAATAGGTTAAATAGGGGTTAATTAAAATTATAAGGATTAAAATATAACCAAATCGTCTATAAAATATATTTTATGGTATGACTAAATACATATATCATCTTATCTCATAATCCATGTCATTTTTTAAGTTATTATATTGTTATTGAAAATGTTATAAATTAATATTTTGGCAAATTCCAAAAGTGCCCCTCACAATGATTTTAAAAGGGAACCTCATCCCTCACTTCATCACATAATCTTGATTATTAAATATATATCATACCATTAAAATTTATATTATAAAATCCCCTATAAATATTATAGTTTTATTGGTCTTCTCAAAAGAATAACCTTACTATCCCAAAAATAATTCTCGAGGAAGTGTATCCAAAAAGAGGTAATCGTCTTGAACGAACCTTTAAATATTATTTCTTCTTATACTTCTTATTAATGTGTTTTTTGGATTATAAATTATCGAATCCAGTAAAACCTATATGATGATATTTTATTATGATTATTAAACACCCATATTCCTTTTTTTTAATCCTACAAAAATGCATCTCATGTGCTTACATACGTCTTACTGTCTCTATGATGGGGTTTAATATATTATTTATCAACACATTATTTGGATGCAATTAATAATATAAATAATATCTGTATATAGGATAACTATAAAATTATATTTATTTTATAAAAAAATATTTCATGTTGATCCTTATCATTTCACCATTAACGGAATGATACCATCACTTGCACATGCATATGTACAACTTACCATATCCACAACGTGATGTGATTAATTTTATATTTTCACCATTCATGAATGATTATATAAAGGTATATAAAAAATAAATATGATAAATTTTACCTTAATATAATTCTATATATTATTGAACTATATCTTATGCATAGGAACTGAGAATTATATACCAAACCATGCAATGGAAACTAGCAATATTAACACACGAAATAAGGGTAACAAATAAATATTATTAAAAATTTGGTTAAAAGATGATATAGTATGATATCATATATATGAATATGGTTCTTGAATAAATTAATAACAACATATAAACATTATATAATATTTATATAAATTTATTAAAGAATTTATACCTAATGTAAGGGTTAATTTCAATATGTCATTATTATTACATATTGTTTATACATATGTTCCTGCTAAAAAATATTTATCATTAATTTCCATGATTAAAAAGACCCAGAAATTTCAAGGAAAATTTTTTCTTAAATACTTTGGAATTTTACGAGTTGGTGGCTTCTGACGGCACTTGATTCCGAGGCTTTGTGTGCCCGGAATCAATTTCCGAAGTTTAGCTCGTGTACGTTTAGTGAACGAACGAGTAGGTTTTTTTATCTTTTGAACCAGTGCTCGAAATTGAAATCTGAGGGCACCGATGAACTCACAACACCGATAATTTCTTAAGAGGACTTTTACTTTATATGTGTTTGTGCGGGAGGAGTAGTTAAAATTTGTGGATTAATTGAGAATTGAATAAAATTGTGGGACAATTTTATTTTTATATCTAAGGGGGTTATACCCTACATGGGGGAGTTGGGGTGGGACCCAGAAGCTCCTAACTACCCATGTGAGGATAATTGTGAGGTGGGTCCCAGACTGTAGGATCGAAATAATGATGTAGATGCTCAATGTACAAGAGGGGGGTGAATTGTATACTTTAAAAATTCCTTTGGAACCTTTAATGTTAGTTACAAATAACTATGTTTTCCTTAAACAAACAAAAGATCTAAGTTTAAAAAAGTTAAACTAAAAAAATTCACAACACCTCTAACACCAATTGAAACTTAACTAAATATTACAATATGAGATTCTACCTTAAAGCATATAGAATCTAAATGAAACGGAGTACAAGTAAGGAAGTATATGAAATTTATACTTTCCTTATAATACAATGTGCAGAGGAAACAAACAAGTAGTAAAACTACAAGTAACAATATGTAAGTATTTTAACCCAAAGATAAGGGTATCCAAAAACCTTGGATAAAGGTCCCTTGATTTATACTTTCAAGCAAGTCTGTCTTACCCACACCAGGGTAAGCCCTCGATATGATGATCAGAATCTCTTTATTGCTATCCCAACAAGCCCTCAACTTCATGGTAATTGGTACCTCTGTCTTCCTCAGCAAGGAAGCCCTCGAACTTCAAGGTAGTTGACACCTCTGTCTTCCTATCCACAGAAGTCCTCGAATGTAATCACCAACATTCGGAGTCGCATGAAGCATTGAGAGTTAATAAGGGCCTCTCTCTCTAGAAATCACTTCAACATCATGTGTGAACAATGTCGAAGAAGTTATTCATCAGTCTCAAGCTCTTTCAAATGAGCTCTTATTTATAGGCTCGGTCGACCTCCTTTCCAACGGTCATATATTCCCTAAAAATTGGAGGTACCTATACACGTGTAACTTAACCAACGGTTAGTTTATAATAGAATAGACGAAATCGTTTTTTAACAAAACAAGTGTAACAGAATGTATGACATCGTTTTAAGTCTAACACAAAAGTTCGGAGTGAAGGTTCGGAGTGTAATAAAAATGTCAAAGAGTTGAAAAATTATAAAAGTGTAAGGAAAATGAATGTTCGGAGTCTAACCAAAAATAATTTTCAGAGTCTAAATAAATTTGGAGTATATAAAGTAAAGATGATCAGATTTTGTTTAATAGGTGAATTCAAAATGAGAATTCTGAATGAGAATTCACCATTAGATTTTGATATAGAACTTCATGAGAGTTCATATCCAGAATTCGGAGTAGAACTTTATCAGATTTCATATCCAAAATTCGGAGTGGAACTTCAATATAGTTCTCATCCAGAATTCGGAGCCTAAAACAGAATGCTTCATATCAAAGTTTTAAACGATTTTGAGAATACAGAAATGAATCTGATTCTTTTACTTAAGAAATATATGGATATAGATAATGATAATATGATAAGGATAATTTTTCTTACAAAAGCGATCTTCCTTATAAAAGAAACTTTCCTTATAAAAGTGATTTTCCTTATAAAAGCAATTTTCCTTATAAAAGCTATTTTCTTTATAAAAGAAATTTTCTTTATAAAAGTGATTTTCCTTATAAAAGAGATTTTCCTTATAAAAGTGATTTTCCTTAAAGATAAGGTGATTGTGATTTTCAAAATAAAAAGGAATGGAAATGTCATAAGGAAAACCTTATAGACTCAACAATCTCCCCCTTTTTGGAAAGCACAAACATCCTTACGAAAAATAACGTTTAAGAAGAAAGAAAACATTAAGGCTTATCTCCCTTTGATTATGGATATTGAAGAATACGACTAACTCCCACTTAGGATTTGAAACTCTAAGGACCATATTCTATATTTCTGAAATGATATTTCATTAAGAAAAAGAATGTCTTCTTTAATGAATAACTCCCTCTTAGATAAACTCTATTACAGTTCTTTTTCTTTCTCACCCTTTTGTTAAAAATCTTTTTCCTTTTCCCCCTTTATTATGGTTCTTTTACTTCTCCCCCTTTGTGATTTTCAAAAAGAATTTGAGGGAATGGAAAATATAACAAAGTACCTGAAAAATTAGTTATAACAACAAAAGAAACTAACAAGCAATATTTTCATTAATTATGAATGTTCAAAAACAAGAAAGTTAAGATACAAAAAAAGATCGGATTTTTTTATTTTGGATCTTTTTCCTTCACCATGAGACCCTTAAGAATAGTCTTTATCTTCCTCAAGCCTTTATAGTCTTCCTCAGTTTGCTTCTCTAACACAAATATTCTTGCCTTTTGAGCTTCAATCTTTCCTTCCTGGGCTTGATGCTTTTCTTCCTAAGCCTTCAAGATTTGTTGTTGCTTTAACAAATTCTCTTTAAACTCAATCAGATGATCCCTTTCATAATTCCAGTTTTGAGAAACAGAATTTAGCTTCCCATTCAGATCTCTGACTTCTTGAATCCGGAAATTCTTCTCAGCTATCAACTTTTCTTCAAAGGAAGAAGTAAGTTCATTTATCTTCATATCTTCTGTCTCAAAAGCATCCTTAACATTATCTTGGAATCCATCAAAGAGCCTCATCTCTTCTACAGTCTTCCTCGACAAACTAGTCATTATTTTGAAAGACCTTTTGTGGGCTTCATAGCCGACAAAAAAAGATTTGAACTCAGCCTCTATCTCAACACATTTGTCCATAACCATGGATACAGAGTCTGTTTTCTGATTCAAAGCATATTGGAGCATTTGGCACCTTGAATCAATACTTGAGAAAGTCAGAATAGTACCCACCAACTTCTTTAAAGACTGAACAACAAATTCATTCCCCAACGATGATGAATCTGAATCCAGGACTTTTCTTGGAGAATTTAATTCTTCAATTGTCTCATCCTTCTTCTTAGAAGAATCACCAACTTCCCTTGTCTTTACAACCACTGATCTCGAGGTATCAACAACAAGTTGTTTTCCCTTGTCCTTTTTCAGAATGGATTCCTATTCTTGGGTTCTCTTTTCACTGTCAGACACTTGAACGACCTTGTCTTCATCATCCATAACTTTTTGAGCACCATCATCTACATTCTCCATTTGAGAAATATCATGTAGAAGTTGTTCTTCCTATGCATGATAAACTACTTCTTCTTCTCCTTTCTCCTCATCCTTCCCTGGAGTCACTAACTTAGATGATTCAGCTTTTGAAGTTCAGAGTGACAAATGTCCCAAATGTGTCCCCTTATAATCATAAACATGCTTTAAATTATCTCCGTTCTCACCACTACCTTCAGCAACTGCTTCTTCCTCTTCTACTTGCTTAATTTTCTCAACTTCCTCAACAGGCTTAGAAACTGCCTCTTCCAGAGTGACATAGTTTCCTCCTGGAGTCTCAGGTAGAGATTCCAAAGAAAAAGATATCAGAACGGGAATGTTTGCAGAAACCATATCATTAAATTTCAACAAAGTCTGAGCTACCTCAGCTTTAGACATATTTTTATTAAACTTCTTTTCTTTCGCTTGTTTTTCTAGTTCATCCGATGTTTTCTCCTTCAAGGCCCTAGCCTCCGCAGGATCCAAGAAAAACTGAGGCTCCCCTTTCACTCTCTTCTCTTTGATTTCCCTCCACTTAGCAACTACCTCATCAGGGTAAGATTTCTTCGTCTATTGTTTTGGAGGTGCAGAATGAACTTCCTTAGATTTGGGATTCTCTGCTTCAACTTCAACTTCTTTCAAATTTCTCTTCCTCACAGGCTTAGAAGATTCAGGTTCAGAAACTTTCAGAACTGCCTCTTCTTGAACTAGCAAATAAACAAACTGACCAGTCTTCTTGTCGAAGGAAACATCCATCCTTTTGAGGGTTCCATCACTCACCAACATAATTTTTCAATTTCATGGTTTAGACTTGAAAGCCTCCTTGAAATACTCAAGGCACCAAACTATTATCATAGAGATGATTTCTGGATACATTATGATATGATCTCTCAGATTCCCTTTCTTAACATTCTCAATGGTAATAAGAATGTCTTTCATTAGATTAAAATTCCATAGATCTATCAGAAAATCTAGAATATAGATCTCGCTCTTCTTCAAAATGTATTTGTCACCTTTTCTTGGTACGATAAAGCTTTGTACCCATAATTCTAGAATCCAAAAATTCGTAGACATAGTAGAAATCTTCGGAGCCTTGTCATCTGCCAGTCCGAGAGTTTCCAATGCCTTTTACTTATTTAAGCTTTCTTTTGAATCTGGTAAAACATGAGAGATGAAATCAGCTTCTCCGTCAAAGGTCAGCCCTACCAAGCTAGCTGCCTTGACATAAGAAAGATTATAAGTCTTTCCATAAGACTTAAAAGAAAATTTCTCCCTGTCATTTTCCGAAAAGAAGGAAACCGTCTCATAGAACTCTACAAGAAACTCCGAATATACTTCATCTTGATTTTCGGGCATAGACACAGCAACATCTTCCCATATGTTAAGCTTAGTGTTCATGGAAATAATAGAATCATACTTGTTGAATAAATTAGGATGAACCAATCTTTCTCTATATACTAACCACTTGGAAGTCATCTTAGTGGAAGACATGTATTGAGAAGCTACTTCCACAGACATTCGGATCTAAACACTTCTGGGAAGTTCAAAATGGAGAAAGCTGAAGATCGGAACGACCTTAAAATAGAGAGGCAGAGCTTCAGGACACTGGAGCTTGAAAAACTGATGTAGGACAACCATTTGGGGTCCCCTTTATATAGGAAACGAAAAGACGGTTCATCTTCCTCGGTTGATATAACGGTTGTAACAAGCTATGATCAGATCTGACGGTTGAAAACCAATTCTCAAAAAAAACTTGAATCCGATCTTTTGAGGTTTTTATTAAAACAAATATTTAAGAAAAATATAATCCAAAAAAAATATAAGAAAATACCAGCTAATAAAATATGATTACGAAAACATGAGTAAGGAAATCATACCTTTCGGATTGGCTTAGGAGGATTATTCATAATGGGTAACATTATTTTTGAAGAGAAAAAAAACATTATAAAGATTTCAGTACGAAAATTTCACTACAAAAGTTTGAAAACAAAAAGCTCGTTATGAATGTCTCGGTACAAAAATCTCGTTATGGAAATACCAGTATGAAATTTTCCATTCCAGAAGTTTTCAATACAAAAAAAATTTCCATTCTAGAATTTTTATATACAAAAATATCCATTCTGGAAAATTTTAGTTCCAGAAATTCCCGTTCTGGAAATGTTAGTTCCGAAAAGTTTGAAAAAAAATAAATTTGAAAAAATTTAGTTACTCTAACAAACAAATGTACTCCCCCTATGAAAAGGAGTTTATTACTGTAAGGAGAATTTTTCAACAGAAAGTAAAATAAAAATGATTACCTTACGGTTATCATTCCTAACTTTGGTTTAATGTATTCAAATCTATCAGAAGGCAAAGATTTTGTGAAAATATCAGCAAGTTGATCTTGTTTTCTGATTAACTAAAGAATAATATCTCGTTTTAGTGTGTGATCCCTAAGAAAGTGATGCCTAATATCTATGTGTTTTGCACGAGAGTGATGTAAAGGGTTTTTACTTAGGTCAATGGCACTTGTGTTATCACACAAAATTTGAGTTTTAGTAAAACTCAAGCCATAGTTTGTGATTGTGTGTTGCATCCACAACACTTGAGCACAACAACTTCTAGCTGCTACATATTCAGCTTCAGCAGTGGAATGTGCTACAGAATTTTTCTTTTTGCAGGACCAAGAAACTAATGAATCTTCTAAGAAATGAAAAGTTATGGATGTACTCTTTCTACCCATTCTACATCCACCAAAGTCAGCATCAGAAAATATTTTTAGAACAAAATCATTTCCAGAAGTATAAAATAATCCTAGATCCATGGTTCCCTTAAGGTAGAGAAATTTTTTTTACTGACTTTAAGCTAAATTTCTTAGGATTGGATTGATATCTTGCACATAAGCATACTGAGAACATTAAGTGTGGTCGACTAGCTGTTAAGTAAAGTAAACTTCCTGTCATACCTCTAAAAGATGTTTGATCTACTACTTTCCCAGCTTCATCAAGATCTAAAGAGTTTGAGGTACCAATGGGAGTACTTATACTCTTAGTGTTGTCATAACCATACTTTTTGAGAAGATCTTTAATATACTTATATTGAGATATATAGATTCCTTCTGGTTTTTGAGAAATTTGAAAACCAAGTAAAAAGTTAACTCCCCCATCATACTCATTTCAAACTCCGATTTCATTAGACTTGCAAAAGAGTCGGTTAAAGATTACTGAGTTGAACCAAATATGATTTCATCAATATAAATTTTAACAATCGAATCATTTTTCTTATCTTTCATTATAACAAGGGTTGGATCTTCATTTCCCTTAACATAGTTATTTTGAAGCAAAAATCCAGTGATTCTATCATACCAAGCTTGTGGGGCTTGTCTAAGACCATACAGAGCTTTGGTAAGTCTAAAAACATGAGCAAGATGTTTTGTATCTTCAAAGCCAGGTGGTTGTTCAACAAAAACATCCTCTTGGACATAACCATTATAAAAATCACATTTCACATCCATTTGAAAAGGTTTAAAATTAAAGAATGTTGTAAAGTCAAGTAGAATACAGATAGATTCAAGTCTAGCTACTGGAGCATATGTTTCTTCATAGTCTATTCCCTCTTGCTGATTATCTGCCTTTAGCAAAAAGTCTAGCTTTATTTCTTACTATGACTCCATTTTCATCACATTTGTTTCTGAAGACCCACTTTACTCCAATAATAGAAGTTTCCTCAGGTCTTTCAACCATGACCCAGACTTTGTTCCTTTCAAATTCTTTTATTTCATCTGGCATAGCTTTGATCCAATAATCATCACCTAAAGCATCATCAGTGCTTTTTGGTTCTAACTGGGAAAAAAATGCAAGATGTTCTACTTCATATATTAAGGAACATCTAGTTCTTACTGGTTGATTTACATCACCAATGATACTATCACTGGGATTATTCTTAAAAAACACCTCATTTGGGTTTTGAAAATCCTGTTCATCAACATAGGGTAGAATGTATTCTGGGGTAAATGTTTCAGAAGTATCTTCTTGAACATTATCCTTATCAGAAGGTTCTTATATCAAAGGTTGATAATCAGTTTTTGAAAACACATCCGAGGACGTAGGTTGGTATAGATTAAAAACAAAAGGATCAGACTCAATTAATTTTACATGCACTGTTTCTTCAACAATATGAGTATTTTTTTTAAAAACTATATATGCCTTAGAAGTTGTGGAATAACCTAAGAAAATTATTTCACCGGATTTAGGTGCAAATTTATGTAAGTTATCTTTAGTTTAAAAAATGAATACTTTGCAACCAAAAACCTTTAAGTAGGATAGTCTTGGTTTTCTACCATTCCATAACTCATAAGGTGTTTTATTAAGAAAACGTCTAATCAAAACTCAATTTATAGTATATCAAGCAGTACTTACAGCTTCAACCCAAAAATGTCTAGCTATAGAATGTTCATTCAACATGCATATAGTTATCTCTTGAAAAATTTTATTTCTTCTCTCAACTACACCATTCTGCTGAGGAGTTCTAGGTGCTGAAAAATTGTGAGTAATACCTTTTATACTACAAAAAGTGTCAAAATCAGAATTTTGAAATTCTCCTCCATGATCACTATGAAAAGTTTTCAATGGAAGATTTTTCTCAATTTTAACGTGAGCCCTAAAACTTTTGAAATAAGAAAAATCTTCAGAATTCTTTCCTAGAAAATATACCCAAGTAAATCTAGTGTAATCATCAACTAGAACAAACACATAGTATTTTCCTCCAATACTTCCAGTTTGTGTTGGACCAAAAAGATCCATGTGCACTAAATGTAATGCATCAGTTGTTGAGACTTCACCGATTGATTTAAAACTAGATTTATGTTGTTTTCCATATTGACAAGGATCAAAAACTTTAGAAGTATCAAATATATGCTCCGGTAGATCCTTAACTACTTTCTTCTTAGAGAGTTTTCATAAGTTCCTGTGGTTACAGTGACCTAGTCTTCTATGCCATAACTAGGAATGATCTTCCATTGCACATAGGCAAGGTAAATCTTGGCTCCTAAGGACTTCTAAATTTAAGGTGTAAGCATTCTCCTGCCTATTGGCTGAGAGAATAAATTCTTCCTTGGAATTGTGAACTAAGCACTTATCATTTCTAAAATTCACAAGATATCCTTCATCACAAAACTGACTTATGCTAATGAGGTTGTGCTTAAGACCCTTAACAAAAAAGAACATTTGAAATCAAGGTTTTACCTAGAAGAAAAATATTACCAATACCAACAATCTCTCCCTTAGTATTGTCTCTGAAATTTACCTTTCCTCCTTCCGTTTTGATAATCTTTTTAAAATAGCTTTTGTTACCATTCATTTGCCGGGAACATCCACTATCCATGTACCATGTGTTTCTCCTGGTACTTTCTTTATTTTCCAGAAATTAAGAAAAGAATTAGACTTTCATAATCCAAACTTGTTTCGATCCGAGATTTCTAGATAACAAAATTTTAGGTACCCGCATATTCTTAAAAAAATAAGCATTGTGAAATCCCAGAGATTATGTTTTGTTTATGGAACAATTCCTTGCCCAGTGACCACCATATTGACACTTGGTACAAAATGGGGCACTTTGAGGAACACAATAATTGTTACTAAAAATTGGTTTTGAATGGGTATAACCAAATCCGGATTTATTTCTTAATAGTCATATTTGGGAATACATTTTATCAAAATTTTCCTTACCATGGGTAAAGTTTGATAAACACTTCCTTAAGGAAAAAATTTCAGACTTGAGTTTGATAACCAAGTTTTTGTCCTCAAAATCATTAGATTTAGAACTACAGCTAGGCTCGAAAACACTTTTCTTAGAAATTACTTTTTCTAAATATTTAGAAATTTTGTTCCTCTCAGAACTTACATCCTCATGATTTTTTTATATACTTTCAAAATCAGCATTTTTCTTATCAAGATCTTTAGAAAGATCTGATATTTCTTTCATAAGAATAGAATTCTTAGAGTTTTCCTTATCAAGTTTTTTATTGATTTTGGAATTATCAATTTCAGGAAGTTCAGCAAACCTAGAAACTTCTTTATAAGTACGTGAAGTATTTTCTTCATCAGAAGAGGATTCTTCATCCGAGGAATTATAAAACTTACTATCATTAGAATTTAAAGATACATTAGTCAATGATTCAGCATTTTGTACCTTAGCCATAAAACATTGATTGTCAATAGGTAATCTGGCTATAAAACCAAGATTCTTTTGTCCTGGAGATTCATAATTAGAAGATTCATCTGAAGTGTCACCACCACTGGCACTCCAGGTATCACTAGATTTCAGAACATTCTTAGCTTTGGCTTTATAATACTTCTTTCTGTTCTTGTCTGATTGCCTTTCTTTCCTTTCATTCTTTTTGAGCAAAGGGAAATCTTGTCTAATAAGTCCATCTCCCTTGCATTCATAACATGTGACTTCTCCATCTTTCCTCTCTTTATTTTCCTTTTTCTTATACTTGGATTGGAAATTTCTTTGGTCAGCTATCTTGTTCATCCTTCAAGCAAGATTTTCTAACTCATTTTCAGAGACTTCACTCTCACAAGATTCTGATTGAACAACCATCTTCTTAGACTTGGACCTGGTTACTCTCTCAGAAGTCTTAGCTTTCATATGATTTGATGTTGTTGTAAAAGCAACAGTACCATTCCCATTCTTCTTTTTGATGTTGTCAGCATCTCACTTCATTCTAGTTTCATGTTGAAGAAGAGTTCCAAATAACTCATCAAGAGAAATTTTAGTGACCTTCCTGTTCTCATCTATAGCAGTTCTTTTGGATTCCCATTGATTGGGCATAATATCAATTATCTTATCCACAAGTGCTTTATCATCTAACCCTTTTTCTACCATAGATTGCAAACTGTTGAAGATAGTCATAAACCTCTGTTGAAATTTACAAATAGGTTCACCATAAAGAAAATTGAAGCCATGGTATTCAACTCTAATCATAGCTCTCCTAGTCTCAATTACTTTAGAAGTTCCAAAGTGTGTAACCTCTAACATATTCTAGATACAATTATCTGCTTCACAAGAAGAAATTTGGCTATATGTATTTCTAGTCATTGAACATAGTAATGTATTGCGTACCTTATAATTGAGTTGATACTCCTGCTTTTCCTGGTTAGTGAAAGTCCTAACTTCCTTATCAGGAATTTTATAATCTCTAGTAAGCATAAAAAAGTTGTCCAATCTAGTATTAATAACAAAAGTCTTCATTCGATCTCTACCGTACTCATAGTCATTACCATCAATGATTGGCGGTCTTGTAGGATTTAGATTATCAATGGAACCAACATTAACTCCTGCCATACATAAAATAACCCTTGGCACACAAACTTGTTAGTAGAAAAAGTTCATAACCACAATGTTCGGAATGACAAAGTTTGGAATAAGAAAGTTCGGAATGACAAGTTCGGAATGATAAAGTGAGCAAGAAAAACATATAAGTGAGTACAAGTATTTCAGAGACCTCCTCTGATATCAATTGTAGGATCGAAATAATGATTTAGATGCTCAATATACAAGGGGGGGGGTGAATTGTATACTTTAAAAATTCATTTGGAACTTTTAATGTTACTTACGAATAACTATGTTTTCCTTAAACAAAGGAAAGATCTATGTTTAACAAAGTTAAAATAAACAAATTCACAATACCTCTAACACCAATTGAAACTTAACTAATGATTACAATATGAGATTCTACCTTAAAGAATATATAATCTAAATGAAACAGAGTACAAGTAAGGAATTATAAGAAAGATATACATTCCTTATAATACAATATGCAGCGGAAGCAAACAAGTAGTAAAACAACAATTAACAAGATGTAAGTATTTTTACCCAAAGAGAAGGGTATCCAACAACCTTGGATAAAGGTCCCTTGATTTTTACTTTCAAAAAGTATGTCTTACCCATACCAGGGTAAGCCCTCGGTACGATGATCGGAATCCCTGTCTTGCTATCCCTGCAAGCCCTCAACTTCAAGGTAGTTGGTACCTTTGTCTTCCTCAGCATGGAAGCCCTCGAACTTCAAGGTAGTCGGCACCTCTGTCTTCCTATCCCTGGAAGTCCTCGAATGTAATCACCAATATTCAGAGTCGCACGAAGCTTTGAAAGTTAATAAGAGCCTCTCTCTCTAGAAATCACTTCAACAACATGTGTGAACAATGTCGAAGAAGTTATTCATCAGTCTCGAGCTCTTTCAAATGAGATCCTATATATAGGCTCGGTCGACCTCCTTTCCAATGGTCATATTTTCCCTAAAAATCGGAGGGACCTGTACACATGTAACTTAACCAACGGTTAGTTTATAACAGAATAGACAACATCGTTTTATAACAAAACAAGTGTAACAGAATATACGACATCGTTTTAAGTATAACACAAAAGTTCGGAGTGAAGGTTTGGAGTGTAAGAAAAATGTCAAAGAGTGGACAAATTATAAATGTGTATGAAAAATGAAATTTCAGAGTCTAACTAAAAATAATTTTCACAGTCTAGATAAATTCGGAGTGTATAAAGTTAAGATGATCAGATTCTTTTTAATAGGTGAATTCCGAATGATAATTCGGAATGAGAATTCGTCATTATATTTCGATGTCGAACTTCATGAGAGTTCGTATCCAGAATTCAGAGTAGAACTTTATCATAGTTCGTATCCAGAATTCGGAGTGGAACTTCATTACAGTTCTCATCCAGATTTCAGAGCCTAAAAAAGAATGCTACATATCAATGTTTTAAATGATTCTGAGAATATAGAAATTAATATGATTATTATACTTAAGAAATATATGGATATAGATAATGAAAATATGATAAGGATAATTCTTCTTACAAAAGAGATCTTCCTTATAAAAGCGACATTCCTTATAAAATCCATTTTCCTTATAAATGAAAATTTCTTTATAAAAGCGAGTTTCCTTATAAAAGTGATTTTCTTTTATAAAAGCGATTTTCCATATAAAAGCGATTTTCCTTATAAAAGTGATTTTTCTTTAAAGATAAGGTGTTTGTGATTTTCAAAATATGAAGGAATGGAAAAGTCATAAGGAAAACCTTATTGAATCAACACAAATGATCATGAACCCTTCACTTTCCATAACTCCATAAAACCTTTGAACTCCCATGTTAATTACATGGAAACTTCCTTTTGAATATTGTAACCTTTCCACCTCCACACTTAAATTCCGGCCAAAACACACACCTTAATTAATTAATTGAAACTCTTTAATTTATTAATTAATTAAGTGTTTCAAATTTGTATTTTGAAATGCATGGAATGATCAATTAAAATAACGGGGTGGCCTTATTTTAATTTGGTTGGCTTGTTGTGTGGGGATTTGGGGAGAGATCCTTGTGTGAAAGAAGATGTAAGCTCCTCCTTCTTTGAAAAACATCATCCTTTCCGCAAAGAACGACAACTCTTCGATGTAGAGTACTGACTCCATGAAGAACAACGACGTGCAATCCTCTTCATCTCTCCATGACAAATAGAGGAGACACAGCTTCCTCCTCGGGCACACTCCAAAATCACATACGAAACATTTCCACGCGACACCGTCTTTCGCGACACCCGGCGAATGACATCGATTATCGAGGTAGGGGTTATTTTTTTGTTCAAGTATTTATCATCGTTCTTCATTGCTTATGGTTTGGCCGCATGATATCATCGTAACAGGAGGATATCAGACTGTACAAACACGGCCAATTCTCCTCCCCACTTCTTTGTTAATCATCATTGACGTTTGAGGCGGAGGTGCACGGTGTTGTTGCACCGTGTAGTGATCGGTAGGGAATCAAATCCATGAAAGGCCGCGGTGAAGGCGGTGCGGTGCCATTGCACCGCACAGAGACGTAGAGGGCCGCGGCCAGAGTGGGCCGCAGTGGTGGTGTGCGGTGCCGTCGCGCCACGTCGTAGAGTCTGAGGTAGGACGTAGCTGAAGCGGGCCATGGCGGAGGGGTGGGGCACCTTCGCGCCGCACCAGGGAGATGAGTCACGGCCAAAGGTCACGGCAGACCAGTAGGGGAGGCCGACCGAACCAGCTGCAAGCATCTCTAGGAGGAGAGACCCCTTCTGGGTCTCGTGTCAGCTCACAAACTAGCTGACCTTAATGGTCAGCCATTAACCAGAAACCGGGGGGTGTAACCCCTCCCCCCCTCCGATCTGCTTCTAGGGCGGACCCCATTGGGTCCGCCGTTTCCAATAACAGGGGGCCGCACCCCCTTTGTGTCCCGCTCGGCCAGCGGTGGAGCCGTGTCCAGCTTCCGAGACAAGCCGCAAGCCGCATGGGTCGGGCTACCCGTAGGCCATGCAGGCTGGACCAGACCTGGACCCGGGTCGGGTCAATCTGGTTCGGGCTGACCCAGGGGGGATGGGCCTGGTCAGACCGGGCCCAGACACCCACTTCGGACCGTTTTTGATATTTTACCCATAACATGAGCTACAGACCTCCGATCGATGAACTGTTAGTTGAGTAGGAATACATGGATAGAGACTGTTGTTTTTTTATATTACACTCAGGGTTTCGGAAAATTTTGTGTATGGACGACTTGGTTCGAACTCGAAACCAATCGGGCCCTTGGAGTGGAAAGACTTATATCTTAAGGACCGGACGTCTGATTGATGTGCCGTCAATTGCGTTGAAATAATTTTGTTGGGATGGTTCTTTTGGATTAATCCACTTGAGTTTTGGACGCAGTTGGAGTATGGTCAGGTTGGTTTTAACTTAAAAACCAATCGGGCCCCTGGAATGGAATAATCAATAACTCTCAGACCAGGCCTCTGATTGATGCACCGTCTATCGTGTTCAGTTCCTTTTGAAGAGATGGAACTTCAGTGATACATCAACTCTGGACTTCATGATAGTTGATGTATCGACCCACCCTTGGATCATGGAGTGGACCCTCCTAGAATTGAGCGTGCTATGTGTGGGAACCCTAGAGCTGGCTGAAACTATGATAACTTTCGTACTAGGATCCCAATGGGTTTGACGAAGATTACTTCTATAATAGGATCCTCCATGGTTTCGATGATGACGACTACCATACTAGGATCCTCTGTGCGTTTGAGGATGACGTCTACCGTACTGGAATCCTCTGTGGGTTCGAAGACAATGACATTTGTACTGGGATCCTTCGTGGGTTTGATAGCGATGACTTATGTACTTGTATCCAGAGTGGGTCTGACAGAGTAGCTGGTCTTGTATCCTTTGTGGGTTCGATAACTTAGTTGGTCTTGTATCCTATCTGGGTCTAATAGATTATATGAATCAATGGCGTCATCTGATCATCTCTATCACCTTACGAAGTGTATACATGTGTGAGATGAGTCTTGACTTTCAGTCATTATCATCGATGTGATTGACTTTCTTTCTTGTGTGTACATGGTTGTTCTTTCCTATGTGGATTGGGTTGTATATGGGATCATGAGTTGGAGAAAAAGTGGAATTGATGACTTAGGTGTATGTATTTGCATATACCTATGTAGAGTTGGTTGATACTTGTTTTTGTATCATTCTTTGTGGTTTATCGTTTGTGGATTCTAGGAGACCTTCGGGGGTCTTGGGGTCCCTATGGAGTATCGTATACTCACCCCTGCATGGGCTATGCCCGCACTATGTTGTGTTGGATGCAGACGATGAACAACACAGATCGAGGTGGAGGCTTGTGGAGCTTGATGGTATCCGGAGGTGGACCACTTGACGAGACGTACACAGAGCAGACGACTGAACCCGAGGAGGTGAGGAGACTATCTGTACCAACCCTTCAGGTGGGATTTTTGGAGGACGACTCGGTGTTACTATTTTACTTACTGCTGTTGTACTTTCCTTTCAGTTGTACTATACTTTCAGTTGGGTTTCTATACTGGCCCATCTACATTTCAACACTTACCTTGTACCGAGTTTTACTTAGTGCTTTCTTCACTTTCGTACTCTGTTGTGTATGTTACTTCATAAAGGCAATGATTTCCCCTCTTTTTGTGATTTAATCCTTTGTTTCTAGTCTCTAGCCCCTGACCTATGGAATGTGGGCTTGGGGTAGTCATGGCATGGGCCCCGAGGACGGGTCGTGACAAATTGGTATCAGAGGAGTCAGTTCTACTGCAGAACTCAGGACACTAATCTTTCCCTTCTATGAAGCAATAATGTTAAGAGTATTGAGTGTGGTTTTCAGTCTAGGGAGTCCAGTGTTGGTGTGGCGGCCGACATATCCATACACCAGGACCCTGACCTCTAATTTCTGACTCAGTACATGAAAACACTGATTGCATGTGTGTTTCCTTCAAAAGTTTCCTTTGTGATTACTTTATGTCTGCTCACCTGGTATACTGTTCAACCATGGCACACCTGTTTCTTTTCAAGATGGCCTCACGAAGGCATCCATCCAGGGATTTGAGCTTTGTGTGAGATATCAGCCCACTTAGCAATGAGGCCTTGGTGTAGGGCCCCATTTCAGCGGAGGCACCAGTTGTACCTCTAACCGTTGGGCCACCGATACCATGAGCCCCAGCAGCGGAGAGTGCACGTCGCCTGAGTGCGCTGCACGAGTTTCAGAGACAGAGGCCACCCAGGTTCTACAGGGAGACCAACCCTCAGGCAGCCGAGGATTGGCTGGAGGCTATCTTCAGATTCTTCAAATTAGTAGGGAAACCAGTTGAACTTATGGTGATCCTTGGGGCGAGTCTTCTGCACGAAACAACATGTAGATGATGGAGCCTGATGCTCCAAGTGCACGACGAGGCATCACTTCTTTGGACGGACTTCGAGAGTCTCTTTCATTCGGAGTTTGTTCCATCCAACCTCTGTGCGGTGCACATCTAGGAGTTACTACAACTGTGATAGGACAACATGATAGTAGCCCATTACTCAGTGAGATTTACCGACCTCTCACACTACTCCACAGATATGGTACGAGACCCATTCATCAGGTCCTGGACTGTCGAGAAGGGACTGCGACACAAGATCAGGGCGTCGATGATCTCCCTTAACATACCAACATAGGTGGGGGTGGTGGAGAGATCCCTTCTAATGGAGATTTTTCTTGGTGAGTTGTCACCAGCAGTGAGACCCTCCACAGGAAAAACCGTAGCGGAGTCTTCTGTAGCCGATAGTAGACAATTTACGCAGAGGTCTATGAAAACCTGGACATCAGATGAGAAATCATAGGATACATGTTTGGTTGTGCGGGGCACACGAAATAGAGCCATACATACGAGGTGAAGGAAGCACAATGCATACGACAGGAAACGTCACGTGGCTCAAGACTGCCCAACCCGCCCTGTAGATGAGCAGCAGGTGGTAGGGGGACCTCCCAGGAAGAGGTTCGACCGTGGTGGTCTTCCAGGGGAAGGCAGACGTGGCAGAGGGGCTAGCCATGAAGTAGGTGGTGGATGACGTCTCGAGGCCCTACCACCACAACCACCAGGAGGACCACCCGACAGGAGGGAACTGCCGGACAGGGGAGATATCAACTTCAGGCAGTTGAGGCCTATGACCATAGTGCTCTGGGAGCAGACGGGTAGGAGCGGGACTAGTTCCTGGCATGGAGACCTTTGTTCATGTTGCTTCTAGCTTTGTTAATGTCTTTTTTGTTGATTCTTTGTGTCTTTGTACATTGAGATGCATTAATAAAAGACACTTGTTCATGTGAATTTTACTTTCTATTCCTTTCTATGTGGTTGATACTGAGAGTTTTGGGTTAAAACCGTTGACTTGACCCTCACTTTTGAGATTTCTACTAGAGGAGATCTTGTGACCACACACTGCTGACGACAGTGTGACTCGACCCATAGAGGTGAGAGTAACAGTTGGATCTCTTAGTAGTAGCATTGAAGCCTTACGACGTCGTAAATGGAATGAAATAGTACCATTCATGTCAGGATTGACTGTATTAGGAAAAAAATGTGTTTCATCCAGGGGATTAGGTCAGATTACTCCATTCGGCAAAGAAGAAATCTTAGCAACTCTTGCAAGATGTTAGAGAAAGAGGGTGTAGTCGAGTTCTTTATAAATGGATGCTCACACCCATGGTTCGTTGAGTGAACCGTTTACGGTTTACTCCCTAGTCATCCAACTTTTCAGCTAGTGAAGGTGGAGCACCAGGTGCCAGTAGACATGGTACAACCCTTATAGGTCATAGAGTGGATGTGGGATGGAATATCTATGGATTTTGTGACGGGGATTCCATGTACTTCTAGAGGAACCGAATCCATCATGGTGATTATCGACCGAATCACCATGTCGACCCACTACCTACCTATTAGAGAGCAAGGCTCAGTAGAGAGCTTGGGACGCCTCTACATTCAAGAGATCATACGGCTTCATGGTGTGCCATCTTCTATCATCTCCGATCGAGAAGCTCGCTTTACTTCCCCACTTTGTAAGGGGTTGCAGGAGGCTTTTGGGATGAATCTATACTGGAGCACCGCCTTTCATCCTCAGACGGATGTCCAGGCGGAGAGGACTATTTAGACACTCGAGGAAATGCTCTGCGACTGTGTCCTTGACTTTGGTCGCAGCTGGGAGGATCACCTACCCTTGGTGGAGTTTTCATAAACAAAATCTACCACTCCACAATCGGGATGGCCCCATACGAGGCATTGTACGAACAACCATGTAGGTCACCTCTGTGTTGGACAAACCCTGGGGAATCAGCATTCGTGGGACCAGAGATGGTTCAGGCTACGACAGAAAAGGTGCAGACCATCTAGGAGCGGATGAGGACTGCACAGAGCAGGCAGATGTCATATCCTAATAGGAGGTGGAGACAACTGGAGTTATAGGATGGAGACCACGTTTTCTTACGGGTCTCACCTCGATGGGGATTACAGAGATTTGTCTGGGCGGCAAGTTATCTCTGCGATTCATCGGACCATTCCATGGTCTTAGTAGGATATGTGAGGTGGCTTATCGTACGACCCTTCCACCTCAGTTGCACTGGGTGCATGACGTATTCCACGTATTTCAGTTGAGGAGAAACGTGAACGACCTGATGCATATCATAGATCATGGGGAGCTGGACATCGATGACGGTGTGACATTGGCGGAGGACCTGGTGGAGATCGAGGATCGACAGGAGTGGGTCCTACGTGGAATGTCGATTCCTCTGGTGCACATTCCATGGCAGTATGAGAACCTCCAAGAGATCACATGGGATTGGGAGACTCAGATGCGTGCACAGTACCATCATTTTTTGCCCTAGTTTATGATGTAGCTTTATGGGGACATAAAGCCCTGATGTGGGAGTAATGTAATGACCGTGAAATATCAAGGAAATTTGTTTCATAAATACTTTGGAATTTTACGAGTCTGTGGCTTCTGACGCCACTTGATTCCAAGGCCTGGTGTGCCCCGAATCAATTTTTGAAGTTTATCTCAGGTACGTTCAGTGAACGAATGAGCGAGTTTTTCTATATTTTGAACTGGTGCTCGGAATTGAAATATGAGGGCACCGATAAACTTGTAGTGCTGGTAATTTCTTAAGAAGACTTTTACCATAGATGTGTTTGCGTGGGAGGAGAAGTTAAAATTTGTGGATTAATTGAGAAGTGAATAATATTATGGGAAAATTTTATTTTTATATCTACGGTGGTTATATCCTACATGGGGTAGTTAGGGTGGGACCCAAAAGCTCCTAACTACCCAGGTGAGGATAATTGTGAGGTGGGGCCCACATGAGCCCCAACACTTCACTTTCTATAACTACATTACCCTTTTGAACTCCCATGTTAATTACATGGAAACTTCCTTTTGAATTTTGTAACCTTTCCACTTCCCCACAAAAATTCACGACAACACACACACCTTAATTAATTAATTGAAACTATTTAGTTAATTAATTAAGTGTTTGAAATTAGTATTTTAAAATGCAAGGCATAATTAATTAAAATATGGGGTGGCCTTATTTTAATTTGGTTGGATTCTTGTGTGGGGATTTGGGAAGAGATACATGTGTGAAATAAGAAGGATGCACCTCCTTCTTTGAAGAATGACATCATCTCCGTGAAGAATGACACATCTTCGACGTAGAGCACTGAATCCACGAAGAACAATGACACACTATCATCTTCTTCTCTCTGTGACAAAAAGAGGAGACACCACTTCCTCCTCGGGCACACACCGACGTCGCATACGAAACCTCGCCCCGCAACGTCATCTTCCGCGATGCCCGGTGAACGACATCAATTATCGAGGTAGGGGTTATTTTTTTGTTCATGTCTTTATCATCGTTCTTCGTTTCTTAAGGTTTGCCTTCATGATATCATCAAAACAGGAGGATATCGGACCGCACAAACATGGCCGATTCTCCTCCCCTCTTCTTTGTTAATCTTTGTTGATGTTGGAGGTGGAGGTGCACGGTGTCGTTGCATCGTGTAGTGATCGGTAGGGAATCGTGGCCATGAAAGGCCGCGGTGAAGGCGGTGCGGTGCTCGTTGCACCGCACAGAGACATAGAAGGCCGCGACCGGAGCGGGCCGCAGTGGCGGTGCGCGGCGTCGTCGCGCGGTGCCGGAGAATTAGAGGATGCCCGCGACTGGAGCGGTCTATGGCGGTGGGGCGTGGCGCCGTCACGCCGCGCCGGTGAGACGAGCCACGGCGGACCAGCAGGGGCGGTCGGCCGAACCGGCCGCCGGCGTCTCCAGGAGGCGGGACCCCTTCTGGGTCCCACAGAAGCTCAAAAACTGGCTGCCATAATGGATGGCCATTACCCGAAAACAGAGGGGGTGTAACCCCCCCCCCCCCCGACCTGCTTCTTGGGCGGAACCCACTGGGTCTACCGTTTCCAAAAACTGGGGTTCGCGCCCCCTTTACGTTCCGCTCGGCCAACAGCGGAGCCACAGCCGGCTTCTGAGTCGGGCTGCCGGCCACACGGGCCAGGCCAGCCGTAGGCCATGTGGGTCGGGCCAGCCACATCCACATGGGCCAGGCCGGGCCGACCCAGGGGGGTTGGGGTGGGTCGGACCGGGCCCATACCCCCACTTCGGACCGTTTTTTGTATTTTTCCCATAACTTGAGCTACGAACCTCCGATCGATGTACCATCAGTTGCAGAGAAATCCTTGGATCGAGAAGGTCATTTCATTATATTACACTCAATATTTTGGAAATGTTTGGGTATGGCCGGATTGGTCTGAACTCGAAACCAACCGGGCCCATAGAGCGGAAACACTTATATCTTAAGGACCGGAAGTCAGATTAACATTCCATCAATTGCGTTGAAATAATTTTGTTGAGACGATTATTTTGGATTACTCCACTTGAAGTTTGGATGCAGTTGGAGTATGGTCGGGATGGTTGTTGCTTAAAAACCAATAGTGACACTGGAATGGAAAAGCCAATAACTCTCAGACCGGGCGTCCGATTGACACACCGTCTGTGGTGTTGAGTTCCTTTTGATGGGACAGAACTTTGGGGATACATAAACTCTGAACTTCATGACATTTTATGTATCGACCCCCCCTTGACTCATGGAGTGGACCCTCTCGAAATAAATCGTTCTGTGTGCAGGAACCCTAGAGCTAGCTGCGACTATGATGACTTCCGTACTAGGATCCTCAATGGGTTCGACGAAGATGACATCCGTACTAGGATCCTCTGTGGGTTTGACGACAACGACTAACATAATAGTATCATCTATGGGTTCGATGATTATATCTACCGTACTGGAATCTTCCGTTGGTTCGATGACAATGACATATATACTGGAATCCTACGTGGGTTCGACATCGATGACTTCTGTACATGTATCCTGAGTGGGTCTGACAGAGTAGCTGGTCTTGTATCTTTAGTGGGTCCAACAGAATAGATAGTCTTGTATCCTAAGTGGGTCCGACAGCTTATATGAATCAGTGGCTTAATCTGATCATCTCTACCACCTTACAAAGTGTATACATGTATGAGATGAGTCTTGACATTCAGACAGTATCATCGATGTGATTGACTTGCTTTATTGTGTGGATCAGGTTGTGTTTTCCTATGTGTACTGGGTTGTACTTGGGCACGGGAGTTGGAGCCGAACTGGAATTGATGACTTAGGTATATGTATGGGCATATACCTAAATATATTAGGTTGATACTTGTGTTTGTATCATTCCTTTGTGGTTTATCCTTTGTGGATTCTGTGAGACCTTCGGGGGTCTCGGGGTCCCTACTGAGTATCATATACTCTCCCCTGCACGGGCTATACTCGCACTACGTTGTGTTGGATGTAGAAGACGAACAACACTGATCGAGGTGGAGGCTTGTGGAGCTGGATGGCACACAGATGTGGACCACTTGACAGGACGTACACAGAGCGGACGACCGGTCGCAAGAAGCTGAGGAGACTATATGTACCCACCCTTCTGGTGGGATTTCCGGAGGACAACTCGGTGTTGATGTTTTACTTACTACTGTTTTACTTTGCTTGCAGTTGTACTGTACTTTCAGTTGGGTATGTATAATGTCCCATTTACATTTCAGAACATACCTTGTACCAAGTTTTACTTAGTGCTTACTTCAATTGCATACTCTGTTGTGTATGTTACTTTATAAAGGCAATGCCTTCCCTTCTTTTTGAGATTTACGCCTTTGGTGCAACTCGCCAGCCCCTGGCCTATGGAGGGCAGGCATGGGGTTGTCACGGCATGGGCCCCGATGACGGGTCATGACAATGATTTCCAAAAATATTTTTACAGTTTTTATTTTATTAAAAACAATTTATTAATGTCATTTTTCCATATTTTTTTAGTTTTTACTAAATGGGTTAAAATCCATATTTTAGTAATTTTACAGATGTGTTTCCTTGTAACATTTCTACGATTAAATATGAATGTAATGTTTTTTATCATATTAGATATGAATAGATTTTTCCACATTAATAAAGTCTTGATTCCTTGAATATTTCTGTATAATATTACAAGGAAATTTTCGAACAAAATGTTTTCTTATAATATTGTTTGATATTTTTAAAAATTAAAAATATAAAGGATATTTTCCTAACGAATTATTTCATGTGATATCTCAAAATTATTTCTCTTCTATGATAAAATTAGTTGATGTTCATAATTCATTACTAAATATATTTTTCATGAAAACTATCCTTATTATATTTTTATTGGTTCATGAAAATTTTGGAATGATAATTATGAAACGCATTTATTTTATAAGGGTTATTCTAAGATAAAATGTTTATAAAAAAAATT
Organism: Viscum album; assembly: GCA_963277665.1. NCBI lineage: Eukaryota > Viridiplantae > Streptophyta > Magnoliopsida > Santalales > Viscaceae > Viscum > Viscum album. Next base: position 1,736,420,322 of record OY728132.1, on the reverse strand, counting down.
TCATTTTATTTAGTTTTTTATGATAATTGAATTATGTTTTTATAGAACAAAAATGTATGGTCTTAATTATGTGAGGAGCGGGAACTATATCTCCTTCCAATTCAATGGATAAATATTTATATATAATGAGATATATTGTTCTAGATTAAGAGGTGAACATAATTCAGTAATACATAGAAGGAACTGGAGTAAACTTGGTTTATTAAGTTACATTGTCCTCCACGATGGTCTTGGTGGTGATCCATGAATAATATGTAAATAATTTTCTATTCACATGTGTATTATGAAATTTCATTTCTAATGTTATACTCCCATTAATTATGTTCATTATAATGCATGTCATATGAACTTTCAAGATTTATTCTATTACTCAATATCATGATCCTTGATATATAAGATATAATATTGAAAATTTATTTTCATGTTCTTTTTTCCAAATGTTACGATACCTCCTTGATTACCATTACTAATAATTTATGATCACCCCTTTATTCTTATTTTTACCACTATATGAAGAGAATTAGTAAGTATGTGTAACACCCCGAGCTTCCATGATACTCTTCTCATTCAATAATGTAATAGCTTGCATTGTACGCAACATAGAGTTATAACACACTGCAACTAATCAAAGTAGCCGTTATGAATAGTAATGACCACTTTTTAAATTTATAGAAATTTTATATTTCAAAATGGACTTCATTTTTGTATTCGTAATATCGAAATTATCCTAAGTTGAATTTTTTGTAACTTTCTGAGAACTTCTAATTTTTTATGAATAGTGAAAAATACTTAAAAACAACTTTTTTAATAAAAATAATTTATAGTGATAAATTATACTATTTAGTGGTTTTAAAGTATAATTAGAATATATTTTTACCATTTTATCCAATGGTGGTCATTAGAATTAATTTAACATTGAAATTGGACATAAACAATTGCCAATCTTTTGATATAAATTGTTTCTTAAAAACACGCTATTTGTTGTAACAGTGGGAATTAATTATAAAATTAATTAATGAAACTTATATGTTTGGAATTATTTAAAATAGACGTCATTTTTCAATTCGGAATATCAATTATAGCTTAGGGTGAAATTTTGTCCTTATTCTGAAAAACATCAATTTTTGATGAATAGTGAAACCACTAAGTGGTAGTTAAATAACTGATTTTTCGTTTAAATGAAATATTACCACTTCTGTGATTTGATTTTCAAAAATCCGACATACATGGTTTTCATTAAGAAGTAAAATGTGGTTCAATGAGATTAAAATAATTTTTTGGTGAATAGTAACTTTTAAGTTCTTAATCGCGATTAGAGGTAATTAGTGTAGTTTAAGGTAAAAATAATGTTTTCATAATATGAGATGAGCTTGACACTTGTCCTACTCCTATTGGATGAGTCCTGGCCGACCAAGACAACCCATGGGTCAACTTGGGGACCCCATGGAGCCACTTTAGTTGGAAAATGACATTAATATATATTTATTTAATGTTAAAATTAAATTGACACAAACATGAGTTGTTTTACTAAAACTATTTTTAGGTGGGGTTAAACAAGTCCAAATTTTGACTATAAATATTCATTAGAAAGCTAAAAAGATTTCCTACATCATAGTGTTTTTTTATAATTTTTAGACATTAAAAAAATTAAATTATTTATGACATCATTATGATGCAGCGATGACCTCATTATTTAACGATTTTAATAAAAATGAAAAGATAATGTAAAATCCAAGTCTTACACATGTCCAAAGACTATTGGATGGGTATATTGCGAACCCTAATCACATTAGCCACGAATTATATAAGTCTGGGACCTTTAGAATCCGAAAAACATTGTGTAATAATATAACATTTCAATATTTCCAAAAGAGCCCCTCCTCTCCACTTATAAAAGGCCCCCACCTCTCCCACCTTATTCACACCATCAAGCCCTTTTACTCGGCCAAACTCTGCCCAAATACTCTCCCAACATCCCCCTCTTACTCCTAGAATCCTCACTTTGGGCAGAACTCTTCCCAAGGAAGCCTTTGGCTCAAATCAAAAAGAGTTACCCGATTTTGAGGTAATGTCTTCTCTAATGTTGTTTTGTTTTATTTTTCTTCTCCAACCCCCTAAACTCTTTTTATTAATTTCTTTTGTAACAACAGCAGTATCCTCAATATACTACGATGTTTTTATAAGAAGGATTCGAGCTACACTTACACACACCTACATCTAATGGTTAAAGAACATACGGTTTCTGTGGATGGCGAATTTCTGCCTCACGAAACGATGATTGTTCAACACTCATATAACACCTTAAAAGGTGGCCATTAAGATGTCACTATTTTTATATATGATATATAATATGTTTATGTTTTACTTATGCTTCTGTATTTCTCATTTATGGCATACTTTATGATTTCCATTATGGGTAAAACGCGATAATTTCATTTTAGAAAGTGCGGACTACCGCCCCCTCAAAGTGATGTGAATCGTTAATGCCATATGTGGGATGTATAAAGGATGGAGTAAATGATATTATATATGATATTATACTGGAACTATATTATACCTTTATATAATTATGATTTCATTCCATTAAATATGAAATAGAAATGAATGTAGCGTTCATGCGTACGTACGGCTTACCGTCTCCATGAACGGTGCATTTCATTTCTTACCTCTAAATGTTACGTAATATTATAAATGAATGTATATACTGGATATATAAGATATATATGACAACTAAATCTTGAATATAATTCTGGAGATAATGGATATTCTACCACATAAACAACTTGTAATTATAAGAAGTTTATTGTTGACTCAAGTACCAAAGATCGACAAAACGACCGTTATTAACTTAAATAATTACATAATGTTCATAACATTGTAATAAGTGATATAAAAAGGATAATGAATTTGAAAATGGTTCTTAATAAGGTATATATTAACTCTAGTTTATTATTTAGGATGTTAAAGAATGGTTGAGTCAAGTCGGACGCAAGGTAAGGGAATTTCTTAACCCAACTTCCATTCTTTGGGTTAACCTCCTACTTTCAAATTATGTCATGATATTATTATGTCTTATTTTCTATTCATTATGTGTACCTATAGTGAATACACATAATAGATCTATTTTATGTTAAAAATGATCTTTTTAAGGACTTCGTCTCAATCTCCTTTCATTGAGACATATTTGGTTTTATACACAACTTTCTTTTATACGGCGTATAAAACCCTTTGACTTTTACGTTTATTCAAAAAGAATCTTTTTATACGAAGCATTTTTCTAAATGACAAAAGGGAATGTTTTTCTTTCCGTACTTATGCGACGACAACGACTTCTCCGCCGCCATGACCATTATTTGAGTTTCGGCTTCCTCTACAAGCCATTTTTTTAATGAAAAATACATACAAAGTTTTAACTTGCTTTTATTTTGGTATTGAAAATGGTTTTGAAAGCATTTTTATTATATCAATCTGTTGTATTGACAATCTTGTGATTGAAATGTGGACATTTTATGTTTCCTTTACGCATGTTTTATGTGATACGATTATGTTATGGTTTATGACATGTTTAAACCTATTCATATGAGGAATGCATTGGACTTAATAGGTGACGGGTGGAGCCCGCTATAGCTCCTCGATGCATCGGCAGGTCTCATGAGACAAACTAGTGTCTTGGCACGAGGCCTTGACAAAATCTTATTTGTGGTCTTGGCACGAGGCCTTGACTACGTGGTTATGATAGTCTGGCATTATGCATTCCATCATTATGAAAGTGGTTATTGATATTGCATGTGATTATTCGACCAGTAGAATATCCATGTGAAGAAGTGAATGACATTATCTCATTTTAATTTTTCCATATTATGTTGAAGTTCAAGTTTAAAAGGCTTTTGTTTTAGTTATACATTTCCTTAAATGTTAATGTTTATTTATGAAAGCTTCTGATATATTTTTAACCATACTGAGCATTTGAGCTCACCCCTTTCAATGTTTTAATTTTTTCCAGGATGTGAAGAAGTATTTTATGAATGTCCTGCAGGGATAGTCAGAAGAGGATATAAGTGTGGACTATGGAAACTTTTTTTATTTTAGTTTTTCACTTTATGATGTAATGTAACGTTTACGAATATATCTAGTGTTTCCAAGGCTACTAAACTAATCGGTCTTTCGAGACTTGATCTTTTGTGATCATGCCAATGTTACGAAGTAACGCACCGGCTCTGGGTAGCTGGGGTCGGGGTGTTACAGTTGGTATCAGAGGCAGTTTAGTACTAACCTTGGAAGCTAGATTTAGATAAACTCTGATTAGAGCACATAGCCTAAAGATAGACTTTGAGGATTAGTATAGAAGAACTTCCTTGAATTTTGGTATTATAGAGATTTTGTGAGTTTTCCGAGCAATATAGCCCTGTCTGGATACGAGCAGGTAGAGGCGGCTCTGGCACAGATGTACCTAGGGGTAATACCCGAAAACACCGCTTTGAGCTAGACTCAAACGGGAACTGGTGCACGACAACGGGCCTTGCTGCACTCTTGGTTACGACACTCCCGGGGGATTTGCTTAGAATAATTCTCATTTTCTTTACAAACCATTATGTAGGGTTTATGAGTATATACTTCCTCAAAGAAAACATTTTTATGGATTATATCCATAAATAGTTCAATTTATGTTAAGTATCTTACAAGTATGGAATCATGTATTTTGATTCATAAACTAATATAGTTTATGCCATTGTATAGAAATGGCGCCCAGTAGAAGGAATGTGAACTCCATCAATACGTATGATCCAAAGAGTAAGAAGGATCATATCTTTCATGGTATTAAGCCATCATTTAGAAGGGAAATATTCTCCCATGTGTTATCAACATATGAAGAAATAGTATCATGTGTTAATAAGATAAGTAGAGAATTCTCTGAGTCTTATGGATTTGAAGGGATGAAAGAGAAGAAAAGGATGGAAGAGAGAATAATGGATAAAGGGACGAGGGAAAAGAAGAATTTTCCAATATGTGATAACTGTGGGAAGAAACACCTTGGAATTTGCCTGAAGGGAATGGGATTTTGTTATAAGTGTGGAGAAAAAGGACACCAAGTGTGTGACTGCAAGGGTAAGAAAAAGGTTTCAAATGTACAATTCTTCATCTGCAAGGAATGGGGACACTACGCAAACCAATTTTCAAATCATCAGAGTATGCCCAAAATGATGTTATTGGATAATAATCAAGTTATGATACTACCACATATGAGGAGGAATTATTAGAGTTCTTATGTTGTTATTAAAGAATTTTGTAATTTGAGTGTTGCATCAATGATGTACTGGTTATAATAATTATGGAGTATATAAGGATTGTACTGCAGTATTATTTCATCTAGGACTTGAGATTGTGTGGAACCAAGAAAAGTGACTCCACAATAGGTTAAATTTTTGGAAAATATATGGTTGAGAGAAAGATAAACCATAATATGGTTCTAATACCGAGATAATGATTTTGGAATAAGGCATGATTGATTCAGATAAATTATGTTGGATATTATTAAAATCCTTGAAACTGATTAATGATTTGTATACATTTTTGGATAGAAGGAGTATATCTAGTTTTCTATAAGGAATAAGGGATCATGAATGTAATGAATAAGGATTTATGGTAATACAGTATGTTGCAGTTTTTTAAAAGAATACATGATGAAGGTGTTCACATGTTGTTACGCAGAAAAAAAAGGAGCTTCATTATGTTTACCTTCCTCATAAAATCTGGACTGTGAGTTGGACAGAAGTATTTTGTATAACTATAAAGGTTGGAATGGATTATATTTTACATTGGATACTATTGTTAAGGTTATTTTTGGATATTTATAAAAAGGACAACACGCAGACCGAGTGACAACCCATCGCGTCGGACAAAGCTGTGGGAATCGAACCCACAACCATAGTGCGATTGGGATTAATCGCCTACCACTGGACTACGTGAAGTCCCTGGTTTTTACAAAATATTTTTTCTAATCTAAATGGTATGTGTTAAAATTTGGAACCTTATACAATTGGGATAAGTATAATATTTTTGAGTTCTATTATCTTTTTGAGTGAAAGATGAGTTGAAGGTTGAAACTCTAATTGTCAAGCATAAATATATATATACCTATCTCTTTTTCAATGAATAAATTAATTCTTAAACTTTAGTAAAGGGATATTAAAACAAAAAAATGTGTTATCCTAATACCTTATGTCTTGTTTAACTGATGATATTTTAAATCAACATAGATTGAAGTCTTTGAGGCCCTCAATTTGATAGTTGATTGTGATTGATGACCTCAATCATGCCCTACAAATATTTACATTTTTCCTCCAATTATATGTCTTTAATTTCCACCAATGTTCTCCTAATCGAGATCATAATTGGGTGGTGACTTTTTCATTTCCCTTTCCCTCTTATTAAGGCTAAATTTAATTAATCTTATTTCCGATGTGGGTTTTCCACAAAGGTATTTTCTCTTTTCAACCTATTATTTACAAAGAAAAATTTCAAATTGCGAGGACACAATTTATTGAAGGAGGGTAGAATGTAACACCCCGAGCTTCCATGATACGCTTCTCATTCAATAATGTAATAGCTTGCATTGTACGCAACATCGAGTTCTAACACACTGCAACTAATCAAAGTAGCCGTTATGAATAGTAATGGCCACTTTTTAAATTTATAGAAATTTTATATTTCAAAATGGACTTCATTTTTGTATTCGTAATATCGAAATTATCCTAAGTTGAATTTTTTGTAACTTTCTGAGAACTTCTAATTTTTTATGAATAGTGAAAAATACTTAAAAACAAATTTTTTAATCAAAATAATTTATAGTGATAAATTATACTATTTAGTGGTTTTAAAGTATAATTAGAATATATTTTTACCATTTTATCCAATGGTGGTCATTAGAATTAATTTAACATTGAAATTGGACATAAACAATTGCCAATCTTTTGATATAAATTGTTTCTTAAAAACACGCTATTTGTTGTAACAGCGGGAATTAATTATAAAATTAATTAATGCAACTTATATGTTTGGAATTTTGTAAAATAGACGTCATTTTTGAATTCGGAATATCAATTATAGCTTAGGGTGAAATTTTGTCCTTATTCTGAAAAACTTCAATTTTTGATGAATAGTGAAACCACTAAGTGGTAGTTAAATAACTGATTTTTCGTTTAAATGAAATATTACTACTTCTGTGATTTGATTTTAAAAAATCCGACATACATGGTTGTCATTAAGAAGTAAAATGTGGTTCAATGAGATTAAAATAATTTTTTGGTGAATAGTAACTTTTAAGTTCTTAATCGCGATTAGAGGTAATTAGTGTAGTTTAAGGTAAAAATAATGTTTTCATAATATGAGATGAGCTTGAAACTTGTCCTACTCCTATTTGATGTGTCATGGCCGACCAATACAACCCATGGGTCAACTTGGGGACCCCATGGAGCCACTTCAGTTGGAAAATGACATTAATATATATTTATTTAATGTTAAAATTAAATTGACGCAAACATGAGTTGTTTTACTAAAACAATTTTTAAGTGGGGTTAAACAAGTCCTAATTTTGACTATAAATATTTATTAGAAATCTAAAAAGATTTCCTACATCATAGTGGTTTTTTTATAATTTTTAGACATTAAAAAAATTAAATTATTTATGACATCATTATGATGCAGCGATGACCTCATTATTTAACGATTTTAATAAAATGAAACGATAATGTAAAATCCAAGTCTTACACTTGTCCAAAGACTATTTGATGGGTATATTTCGAACCCTTATCACCTTAGCCACGAATTATATAAGTTTGGGACCTTTAGAATCCGAAAAGCATTGTGTAATAATATAACATTTCAATCTTTCCAAAAGAGCCCCTCCTCTCCACTTATAAAAGGCCCCCACCTCTCCCACCTTATTCACACCATCAAGCCATTTGGATCAGCCAACCTCTGCCCAAATACTCTCCCAACTTCCCCCTCTTACTCCTAGAAGCCTCACTTTGGGCAGAACTCTTCCCAAGGAAGCCTTTGGCTCAAATCAAAAAGAGTTACCCGATTTTGAGGTAATGTCTTCTCTAATGTTGTTTTGTTTTATTTTTCTTCTCCAACCCCCTAAACTCTTTTTATTCATTTCTTTTGTAACAAAACCAGTATCCTCAATATACTAGGATGTTGTTATAAGAATGATTCGAGCTACACTTACACACACCTACATCTAATGGTTAAAGAACATACGGTTTCTGTGGATGGCGAATTTCTGCCTCATGAAATGATGATTGTTCAACACACATATAACACCTTCAAAGGTGCCCATTAAGATGTCACTATTTTTATATATGATATATAATATGTTTATGTTTTACTTATGCTTCTGTATTTCTAATTTATGTCATACTTTATGATTTCCATTATGGGTAAAATGCGATAATTTCATTTTAGGAAGTGCGGACTACCGCCCCCTCAAAGTGATTTGAATCGTTAATGCCATATGTGGGATGTATAAAGGATGGAGTAAATGATATTATATATGATATTATACTGAAACTATATTATACCTTTATATAATTATGATTTCATTCCCTTAAATATGAAATAGAAATGAAAGTAGCGTTCATGCGTACGTACGGCTTACCGTCTCCATGAACGGTGCATTTCATTTCTTACCTCTAAAAGTTACGTAATATTATAAATGAATGTATATACTGGATATATTAGATATATATGACATATAAATCTTGAATATAATTCTGGAGATAATGGATATTCTACCACATAAACAACTTGTAATTATAAGAAGTTTATTGTTGACTCAAGTACCAAAGATCGACAAAACGACCGTTATTAACTTAAATAATTACATAATGTTCATAACATTGTAATAAGTGATATAAAAAGGATAATGAAATTGAAAATGGTTCTTAATAAGGTATATATTAACTCTAGTTTATTATTCAGGAGGTTAAAGAACGGTTGTGTCAAGTCGGACGCAAGGTAAGGGAATTTCTTAACCCAACTTCCATTCTTTGGGTTAACCTCCTACTTTCAAATTATGTCATGATATTATTATGTCTTATTTTGTATTCTTTATGTGTACCTATAGTGAATAAACATAATAGATCTATTTTATTTTAAAAATGGTCTTTTTAAGGACTTCGTCTCAATCTCCTTTCATTGAGACATATTTGGTTTTATACACAACTTTCTTTTATACGGCGTATAAAACCATTTGACTTTTTCGTTTATTCAAAAGGAATCTTTTTATACGAAGCGTTTTGATAAATGAAAAAAGAGAATGTTTTTATTTCCGTACTTATGCGGCGACAACGACTTCTCTGCCGCCATGACCATTATTTGAGTTTCAGATTCCTCTACAAGCCATTTTTTTTAATGAAAAATACATACAAAGTTTTAACTTGCTTTTATTTTGGTATTGAAAATGGTTTTGAAAGCATTTTTATTATATCAATGTGTTGTATTGACAATCGTGTGATTGAAATGTGGAAATTTTATGTTTCCTTTACGCATGTTTTATGTGATACGATTATGTTATGGTTAATGACATGTTTAAACCTATTCATATGAGGAATGCATTGGACTTAATAAGTGACGGGTGGAGCCCGCTATAGCTCCTCGATGCATCGCAGGTCTCATGAGACAAACTAGTGTCTTGGAACGAGGCCATGACAAAATCTTATTTGTGGTCTTGGCACGAGGCCTTGACTACGTGGTTATGATAGTCTGGCATTATGCATTCCATCATCATGAAAGTGGTTATTGATATTGCATGTGATTATTCGACCAGTAGAATATCCATGTGAAGAAGTGAATGGCATTATCTCATTTTACTTTTGCCATATTATGTTGAAGTTCAAGTTTAAAAGGCTTTTGTTTTAGTTATACATTTCCTTAAATGTTAATGTTTATTTATGAATGATTCCGCTATATTTTTAACCTTACTGAGCATTTGAGCTCACCCCTTTCAATGTTTTAATATTTTCCAGAATGTGAAGAAGTATTTTATGAATGTCCTGTAGGGATAGTCAGAAGAGGATATAAGTGTGGACTATGGAAACTTTTTTTATTGTAGTTTTTCACTTTATGATGTAATGTAATGTTTACGAATATATATAGTGTTTCCAAGGCTACTAAACTAATCGGTCTTTCGAGACTTGATCTTTTGTGATCATGCCAATGTTACGAAGTTACGCACCGGCTCTGGGTAGCTGGGGTCGGGGTGTAACAGTATGTGTTATCAAAAGGGTACCACATATGATGGAATATGTGGGAGATGATTTAGATGTTTTATGGATTATTAGTTTATATTTACATGTTTCAAAACACACTAATCCTATATAGTTATGATATGGTTTTTAATCTTATTAAATAAAAATTATTCAATATATAAGTAATATAAATGTATGAAAATAATGGGATGTTATACAAATGATTCTCAAGAAAGCCACAATTGATAAAAACAAGAAGAATAAAATAATGAGGAAAAGGGGATTATTTATATAAGATTTAGTAGGAATGGGGAAAATAATATTTATATAAAGCATGTTTTTTCAAGAGTTGACATTGAATTAAAATAGGGTACCTCATCTAAAATAATATTTAAAATTTTATTTAAAATTATATATATTTATTTTTATTTAATTTAAAATATATTTTTCAAAACATATAACATTAAATATTATTCAAATTATTGTTTAATATTTTTTCTATTTAAAATATATGATTTCATATTTAATACTTAAAAAATTTATTTAGTGTTACTATTACATGGTTTTTAGTCCCACAAGATGATATCGTGTACTCTCACACACATGTTTATTTCTATACAACATTTAAAACCAGAAAATGCAACCTCATATTATCATTAACATACCCATTAAATCAATAAACTATAATTCCATTCCTTATATTTTACATTTCCCCTCTTTTTTTAATACACTAAATCACCACAATTTCTCCTATCAATAAAATTTCCTACATTAAATCCAATGAATGACTCTATTTATTTATAATAAATTTTTATACCTATTAAATATTCCATATTTTTTAATTTATTAAAAAATAAAATGTAATTAATATTGTTTTGGAACTCCATATCTTATTTTTTATGATATTTTTTTAAAAAAGTTTTTTTAAAACATAATAAAATACATAATATATAAATATATAATATATAATAGATAAATTTGTTTATTTATATATAACAACAAATATATATATATATATATATATATTCCATAACCTAAATGTTTCACAAAATAAATAAAATAAATTAATTATTATAAATACAATACATATCATATAACAAAATGTAACACTCACACACACAAACACACATACAGACACATAGATATATGTATACATATATCTATTTGTTTGTGTGTTTTAATATATTTTATATGGAAAATATTATTTAATTTTATAAAATTCATTTCAATAAATATAGATTATACAAAATATATTACATTTAGAAAAATATAAATATAGAATAAGTAATTTTTCTCAACTCATCAATAATTATAAAAAATAATAATTAAAATCCAAATAATATACACATATTAAATAAAATAAAACATACCTAAACCTATGAATCAAATAAATAATATAATGGGTCACTCTCAAAACCTAACAGATTAAAAATGAAATGCTCTCCAAATCAGAATAGGTATCTAGATTTTCATTTATTCTTCCAAATTGTGTTGTATGAAATTTCATTTGTGGTTTGAGATTTGATGGAGGCAACTAGATTTTTTTATTGATTGTGAAGGTACTATCATAGTATCAACATGATAATGGTAATTAAAATAGAAATCATTTCAAATAATTTATATGAAAAAATCATTAATGAAATAAAAATAGGTCATAAAATGTTTGTAAGAATAAATAAGATTGGTCAAATGATTTCCCTTTGTAATGTATCTTAATTTTTTAATTATTTTTATAATGGAATAAAAATTCTAATCCAATAAAATTATTTTTCATTATGTTGTTAATTAAATTATGGAAATCAATTTTTAACAGATTATGTTGATATATTTTTAAAACATTCACTTATATTACCAACTTTTTATTTCTAGAAATTTTTAATTTTTATGTGTGGATTTGTATTATCATAGTATGAAAGAAATATTTTATATGAGTTAATTTAATAGTGTATTTTCTTTTAGAAAAATATCAATCTTCAAGATGTTAATACTTATTAATGGTTAAACCACACAACCATATTGAAATAATTCATTGGATTGAATCAAATTTAAGGGTGGACCATGAAACCATCCTCCAATAACACTTGGGTTACTGAATATAACTAGCCATATAAGAAAAACATATTATATTAATTTCCTTTTAATATCTTATTAATTGTAAGTTAAAATAAAAATTTAATACAAAAAAATAATTCTTCATTAATAATATCTACAACCCACATATTTCAATCATTTTAAATAATAAATATAATTATATACATGCATTGAAAAAACCATCCACCAACTATAACCAAACATCATAAATAAATACACCATATATTCTATACCACTCCATGTGAATCACTAAAGAATATGTGGATATATATAGACCTCGAACCTAATTTCTTGTAAGCATATAGTTACTTTATTGTAATGAAACTATGTTTAATAAATTTCATCCACAAGGACTGAATAGTTTGGGCTTTTTATAAAACTGCATACATACACAAAAATAATATTACATTTTAAAACATAAAATGAAATAATAATATTCATTCACATATCCGTTATTCCATATAGGTTATCCCTGCTAATAAATCACAAAACACTTCTTAGTATCCTCGGACAAATAAAATCTTACAAGGTGGTGAGCATAGATACTGAGTAAGGATTTTTGTATAATGTAATTTATGAATTAATAAATAATAATAAAAAATGTAATGAAAATAAATTAAAAATTCCTATTAATAAATATATTGATCATAATATGTTATGAATAAATGTTGATAAAAAACATTCATCTATATAATCCAATGACCTTCAAAAAATAACCACATATTTTTAATGAAATAATAACATGGGACGTAAATTATTTTATTCATAATAATAAATTGAATAATTCGATAAATATTAATTATATCATTAAGGCCACATGATAAGGCTTCTTATTGGCATGTCTTTGTGATAAGACATCTTAACAAATTGGTAAGGTCTACGCCAAATACAAAATTTAATTTTTCTTGTCAAGACTACTGATATACCTAGGGGTATGTAATTCCAGGACAAACCCATTATATAATAAGCCCATATTATTCCTCACATGAGAGGAGTTAAACATAAATAACAGAAACATTCAAATTAAAAACTAAAGAATTAAATTTTAATACCTTCCAAAATCAATAAAACTAATCCTAATCCATTAAGAGTAATATAGTGAATGTTAAAAAAAATTGTACATCCCTGTAAAACAAATCATAAACCATCCTGAAAAATAATAAAAATGGCATAGCTGTTACATATCCCTAATGGATCATTTTTAAAATAATGGGCTGATTTCATAGATAAATATAAATAAAATTAAAATGGCACTATATTATTTTTTTAGAAAATAACTTGTTCTCTTTTAAAATATTTTTTCAATAAAATATAATATAATAATTTGAGAAAAAAATTAATTGAAAATATTCTCTGAATAATTGTAAAATAATATTTAAAACACTGAGTTATCATGGGAGTGGGAAATGGACATTACGATGTTCATACTAAAACTAAGATTACATTAACATTATTGTTAAAAGAATAATTGGAATAGTTTTGAAAAGGACATACAAGAATTATTTTAAAAAATTAAATTAAAGATAAAAGTTAAATATTTCATTAATAATTCAATTTTAAATCTATAAAAATTATTTTCAATTTTTTTTATTAAACAAGGATGTAGATAAAAATAGATATGTAATCAAAGTGAGAAGTAAAGTAATATTTTCTTAACAACATTTCCTCAATAGATAGAAGATTGAATTATATTGTAATGGGACTAATAAATTATTATTTTCATGAATTACAATATTATAAGAAAACATATTTATTTTAATATGTTGATATAAAAAAATCCCCAACAGAGAGTGGAATAAAAACAACCCCGAGTAATGAATAAATTGTAAAAAAATCATACAACTTTGGTAACATTTTATTCTAAAGATCTATAAATTAAATAACATCAAATGAAACAAAAAATTAAATTAAGGGAAATATATTCACAATATAACATATCCATAGGTGATTTATATATATCAAACAATGTAATTAGTGGTGAATATGGTGAATATATCGAGAATGTAATAGTATGATGAGAAACCCTTAAAACAATTTCAACATACATTGTATGTGTCTAAAACTCATGTATACAAATTTTGGGATTATTAAAAAATAATTTAGATAATCACAATCATATATATCATATAGTATATGATTTTATTAACAACTTTTATCACTCATTTATTATAAATTCTTTATTTATATTTCTGTTATTTTTATAATTATTTCATTTTCATGTATATTTTGGTTATGTGATTTTTGTTCTTTTAGTTTTATCACGAATGAATCATCTAAATAATTTTAACCATGATACATATCTATATAATATATATTAAGTATATTTTTTTGGAGTAATCTATAAATTTTATAGATAGGAAGTGGTTTACATTATGCATTGATATGTTATGCCATATGTTTGTATGACCATTGTTTCCATAATTCTCGATGGATAGAAGAAAAGGAAAATAAATATTAAATTAACTTTGAAGAATAAAATTTAGTGTGTATATATAATTTTTATTAATCTAATATATCATTATCACCGTCTATCTAAAAATTTAATGAAATGAAATTTCATATTTCTAAATGAAGTCTGCAGTCCACATGAACACATGAGTAACATTATTATATTAAAATGGAGGTGAGTTTGTAAATTAATATATGATATTATTTTTCTATAAATATGAATATATAATAAATACCATGTATATTCATTAAATTTTATCATTAACAACCTCTATGTAAAAGTTATGTGAAAAACTAATCACATCACATCATGAGGAGGTGGTCCTCCTTACACACGAGTGGTAAGAACGTATCACACAAAAAATAGAAAGTAGAAAAGTAATATTTGATAGCATAATTCTAGAAAGACAGTAATATCATAAATTTCATAAAAATATTTTATATTCCTCATTACATCCATCCTTGAAGGGTGCTGATGGAAAACGAACTCCATTAGTTTGTGATGTATTATTCTATCATACGCACGATTGGAAGTTTCAGATTCTATCTGATCAAATTGGATATATATATATAGTTTTTTAAATTAAAATAATAATGTATAACTCTAAATTATATAATATTTATATTATTTTTTAATATTTTTATATGATGATATTTTGTATGAAAAAGAAGTAAAAAAACAAAGTAAAAAAATTCACACATTATAACGAAACCACATTACATTTAACCTAATGACTTCCTATATTTGATTTATGATTATATCATGTACAATAGGAATTATTTAGGAATCTATGAAATATATTTGGGTAGGTAATTTCAAAACCAATGGGCTTTGGGAGTGTGAAAATGGGAGGATATGGGGTTACCTTTTACAAGTGGGGAAAAGGACACAAATGCTATTTTTACAAAGAATAAATTAAACCCATTTTGTAGTAAATATAAAATCCTGATAAATTAGGATATTATATGACCATATATACTATAGGTATGAATTTGGTTAGAAAAATTGTATTTGGATAAATTTTAAAGTAATTTTAACCATAAATATTTTTGTTTGATACTACAGTAATGCAATGTTTACCTTAATCATGGTGATTATACTTTTCCCTTTTTAATATTCATAACAATGGTAAATTAATTGTAAAATATTATATAATTTATATCATATTGATATCAAATAGTGAATCCATTTTTCAAAAATTCAATTCATAAGAGTGGTATAATCAATTTATAAATTACACCTCGATACCTACTGAAATAGAGGATATTCCAAATAGAAATTTCCAATAATAATATAATTTTTTAATACAAAAGATCAATATAAAATTGAGTCCAATATAAAACTGAGTCCAGTGAAATAAATAAGTTAAATTTTAATAAAATAGATCTATTTTTATGTTAAAAATAAATTAAAATAGAAAATTACTTTATAAATAATTTTAACGAAAAATGATTTTTCAATAAAAATTCAATATATTTCACTGTTCTTTAAAAATGTAATAGAATTATAAAATTATAAAAAAATAACCCAAACAATATTTTAAGGAAGTTAATTAAACAATTGAGTTTTTTATAATTTATCTAGATCTTTTAGATAATACTTTTTAATTATGATTTGAAAGTTTGACTAATACAACATTATGAAAAATACAGGTATTAAAGAAGAATATAATTATATTTCATCAACTTTTATTTTATTTATAATAAATAGATAACTATTCAATTTATATTATACATTTGAAAAACAAAAAATTTATATATTTTAGATAGCTCTATTCATACCTGCTAGCTTAAATACATGGTTATAACGGTCAGGTTCAAACAATAATATTTTAATAGTGTGGTGTTTCATTTAAACATGATATTTTGTACATTGCAAGATGTAAACTTGATTTAATTTATTTCTAAAGAAATATATGGTATTTTTTTAGTGTGTTATATTTTTTTAAAATTTTTGTATTTTCAATTCATACACATTATCAAACATATTTTTCCAATTTTAAAATATTGACGAGTTACATTGTACCACATTAAAAAATCATGAGAATTAAATCTTTATTAATTTTAATACCACAACCATGGGTCGTGCTCTTGGACTTAGAATGTTTCAATGTTTTAAGACTATATAAAAATACCAAAATACTTTACATGATGGACTTATTGGTGTAATCCTTGATAAATATGGGTTTCTAATTTTCTTTAAATTGGAATAAATTTTTTTACCCTATACATATTATATAAATTATCATCTATGTATTAATAGTCATGAAATATTTTACAAAATTATTTTCAATACAACACTATGAAGCCAATACATCTTTGAATAAGATCATGTGGGAGTCACCTAAACCATACAGATGGATCCAGATCAGCCTTCTAGCATAGGTGGAAGACGGTTTACATGTACACATTCATACAATTTGAGAAGAGTCATGCTAGTGGGAAACAACATAGTTTGATGGTGGTCCAATAAGTAGTTTTTACAATGAATGTTTGGACATGATCCCAAGAATACTGTTTAGAAATTATTTTATTAATGTTTGTTTATTATGATAGGAAATTTCACAATATCAATATATTTGGGATGTAAATTTCATGGGAATGCTTCCTCTACCTTGAATCATATAGAAATAACTATAAAATTATAATGAATATGGTTCCTAAAATCCATTACATTATCATGTCTTCTCCAACCTCCACCTAATATAAGGTTCTTAACAGAACCCTTAGTTTGACAGCAAAGGTCACACCTGAAATCATCAATATGATCTTAGTACTCAATGACCACTATTTCGGCCTTCTCCACCTATCTAGGCATAGAAATTTTAATCATCCTCGAGGTACCAAATCCATGCATGATACCTTTTTCAAAATTTTGATGATTACATGAAGTCTAAACATGTTAATCCATCTATGTCACCTTCCAAAGAAGTAATATAAGTCATGCAATGATCATATGAAACTGGTAGGGAATCATGAACTTCACAAGTAGAAGAATGCAAATTCTCTTCATAAGAACCTCCCTTCATCTAAGTTATCATACAGTGTTTCATGAATCCAAACAGAAAAGCCATAAAATAACACAAGAATCCTGAAAATGATGTTTGAGAATACATTTCATGAAAAATAATAGTCATGTGAGACCCATATAACTATCATCAAAATCCTTGGGATTTGTTAATAATCTCATCATGAGAATCCATCCCACTGTTGTGCGATTATTTTCACGTCAATCATCCACTTACTTTATCTTGTACACATGACCCCCTCACCAAGGAATATGACATCCATTATGGCCAGCCCATTCCTAAATAAAATACACCTCCCCCTAAAAAAATAGACATAAGATGGATAAAAATAGTAATATTCAAATAAAGAATACTCTAACCAACATCTCCTCCTTGGGAACATCATTAGGTGATTGTAAGAACCTATCATATGATCTCTTGAATATCTTTTAATCACATGACGAACTAAACATTATGTGATTGTTGGTTCATAAGGGGTATTCATTAAATCTTTTGGGACACCTTTCATTTCATGACTCCACCATTCAATACCTTCAATCAAGCATATATCACTAGTGTTCACCCCCTATGCGTGTTCTCAATACCTATTTTATGACATCCCTTAATATCACATTATATCATGAGTCATAGAAACCCATATGACGAGATAGTGTAGGCCCTTGGACATAAGTGGTCTCTATAGTGATTTAAATATATACATATGATATTGGATGATACAACACCTCCATTTAGTCCTAAAGAAGTAATCACATGATCCCTTAGTATTTTGGTGTTTTTTTATACAATAGGATATGGATTCCTTGACATAGAAAAGCCCCATAAATCCATTTAATGTTTACACAATACCTAGAAACGCCCCATCTAGGTCATGTAGTCACATGAATGATCAAACATCATGTGATTAAATAATACATGCACCCACATTGAATATATATAAATAACGGGATAAGACCACCCTTTGTCATATAGTTCTTACGATGTGTTGATGTGGAATGAACCCATTGAACATTCACTCTCCTTCCATGAAAATAATATCCATGTGGACTTCGGGAATGATCTATTAAGGAATGTGACTTTAACAATTGGATGAGAACGAGATAATAAACATATCAGTGGGTCCCCAAATCATGATTCTGTTAAGGTAACATTATCAAATGATTCATAAATTATCTCATAATTTTCTTGGATAGCCTTTGATGTGTCATTTTTATCATAATATAGACATAAGAAAATTAGTTTTGATTAAACAAAAGGACATAGAAAATATAGGTTGATCATATAATTGAAAATTAACATGTTTGTGTTGTGAAAAGATTGTATATGGACAATACAAGGTGTTATGGCTCAAGCTTTTGGATATTTAACCAGTTTCACACAATTTTCTATATACGATCTCGGTTGATCCTTTGAATACTTATTGATATGTCAAAAATTTCAAGTGATTTCCTATAGAAAATGTACTTTGATCATGCAATGGAAACCATGTAAATTTAGTAGATCATGTGAAAGACCAATGATAGTTCCACATTGTTTCTGTGAATTCATTCAAGGTATGTAAGTGTACCATGAAAAAGACCTTGACCATGTCATTTTTTATCATTCAAAGGCATCTTTGAAAATCCACTTGATCATTCGAAGATGTCCTAGAAAAACTAGATGATCATCTAAAAAAATATAAATATCATATTTGATTATGAGAATCATCTTAGACATATCGACATTGATTATTTGACACATCATAGACATTTCCTCTATGATCAAAAGAAGTAATCTTGTAAAAATCAATCCATAATTTAATGAAATACTAAAAATATAAATAAACCATGAAAAAAATGAATGGAAAGTCATAAGAACATGTGAAAGACCACAAAAATGTTATTGTATATCATGTAACGATATATAAGACAAATATATATATCATGAAAAGGACCATATAAATCTCTACATGGATCATGTGAAAGATATTATAAATCACATCCTGGATTATGTGAAGCATTTTAGACATTCCAGTAAGAACTTGTATGAATTTTCTTCCATTTGAGATTTAAACCAAATACATGTCCAATTCAAAATCATGTAATTCCCTTCATAATTACAAGAAAAGTCAGGAAGATCCCCTATGACTTGTTAACTTTATTTCTTAGAAATAATCATACTTACATTATCTGGACTCCAAGATAAGAATATTGAAAACTATACCACATTCACCAGGGAATGTCCTCAAGGTGATAGAGAAGAATTGAACTATGATGAAAATAATTCATATTATAAATTGGTTACATAGGGGGAATTCGTTAAGGATTGATATCTATATCAAAACTTTATAATATTGGTAATTATATTTCATAATGGTAATCATTGAAGTGTAAGACTTCTGAAAATATGCTCTCACACAATGTGCCTGATCATACACCATCTATTGTTTCTCAGACTAAGCATGACTTGTGTTGGATTAGAAACTGGTAGTGATTTTACAAATAGTATTATGAGGATTACCTAAGTGTGATCCCATCAATATGATCTATGTGTAATTAAATCTCATCTTCAATCTATGTTCCATATTCCCGATGATGTAATTCCAGGAATCCTTATAGGCATAAGTCCTACTCGACGCCTCTGTTTCTTAATCATTCATGAAACATAAAATAAATACATAGGCTATGATTCCTATATTCTGTTGATATGTAGGATTCCTTTTTTTGTCATGGGCCCTATATTTTCATCCTTACCATATGATGTTAAAATGGAAGGATCAATCAATTCAGACGAACTTAAACTATGTAAAAACTAAATGGGATTTGATTCATTCTCCTTTCGGATACATATGATAAATCATAAAGTTTCAACACCATCTACAAGACACCAACCACCTCCCTAGTTATTAATATACTCGAGAGATCCCGAACATGGATGAATAATAAGTAATCATAAATGAATAATTAAATTATAGTGAACCGATGGCACACAACATTATTTCTATCATCACATGGTTTTAATCAATTCATTAGAACATTGTTACCAAGTCCTATATTGGGGATATGGAATTATTTCATGAACATATAATAAATCTATATGATAGTTCTGAAGTAGTTAATAATTCCCCCAATTGATTTTTATGAGTCTGAACTTCTATTCTTTCGACCAATGAGAGTTCTTAAGCATCTTAAGGACTGAAAGTCTAATGAATCACCTACCTTTGTAATGAATGTGCATACTCATTTATGAATGTGTTCACTATTCAAAATTTTTAATAGATAAAAACATGGTAAACAGGACACAAAATATTATACAACCACCCTCAATCAACCACAACCGTGAATTGTTCCAAATAAAATTGCATTTTTTGGACACAAAATAGTTTTCCCGACATTAATTTCATTAATAGTGTCATCCAATTCATAATATAAAAAGTCTATACTATAGATTTCCCATCATTATAGTTTGATTTTAAAATATTATGATGTAAAATGTTGAAAATAACACATATATTCTTAACTGGTTGATCCTTACATTATAAGAAAAAGATTACTCTTTATCATTTAACTATGAATGTGATTGATCAAAAATGTACTCCAATATACTATGATACCTTAATAAGGTTTCCTTTTCCTCATCAGGAGTTACCATACTCCATACGATCAAAATGAAATCATCCAATGTGTAATTGGTTTTTGAGACCACTGGAAAAAAATTAGGCCACAAGGCCTCAACGTACATTGTCACCAACACAAAACCTCGTGTTCTAGTCAGCAATCATATTTTACAGAGAGTGAAACATCACCAAATCCATGTTGAAATTGAGATAAAAACATGAAATCATTTAGGGTATGAATCCTCACATTCTTTTATTCCCATTAATGGTTGTTGAAGAGAATGTTTTCCTTATCACCACATTCAATCTCTTTGGGAGCCTATCCCTATCATACAGTTACATATAACCATCATAAATATGGGGGTAGATGAAGAAAATAACCATGCCATCTCTATCACATTGTATATATCTAGGAGGGACACCATATATTTTGGTAATAATCATTAATGTGTGAATTTCATTCTTGAAGGAGCTACATAGAATGTTGTTTCGACCCTAACCATCAAAATTGGGTCACTTGATAGGATATCCTGCTATGGGTGTCCAAATAATGTATCATCATAGTAGTATTATGTCCTTGTTATAGTCAATATTTTTTTTCCCTAATGGTGGACCCTAATAGCGTCCTTCGATCAGTCTCATATCATCACTTTTAGGAAGCATATGACATTAACATAGCTAGCCCGGGTTAATATGAATTCTGAAGATGGACCCCAAAATGTTTATATGGGATAGTTTTTATCATATTTTACCCATGTATCATCTTTACGATCATAACCAAAAACCAAAATGGCCCTATGTTCACCAACCCATAAAATTTTAAAACAGGAATAGACCCACCCAATTTTATTACGGGCACTGCCCTACCAATAGGTACCATGAGAACCAATCCCCTAAATGGAACTATGGGCCGCAAACCATAAAATGTTACTATATGAACCCCATAATTGGAATTACATTAACTATTTCACCCAATGGTATATCATGAACCATCCCATATAAATAGAAACTCCCCTAGTGAGTATAATCAACCATCTTGTTTCTCTAGCTTTATGATATTAATAGAATCTAAGCACTTCTCATCATATTTAGATGAGAACAATATTGAGGATTATAATCATACCCAAATACAATAATCAATGTCATACATGGTTGGGCTTCCTTCTACATTTGACATATGGAAATAATGGCATAGTTATATCTCTCATTGATCTACAGATTCTATAATCAACCATGTTGGTATTTCACAGGGTATCGTAAAGGGTGAATATGTCTAATGGTTATAGTGAATTTAGACTCTAGGTTACACATTAATACTCCCATAACCAGCCACTAGCCATTTCATTAACATAATATAGAGTGATTTCATGGATACTTAGAGTCATCCCCTTAAGAATGACAATTTAATTTCATGTATAGAAACATATAATTCAACTCTGGGGAGAGAATAGGGATATTCTAGGAATTATTGGAGGGATTATACTAGAATCTCTACACTAGAAAGACTTACCATCACCAACTTATAGAAGAACAGTTTCTAGTGAAGTTCCCTATCCCACAGGCCTGGGGGTACATTTATATTTTTCATCCACTCATTGAGTGAGATATATATGTTGTAACACATAATCCTAGCCTACAAGACTGG
This sequence comes from Viscum album, assembly GCA_963277665.1. Classification (NCBI taxonomy): domain Eukaryota; kingdom Viridiplantae; phylum Streptophyta; class Magnoliopsida; order Santalales; family Viscaceae; genus Viscum; species Viscum album. The sequence goes on along the minus strand of OY728132.1, from coordinate 1,736,397,267 downwards.
GGGATTTTCAAAATTTTATATATCCATATCGAGAGTATTCAAAAAAACCCAAAGAATTAATCCATTTACAAAACACCCACATGAGATTCAAGACCTCATAATCAATGGGAATAATAATTATCGACCAATTCCTCTAATTCATCAACACCTCCCCTATGATCAATAAACACCATAGATCTAAACAACATAATTAATTCTCAACCATGATCCCACACCAGTATAGTTATTAGTAGAATACCATAGAAAAAACATGGTAACAGGTATCTTGAATAGCTATAGGAAAAATATATTCATTACAATCTAAAAATTTCTCATTTTACATTGATTATTCCAGGGGAAATGGTTTAATGTATCTCTTGATGATGAGAAATCTGAGATAGGTGTGGATGATAAGCCAAGAAAATCATTTCCTCTATCATTGGTGTCTCATGAATGTGAAAGATAATAGTATTAGCTTTATGGATTGCCATCGAGAGAATATGGAAATTGGTATAACAAACCATCAACACATTAATTTCTATTACGATCATGTGAGATCTTTGAATAAAGCCAACTAGTTTTGCAGTGGATTATGGGCCACAATCATCCCAGGGATAAGTGACCATCATTCAACACAATATTCAACAATACACGTATTATCCAAAAAATTCCCCAATGTTTTTTGACAATACCAAGGTGAATGGATTTATGTAACTCCCAATGATGAGGTAGTTGTGTGAGTCAGGGTTAATAGACCACATCAAACATTACCCCATCCATCAATGTTTTGGGCACACAATAATTGGATGATTAGTCTATAATGATTGGATTGAGATGTAGGTAAATAAATAGTTGATATGGATAAATCCAATTGACATATTTTTATGGATAAAATTCAGTAAATAAGTATTTATACATCCCATGATTAATAAAATACATTATACAATATATCTTCGAAGCTATGAAAATTGAGCCATACATTCCATTATATATCATGTTAAAGTGTTAGTGAATTGTGACAATAACATAGGTTCACCATTGGTATATTATAGTGATGATCAAGAGAAATTCATATATTCCTATATTAATATCCATATAATCACAATACTCAGATCATTATTAAAAAGAGGCTACTTTGGATCTAGTGCACTTCCTTGCTCTGGCCTAGGAGAATTATTAGCACATTCTGATAAATGGCAGAGAATGGGACTAGGCACATATCACTCTTTTGAGTATGGATTACCATGAGAGAAACAACATGCATCAGGATAGTCTCATGTTCATGTATAAAAAACCATTTTCATACTCTAATGGCACTAGACCAAACTCATACATCTTTTCGACTATGGATCACCAAGTGAGAATGACAAAATCATTGATATAAGATTATATAACCTTAAAAAATACTAGTGTGATACTTATATGGAACAAGAATACCCTCATAACTTATTATATATAGGTATCATTGAGTGATAGATACATATTTTTTAGGATAGGATCTTATTCTTATAAAAGAAGACTGGAGACATTCTCCAATGGCTCCAAATGGGGCGCAAGCCCCCGTTCTAATCACGACTCCCAATGTAATAGTAGTGTAGTCCATGGTATAGTCAAATATTCTTATCAATGAAGCTATTTGAAATATTCTGGTAGCTTATATGATGATTCTCATACTACTTCTCTAATTCCATTGTCCATTTAGTATATCTTTATGGGGAATGCATATAGAATCTAGGCTCATATACCCACATCAGTCCAGATATACCAACATATTCTATAAACCAGCTACATGGAGGCTCATATTCCATCCAGCAATATATAAGTTCAGTAGAATAATTTAGAAAATTACCAGCAATGGGATCATATCCCAACAAATTCTTAAGGATATCAATATATTCTAGTAGCTTTCGTGGATCTGTCTTATATCTCTCCTCAACCCTAAATGGTCAGTTGATATATTCTACTTACAATGTAAAATGTGTATAGTATCTTAGAATATTTCAATTCCCATTTCCATTCGTCTTTTCAATTCATATCTTTAACATATCAAGGGTATGTCGACAATTTTGTGGATGAATAAGTAAATCACTACATTGATACTCCCATTCAAATTATTATAGACATGGATCATAGATACATTACTCCTAACATATTCCATTGTTGACCTCCCCATGATGAAATATCTATCTCTGAAAAAATCACCCCTATTCCAATCTCACTCATGTTGAGAAGATCTATAGTCATAGACACCTTAATTTAGAAAGGTGGTTTATTGTTGATACCCCTTAAAAAAAGAATCATCAACCAATATCTAGAAGTTTCATGAATGAGAAACTGAGCCGAGCTACGCGATAGGCCTATGTGGTAGAGCTGCACGATAGTGCAACACGACTGAGCTACGAGATATACCTACGCATCCAAACTACGTGTGAGATGTTTTGGGAGACCTCTGTGTGAAGAACCTAAGCGGTGGGGCTACACAACATATCTGCGCGACCCAAGTTTTCTCGGCCAGGCCCATCCATCATATAAATAGGATCCATGGGCACCCCTTTTGGGGACTGAATTTTTTTTAAAGAATCTCTGAAGCTCCCATTTCGTATCTCTTTCTTCTAGATCTCTCAAATTATCTCAAGTAGTTCTCTAAACTACAAAAGAAGTGACAATTAAAGGGATATGTGTTTTTTGAAGTTCTTTACATTCTATTCAGTCCTCATCCATACCTACGCTGTGTAACTGCGTAGTATAACTCAGCGGTATATTTCTGTGCCATACCAACGCGATTGAGAAGCACATGGTACCTACGCGGCATACCTGCGTAAGGTACCTATGAAAAAAAGTCAAATACCGTTTGAAGCCTTTCATGGTGGGGTATTTGTTTCTTTGGTTTCCTTATTCAAAAGGGGCTAAGATAAAACCACCCCAAAACCTCCTTAATTCTCAGGTTTTTTTGGGTAAGGCACCTAAGTGTGTCTCTAATTTTGATTTGTATTTATGCAGTCAGAGGTTTCCCACATTTGTTTCAAAATGTGGTTAACCTTCATGGGATTCTTGTGGATTTGTATATCCGCAGTCACATGGGATATTCTTCTACTAACAGTGTTGGGAATCAGAGGGCAGCCATCCTGGTATAAGCCCCTCACCTTTACCCCTTCTCCCTTAAATTGGAATCTTGTCCAACGTAAATAGAACAGATGGAAGGCTATTCATCACACCCTCTTCCATGGTCGACTCTCCCTCTTTCATTTCTATGGACTAAAAATTGGAAGTGTGACTATCATCGTTGTATCTTTCACATCTTTTTGTTTGTCACACTGAGCATGACTCACGTGGGCTTAGAGATATGTGATGGTTGCAACATGTTCACAATCACTAATCTAAATGAACTATGAGAACTCTGATTCATATTCAATCCAAGATTTTTAGGAAGACCTTTCAGGGACCGAGCTCATTGGATATCCTCCGTAGGAATCCAAAATTAATTCCCCAAATAAAGGCATCCTCTTTAGGAAGTATGCACCAAACTCATTTATCTCATAGGACCATACTCTTCTATGAGATTAATCGAACTACTGGGGATTTGATTCCTATCCATATGGGATATGTAAGAAGCCTCCTTGAGGTACAAACCCAACACTTCAAATCAAACCTATTTTCTTTGGGCCACATTCCCAAAAGGGACTAATTCAAATTGGAAACTCGTATCTTTTCCAAGTCCCTTATGCTGCATCAGCATAAGTTTCACACTAAATTTCAACTAAGCACCTTTGTCTTAGTGATCCTTATCACATGAACTTAAAATGTATGATGTGTCCCATTATGTGGCACCGAACAACGAGGGTTCTGATTTATTTCACAAGAATACATAGGTAGCTCACTTTATGAGTACGATCCATGATCCAAACAAAACTTTGTATCCTTGGATGACGTTAAACTGAAGAGTGCCCCACTGAGTGGGTTAAAAACAAGTATCATCATAAATAATGAATAAAAGATTCTCTAATATGTATATTAGAGGGTACCATTGATGGAAAACCTTGAATACAAACTGATAATTCTAAAATTTTATACATGTTAAATAAGTGATTTTAAATTCCAAGTGGTACTTATAATATACTTGTTAAATTAATAGGATTCATGAAAATATTTTTAATTTCAAAAAGAGTCTCGGAGTGGACAATACTTCCCCCCAATATGGTGTGATGAGTCCAACCTCCCATCTTCCTGACCAATGCATGTTCTTAAGTATCGTAGAGATCAAAAAATAACAAACTCCTGACTTTGGAAGGAGGTTCTATTTGAATAAATAACTATGGGAAGTTTCTGGTTCCATGAAAAAATCCAATGGAAATCGCCTGGAAACAGTAATTCTTAAATCTAGAATATAATTTTTAAAGGAAGTACGAAACAAAAATGGAGAACCTGACATAAATCCTTAACCAAGATAATAATGTTACCCACATGTTAGGCCCCTATCAATTAATAAAGGAAGGCCAGAAAAAGTAATTAAATCACACATGTATCCATCTGATAAGAGGTCACCTTAATATAACTAGTTTTCATCTCATTTTTCTACATAATTTCCTTCAATCCAAAGAATTGATATCTCAAAGACAACATCTGTAAACTTATTGAATACTGCTCAAGTTGGATCTCATCCATGGGAAGGACGTTATCACCAACCTAGCGTCTTCAACGTTGGGTCTCCAATGTGCTGAAAATGGAATATCGCTAGCATGGTACAATTCTGACTTTGGAGGCCACTTTACAGGCCCTCCAGGTCATCAAGAATCCATGATCATCTAGCCAACAACGACCAATGATCACGAAGAAAACTACGCCAACCACCTTTTCCAATCATTTTGGGTCATTATCCCCGGATCGTAATAATCAATCTTTCACATACTATAGGGAGGTAAATCAAGGTGTCACAGAAGGCCTCACTTCAAGAATACATGAGTCCATGAGGACTCCCACCAGCAGTCACCTCTAGAATCATGCGGTAGTACATCCCCAACATGATAGGGATATTGCCTCTAGACATTTGTCCCATGTCTCTCAGACTTGGGCATGCAAGACAAACCGCCAGGGATAATGTCCGATTAACAGGAAGCAAGTTCTCACCTCTACCCCATCCGGAGTAGTCCATAAATTTAACATGATGGGAAACAACGAGCGGGCATATACACCCGTCCGTCCTGATTTCATTTCCCTGCAGTCTCGTTTGGCAGTAACACATCAATCCCACAAGAAAATTCCAGTGGAGTACTATAGGCAGGCACATACACCTGTGTATAATTCATCAGCTAGTCATCAGTCTTGCCTGACTACATCCAAAGAGACCATGCAACCTAATATGGTGGAAAATGGTAACCAAGAACATACACCTGTTTACAATCACCAATTCTGTCAGCAGTCTCGTCTGCCAGTATTGAAGGAAACTTATCAACCATAACTGACGGAGAATATCCGGTAGGAACATACACCTTCCAATGTTCATCATGTCTAAAAACAGTGTTTTTTGGTAGCACCAATAAAAGTTAGTTGAAAATCTCCAGTGACAAATTTGGAGCAGACTAAACTCTATGCCCCTATGCATAAGTACAATCAATATCTGTTGACAGGAAAAGGAGGATAGGAGCAGGCACATACACCTACTCCAGATACGGAATGGACGTATATTCCTGTTCCAACAATTGAAGTCACCAAACACATCTTATAAATGGTGAATAAGTAGATGATCCCTGCCCATATTCTGGAAACATTTCAGAATAATTTAACCACTACTTCAAAAGTATCAGGGGAACATACATATAATTCTGTCCCCACACATGGGATAATACATCAATATGCTTTCCTAGAGTAGATACACACCTCGGCTCCAGTCCAACAGTGTCATGGGTCATACTCCCCTATATCATATGGACAAAATGATTAGGAACAAACACCCTTGCCAATTGCAAGTAACTGGTCTATTCTGGTAGCAAATCCATGATAGGCACATATACCTACCTATGGTAACCACTTTTCCCAGAAAGTTGACCAAACTAAGTATAAGAGAACATCCATGAAAAATTATCCCCAAATACCATTGGAAAATCAAGAGTCAAACTGTTATTTTTCTCCTCTTAATGCTGGAGTTCTCGAAGCCCTCATAGATTTATCTGTTTCTCTTCAAGATTCTAACTTTATGATTCGTAATTTTCATTCTAAATTTTCTCTGTAGACACATCATCATGAAGGCATGATTTATGAAAATTATGTCAATCCAAAGTGTCTATCTTTGGATGAGAGCCACATGAACCCTTCATGTGGCCAGAAGACCAATGAGCAAGAAGATTTATCCCATACTGTGACCCATCATGGTAATACTCCCTATAATGGAATTCGCTACGAAGTCCTCTCTGTAGTAGTTTTTCTCATTGTAAAAAAAATATATAATTGAATATATTGCAACAAAAAATCCCTCCTATCTTGAGGAACTTGCAAACACAGGGCCAGTCATGTCTGATGCCTCGTCACTGACATGTGAAACACATTCTCTGTCATAAGACATCTTAAGAGAATGATCATTCTCCAAACCTACCTTAGGTCATTTATCCTCAAATGCAGAGAATCCACTTTGGTCACACCAAGTGGAGAAAACTCTAGTAGAAGATGATGAGGATGTGTTGAAAATGAGGAAACAATTAGCTAAAGGAGAAATACTAGTCATATTTTGGCCTTCAGCAAATTCACAGTTTGATATTCTAGAATGGATGACAGAATATTGCATTCATGATATTCATCTCAACTTATCGAAAACTCTACGTCATTTGAAAACTAAAGTATTAACATATGATGAATATCAGAATCATTTAAAGGTAATATAAGGATTGTATTGCAAAATTGACTTGGCATATCTTTCAGTTTCCCAACATCCAAGGGTTGAAAAACAACAGATATCCCTTCAGCATGTGTGTCTCAATGATCTGAAGAGGCTATGCCAATTAATTTCTGATTCCCCATCTAATGTTCTAATCAGAGGATGGGTTCCATATAGAGAATTGCATTTTAATGCAATCCAAAATTAGTAGAGTATGTGAAATGTGGTTTCATGAAATGTTATTTCCCATGACCATCCCCAATTAGTGGGTTTTGTATGTAATCATATTTATGCTTGAGAATAGGCCCCAATAAGTTCTCATCAGAATCAGGATCAGAGAAAAGAAGTTATTTTGTTACTTTTACATCAAGCCTCAGAGAGTCTTGAGAAGCCATATCATTTAGAGGATGTCAAGCATCAAACAATGAAAATGTCTGACATATTACAACAGCCCTCAGAAACAGATTGTTTAAATGGGGGTCAGATAATGCATCCAGCTAATGTTCGAACCAAAATCCATAAAATCATAAGAGCAGTTGTAAAGATTTCAGCTATAGCAGTTCAAGAATCACCCTAACATGCAATGCTGTGGGATAATCTAAATCAATCATTGAATTCACTAAACAACGTTCAATGTTTTGAAGAAGAAAAACAAGGACAACCACAGCCTACAAGGCTGGGGGATTTTTTAAATTTTCAATCCCTTCCTCAGTAGAAGTCAGTTTTCTCACAACTAGGGAAGAAGCCACAAGGAAATAATATTACTGAATTATCCTATGATTCCCATTAGATTACTGTCCACCAAATAGTTCTAGGGAATTCCCTACATAGTATAACAAAGTCCCATATAAGATACAAAGGGTGAAAATCTAGAAGAAGAACAAACAGAATCCCATTAATTCATTATGCGTCCATAAATGTTATCAATAATATTGCAGAAGATCCCCCAGAACATGAGGCTCACTTAGAGGGATTAGATGAAAACGTTCTTATTCAAGATGTTGTACGTACGGAAATGAATGAAGAAGGTGCACATACCCGAAATCAAAGGCTTACCGAGAATAGATGCATTCTATTAAATATCCAACTCCCCCCTCTCCGAAAGGAATCCAACAAGGGAAAATGAAAATTTCAGGTTACATTCCATCATACCTTTGGAGAAGGAAAATAACTCTCATTAGAGGAACGGTTCACACAACAAGAAGAATAAATGAAGGAGTTAAAGATTTTAAATGAAAAACTACTTCATGGTAGTCTTCCTCCTAAGTATATTGGAGTTGATTAATTAAGAGAGTTTGTTACAACTACTCAGATGGATCAATAATATCCCCTTTTACATGTACACCCTCCAAGGTCTAATCCTATGGGTCATACAAGATAGCAACTGACAATACTACCATAAGTGGTAGTACCTGTCACCACATCCGTCCAAACTCCATTTCTTTCACCTACAGAGGTCCAAGATCAACCAGATGTTTCTAAAAAATTAATGACTACCATTGAGTCATTAACAACTTGGTAGGGAGCTATGGAAGGAAAATGTGCACAAGTTCAACCAGAAAAGAGAGCTTATGCTGAATGGGTGGAAGCAATTTCTCCCCTATAATGTTTTATGAGTACCATATTTCCAATTTTTAATGGTTTGTGGGATCTAGAACAACAATTAACACATTTGTTTTCTCATTGCGTCCTTATGATGGGAACTCATCAACAAAAAGAAGCAGAAAATCTCAGGTTCTTTGTACAGTCATTACATAGACCTGCTTTTGTCTGGTATACTAGTTTGCAATCTCGGTCAATTACTGGGTGGGAAGATCTCCATCAAAAATTACTTCATCAATTTAGCTCAAAATTTCCAAAGACGATAGTCTTTTATAATAAAAGTTGTATACAAAGTGAAAATGAAAGAGTTTCAGATTTTATTGCTCGCTGGAAGGGATTAACATATTCCTTTAGTTCAGCACTCCCTCAAGAAGAATTTTTTCCAACTTGTGTGGCAAATCTGTGTGATGAATTATGCACATCATTGATCCCTGTGAAATATATAAGAGGGTTTCGAGACCTTACTTCAATAAATCAGTAGATAGAATATTATCTTACAAAGACTAAGGCATAAACTCATATAAGTCCAACAGTTCCCGGAAGGAGAATAGAGAAAGTAGAGACTGATACAGTTACACTTATACAAGCTTCTGTACCTTCTTCAACTTCAAAACCTTTATCATATTGAAGGGCTCCACCTCTTGAGTGTAAAAAACAATGGACACATCATCAAGATTATAAAAGAGATAAAAGGAGGAAACAATTTGAAGATTTGAAGAAAAAAGTGTATTCTTTTCAGAATGAATAAGTTCCTAGCTACTTCATCTAGGATCTGGAAAGCAATTTAGTTCAGTTTTCAAGGCCCAAAAGGCCGAACAAGGAAGTAGATGAATACCCCCCCAATTATTGACCATTTCATCAGATTTTGAGGCATCCCATTTAAGAGTGATTTGTCCTCAATTACATTTTGAAAAAAATTGTGGACTCTTGACTAGTAAACCTAAAAACTTTTTTCAGCCCAGGTAGCTTGTGTTACTACTACTGATCCATTGGAAGATGGCTAATGTCATAGAGTCAAAAGTAAAAATGTGCAGAAGTATAATGATTGGATGGTTAATAAAACTATCAAACGAACTCATTCCATTTTACGAACTCAATTGAATCAACCAATTGTGTCTTCTACTGTGAATTCCCCATCAAAACCTCCTTCAGCAGAATCTAAATCCTTAAAGAAGTGACATAATTTGAAAAAAGAAGAGTGATCAGAAGAAGACGAGCTCATGTCAAAGAATATGTTTTTTTTGAATCTGGAAGGTTATATTCCATCTACTTCAAAATAACGGGCACCGACCCACCAAACTGCATGACCTGAATTGGTTTATCAGGAAGAATCTTTATCAGATGAAGAATTAATCTTGGGTTATCTTAACGTGATTCTTTTATTAGATCCTTATTCCAATGATTGTTCTGATTATGTTGAGCCTATGTTCCCTGTATCTAATAGAGGAATTAGAGGAAGAGATAGAGGTTCAGGATACAAGTGAATAAATTAATATTCTAGAAGCCACTATTTCAATCCTACCCCTTCTTGAACAGTATATGAGGCAGAAACTCGTGGAAAACCTCTTCAGTGAACTCAACAGGAACAAGAAAGTTCTTCCACACATGGTAGATTCGGTCCTGATGCAGTAATTTTGGAAGACCGATTAGAGGTCACACCTTCTTCCTCTCATAAAATAGATAGACTTAGTCGGTATAATCTATAGAAGCCATGAGTATTTCCATCTCCTACCACGTTACAGGTTGCATCTACTTCCAAGGCATCATCTTTCAAAGCACTTGCAAAACCACATTTTCATGATGGGAAACATAGACCATTGGACCCAAAGTATGATTTCTGGAAACATTTAGCACATGTACCAGCCATGTTATTAACCATGGATTCCTTGAATCTATCAAAAGATTTTCAATAGGTTCTTAGTAATGCTTTTTCAGGTCCGCAATAATTCCAAACTAAAATTGTTGCAGCTGAGGTCAACCATATAGAGAATGATCCTGTAGAATTCCATGCAGTGATATCCTTTATAGAAGAAGTTGAATATGATTTTGTTCGTGGACATATTAGACCTTTGTATTTATCTAGAAAAGTCAATGATATAAACATACACCGAGCATTCATTGATAATGGTTCATGAGTAAATCGCATTCCAATTCGTACACTTCGTCGATTGGGCCTCACCGAATCTGATTTATCTCCTTCTACTTTGATGTAGAAAGGATATGAGAAGAATGAACAAGAACCTATGGGTGAAATTACACTCAGAATTCCATTTGGAGACCTTGTTTCTAATTCAAATTTCATGGTTGTTCATCGTGACAAAGCCTTAACCATTTTGTTTGGAAGACCTTGGCAACATCAACATGTAGTTGTACCTTTGTCGTACCATCAGTGTCTCAAATATTGTTTCAATGGTCAAATTGGGACATTGTATGGTGACAAGGCCCCCTTAAAAATGTATGAATCTTAATACATTAAGTCATAATTTAATCACATGGAGGGAATGTAAAAATCCACGGCCAAGAAGGTCTCCATAATTAATGCTTCGTATGGTTTGGAAAAGATTTCAGTAAACCCATTCATACATGTGAGTATAGATTATGTGTTTCATATCAGTCCTATTGATGGGATAGACCCAAATCCAAACACTCTTATGGAAACATCCATAATGTCAATTATGGAAATCGGACTAGACAACATGGAAGAAATTGTTGATTGGCCAAATAATGATGAATGATTAAATGGAGATGTCTTCATTTCGTCCACTAAAATCCCACAATTCTATACATCATCAACCAGGCTAAGAGAAATTATAGAAATTCTAGTGGAAAATAATGATGTCGATTCTCAATCCACCATCCACTCTTTATCACCTCAGAAGGACCCTTCATCATCAATAGGGTTAGAAATGGAAGCCTTTTCTCCAAGATGTTTAAATTTTAACTTCTCCCCTGACCATAGAAATTCAGTTATGTCATCATCTATGCAAGTATAAAAAAAATAAATAACACATATTGAATAATAAGATAAATATCTCAGGGATTCTCCTCCAGCATTTGAAGATGGTATCTCTACCACTATCGATGAACATAGAGAAAAAAACCTTGTTACAAAAGAAGATCCATGTCCAACTTTAATTAGTGCAGCAATGACTATTTGAAGAGTAGGAAATGTATACTTCATTTCTAAAGAAAAATAAAGATGTATTTGCATGGAATTATACCGAAATGCCTGGTCTTGATCCCAATGTTGGCAGTCATCATTTCGTTTTTCCATAAGAACATCGAGGACTCAAGCAAGCCACAAGAAAAACACACCCAACTTATGCCTCCAAAATTGAAGCAGATGTTGATAAGCTTATCAAAGCTAACATTGTCAAAGAAGTTCAGTATCCCAAATTCCTAGCTTATATTGTCCCTATGAAAAAGATGAATGGGGAAATTAGAGTTTTCATTGACATCAGAGATCTTAATGGGCATTGTCCCAAGGATGATTTTCTAGTTCCGATCACAGAACTATTAATTGATGCAACAGCTGGCTACGAAGCTCTTTCCTTCATGGATGGTTACTCTAGGTACAATAAAATACGAATTTCCCCAGAAGATGAAGAGTCCACACCCTTTAAGGATCCTTAAGGTGTGTTTTTCTATCGGGTAAAACCCTTTGGATTGAAAAATGTAGGTGCAACGTATCAATGTTCCATGAAACTTATCTTAAAAATATTTTTAAGGAAATTTGTTAAATGTTATGTGGATGATTTGGAGGTCAAATATATACACCATTATAATCACTTGGACGATCTGGAAGTCATATTAAATAGACTTTGAGAACACATATTGAAGATGACCCCCATGAAATGTGCTTTCAGGGTAACCTCAGGAAAATTACTCGGCTTTGGTGTACGCCATCGTGATATCGATGTTGATCCTAAGAAGACAAAATAAATCCTTGGTATGTCACCTCCAGGAAATTTGAAATAATTAAGAGTACTTAAAAGAAACATGGAATATATTCAACGTTTCATTTCCAACTTGGCAGGAAAGTGTTTACCATTCACCAAATTAATGATGAAGGGAGTCACCTACTAGTGGACTGATGAATTTCAAGGAGCATTCGATATTCTCAAGAGATATCTCTTGAGTCTCGTGAGATTAATTCCACTCGTTGAAGGAAGACCACTTATTCTCTATGTGACAACTTTATATAAATCATTGGGTGCCTTCCTTTCCTAAAATAATGATGCTTGGAATGAAAACATCCTTTATTATCTCAGCCAGACTATACTATAGGCAGAAATTAGATATTCATGTATTGAAAAGTGCTTCCCAGCATTAATATTAGCAGTTCAGAACTTAATACACTACCTGGAACATCATGAGGTCCAATTGGTATCTCGTAATAACCCACTCAAATTTATCCTTAGTCGTCCAATGCTTACAGGATGTCTAGAAAGGTGGGTAGTTATTTTGCAGCAGGTTGATATCCTGTATGTGTCTCAAAAGGAAATAAAGGGCCAACCTCTAGCCGATTTCCTTTTCGAACACCTATCTATAGAAGACACATCTTTAAATATTGAACTTACTGGTGAGGAAGTCTTTTCTATTCATGATAATCCTCAAACATGGTAAATGTACTTTGATGGTGCATCCAGAAGTCCAACAGGGAAAAAATGGAAGATCCTAAATTCAACAATGTTGGGTTAGGAATCATGCTAATTTCTTTCCAAAAAGGCAGGGATACCCTATTCGTTCTTATTGCTGGAAGGATGTACATATAATGAAACAAAATATCAAGCTCTCATCACAGGATTTGAATTTACGCATTAGGAATAGGTGAATCACTTGAGGGTAAATGGTGATTCAGATTTGGTAATCAAAAAAATCAATGGGTATTGTGCCATTAGAAAGGAAGTGTGAATCCCTTTGTGTGATTATGTTTGAGAGTTAATGGAATAATTTCCCTTGGAACCGAAATTTTCTTATGTCCTATGATCACAAAATTCCTAAGATGATGCACTGGCTAATGTAGCCACATCCCTGGAAGATCCAAATCGGGAAGAAACAATCATTAGTATTTCCCATCGTCATGTAATTTAACCTTTTGTTCAAATAAAAACAGAGGAAATCAATAAAATAAGCCCCATTTATGATCCATATGGTCATACTACATGATGGATGACTCCTATCAGGGAATACCTTCAAAATGGATCACTACCACCAGATAGAGTTGGGAAAGAACAAGTCTGGGGATGTGTGATCAATTATTATCATTATGATAGCGATATCACCAAAAAATTATTTACAAGTGAGATATTGAAGGAATTATTTTTAGATGTATTGATGGGTAAGAGACAATGGATGTCATGAATGAAGTACATGATGGTGTTTGTGGTGCCCACCAGTCTTGACATAGAAATTCTATTCAAATCCGAAGGCTTGGAAACGTCTGGTCATCAATGATTCAAGATTGTGTTGATTTCACTAAAAAGTGTCATTCTTTCCATATATGTGCCAACTTCATTCATCAGCCCCCATATTTTCTTCATCAACTAAATACACAAGGCCATTTGCCACATGGGTAATGGATGTAGTTGGGCCTTATCCTCCATCCACGGCTAAGCAGTTCAAGTATATTCTCACTCTTACTGATTTCTTCTCTATGTGGGATGAGGAAATACCTCTCAAGGAAGTTGGAGCTAAAAAAATTCATTATTTTCGTCAAAACTAATATCATTACCAGATTTGGCATTCCTTGTACCATATTGACAGATAATGGCACCAACTTTTGTTCATCAGAAGTAAGAAAATTGTATCAAGAATACAATTTCAGATCCAACTATTCATCTCAGTATCATGCAGCCGCTAATGGTCAGATAAAAGCTTTCAATAAGACTCTTTCAAAGATACTACAGAAGATGGTGGATAAATATAAGAAATCATGGACTGATAAAATTTTTCATTCTTTATGGGCTTATCAGACCACAACCCACACTGCTACACGGTCAACTCAATACTCATTAGTATATGGAACAAAAGAAGTCTTGCCCATTGAGGTTCAATTACCTTCACTCAGAGTAGCCATTTGTGATCAGTCATCCTTATATGAACAATCTCAGAAGTGATGGGATGAATAGGAACAATTAGATGAAAAAAGATTGTGCACCTTGGAACCAATTTGGCTTCATCAAAGGGAGAACTATACAAGATTGTATCTGCCTTGCCTCGGAATGTACTAATATGATGAATAAAGTCACTAGAGGAGACAGTGTGGCCATTAAGTTAGACATCAGGAAAGCATTTGACACTATGGACTGGAATTTTATTTTTAAGGTTCTTAAAAACTTTGGGTTTAATGACACTTTTATTACCATGATCCGAAACTTATTCAATTCAGCTTCCATGTCTGTGCTGGTCAATGGGTCCCCTAAAGGTCTTTTCAAATGTACCAAGGGTGTTAGGCAAGGTGATCCCATATCATCCATTCTTTTCTCTATTTTTAAGGATTACATAAGTAGATTTCTTACAAGACTTGTGAATCAAAAGAAAATCAATCCCATTCAGGCTTCTAGAAACATAAACATTCCTACACATTTCTTATATGCTGATGATATAATTTTATTCATAAAGGGAGATAAAAGGAACATTAAAAACCTCAAAAGTGCCCTGGCACATTATGAAGATATTTCGAGAAAAGCAATAAGATGGAACAAATCCTTTGTTTTCATTGGGAAAAACTTTTCCCCCAACAGAAAAAGTCACATCATTGATTACATAGGAATTAAAGAAGTTTTTTTCCTTTTCACTTATTTGGGGGTTTCTATCTTTTGAGGAAGACCAAAATCGAGATATTTCCACAACACTGTGGACCAAATTTTCAATCAACTATGTTCTTGGAATGGTAAATCTCATCCTATGGCTGGAAGGATCTGTCATTTTAAGTATAAAATTGTTTCCAGGATGGTTTACTCGATGATGGTCTATAGCTAGCCCGCCCGTCTTCTTAAAAGAATCAATACTTGCATTAAAAAGTTTGTCTGGACTGGTAGTACGATTGAAAGAAAACTTGTCACCATACCATGGGTCACTTGTTGTAAACCCCTGGATAGGGGTGGTCGTGGCATCAATAATATTAATCTTTTTAATGATTCTCTTCAAGCTAGAATGACTTGGAATCTGATTCATAGCAATTCTGATTCCTTGGTCTTCCTCAAGAAATGGTTAGTTACTAAGCTTCGGAATGGTAACTTGGGTTACATCACTTCTTCCATATGGCCTTCCATTAGACAGTCTTTCATTAAAATCATGAACAACTCTAGATGGGTGGTTAGCACTGAATCATCTATGAATTTCTGGCTGGACAACTGGACTGGTGTCCCCTTAATCTCTATGATTTCGGCTGCCACTATTTCTGAGAAAACCACCTCCACAATTCATGATGTTGTTAACTCTCATGACATCACCCTTCAAAACCACATCAGTCACATCATTGACAATTATCATTTTTTAGACACTTATGATTTCCTTGTCTGGGAACCTGCCTTCAATGGGGTCCTGGATTCTAAAAGATTCTACAAAAACAACTTTAGTAGTTCTACTTCTAACTTTATCTGGTTGAAATCGTTTAACAAACCTTGGATCAAACCCTCGCATCTTACTCTCATCTGGCGTGTGGCTCGGAATAGGGTCCCTACTGAAGTGTGTCTCCAATTTTTTGGGATTTCTCTTTTCTCTAGATGTCATTTGTGCAATCAACACTGTGATGATGCTAATAATTTGTTCCTATCTTGTGCTACAACTGTAACTCTCTGGAATTACATTTCGGACATTTTTTGCTCCATATGGTCACTCCTTGATTCTATCAGCTCTCAACTTCGGTACTGTGTGATCTGGGAATTTTCTAATCAAATCAAGAATCTTTTTTTGGCTGTGGTGGTTGAGCTTCTACATGAGATCTGGTATGATAGAAATAATTTTATTCTTAACAATTACTTTCTCAATCTCAATGTAGGTAAAACACGTATTCTCATTGCCATTAAGGATTCTGACTCTCTTCAGAAGGACCATTGTGACAACTCTGTTGGAGATTTTTGAGATCCTCTGACGTCTTCGCATTGCGGGTTCTTTCAGGCTACCCCGAAATACCTTTGAGGTCTTCTGGCAAGCCCTGTTTCCAGGATGGATCAAAGTGAATGTTGACAGCGCTTCTAGAGGTATCCCATGTCTGGAAGGCTGTGGTGCTATCTTCAGAGATTCTTCTGGTATATGCCTCGGCTTCTTATTCGGTGGATGTGGCAAGACCTTGGCTTTGAAGGAAGAAATGTTGGGAGTCATTCATGTGGTGGACTTCCCCATGCAAAAGGGTTGGCACAACCTGTGGTTTGAATGTGATTCAACCACTGTCATCCAAGCTATCTAGAAGGGAGTGGTGTTGTTCTTGGCCGCTCACCTCTCGATGGATTAAATGTCTTGTCTCGCTCAGGAATATCATCTACATTGCCACTCATGTGTTCCGTGATGAGAACATGGTTGCAGATAGTCTTGCCAACAAGGGGGTCAATCCGGACATTACCTGGTTAGATGATCTGCCTGATGTTTCACTCTCTTTCTTCAATAAGGACTGTAATAAGATTCCGTCTTTCAGACTTTTGTAACTCCTTTTTCTTTTATGTAATAAATTGTTCCTTGGTCTTTGACTGAGGCACCACCTCTTTTAAAAAAAGTCTATCAGAATTGAATAGTGCAAGCTTTAAATAAAAAGTTCTTTTTGGTTCATTCATTAATGGAGAATTGGTATTATTCCTCAGAACTCCAATGATACCAGGAAAGAAACCACCAAAGCTTGAATGAAAATGGGAAGGACCTTATTCAATTCATAAGGTATACTCTAATGGAGATTATTCTTTAATCTCAATGGATGGAGAACTCATTACAACTCGAACAAATGAAAGATTCTTGAATACGTATTTTGTGTATCCCAAATACACCCATAGTCTTCACTATAAGACTTTAAACTGCGTAGTCCCTTTTGTCCTTGCTACAAGACATTAAACTCTATAGCCCATCTATTGTCATCCAACTTGACGTTAAACTGTTCATCCAAGTTACAAGATGTTAAAATGTCAAGCACACCATATCTGTGATACATGACATTTAATCTGTGAAATAGTCCCTTATACATCCTACATGATGTTAAACTGTGCATCGTTATATTTTTTGTTACCTCTTGTTACTCACACCAAGAATTACTCATGCGATTTTAGAGTAAGCTTCAAACAAAACACCCATTATGGTCCGCTAACCACACATACGTCCCAACACCATATTCGGGTTTTCCTCAAGAACAACTCAGTCACCAATTCATTCTCAATCGAACTACGTGGACATTGATCCTTGCCTTCTAGGATGGGTACGTAGACAACCTCTTGAGGTTCATTCCCAAAAACAATATCTTTACATCGGTTCACCTCTATCTCATACGATGTGGATCCGTGAACCCCCGAAACCAATATATTCACATTGGTTCATCATCAACCGTGCTATATGACATTAAACTATACAGTCCCCCATAGTCCTCAATGCAAGACTTTAAACTGCACAGTACCACATCCTTGCTGCAGGACATAAAACTATACAGCCCCCATGTCCCAGTTACAAGATATTAAACTGAATAACAACCATAAGCCTCTATGCTACAAGATGTTAAAGTGCATAGCATTTTCTTCCTTGTCACATGATGTTAAAATTCATGATATCATTCATAAAACTAACGTTTTATCTATAAGACATTAAATGTTTCCATAAGCAAACGGTATTGAAATCATCACTACTCCTTTGTAATACAGTAGTCCCTCTCTTTCCTATGTCATATTCAGATCTACATAGAGACTTTCTTTCCAGAACTTTGTATGGCTTGATTATAATTTTTTATTGAGATACATAGAGGTGCCTGATTCTCCAATTCGGGGCTCAGTCACAATCAGAAAATTTTCTTATATTATTTTCTCCTACTATATGTGAATCATATCTATACAAAGTGTTTCCATAAGATATATGATTTGGCCTGTATACCATTTTATGTCATAAGATTTACAATTTCCTTAGAATGTGTTAAAATCCCACATTTTTCATGCCAAATCTGATTAATCATGAGGAATGATTATTTCAAGCACTACGTTTGGCTTTATTCTAATTTTATAATGAGATACGAAGAGATGCCTAAATCTCCATTTTTGGGCCCATCCGTGATAAAAAAACAATATATTTCTTTATTATTATTTATTTATTTTATCAGAATCAAATTTACATAGGAAATGTTTTTGGAACTATGCATGAATTGATTAATTATCTAAAAATACACATAATAGAATTTAGATTTTATCCCTTAATCCAGTAACAATGTGTCTTTTCTTTAACACTGGTTCATTCTTGTCCTTACCGCCTGACGTTAAACTGCATGTAAATTTAACACCCCTATTTATCACTTGGATCACCTTAATATTTTAAAAATAACAATTACTGCTACTTATTTCTCACACTGAGCATAGATCACATGGGCTTAGGAACACAGTAAATGGATTAATTATATAAATAGGGTGTTTGAAATTTCTTATGGGTTTATAAATTTCCTCACTACATGACTCAAAACTGCATAGTATTATGTCCTCACTACATGACATAAAACTGCACATTACCATATTAATTTAATGGAAACAAATAAAGCTTTCATTTTACATATGATTCAGATCTATGAAAAAGACATCGAATGTATTGAAAATATTTATTGAAATATTTCCCATATACATTGGGAATAGTACCCTTCCAAATCTCACACTCTTAATCTTGAATTTTTCTTTCAGATTTTCATAAACATTCTTACAGTTTCTGGTAAAAAGGTTTTCAATATCTGAGAGGTCTTTTTCCAGACTATGCAGCACGTTCTCTTAGGCGGCCATGCATAAGTTACCTACATAACAAGCCTGTCAGTCAAAAGATTCCATAATTTGGCTATACATCATATGCCATAGTTTTCCTAGCATAATGTATCCCCCCTAACGGGTTTTTCAAATAATGGTAACATTGTTCTTTGTTATAGTATCTTTGTCCCCTTTAATCCATAATGAAAATATACAAGAATCAGTATTTTAAAAGAGTCATTCATGTATGCTTGCCCCGTTATCTTTCTCACAATCTGAATGTCTTCAAGACCATGGTATTCACATTTCCCTCATCATGTGCTCGATACACTATGAAATAATATGGAAATCACTTGACCACATGTTATATTTTGTTTCCATTTCTGTTCCAATTTGTATGACCTAAAACTACAGACACCATATATTTTACATTTGGGTAATCAAATTGTGATCTTTCAATAACTCGGCTTAATAATAAAATTTTAACCACCTTATTCTTGTTATTATAATGAGGATTGTTTAAACATAAAGGAATCCTTTTCATCATTTACCTTTCATATTGTAACCATGAAAGAAGAACAATAATGAAGTCATGTATGTGATTGGGAACAAAATTTCTTTCATTCATGAGAAAATAGAGGGCTATACACAAACCAGAGCCTCTCGAACATGTTTTAAAATAGACATTCAACATTAATTTTCATTTGTTGAACCCCTTCACGAGATCTATCAGCTGCCTATTGAAGTTGATATAATTGAGCAACTCCAACCTCCTCTGCCTGACGAAGAGCTTCCTTAGCCGTGGAAATGACAGCTATCCCCTCCATTTGGGAGTCTCCTAACGACTAATTCAGTTTCTCAATTTTTTTATGAATAGAATCCAGTTAATGTTGAAGAGATAATAACTCATATGTGGCGTCATTGATTTGTTGGCTAATCTCGAGTGATTTCTTATTATGATTTTCCTCCGCCTCAACCACTGTAGCTTGAATTCCCTTAATATTGATGAGTCGTTTCACCTATTCAAAATATTATTGCAGTTTATGCTCCTCCTCCCGTCGGCAGTTCTTCTCTTTCATGGAATCATAGACCAGCTGATAATTGAACCCACTAAATCCCGAGACACAAAATAATGCACGGGGTTTTGGAAAATGGGATGATAACTCATCCAAAGGTTTATTTAGAAATTATGTTCCAAATTTTCAGCCATGTCATCTTATGTGCCATGGAAAATCATATTACATCTCTAAATCAGAATCTGAGTCACTACTATGAGGTAAAATGTACACTGGAAATAGGTTTCTTAAAGAATGGTTTTATTCTGCTTCTCTTGGGACAGTAGAAGCATAACCCTATGATCTAGGAGCCAATAAACCTAAATGATAAATCATGTTCATTATAAGTTTAAAATGGTGGAAAAAATATTACTCATATGGATGACTATATTCACCCAACAATAAGTCACCTACTTGATTGGATTCATCCATTGTATTTTCAGCTCTGGTGTTTTGAGTAGGTGTTTCTCGAGGATGGAGATTCCCTTCAACTTGTTCAGATAAGACATTTGAAGACTCCAAAACATCTCTTGATAAAGGATCCTCTGTGATTATTTATTCAGACCCAACATAAGGATAATGTGGAACACCCTGTTGTTAAAGAGCCTTTGTGAAAGGTTCTAAAGATAAAGCTGTAGAAGGTGAATTTTGATGTAAAGAATCAAATTGAAAAACAAATTATGTGTGGAAAATGTTGTAATACGAAGTTACTTCCTTGAAATTCCTCATGTAATTCTCTAATATCCTTGATGGAACCTAGAATATAAATATTCAGATCAATGGTGTCCATCATTTCAGTGTTTACGGCCTGAAATGTTACATCATCCTCACCATTTAAGGTTTCCAACAAATTTCGGTTGATTCCCAAATTGGATTCGCTGACATTTTGTTCTGCTGAATCATTATTTGGTACTCCAGCATCAGATCTTTCCGGGTTCGGGTTAATTTCAGCATGGGTTTCAAATTTCCCTGGATCTTTAGTCCGTTCTTCTAAAGTAATAAGAATATTATTATTAATTTTTTTTCAGGATCCATTGGCACATGCAACTAGGGAAATGTATTTAATCTTACCGTTTCCTTACTCTCTCTCAATAGTCCCAGGATCAGGTATAGATGAATCATTTGACAGTACAGATACGTTAGCATGAACCAGGGTTTCCCATGGGACTGTTTTTTCTGGTTCTGAAGCATCATCTCTTAATCCATTGAGAGCGGAAAAATAAATAGATCATACAAGAGGATTAAGCATGGTTAATAACTTGTTTTGAGAAAATTTTATGCCCTTAAGATTACATATGTTCCTGCTCTTTCGTCGAACGCTTCGAAGTAGTCTCATTGCTCTTTTGTGATTCTGTTCAAAAGCATGAGGAGAGATTGAAACACTTCTCTTAAAATGGGAAACATTACGTAATGGTTGGGGATTATCTTTCTCCATTACCGCATTCATGATTCTTTCTCCTAGACAAAGTTCATGAAACTTGTGAATATCATTCGTTTCACCAATGGGAGACCCTATAAGAATATACTGAGGCGAGACAAGAGTCAGTCTAGATCATCCTTCTCTAAATTCAAGCAGTAGAAATACATTTTCGTCAAGATTAATGATGTCAAATGATAAAGTAGAGCTGAGACAAAAAAAGGGAAATACATTCTCATTATTAAAATAAATATCCCACTCCTTAGAGTCGATAATTACCCCTTCGCGAAATCCTAATTCAATAATATGGGATACTCACTTAAAAGTTGGGATTTGTTCATCAGTTTAATATATGAATGTATCTAACTATGTAATGTATTTTTGTAGTTCAGCCAAGTTATATTCCTAATTGAAATCAGAAGGTTCTTTGATTTCACCAATATCTGGTATTTGAATTCCATTTTGAACAAATGCCCAGGAATCCCTGAGATCACGGGTTATACATTCCTAGTAATGAATGGCCGAAGGATGCACATAATTCGAACATGGCCTGGTTGACCGTGGAAGAGGTTTGACACCTTCTGATTGAAGATATTATTTATACCATTCTTCCTCAAAGAATTCGATCGGTGGAATAGGAATCTCTGTTTGTTGATAGAGACTAGATTTCTTTGGTGTTGGAGGTATTGCTTCTTTATCCTTGGTATTCCTAGTGTACTTCCTGTGAAGTTGCTTTGAGGGCTCTGAAACCTCTGAAATTTATGTATCATCATTGGCCTTGGAATTCTTTCCTTGATTTCCACACACAACAGTCATCTTAGCTGCCAATCGATATACACCATTTGTCAGAGCCCCATGAGGATATGAAGAATCCCAAGATTTAGAATACCCGACTTCCAATATGATTGACACATCTGATGTAAGTAATGTAATTGACAGTTTGGATACATTTAAAGTTATGAGAATGCATAATTTTCGTGCTACCAATGGGTGCTTTTCATATCTGACATTTTTGGCTGGAAAGGGGTGTGACTGTTGAAGACACCTGAACTGATGAGAAAACCTATAGGGCATATAAGCCTCGAAGATAATTTCACCATCATTCCAGGTTGATAGTTAACCATCTCTGAATTCCATCATATAGGATCTCAACTCATAATCTTCATTACCATCATCAGTAAATGTTCGAGTTTGTGGATTACTAAAAGGAAATATGTTTAATTCTCCTTAGACATTCAACACTTATGATACGTCGTTAGGTCTCAAATTCAAGGGCTTAATACCAAAAACTTTCTGTAAAAACATGGTGAATTAACCATTAAGAACCTTGACTGAGTTCAATACAGAGTATGAAAAAAATGTGCTGCAATCCAGCCCCAAAACACTTGAAATTGCCCAGCAATTCTAAATGGAGCCTTCCCATTGTATAAATATAGCATGAGATGGTAAATTCTTGCCAAAACTGGGGTTGATAGCCCAATATTC
Source organism: Viscum album (assembly GCA_963277665.1). Lineage (NCBI taxonomy): Eukaryota > Viridiplantae > Streptophyta > Magnoliopsida > Santalales > Viscaceae > Viscum > Viscum album. The sequence continues at coordinate 1,736,373,954 of OY728132.1, read as the reverse complement.
TTCCCCTATACCAATTTAGCAGCAATTACAAAAGTCCCTGATCTTACACAACCACCAGATTCACGAGCTGGAAGCAAATACACACTTAGCCACATAGCAAGGAAAGAAGGTAAGCACACATTTTCATCTATATCAGGTTTGACTTTATAACCCCAATGCATGTAATAGAATTTTTCCATTATAGGGCAATATATGCCAGAACTGACTCGGTTATGGGTGGAAGGACAAATAGTAGGACGTCCACAGGTTGGACCTTTCTCTGTATTTGGTTCCACGAAAGCTTCCATCCACACTCTGGCATGAAAATCCTTCTTATCTTTGGGTAAATTCCATGTTATCTTAAATAATTCATGGGCCAGTGGTGGTGATATGGTAACATCAAACCATGTTGAAGTAGGTGGAAATAATTAATCATACATTTCCCCAAGAATAAGAATTATAGTTGTTTGTTAAATGTACCAGATACTAATACCATCTTCACCATGTTCTAGATGAAATGAGTTTGATTGTGGGTTCCATCAGCTCAGTAATTTAAGAATGTGTTCATTTTTGTAAACATAAGTTTTCCCTATCCAAATAGCTTCCTAAATTTGGCCTTCTAAAAATTCTTTTCAGAATTCTGCACAAGTTCAACATACCCAGAATTCCCACATCCAATCAGGTTTCACACCCCCTCCAGAACGAAGGTCCTAGTCTCCCTTCCAACCATTCTATTGATCTATTTGAGAATCTCATAAATTTGAATCATAACAATGTGGTATTGTTTCTAAAACATGATCCTTCATATCTGGAGCACAACAACTATGATGAAGGATGAAACTAATAGGGAATGTTCTTTTTTTTATTGGAACCCCCTTGCACTAATATTCATGCAGTTACAGTTGTAATACTAAAGAAACCAATTCTTTGGAAAGTATTTCTTAACAAATGGAAAATGAGTGTCCTTAAAAATTCAATGCATATATAGAGGTATGTAAGGAATTTGTGAATAGTCATGCTGGTATGGTATTAGACCATTCCATAGTAAAGGATGAGTAATCTCAACAGTGTCATAATAATCTTGCCCAACAATCCTCATCTTTTCACTTTGGTAATCATTACCTTCCTCGGTATGGGTTATAAAATGAGTTATTCTTTCCTGCAAAAGAAATGACCAAAATTAATGATCTGATTTCTAAAGAAGTAAGAAAATTGGAAATGGACATTTTTCCGCATAGGTCCTTCGACGAGGTCCTTCGACAAGGTCCTTTGAATATGTTCTTTGGCGAGGTATTTTAACATGGCCAGTCGCGTAAGTCGTTTGACAAAGATCTCTATACAACTCCTTCGGTGAAGTGCTTTTGGCGTAGCTCTATCCTGTAAATAATATTACCATGAAGAAATTTCAAGAGAATTACGTGAGAGAACCACGTGATGCAGCTGAACGAACAAGCTATACAAGGAGAGCTCCAATCAATGGAAAGTGCAAGCGAAGAGAAAAAAACAAAATATTGAAACCTATTTATGGGCACTAGAAGACCTATGAGGCGTATCTACGCGACATCTCTTCGTGAGACAAAGACATGAAATTTCCTAAGGACGTGACCCTCCTTTTTATATTTTTCAGATCCAATCCTGAGGGGGGGATTTTTTTGACACCCTTTGAAAAAAGAAACATCAACCAATATCCAGATGCTTCGTGAAAGAGCAACTCAGTTGAGCTGCGCGACAGGCCTATGTGGCCGAGCTGTGTGACGGGGCATTGTAGGTGAGTGGCGTGATATGACTACGCGTCTGAAATATGCGTGAGAGGATTTGGGAGACCATTAGGAGAAGCACCTACATGGGGGGGGGGAGGGGGCTATGCGACATATCTACATGACCCATGTTTACTCGGCCCACCCCATCCGCGCCTATAAATAGGACCCTTGGGCGCCCCATTTGTGGACTGCAATTTTTTGAAAGACTCTCTAAAGCTCCCATTGAGTAGAACATTCCTATAAATCTCTCAAATTATCTTAGGTAGTTTTCTAAACTACAAAACAAGGTATAATTAATGAGATAGTTGTGTTTTTAAGTTCCTTACATTCTCTTAAGTCCTCATCCGTACCTACATGGTGTACCTGCATAGTATAACTTCGTGGTATATTTCCACGCCATGCCTGTACGATTGAGCAGCATGGGATACCTATGCGGCATACCGACGTGAGGTTCCTACACAACAAACTCAAATACCTTTTGAAGCCTTTTATAGCAGGGTATTTCTTTCTATAGTTTCCTTACTCAAAAGGGGATAAGTTAAAGCCACCCCCAAAACCTCCTGAATTCCCAGATTTTATTAGGTAAGGCAGATCAGTGTGTCTCCCATTTGGATTTTTATTTCCACAGTTAGAGGTTTACCACATTTTTTTTACAATGTGGCTAAGATTCAGGGGGTGATTGTGGATTTTTATATCCCCAGTCACATAGGTTTTCTCCCAGTAATAGTGTTGGGAATCATAGGGAAACCATCCTTCTATAAGCCCCTCACCTTCACCCCTTCATCCTTACATTGGACCCTTGTCCAATGTAAATAGAACAGAGGGAAGGCTCTCCACCCTGCCCTTTTTTAAGGTCGATGCACCCTCTTCCATTTCCATGGAGGAAAAATTTGGAAGTGTGAATGTCATTGTTGAATCATTCACATCCACTTGTTTCTCACACAGAGCATGGATGACGTGGGCTTAGAGATATGTGATGGTTGAAAGATGATAAAAAAAAATAATCTGAATGAAGTACGAGAAAACTTATTCCTATTCAATCAAGGATACGTAGGAAGCCCTTTCAGGGCCCCATCTCATTTGATATCCTCATTAGGAATCCAAACATAATTCCCCCAATCAAGGCATCATTTTCAGGAAGTAATCCCCAAAATAATTTCTATTAGAGGACCATACTCTTCTATGAGATTAATCAAACTAGGAGGGATTTGATTCCCATCCATATGGGATACGTAATAAGCCTCCATAAGCTAAAAACCCAACACATAAAATCAACCCTGTTTTATTTGGGCCATATTCCCAATATGGTCAGATCTCGCTTGGAAACTCATATCTTTTCCATGTTCCTTGGGCTGCTTCATCATATGTCCCACACTAAATTTCAACTAAGAACCTTCCTATTAGAGGTACTTATCACATGAACTTAAAAAGGTATGAATTTTCCCATTAAGTTTCACCGAACTATGAGGGTTCTGATTCCTTTCACAAGGATACGTAGGTAGCTCATTTTATGAGTACGATCCCAAAATCAAACTAATCCTTTATCTCCCTGGATGACGATAAACTATAGAGTTCCCCAATGAGTGGCTTAAAAACCAGTATCATCATAAATAATGATTAAAAGAATCTCTAATCATTATATTAAAGGTTTCCATTGATGGAAAACCTCTAATACATACTGATAATTGTAAAATTTTATCAATTTTGAATAAGTGAGTTTAAATTTCAAGGGATGATTATAATATAATTGGTAAATTAAAAAGCATTCATGAAAAAAAATTTAATTTCAAAGAGAGTCCCAGAGTATAAAATAATTCCCCCGAAAAGGGTGTGATGAGTTCGACCTCCCATACTCTCGACCAATGCATGTTCTTAAGTATTGTAAAGTTCAAAACATTACGAACGCCTACCATTAGAAAGAAACATCTATTTGAATAAATAACTATTGGAAGTTTCTAGTTCCAGGAATAAATCCAATTGAAACCTCCTAGAAACAAGAATTCTTAAATCTTGAATATCATGTCTCAAGTAAGTACGATGCATTGATACAATGGGGTTAACATCATATAGTCCTGCATCAACCATCAGCATCACATCATCGTAGTTAGACGAAGACCCAGAGAGGAGACCACAAGGGTTTTACTAGGAAAATACATATAGTACTAATTAATAAAATGATGGAAATGATATATTTAGTGGGGTTTTCATGGAAAAATCCTCTCAAAGATGTTCTTACCAATTTCAACTTCCAGTGATGAGAACCCAAACAGGTGAATAAGGGAGTTCATTATTTAAATTCACTAAAAATGAAGTTTATTTCTCATAGATTGGAGGATATCCACCTAACTTATCAAGGATATGATAACTACAAATAAAATTGTAAATAAACATCATTTTCAAAAGGTAATGAACATGAACTATATAATCAGAAACCCTAAATCGTAATAGAATAATAATCACCACCAACATGTTGTCTCTGCATCTGGAAATCTTTATTTGGATGATTAGAGATTCTATTTATGATGATTTTATCTAAAGATGAGTAATGTAACAATAAAATCCCAGATTTCCAAGATTTTCCTCCAACTAGTGAAATCATATGTGAAAATATTCACCATCATAATCACTTTATGATTACTCCTATATTTCATTATTAAAATGTCTCTTACAATTGATTCACTTACCTCGATAGAGATTTATATTTCCCTAGATTATCTACCATGTAGGAAAATATGTCTACAAAATCAAATATGGAATAATAATAGGGCCTCAATAAATATCCTCTCATATTGGAGGAACGCATCTCCACCACCATAAATGAGAAAAGATAGGTGAATCTGGGAACAAAATAAGACTCAGGGACAACATAATTTAGTGTCTCCTTGCTTCTTGGTGCGAATGATGTGTATATTTAATTCTTAAAGAAACATATATATATATATATATGTGTGTGTGTGTGTGTGTGGGTTATCTTGTAATTACATTAAAACTCATGGTCTGAACTATAAAGACCAAGAAATTTCAAGGAAACTTTTTTCTTAATTTTCTTTGGAATTTTACAAGAACGCAGTTTCTGACGGCGCCTGATTCCGAGGCCCGGTGTGCCCGGAATTAATTTCCGAAGTTTGGCTCGGGTACGTTCAGTGAACGAGCGAGCGGGAATTTCTATCTTTTGAACCGGTGCTCGGAATTGAAATCCGATTGCACCGATGAACTCACAACGCCGGTAATCGCTTAAGGGAACCTTTACCGTAGTTGCGTTTGTGGGGGAGAAGAAGTTAATTTTTTGGGGTCTTATTAAAAAAGTGAATAATATTGTTAAATCAATTTTATTTCATGTTAAGTTGTTAACTTCTCCCATGGGAAGTTGGTGGTGGGACCACATCCATCCAACTTCCCATGTGTGGATATTTGAAAGGGTGGGTCCCACACAAACCCCTCCCTACCTCTTCAAATTCCTTAACTTTCATAACCCCTCTAAACCCCCCATTTATGTTTTGATAACTTAACACCTCATTAATTTTATAACATCTAATGTTAATAACTTAAGTGAGTTAAATATGGGTTTTGAATTTTCAAACTCTTGAAATTCAAAACCTATATTGGGTTAATAAAATAAGTGGGAGGATTATTTTATTTTGGGGTTAGTTGTTCTTGTGGTGGAGACTTGGGAGAGAAAAGGCTAAGTCTTCTTCTTCTTCAACATCGACGAAGAACGCGAAGAACACCTCCAACGAAGAACATCTCCACCGAAGAACGCGACGTCTTCTTCCAACGACATTTCCCCTTCGAACGCACCTCGACGACAACGGAGTCGGCGTTCTTTCCCCGCGACGCCCGACCTCAGCGACGCCCGTCTTCCGCGGGTTGTTGATGTGCACCATATCTGAATCGAGGTAGGGGTTTATTTATTTAATTGTTCGTGAATACAAACTTGGATATAATCGTGGATTAAAACCCTTTTTGTTATTGAATAACGCGAGGGGGTCGGACCGCACAAACACGGCCGACCATCCTCCTTTGTTTTTTGTGATGGTATCTTGAGGATGATACGAGAAAACGTGGTGTCGTGACACCAAAAGATTTATTGCGGAAGATACGCGCGGCGCCGTCGCGCCGCGCCGTGGAAAGAAATCCAAGAACGCGATGTCGTCGCGTCGCGTCGATGAAAGTCAAAGGCGTCGCGGCCGGAGCGGGGCCGCGGCGGAGGAAAGTGATGCCGTCGCATCGCGCCGAACGACATAGGCCGCGGCCGGTTCCAGGCCGCGACGGAGCAAGATGACCGGCGGCCGGCACCGGGCCACAGGTGTCGGCGAAGGAAGGACCGGTCGTCGCCGGTCCTTGGTGGCGAAACCGGCCGGCCAGTGCGGGCCGGCCGGGCAGTGGAGACCGGGGGAATTAATTCCCACGGCCGGGTCTTCAAGCGGCCCCAATTAAGGGGCCGCGGTTTCACAAAGGGGGGGGGCTTTGCCCCCCGCGCGCGGCACCCGAACGACACGCTGGCCGCACCGCCAGCCGGGTCGCGCCGCCGGCCGGGCCGGGTCCAGCCGGACCGGTTCGGGTCAACCCGGTTCGGGCCGACCCAGTTCGGGTCGGACCAGGGGGGGTCGGGCCGGGTCGGCCCAGGCCCAGACCCCCAGTTTCGGACCACATTTGGTCAAATGCCCGTATCTTGGGCTACGGGCCTCCAAACGACTCGCCGTCAGCGGCAACACGATCCTTGGATCGAGACGGCCGTTTCGGTATACTATACTCAAGGTACATCTTCATTTTCGAGAGGCTACGTGGTTAAAACTCCATAGTTAAGCGTGCTTGGCCTAGAGTAGTGATCAGGATGGGTGACCTCCTGGGATGTTTCCCAGGGTGGGTGTGAGACGGAAAAGCCAATAACTTCCAGACCAGGCGTCCGATTGACGCGCCGTCTGTTGCATTGCGTTTCTATTGACGATACAAAACTTTTGGCGTCCTCCGCACGAGTTTTGGATTCAGATGGATAGTGGCCGGGTTGGATCGCACCAAAATCCAACCGGGCCCCTAGAACGGAAAAGCTGATATCTTTCTGACAGAACGTTCGTTTGACGAACCGTTATCGGCGTTGGTGATCGCATTGAGAAACGGTCCCTATGAGTTTACCCTATGAGAGTTCGGGGTACAGTTGAGATACGGCCGGGTTTGGTTGGCTCACAAAACCAACCGGGCCCCTGGGACGAAAAGGCTAATAACTCACAGACCAGGCGTCCGATTGACGCGCCGTCTATTGCATTGAGACCCCTATGACGTGGCGGTCCTTTGAGATACTTCTTCGTGGGACTTTGAGATACTTGGAGTATCGACCTGTAGCTCGTGGAGTGGACCCTACCAGTGATGAGCGTGTGGAGTACGGAGACCGTGTAGCTGGCTGAGACCCGACGACTACTAATCGAACGACTCGGTGTGTTACAGAGGTGCGTTTGGTTGTAGCGGCACATGGGAGCACTTGGTTGTAGCGGAAGACCCACGACAGAGGTGCGCTTGGTTGTAGCTGCACATGGGAGCGCTTGGTTGTAGCGACAGACCCACGACAGAGGTGCGCTTGGTTGTAGCGGCACATGGGAGCGCTTGGTTGTAGCGGCAGACCCACGACAGAGGTGCGCTTGGTTGTAGCGGCACATGGGAGCGCTTGGTTGTAGCGGCAGACCCACGACAGAGGTGCGCTTGGTTGTAGCGGCACATGGGAGCACTTGGTTGTAGCAGCTGGCCCGCAGTACTCGATGGGTGGAGTTCTTCAGTAGTCTTAGGTTAGTGAGCAGTACCTCGGAGTCGTGACAGGACCACTGTACACTCCAGAGACGGAGCTCTTCAGCAGTTACAGTTTCGATAATGAAAATCCTGGTTGAGATGAGACTTTTGGCCTTGTGTTTACCTCATGATTGAGATGTGTCACTTTCTAACTTAGGTATATGTATGGGCATATACCCGGGTAGTGGTTATCCATTGATTTCACAATCCTTGTGTTTCCTCATTAGGTATATGTATGGGCATATACCTAAGTAGAGGTTATCTGTTGAGATCTTCTTTGTGGTTATCCTTGTTGATTTAGTGAGACCTTGAAGGTCTCGGGGTCCCTACTGAGTATCGTTATACTCACCCCTGCACGGGATATGCCCGCACCTCATTGTGTTGGTTGCAGACGACGGGCAGTGCTGACAGAGGCCGAGTGTTCGAGGACTAGACGGTACTTGGAGGTGGACTATACGACGAGATGGTACTTGGAGGAGGACCTCACGACGAGACGGTACCCAGAGGTGGACGTGATGATGAGGCGGTACCCGAAGGTGGGCCACTGGGCGGACATACTCGGAGCGGACGGCGGGACCCGAGGAGCAGAGGAGCTATCTGTACCCACCATTCAGGTGGGATTTCCAGTGGACAGCTCGGCGTAGCAGCTTTACTTTTCAGTTGTTGTTTTCCCTTCGAGTTGTACTTTATAGTTGGGCTTTTATTTCCGGCCCCTTTTTACTTTCCGCACTTACTGTTGTACTCAGTTTTTACTTAGTGTTTACTTCATCCGCTTGTACTCTATGTGATTGTTTAGTTTACAAAGGAAATGCCTTCCCTTTTTACCAGGATTTACGCCTTGGTGCTAGTCGCCAGCCCCTGGCCTATGGAAGGCGGGCTTGGGGTAGTCACGGCACGGGCCCCGAGGACGGGTCGTGAAAAATTGGTATCAGAGGAGTTCGGTTCTACCACAGAACTTATAACTCTGATGTTTCTTTCTGTGAAGCAATAGTGTTGAGAGTACCGAGTGTGGTTTTCAGTTCAGGGAGTCCAGTGTTGGTGCGGGCGGCCGACGTATCCATACACCAGGACCCTGACAACTGATTTTTGACTTTGTGCACGAAAACACTAATTGTGTGTGTGTTTTCAAAGGTTTTCCCTTAAAACAGCTCAAACCAGGTCAGATCACCAGGTATAAACGTTTGACCGTGTCACGATGTTTCTTTCAGAATGCCTTTTCACGGATGACCAGCTAGAGCCCCGAGAGTGATACGTACTGACAGCCCGCCGAGCGACGAGGCCTCAGAACAGGGCCCTATCCCAGTTGAGGCAACAGCGGAGGCACCAGCGGTACTGCTACCCGTTGGGCCACCGATGCCACCAGCCCCAGCAGTAGGCGATGCATGACGCTTGAGCACGCTACACGAGTTCCAGCGCCAGAGGCCACCCAGATTCTAGGGAGAGATGGACCCGCAGGCGGCTGAGGTTTGGCTGGAGGCTGTGGTGAGAGTCTTCAGGCTAGTGGGGACGCCGGCAGACTTCATGGTGATCTTTGCTACCCGCCTCCTTCAGGCAGCAGCAGGAAGGTGGTGGAGCCACTTGTTCCAGTTTTGCGATGAGATGAACTTCGCAAGGGAAGACTTTGAGACCTTCTTCAGGGTGGAGTTTTTGCCAGTATCTCTACACCCCGAGCGTGTACAGGAGATTATGCCTTTGCCGCGTGTTTTTCGATTAGTATCCGAGTCATCTGTGGGAAGTAGACAGATGATGGAGAGGTCCAGGAGGACTGGACTAGCAGTTGGACGTTCTCGGGTTTTAGGACCGGTGGTGCGGGGCACCCGAGGTGTGGTCAGAGCCAGGCGTGCCAGAAACGGACAATGTTACTCCTGCGGTGGAAAGTGTCACCTGGCACATGACTGTCCAACTCCTCGTACGATTGATCAGCGGGTGTTGGAGGAGCCACCGAGACAGAAGCAGCGGCGAGTGCTTGAGTAACAGCCGAGTAGTGGACAAGGCAGTAGAGCTCTGAGAGCAGGTGGGTAGGAGAGGAACTAGTGGTTACGTCCTTTGTACTTCTAGTTCCATGTTGCTTTGTATTCGTGTCTTTGTACAATGAGATGCAATAATAAAAATACACTTATCTTTGTTTGCTTTCCTGTCCTTTTTTTTGGTTGATACTGAGTGGTCCCGGTTAAACTGTTGACTTGACCCTCACATTCGAGATTTCTACTGGAGGGGACCCAGTGACCTCACACTGATGCCGAAAGTGTGACTCGACCCTTGGAGGCGAGAGTGACAGTTGGATCTCTTAGTAGATGCGTCGAGGCCTTACGACGTCATCCATGGCATGAATGCATCATTCATGTCAGGATTGACTGTATTAGGCAACGAATGTGGTTCATCTAGCGGATGAGACCAGGTTTCTCTTATCAACAAAGAAGAAATCATAGCAGCTCTTGTGAGACTAAAGGAGGTCCAGGACATCCAAGAGAGGATGAAGACTGCACAGTACGGTAAGAAACAGGAAACCGGTGCCAGTCTTAGAGACTCGGGCGTGTTAAAGAAGAGGAAGCTTAAAGGAGAGATGAGTCTACGAAGCAGCAGACGTGGATGCAGAGCTAGGAGAGAAACATGAGGTGGTGTACATCCTAACATTGTACAACCACCTGCCTTAGTTATTCCTGCTAGGCTCAGGGAGCTGGAGGGCGGAGGAAGAGTGCGCCTGCATGCTGTCAAGGATTGTGACCCAATGGCTCTAGAAATGATTCAAGGGACAGTCTGTGTCCACTACTAGATGTTGTAGTAACGGACGTCGATGTGAATCATTTCTTGCTTTCACAAATCTTGTTCTAGACCTAGAGTTTCTGGTAAGCCGTGGAATTGACCCTCACGTCTGGAGATACCTTGGGAGGAGACTTGATAATCACACTTACGCAGACGGTGTGGTCAGACCCTCGAGGCGAGAGTTTCGGTTGGAATCTCATGGTGACAGTGTCGAGGCCTTACGACGTTAGTTTGAGTATGGAATGGGAAATAACTGTTCATACTCAAATTGACGGTTTTAGGCAAACGTCGGGATGGGTTTTCCTGGGTCGGTGAAAAGGAAACCCCAGGCAGCACGGGATAAACTCTTTCACGGGAGGGTGCGACCGATCACTCTTGAATCGGCCAACCTTACCCTCGTGGCAGCAGTCGTTTGAGTTCCAGTTCTAACAGGAATTGGAAACATCTGGAGTTTGAGGATGGCGACCACATTCTTATACGGGTCTCACCTCGACAAGGTTTACGAAGATGTGGCCAAGGCGGCAAGTTATCTCCAGGGTTCAGCGGACCTTCTTAGGTCCCCATCTGGGTAGGCGGGGTGGTTTACTGCTTGACCCATTCACCGCAGTTGCACTAGGTGCATGATGACTTCCACGTATCTCAACTGAGGAGATACGTGCTCGACCCTGCGCATATCATCGAACATGAGGAGCTGGACGATGGCGATGGGGTGTCTTTCACGGAGGTTCTAGTGGGGATCGAGGATCGACAGGAGAAGATCCTACGAGGATGATCGATTCCTCGGGTGCACTTTCTTTGGCAGTACGGAACCTCCAGGTAAGCACATGGGAGCGGAAGGCTCAGATGCGTGCTCTGTACCGTTTTTGTGACCCTAGTTTGTATTGAAGCTTTACAGGGACGTAAATCCCTGAGGTGGGAGTAATGTAAAGACCAAGAAATTTCAAGGAAACTTTTTTCTTAATTTTCTTTGGAATTTTACAAGAACGTAGTTTCTGACGGCGCCTGATTCCGAGGCCCGGTGTGCCCGGAATTAATTTCTGAAGTTTGGCTCGGGTACGTTCAGTGAACGAGCGAGCGGGAATTTCTATCTTTTGAACCGGTGCTCGGAATTGAAATCCGATTGCACCGATGAACTCACAATGCCAGTAATCGCTTAAGGGAACCTTTACCGTAGTTGCGTTTGTGCGGGAGAAGAAGTAAATTTTTTGGGGTCTTATTAAAAAAGTGAATAATATTGTTAAATCAATTTTATTTCATGTTAAGTTGTTAACTTCTCCCATGGGAAGTTGGTGGTGGGACCACATCCATCCAACTTCCCATGTGTGGATATTTGAAAAGGTGGGGCCAACACAAACCCCTCCCCACCTCTTCAAATTCCTTAACTTTCCTAACCCCTCTAAACCCCCCATTTAAGTTTTGATAACTTAACACCTCCTTAATTTTATAACATCTAATGTTAATAACTTAAGTGAGTTAAATATGGGTTTTGAATTTTCAAACTCTTGAAATTCAAAACCTATATTCGGTTAATAAAATAAGTGGGAGGATTATTTTATTTTGGGGTTAGTTGTTCTTGTGGTGGAGACTTGGGAGAGAAAAGGCTAAGTCTTCTTCTTCTTCAACATCGACGAAGAACGCGAAGAACACCTCCAACGAAGAACATCTCCACCGAAGAACGCGACGTCTTCTTCCAACGACGTTTCCCCTTCGAACGCACCTTGACGACAACAGAGTCGGCGTTCTTTCCCCGCGACGCCCGACCTCTGCGACGCTCGTCTTCCGCGGGTTGTTGACGTGCACCATATCTGAATCGAGGTAGGGGTTTATTTATTTAATTGTTCGTGAATACAAACTTGGATATAATCGTGGATTAAAACCCTTTTTGTTATTGAAAAACGCGAGGGGGTCGGACCGCACAAACACGGCCGACCCTCCTCCTTTGTTTTTCGTGATGGTATCTTGAGGATGATACGAGAAAACGTGGTGCCGTCACACCAAAAGATTTATTGCGGAAGATACGCGCGGCGCCGTCGCGCCGCGCCGTGGAAAGAAATCCAGGAACGCGATGCCGTCGCGTCGCGTTGAAGAAAGTCAAAGGCGCTGCTACCGGAGCGGGGCCGCGGCGGAGGGAAGCGATGCCGTCGCATCGCGCCGAACGGCATAGGCCGCGGCCGGTTCCGGGCCGCGGCGGAGCAAGATGACCGGCGGGCGGCACCGGGCCGCCGGTGTCGGCGAAGGAAGGACCGGTCGTCGCCGGTCCTTGGTGGCGAAACCGGCCGGCCAGTGCGGGCCGGCCGGGCAGTGGAGACCGGGGGAATTAATTCCCACGGCCGGGTCTTCAAGCGGCCCCAATTAAGGGGCCGCGGTTTCACAAAGGGGGGGGGGGCTTTGCCCCCCGCGCGCGGCACCCGAACGACGCGCTGGCCGCACCGCCAGCCGGGTCGCGCCGCCGCCCGGGCCGGGTCCAGCCGGACCGGTTCGGGCCGACCCGGTTCGGGTCGGACCAGGGGGGGGGGGTCGGGCCGGGTCGGCCCGGGCCCAAACCCCCAGTTTCGGACCACATTTGGTCAGATGCCCGTATCTTGGGCTACGGGCCTCCAAACGACTCGCCGTCAGCGGCAACACGATCCTTGGATCAAGACGGTCGTTTCGGTATACTATACTCAAGGTACATCTTCATTTTCGAGAGGCTACATGGTTAAAACATCATAGTTAAGCGTGCTTGGCCTAGAGTAGTGTTCAGGATGGGTGACCTCCTGGGAAGTTTCCCAGGGTGGGTGTGAGACGAAAAAGCCAATAACTTCCATACCGGGCGTCCGATTGACGCGCCGTCTGTTGCGTTGCCTTCCTATTGACGATACAGAACTTTTGGCATCCTCCGCACGAGTTTTGGATGCAGATGGATAGTGGCCGGGTTGGATCACACCGAAATCCAACCGGGCCCCTAGAACGGAAAAGCTGATATGTTTCTGACAGAACGTCCGTTTGACGAACCGTTAGCGGCGTTGGTGATCGCATTGAGAAACGGTCCCTATGAGTTTACCCTATGAGTGTTCGGGGTACAGTTGAGATATGGCCGGGTTTGGTTCGCTCACGAAACCAACCGGGCCCCTGGGACGAAAAGGCTAATAACTCACAGACCGGGCGTCCGATTGACACGCCGTCTATTGCGTTGAGACCCCTGTGACATGGCGGTCCTTTGAGATACTTCTTCGTGGGACTTTGAGATACTTGGAGTATCGACCTGTAGCTCGTGGAGCGGACCCTCCCAGTGACAAGCGTGTGGAGTACGGAGACCGTGTAGCTGGCTGAGACCCGACGACTGCTAATCGAACGACTCGGTGTGTTACAGAGGTGCGCTTGGTTGTAGCGGCACATGGGAGCACATGGTTGTAGCGGCAAACCCACGACAGAGGTGCGCTTGGTTGTAGCGGAACATGGGAGCGCTTAGTTGTAGCGACAGACCCACGACAGAGGTGCGCTTGGTTGTAGCGGCACATGGGAGCGCTTGGTTGTAGCGGCAGACCCACGACAGAGGTGCACTTGGTTGTAGGGGCAAATGGGAGCGCTTGGTTGTAGCGGCAGACCCATGACAGAGGTGCGCTTGGTTGTAGCGGCACATGGGAGCGCTTGGTTGTAGCAGCTGGCCCGCAGTACTCGATGGGTGGAGTTCTTCAGCAGTCTTAGGTTAGTGACCAGTACCTCGGAGTCGTGACGGGACCACTGTACACTCCAGAGACGGAGCTCTTCAGCAGTTACAGTTTCGATAATGAAAAACCTGGTTGAGATGAGACTTTTGGCCTTGTGTTTACCTCATGATTGAGATGTGTCACTTGCTAACTTAGGTATATGTATGGGCATCTACCCGGGTAGTGGTTATCCATTGATTTCACAATCCTTGTGTTTCCTCATGATTGAGATGGGTTACTTGATAACTTAGGTATATGTATGGGCATATACCTAAGTAGAGGTTATCTGTTGAGATCTTCTTTGTGGTTATCCTTGTTGATTTAGTGAGACCTTGAAGGTCTCAGGGTCCCTACTGAGTATCGTTATACTCACCCCTGCACGGGCTATGCCCGCACCTCGTTGTGTTGGTTGCAGACGACGGGCAGTGCTGACAGAGGCCGAGTGTTCGAGGACTGGACGGTACCTGGAGGTGGACTATACGACGAGATGGTACTTGGAGGAGGACCTCACGACGAGACGGTACCCAGAGGTGGACATGATGATAAGGCGGTACCCGAAGGTGGGCCACTGGGCGGACATACTCGGAGCGGACGGCGGGACCCGAGGAGCAGAGGAGCTATCTGTACCCACCATTCAGGTGGGATTTCCAGTGGACAGCTCGGCATAGAAGCTTTACTTTTCAGTTGCTGTTTTCCCTTCGAGTTGTACTTTATAGTTGGGCTTGTATTTCCGGCCCCTTTTTACTTTCCGCACTTATTGTTGTACTCAGTTTTTACTTAGTGTTTACTTCTTCCGCTTGTACTCTGTGTGATTGTTTACTTTACAAAGGCAATGCCTTCCCTTTTTACCAGGATTTACGCCTTGGTGCTAGTCGCCAGCCCCTGGCCTATGGAAGGCGGGCTTGGGGTAGTCACGGCACGGGCCCCGAGGACGGGTCGTGACATGAACATCGATATGGAAATATTTAAGCTAGGCATACCCGATGAGCATCGAGTTTTAAAGAAAAAATAAAGGAGAATACACCCTCACATGCTATATTAATTTTTACACCATGTAAAACTACACAATACATCATGAACACATGATGATAAAATTTCTTAAAGGAATCTGAGTCATATGAAATTCAATAGCACATGCCTTCCTAACCATGTGATATTAAATTGAACAGAAGATTTCCCAATCACATGACGATAACCTATATTGAAGAAGTCATGTAAACAATAAACTAACAAAAAATTATCTATCATCCTAACCATATGATGTTGAACTATACGGAACTCATCATTACCACATGAAATTATACTACTTGGGATACATCCTCACCGCATGTCATTAAACTACACGGGAAGATTCATCTCACTAACCATTTATCATTCACAATTCCGAATTGTAGAAAATTTAAATGAATTCTCATATCCAAGTGCTTGAGTGAGATTCACATAAGGAATTCCCCATCAATGATATACATGAGGAAACATTCCAATCCATAGAGGATATATATCAAATTAAAAATCCCATATCATGGGCACAATAACAATATATCTGTCATGGTCACAAAACATTATACTAAATGGCAATGTTCAATAGTTCTTCTTCTATGTGGATAATCATCATCCTTTTCACATGAAATTAAACTACTTGGCTAATTTTCTTATATCATGACACTAAATTGCATATTTTTCTAGATCTATGTATGGATTATTTATCATTCAAATTATATTTGTATGGATGCCTAGGTCTTATATCATGACCCACCCACCATATGATAATAAATTCCCATTTAATTTTTTATTTACAATATATGGTGAGATAATAACTTTCCTTTAATTTTATCACATATGTGATCATATCTCACCCAAAAATAGGAAATTTGGTGAATCCTTTCATACATGATTAAGACATATCAATCTGTGATAGGGTCTATGTGGTCACCAATGATTGTACATGAAAGCAATACCATAAATCCTTACTTCATGACTATAAACTGCATCTATGATATCTCTATCATTACAGAAAAGTTTTTATTACCATGGACCTCCCCTTATAGGACAACTATCACTAGTGTAGTTCTCCCACCACATATCAGCAAGGAACTATGAGTGGCATCAATGTTATTATTTATATATATTTATTAAAACCCAAATCTTTATTGTTGGTTCTATCCACAATATTTACTTTTTTACATTGGGTAATCATCATGGTTTCTCATGAACTTCATGTGGATTGATTCATGTCATCATCGGATGTGAATTGATTGACAAATCATAAATGTTTAGTCCATCTGCAATAATCAATGTGAATAGTCCCCGCCCCCCACTACATGTGGGACAAACCAATATGGACTGATTCTAGACCAAGAACTATGTGTGTCATGGTTCTTGTCTTCACATGATATGTATTGACACCCAAATCTACAATCATGGGTCCAGCTACCATAATTAATGTAAAAAATTCCCCCACTACATATGTGTTAGACCTGAGTGGAGTGTTTCAAATTGAGGAATTATGTGTGGATTGATTCCTAATATTATATGGTCTTTAGTGAAACCCATTCTACATTGGGTCTAGATGCAATATTCCATTTCCACATCAAGTCACCTTCTTCCATTTCTCATGACATTAAACTAAATGGTTACTCAATGACCATGTGAGTCATAATTCCAATCATCATGAGATATATAGTGGTATCTAAATCTGTATTCCGTGGTCCTACTACAATACTAAATACTAACAATTCCACCCACTCTGTATGATGTTGACCTGTATGGATTTTTTCTTATTAAAAAACTGCATGTATCTTAATTTATGTCATCAATAGATATGTAGTGATGCCCAAATCAACAATCACGGGTATATCTATAACATAATACAATTTACTCTTCTCTAGGTATGCTTCAGACCTATGCATTAAACATTTCACATTGTTAGTGAAACATGATAAACAACATGTAATTGAAAACATCCACATCTCATAACGTTAAACTACATGGAGAATTCCCATGTTTCATGAAATTAAAACTGAACAAAAAATACTTCAGATGTCAATATGTCTAGTCCATAACCCATAATCATCCCTTCTCAAAGGATTATAATGTCATGAACCCATTCAACCTTAGTATGAGGTTCTTCCACCAATATTTAATCCCCTCTTTCAAAAATTTCACTTCATGTATTGAACACCTTGAGCTCCACAAACCATTCAGGTCCCATGGAATGGAAAATAGATCTCTCTATTTGAGATTTCTAATAATTAATAACGGTTTATTATAACCCACTATGGTCTTAATGTTCCGAAAATAATGTATTTATATTCCCAGTATTCTCGATGTCACCATGGAAGAACCTAGCACCAGAGTGTGCTCTGAGAAATCCCCGGTCAAATTATCCATTTTCAGTACTCATGACTTGAGAACCTTGATCCACTATCTACATCCATTTGAACCCCAATCTATAATAATGTTGGAGTATTATCTATTGTTAGTATCCTACATTAGCTACTATGAAACATTCCCCTCATACATGGTCCACATGAATTATGACTGTAAACTACATCAACATTTTTCATTGTTTTAAGAACATAAAATCTATCATTTTATGGTCCAAATCACTATACACTAATCATTTAGTAATATATACATATCATATGCCCATTTGAGAACACAAACAGGTTTTAACAAGAGAAATTCATGTATCCGATCACTAAACTCTTTATCTCTAGTGATTATGAACTATTTAGAGCACAAATAAAGGATGCATAAATCTCACAGGGCCCACTCTATGGCCCTAGTAAAATCAATTCCATTCTCATTAGATCCCTTGGTCCCAGAAAAAGTTACAGTAGTGATTTTTTATATCTCATTAATTTTATAATGTGTTCATTAGGAGATTACCCAACATTTAATATGCTCTCACCCTTCTTTAATATTATACTATTCATAAATGAACGTCATTCCTTTGAAATCTGATAGAGATAACTGGTTCCTTAGTTGATATCCTTCTCTTGGAATCCCATGGAAGTTAGGATTACTTTTTATTGTATTATCGCCACACTAATAATGTAACATGGACTAGATCCTCTAAACAGTCCCTTGGATTCTCGGAAGGCCCTCCTTAAGCCCATGATTTGTTGGCCTGGCCTTGTAGAAAATTATAAGTTTGATCAATTACCAATAGTTGATCATTCCCACTGGTTCCCACCTCTAGTTAACTCGATTATTCCAATACAATGATCTAAAATCCTCACATCCAAAATATAAAAGAATATTTAACATCCTCCACATTACATCCCCGTGTGTTATACCCCTTCTTAATGAACAAATACGACACTCCATTATTATACCTTTTGATGGATCATTCAATGTCACTCATAACCACAAGGTGTAAGGCACAACCCTCCGAACCCAAAATATAAAATTTCCTTGGGTTACCAAACCTCTCCTAAATAGTCTTTTTCTCCATTACCACATTCATAATATATAATTGTGATTCTTCAAATACCCTCCATGGACCATGGAAATTAGTGGGGATCCCTTAGACTTGACCATGCATGTAAGCTCTTTGGGTTCACTCTTAAAGGATATTACTATCAACTAGAGGCATATCATCCATGTATAAAATGATCTCTAATTCTATTGATCCTCGGTGAAACCTATTTAGAACTAATCACCGTAGGGTGTTTTGTCTTATCCGTAGTATGTATGCTCCATCCCATGATTCATCAATGTAGTCTCCTTGACAAATGATTTAAACAACCATTATTCTAACTATCCATGTGGATTAATATTCTTCAATATTTTTTCCAAGTAAAAATATGATCCCTAAAATAATTCACAACCTGTGAAAGGAGTGGAGAAACTGCTTTTGGAACATTATAGTGACTCATAACGGATTTTATCAACTAAATAGAGGTATCTCTTCCATGTAGGAAAGGAACTCCAATCCACATGATCCTTAGAATAGCTATGAAGGAATCCAACACTGTATAGTGTTTTGGGGAATCCAAAGTTTGTACACCAAAATCCATCGTTGTATATAATGCTTGGAATTAATAATGTAAAATGAATTGAATCTAAAATTCTTTTCTAGATTGTAACATCCCATGATTTTGAATTTTTTTAATTTATTTAACAATTAATTTTTTTTTCATTTTACGTGACACTAGAAAAATCCTTATATATATATATATATTAAAATGGTATGTCAAACATTTCATTCAAAAGTATTACCAACATTTCTAGCACTACAGGAAAGACCAACATGGCGTACGATGCAGGAAACACTAAGTTTCAATGAAACTACTCTTTTTATTTATTAATTATTTATATAATATAATTAAAAACATGATATAAAAAATAATAATAAATATTTTTTAGGTACTATTATTTTATATAAATATAACATATTAATAATGAAAGATAATATTTTTGGAAAAATCTTTTTTTATGATTAAAAATATAGTTTTCTCGAATGAACTACTTATAATAATGAAATTAATTAAAAAAACATTCAAAACTGAATTTTTTAAAATAAAATTAACTTTTTAATTCAGAATGCCTAAATTATACTATGGTTAATTTTTATAATTTTTTTGTGAAATATAATTTTTGATGAGTATTGAAAATTACTGAAATTTATTTAAAAATTGCAATTTGGATTAAATAATTATTAATTCTAAATCATATAATATATATTTTTAGTGTATAAATAGATCAATTATACAACTAATTATATAATTAAGTTCATTAGAATTAATTTTACTTTCAAACTAAATATAAAATATTAAAAAACTTTTGAAATGTTTCTTATATAAAAACTAGTTATTTCGTCCCGTCTAGGGGATTATCACTATTTTGAATTTTTCCTCTTTAGAGATTGGAATTTCAAAAATATAAAATATAATATTTTATTCAATCTATTTTTCAGATTCAAATAATATAATGTTATTTTTTTACAAAAAGGAGTAGTAAATGCGATTAAAATTAATCACAAGGGATATTGCCAAATTAAACATAATTAGGGGTAAAACATAAAATTAAGGGACCAAATGGCCTAAAAACTCCCCCAACACCCATTTTCTATACATACATCATCGATAACAAACAAATTATTGAATATGGATGGTTTTCTATTACTTTTGTAGTGTGAGATCATGTGCCCACCAAATTGTTTCTAAAAATTCCATGTGATTCATTTTCCTTCCCTATAAAAGGCAACCAGATCGACCCATTCCTAACTCCTATAAATCATATTATGTCAGCCAAGACCTTCCCAAATTGACTCCAGAATATTCTTGCTAAGAAATTGAAGCCTCCCTTTTGGAAGAAACACTATCAAGGAATCCTTTTGGGTAAAAGCAAAAAGAGTTACCCGATTAAGACGTATCGTCTTCCCTCAAACTCTTTTCCTTTATTTCCCATATTCACCTGTCCACTCTCTTTATGCCCTTTTTCTGTGTCAAAATAAGTATATTACATATACTTGGATGTTTTTTTAAAGTGTAAAACCAAAAATTAAACACAAATTATCCAATAAATGATGAACATATTGTTTCATTGAATGGTGAAGTACAACCTCATGAAATGATGATTGTTCATTTTTCCATTACCACCAATCATGTCAGCCATTACTATGGAATTTATATTTATATATGTTATATATTATAATTACTATTCATTTAGGTTTTTTATTCCTTTTTAAAACATATATAATTTCATCTTCCACTCAACTTTAATATGAAAATCTTGTTTGGGGAAATGTGAACTACCACCCCAAAAATGCAATGTGATTCGTTCACATAGCACATAAAATGTATTAATGAATGGTTTAATGAAATTATATGATATATATATGATATATTAATTTTATTATAATAATGTTATATATATATATATATGTCATTTAAATACTTTCTTTCAATAAAATAATAAAATGGAAAACAACGTTCATGAGTATATACAACTTTCCATATCTATGAGTGGTGTATTATGTTGTATAATTCATTATGCTAAAAATTATTATAATGAACTTATAATTAATATAAATGACATTTATATAATTTTCTAAATTCTGGAATCATGATATTAGTACAAGGATCAATGATATAACAAATTAAGATACATGTAAATAACAAAGAGAATATTATACAAAGTGAAACCATAACATAGGATCATTAACAAGTGGGTAATAAAGGGTTATAATAAAACCGTATATGGTAAATTATATAATAATATTATTCTGAAAAATATTTATAATAAACTTATATAAATTATACATGAATCTCATATGATTATGGAGTGATTCAAGTCCCAACGTAATGGGATTCTATCTCACTTATTATTTCTGTGAGATTTAAGCTATGTTAACCACAGATTCCTTTTGCGTGATGTATATACTAACATTGATTTTATTAAATGTATCAAGAACATAAGTTTATTATAATTAATGATTCCATTTTATGATCCTTCCATAATGAGGATTATGTTTTAGAAGATACAAAATTGGTAAAAAAGTGTTTGTTTCAATTTTCCTATTTTGAGACTCATGTTTTTTAGGAACAGAAACTCTTTTTCGAGGTGCATATACATTTATTTTACATTCCATATCATGAACCTAAACATTTTAATTAAATTATATTCCTAATTTAATTTCCATTACTTACATGGATAACATTATCCTAAGACACCAATTTATATATGATTATCTAGAAAATATCATATTTTTTGAGAACGTTTATGTTTATACTTCCTTCGATAAAATCATATGATCCATCTCTCAAGAATATGTATGGGATTAATTATCCTCAATTATTTCATGATAAACTCATGTGTGGTTACAATTTTCTAAAAATAGTTAGAAAATTATGTTAATACTGTGTTTTAAGGAAAACCCGACATTACTCTCTCTTCAGTCATAAATACATGTTTTCAAAGAATGGGTTCCAAGAATATTATACCACTCCCCTATAATATCTAAAACTCATTTTTAATCCTGTTTTCTTTTAACAATAAATTCAAGGGAATCTTCTTATTGATTTCGGAACAAGGAACTTTTCTATCCTTTTTACCGTGCAAAAGGAATATTTTTTATACCTTGTACGACAAGTATGTATTTAGGTGTAGTCATTTCATCAAAGCTCTCATTGCATTTTTAAAAAGGCTTATCTTTAATAAAATGTTTTTAAAACGTAATTTTCAAGGTAAAGGGTTTTCAAAATGTTTTCTAAATTCTTTTCAATGATTTTAGGGAAACTGTATTGAAAATGTTTTCCAGTCATATTTACATGTTTTTAAAGTGCTTTCAACGAAATGGTTTTCGAAACATTTTCTTCCTTCATTATACATTTTCAAGAAATAATATTTTCAAAATGTTTTGAATATTTATTATATGTTTTTAATTTTTCTCAAAGATATGGTTTTCAAAACGTTTTTAATATTATTTATATGTTCTCATGAAAAATTAATTTCAAAACATTTTCAATAATTTTTTTATAATTTATATAATTAATTTAATAGATTTTTTTGCAAGTCCTTTTCAATATTTCTTTTAATGTTTTAAAATGTTTTCAATGAAAAAAAAATTCAAATTTTTTGTTGCTTATAAAATGTTTTCAATGAAAAATGTTTGGAAATTGATTTCATTCCTTCATTATAAGTTTTCATGGTATTTGATTATAAAATGATTTTGATTTGGGTTTATGTATTATGAAGTCTTTTTTCAAAAAAAGATAACATTTTTGTCATGAAATGTTTTTAGAGTATATTTCAAAATTATTTTCCATCTATGATGATATATCTTAATGATACTCATGCATTTCAAGGAGATTATAAAAATTTCCATTCATATCTATTTTTTTGAAAAATCCATTCATATCTATTCTATGAATGAGTTATTATAAATTCCATGGTCTTCAGGAAACCCATTTCACCTTCATGGGTCATATGTTTTTCAAACATATTTATCATTCCTTGGATATATGTTTTTGAAAACCGCTTCTACTCATGGGTTATGTTTGATACCTGTATATTTCCATAGGATAGAATATGATTACAGGTTTATGATTCCCGTCTCATATCATGGGTAATGATATGATTATTTATAAACATATGGAACATATATGTATGATATCATTATGTGTGTGTGGTACCTATATCTCTCTCAAATGCATTGTGTAATGAGTTATATATTCTATGAATTAATGTTTTGTAATTAGGGATAACTCATTTCAGTAATACATCGCTTGAACGAGGGTGTACATGGTTCAGTATTACATGGAATGAATGAGGGGTTACTCAGTTCAGTAATACAAGGCTGGAATGAGGTTTTAATAATTCAGTAAGACTTGGCTGGAATGAGGGTTTACTCGGTTCAGTAATATATGGATGGAATGGGGGTTTAACTATCTCTGTAAATGACATTATCCATTAAGATGTTTTGGGCATTTTTTCCTTCGAAACTATGGAAAATCATTATATGCTGATGTGCTTCCAAAATTCCATGTCTTACTCCAATGTTATTCACTCATGGCTTATGTCATTTACTTTCTTTTGATTCAAGTATTATGAATAGATAAGAATTATTCCACAATTCATGTATATGATCATTGATATATAGGGTATGATCTTCAATTTTCATGATCATGTTCTCATACCATTTTTATCATGTTTGTTCTTACATGTCTTCATTTTTTTATACTTAATGAGAATTTGAGCTCACCCCTTTTATGTTTCCCTTCCCCCAGGTTGTGATGATATGTACTATTTTATGTCTATGAAAGGTACTATTCATGAATAACCTAGTGGGAGATTATATAGCTCACATATTCACAAGTTTTTATGTTTCCTTGTTTCTAAAATATCTACACGAACAATGTTCTTTGGGAATCTATTTATATATCATAAAATGTTAATGTTTGAAATGATAATGTCTCTTTAGTTGGTATTAGGGAATATGTATAGTTAAACTTTTGAAACTAGGGTGAGAAAACCATAGAAGTATCTATAGTATTTCTTATAGAGATATTTCTAGGGATGTATCAAAGGATAATTATAAGTATGAGTAAAAATTTAGAAAAATATCGTTGAATTTTAGTAAATGATAGAGTGGGTGGTTTTCTAGAAATAAATCTCATTATGGATACTAAAAGTGGATGTGTCTCTGGCACATATGACCCTAGAGGTAACTAATCTGACAAGATGTTCCAGGCTTGGCTTGGAATAATTTGGTACAAAACAACTGGTATTTCTGCTCACATGGTTTGACACTCCTAGGGAATATGCTTTGTGGATTAAAAAACTCTTCATGAAACATAATAAAGGATTTATAAATATTTTATCTCTAAATAACCTAGGATAAACACTTGTAGTCATTGATTAAGTATGTTTTCATGATTTAGATGTCTTATATGTAATTATTTTCATGAATATGTGGTTTTCTTCTATGGAAGGTAACACTCACACTATGCTTCAGTTTTTTACCAATTGATAGAACCAGAAGGAACTAGATTAATGTTGAATGTGATGGAATACTTTCATATGAGTAGTCAAGGGTGATTATCCCTGGAGTGAAAGATGTCATGATCAAGCCAAATTATTTTTCATGGAACATGATTAACAATTTTTACTTTAAACACTCTCAAACTCCATAAGGAATATAAAGAAGTTGTTCACTAAGAATATGGGTAATATATACCATTTAAGAATGAATATTCTGATTACTTTGGGTCAAGAATGTGGACATAATCACCTAAGTGAAAGTCTTAGTGGTATAATAATTTTTTCTGATAGTGTAAAATAATGAAAAAAATCCAAGTGACTATAAGGAAAAAATGAATAGTATGTTTAATGAAATCGATGACAATTTTGGTATCCCTAGGTCATCATCGATGGTTAAGTGTTTTATATGTGGAGAAAATGGTCATTATGAAACCCAAAATCCCAAGAGGAATCTTCCTAAATAGAATCAGCAATTTGTTGTGAGTAATTTTACACTGCTTATGATGATGAGATTACATGTGAAATGTGAAATTAAAGAGGTATTATATAATTGGATGATGTAGAATTATTAATGAATTAAGGACAAATTAATAAAATTATTTATGTATTTAGATTATAGAATTAAGAATCATTAATTATCTATTTATTTTTTATTTTATGTTTTTCTATGTATTTTCTATAATATGTTGGTTGGTAATGATGGACTATAAAGGATATATCATGAATGTTAATTTTTGGACTATGGGAAGGGAACCCTTAGCATTTTATTTCTATTAATATGATGTTGCATCGATAAAGATACATGGTATATGAATATATAAATTGAATTGTTCTGATTACTTTGGAAATATGCAAGGAACTGTTAGAGGTGGTTTTTTCTACAACTAATTATGTTTACAACATTTTTTTTGATTTAAGGAGTAAATCAAATATACATTGTAATGAGAGAGATTGAATAATTTCCATAAGGATTTATGGTAATTCAGGTTGTTACCATGATTTAAGAGAATATTTAACGATGTTATTCACATTTTTGGAATGTGAAAACCATGATATTATTTTTTCATGTAGGGGAAGAAATATTAATATTGTTTTATGAATCTCTTTTTATGGTTTTGGATTTTCATCGTTTTGAAGGGTTATATGGTTAAATGTTAATGAAAAGATAATGTTAAACTTCATATGAATTTTTTGAGCACTGAGTTTGAGCTGATAACCATAGATAAAAGGATAACCAGGGATTAACCTCATTTCACGTAAGTACATATTATATATAATATTATTGTGGTTTTAAGGAAGGAAATCTTGTATGTCGTGTGAAAACAAATCAATCTTGGCAAGGCCAATGGTTTTAAATCCATTATCGACTGACGACAAGGGTTTTACACCTACCATTGTCCTACAAGATATCCTGGTTAGTTTAAATTTATTTTTAATGAAGAAATATTTATGATGAACTATTACTGTGGATTTTTATAGATTAATTAGTATTGTTTTTAAGAGACAAATAGTGAGATATTACATTATTTTATGGACCTTTAGATACGTTAAAAGAATATTTTTGTGCTTTAATCATCCATATTAATTTCATGGCATTCATTCAATGAGGTAATGGATGAATTAGAAAATTTTTCATTGCATAACACACGAATAATTTTTATTATTTAAATTTATCGAGAATTAACCATCGTTATAAAATGGTTCAATTTTTTTATTAATAATTTAATTTTCATTGAGCTAATGGCCCATTAAATCATAAAATATTTATGTATTTGAGGACCTAAAAATTTCTTTTATCTTTCAATAGTTTTTTATGGATGAACTCAGTCATTCCCAATATATATTTTAGTTTTTCCTCCTTGTCCAATATTCACTTATAATCTATGTTCCCCTATGTGGAAACCCAATTATTTGTTACTTGGCGTAATTATTAAGGTTCAAAATTTAACTATTTAAGGGATGTTTTAATATCCATTTTTATGAAGTGGGTTCGTATAAATGATACATTAATGTATTTATCATTTGATAACCCATACAAATTTCAAGAGTCAAAATCATTTTAGGGGGGTAGAATATAAGAGACCGAGATTTGGAGAATTATTTTTTTTCTAATTAATTTATCTTTATAATATTTTTTATTTCATATAACACTAGAAATAGTTATATATATATATATATATATATATATATATTAGAACAGTAATTAAAGCATTCCTTTCCCACACAATACCAACTTGTCTTACTCTACAAGCAACACCGACTTGGCGTACGATTCATGAAATGTTGTGTTTCAACAAAACATATATTTTAATTATTTTCATTATTTCAATGATCTAATAATAAACAATCAATAAAAAATTGTAATAAATATTTTTCAAATATGTTCTTTTTATATAAATAATTAAATTGATAAATAAATATAATATTTTTGCTAAAGTCCATTTTATGTTTAAAAACATCATTTTCTCGAATGAACTAATTATAATAACAAAAGTAATTTAAGACAAATTTTGAAATCTTAGTTGATAAAATAAACTATATTTTTTTAATTCATAATTTTAAAATAATGCAAGGCTGAATTTTTGGGATTTTTCTAGGAAATATCATTTTTAATGAATATTTAAAATTACCCTTATTTATTTACAAACATTATTTTTCTTTAAAAATTTATTGATGCTAAATTATAATTTATTTTTTAGAGTAAATTATCTAATTTATACATCTATCTATAAAATTATTTTCATTATAATCATATTTATATTTCATGAAATATATAAAATCATAAGAAACTTTTGAACTGTTTACCAGTTTAAAACCCTGTTATTTCGTCCTAACATAGAGTTAACCAATAATAATAAATTTACCGCTTCTATGATAGAAATTCCAAAAATATGGAATAAAAAAATATATTCAGTCTAATTTTTATATTCTAATAAGACTATATTTATTTTTTAGCAAAATTATTTGAAAATGATATTAAAATTAAAGACAGTGGTTAAGGGTAAATTATGTGGAATTAGGAACTAAACCTTAATACTAAGGGCCCAAATGACATATAAACGTGTCAAAAAACCATTTTATATAAATTTTTCGTTCATAAACCTTCCATTAATTTGTTTTATTGTTTGTATGACTTTTTTTAGGTAACATCATGTGCACGCCTATTTTTGTTTCTAAAAATTCCATTTGAGTCTTTTTGCTTACCTATAAAAGGCCACCAACTCTACCCATTCCTCGCACCTCTTAATACATTTAAGTTCATAAATTCCCTACATAAATTTCATCCCAAAAATCATCCCTTCATCCTTATATCATCCTTTTTTTCAATCACACTCTCAAGAATGCCTTTTGGAAAAAACTAAAGGGAGTTACCTAATTAATAGGTAATGTCTTTTCTCATGCTGCTTAACATTATTTTCTTTCTCCAACCATACACTCTACTTATTCCCTTATTTTGTAAGAAAACGGTTTACTACATATAAAAGGATGTTTTTATTTAATTTTTATGACCTATAGTTAAACACACTTCAATCTTATGAAAGTTGAATACACTGTTTCTGTGTACGAAAAATAATTGCCTCACGAAACAATTATTTTTAAATTTATGATTATGACTAATCATGGTAGCCATTTTGTTGGAAACTATATTTATATATGAAATATACTATATTAATTATGAAATTAAGAATCTTTATTACTTTTAAAACAGTCATAAATTTTCCTTCCATTTGATGTTAATAAGATAAACTAGTTTGAGGATGGGTGGACTACTGCCCCCGTCAAAGTGTTGTGATTCGTTCACAAACAACATGAAATCTATTAAGGAATGGTTTAATGAAATTATATGATATATATGATATATTTATGACACATTAATAATATATATACAGACATATATATAATCATATTTCATTTACATACATTCATTCAATATGATAATAAAAATGGAAAACCATGTTCATGAGTACATACGGCATACCATCTCCATGAACTGTGCATTCCGTTATGTAATTTATTACGATATAGATTATTATAATATAATTAAAAAGTGTATACCAGATTATTATATAATTTAAAACATTATGTAATCATGACATATGTACAAGGATCAATGATATAACAAATTAAGACACATATGATGAACAAAGTGAATATTACATGATGTGAAACCTTAATGTAGGATTATTAAAAAGAGGGTAATATAATGTTATAATAAAACCATATATGGTAATAGATAAAAGAATATTCTTCTTTAAATGATGTATTTATTTATAATACTGAAATTATGTATGAGTACAGTGAGATTCATGAAACAAGATAATGCGATTTCATCTCACTTTTAATTTCTATGAGATACAGGCCATGTTTTCCACTTTTCATTTTGTATGGTGTATGTACATCCCGTTATTTTATTATATTTATATATTAATAATTTTTATGGGTATTAATATTCCCATTTTATGATACATCTTTCATGTGGTTTATGTTTCATAATTTAACAAATTTGTAAAAAATGTTTTTGTATCAATTTCCCTTCCTTAAGACTTATTATTTGTCATACACATAAAATCATTTTTGCAGTTCATATAAATCCATTTTAAATGATATATCATGAACCTAAATATTTTAATGATATTATATTTTTCCATTTTATTTCCTTTACTTACATGTATATCATGATCCCTATATTCTCTTGTTATAAGATTCTATTGAGACAATGTCGTTGCTTTTCAAGATTATTTATGCTGATTCTTCATTTGATAAAATATTATAATCTATATCCTTAGAATACCCATTAGTTTACCTATCTTATTTTATTTCATGATATTCTCATTTATTGTTCCCAATTTATAAAATTTGGTACATATGAGAGTTATGAATGTGTTTTTAGGGAAAAAACATTACCCTCTCTTCGGTCGGAAATATATGTTTTCTAAAATGGGTTTCCAAGAATCATATAAGATTCCCCTATAATATCTAAAAGATGTTTTCTTCCTTTTTTAAATTACCAGTATCTTTACAGAAATATTATTGTCTCTTCACAAAAAGGCACCTTTTTATCCTTTTTATAGTAAAAAATTAATGTTATTTGGACATTATACGACATGCATATGTTCAGCTGCCATTACTTCATCAAGGCTCCCTTTATATTGATAAAAATGATAATCCTTATGAAATTTTAATTAAAAAAAAATTTTCAAGGAATATAATTTTAAAAATTGTATAAAACAACTTTTATATTCTTTCATGGAAAACTATTTTTAAATTTTTTTCATATCTTATTTAAATGTATTGAAAGTTCTTTCAATGAAATGGTTTTCAAAACGTTTTTAAAATTCGTTATATGTTTTCAAGAAAAAGGATTTAAAAAAGGATTTCAATAATTATTTACATGTTTTGAAACTATTTTCAAATAAATATTTTGAAAAAAAGTTCATTATTATTTATAGTTTTTTAGGGAAAATTATTTTCAAAATATATTCATGATTTATTTGCAAGTTTTCAATGTATATTCAAAGAAATTGTCTTAAAACAATTCAAAATTCTTGTAAAAGTAATTAATATTTTTCAGTGAATTTTTTTTTAAATTTTTTAATTTAATAGGATTTCAAAATGATTTCATGTATTATTTATAAATTTTTAAGGTATTTTATATGATATTTATTTTTGAAATGGTTTTATGTATTAAAAATATTATTTTTAACAAGAAATGACATTTTCCACATGAAACGTTTTTAGGTTATATTTCAAAATTATTTTCCATGTAAGATGACATCTATTGATGTTACTCATTCCCTTATAGGAAATGATCTAATTTTTCCATTCATATCCTTTCCAGGAATGAGTTATGATTAATTTCATAGTATTTATGAATCCTATTTCTCCTTCAAGAATAATATGTTTTGAAACCCATTTCACATTCACTAGTTATATGCTTTTGAATCCCACATGATTTCTAGGGTTATAATTATGATGAATTGATTATGAAACCTATATCATGACACGTGATATAATATAGTTACATGTTTAAGCTACATATTTTATTTTATGGCTTATTATATGATTATTTTTAATCTTTTGGCCTATGTATGTATGATTTCATTATGTGATCGGTGGGACATATATCTCCCTCCAATGCATTGGGTAATGATTTTTATCTCCTAAGATAGTTATGACTAGAATTATCGTTTACATGTTTCAGTAATACATTGTTGGAATGAGGGTTTACATGGTTCAGTAATATAGGGCAAGAATGAGTGTTTACTCAGTTCAGTAATATAGGTCCAGAATGGGGGTTTACTCAATTCAGTAGTATATGGTTGAAATGAGGGTTTACATGGTTCAGTAATATAGGGCTGGAGTAGGGGTTCACCTATTTTAGTAAGAACATTGTCCCCTAATATGTTCTTTTCATTTATGAATTGGATATTATGGAAATCATTTTATTCTTATGTGTTTCCATAATTATAGGTCTTACTCCAGCGTTAGGATTTAATGGCTTATGTACTTTACTTCTTTTTGATTCATGTCTTATGAACTACCATGATTTGTTTGATGATTTATGTATATGAACATTGATATTCATGGTATGATATTCTATTTTCATGATCATGTTCACATATCCTTATGCTCATGATTATTCTTACATGTTTACCTTATTTTCTATTACTATTCATATGATCACACCCATATTATACTTCCTTTTTCCTAGTTTATGATGACATGTACTATGTTTGATATGTATAAGAGGGGTTTTATTCAAGAATAACCTTACGGGATATGATCTAACCCACATATGTAGTAGTGTTTATGTTTCCATGTTTCTGAATGCACTATACCAACTACAGTATTTGGGTGTTCTTTTGTACATTGTTAATGTGTTCCCCAAAATTTATGTAATGTTAATGTTTTAAAAGTGTTGGAGTCTATATAGATGAATCTAAACTATCATCACTAGAATCTATGAGATAGAAGAACATAAACTCATTAGTAGGTACGAGCAATGAGACACTAAACTGGATCAGCAGAATAATCGATATAGAAGATACTAAACTATAACAAATTATGTTCCAATCCAAATTACTATAAATTACATAAATATAACATCTAGGTTACAATATCACAATCTATAGAAACAATATTTCTATGAAAACCATTAATTGTTTTACAAAATAATTCATAATTTATTAGGTAAAAAAACATAATTCAACCATTATGATTAAAATGTATAGTTTATTTGGTAATTTGGTACATTGGATAACATTAAGAAAATGGGATATAAAAACATTATTGAAATTTTAATTAACATTCTTACAAAATTCCTTGGCTTCTAAAACATCGTGGGATAACACATGGACATAAATAAGAATGGGGTGATATATAAATCCTAGTAAGGGAATATACATGGAATTAGGTGATACATGTGAGGAAATAGGCATATAAAAGTGGAATAAAAGGAGCATGAACAATGAAAATGAACAATGATACATGATATACCATGATAATCATAAAGGAAATTTGAAAAATATGGAAATAAATTTAAACACTACATCATAAACATATGTTAGGGATAACCACCTAAAAATCATTATAGACATAGTCCCATTATCGAATCATGCTTAATACATGTCCCAAAATTATGTATCATTAGTCTAAAAAGTACCTAATTCATTTTAGCTCTATATAATTTCGGGTGCACCTCTCACTTTCATTTCACTCTCAAGATTAACTATGCCAACTAGAAAATACAACAGGGATACATTAATTATCATATTTTATTAAATTATTAAGGAGGGTGGAAAAAATTCATGTATGTTCTAGTTCAATTAAGTTTAATTGTATAAAAGTTAACACCCTTGATAGACCATGGGTTGGTATTCACAACACAATTATTTTGGTATGGAAAATCGTGGTGAAATTTTGGTTTCATAATGACATCACATTAAAATTAATAAAATTGGTTGACTAGAGAGAAGGGGGTATCTCATCATTTGGAAATTAAATGGGATGTAATAGTTATATTGAAAAAACTATCCCAATATTAGAAAAATTAAATAGATTGAATAAGATAATTATAAAACCCGAATAAAGAAGATAATGTATGGATCCCTTACTTGAGTGTGTTACACGATATTCTTGGAAGAAACTTCTTGAGAGAGTAGGGGAACCGTGAGAGGATTCTATAGAGGGGAGGGAAGAGTAAAGACATAAGACATATATTTTTTGGTGAAGGGGAATTGGTTATTAGGTGGGTTTATAAATTAAATTAGTGGAGATTTCATTATAAATTCTCAAACATTGGTTTTGGACTGTATATAATAAAATAACTAAAAGCACAATACATCCTATTATTTTCCCCAATGGTTTATTCCAAATGGTAGTTTTAAATTTATTCTATATGTATAAGGGCTGAAATTAATAAAATAGTAATTTTTTTATGTGGAAGTGAGTCAAATTCTTATAAAATGATTTGAAGATCATAAAATATATTAATTGTTTTGGATGATTTATAATGGAATTATAAATTTTATGAAATAAAAAACATATCAAATTATATTAAAGTTAAAAAATATTTTTGGTCTTGGATATCATTTATATTCTTTATTACATCTACTTTGGGAAATTATGATGTCATAATACACAATGTATATTTACACGGTTTTTATTTTTTCCCCGAAAATTCAACAATCTCAAAAAATTATGAAAATTTTTACATTGGATAATTTTTAAATTTTTATTCCAAATATAATATTAATTCTATAGACTTAATTTTATAAATATTTTAATTTTAAATTTTAAAAGAATAACATATAATTATTTAAAATGATTCCTTTTTCAAAAATACAATTTTTCAAACATTAAAAAACATATATATGAATTCATAAAAATTATATGATAATTTTTTTAATATAAAATGTTAAATAATATTAATTTTTAAAAATTGTAGTTATTTAAAAATCGAAATATTTAATTAAAAAAATCCATCAATTGAATTTGAATATTACCCAAAAGACACATTGTGTTTTATTATAGAAATAAAATTCATTTATAATAAAATGATAAATAAAAAAACATTATTCTATTGATAATTCAATATATATTTTTATATTATTATGTTATTTTTTCATATCCCATTAATATGAAGGAAAATTCCTTATGGGTATGGTGCGTAATAGTGAGACATTCATCCGGTGGTTCAGTGTACATGGTATGGGATGTGATCTCGATGAACTTGAACTTCTACCAAAAATGGTTTTTATCATTCTTATGTTATTGGGTATCAACATAGTTTTAGTAAAGGTAAAATCATAGGGATTATATAACCCTTGGGAGCTCCAGTAAGTGGTCTTCATAAGCTAGAATCTTACTGGATGAGTCCATCACATCATTTTTTCTATATCAATAAGATTTTTAAAACACTATATTTATACGAATCATGTGATCACTATTCGACAGATATTGTATCAATGGTTATGATTATTAATTGTCACATAACTATGATTGGATATATTAAAACAAATCATATGTTTTCAAAAACCATATTACATAAAAATACATCTTACTAAATAAAAATTGAAAATTTTATTTATAACAATTTGAGTCATTACAGTCTTCCCCCATAAGAAATTTCACCCTTGAAATATTCATTTCCCGTACTAAAATAGATGTGGGTGTATTATTTTTCATCACTTCTTATGGTCCATATCTCTTCCTTATTATTTTTATTCCTCTAGAGCACTTTGAATAGGTGAATTTTCTTATTTTGTAGAACTTTGTCTCTATAATATGTGATCTTCACTAGCTACTCTTTTTTTGGTATATCAATATCCAATAGAAAAACCTATGGATTGAGTAAGTATTACTAGTTTGTAATGTACATTATCTAGAAGGATATATGGAATACATCATGTACTTGATATTGGTTAGGTTTTAGTTCTATTCAGTAGGCCACCGATCTGATGTGATCAGTGATCTCAAAGGGGCTAATGATTCTTGGAATAATCATTCCCTTCATTCAAAATTCAAACAGCATATTACATGAAGATATGCAGGTGAAAACCATGTGTCTAACATCAAACACTATGTCTCATTTATGACATTCTTCATATCTCAACTATCGACACTGAAAAAGGCTTGATGCACTGCAGAATTGTCTTAACCATTTCCATCCATTCATAAATCATTTTTAGACCTAAAAGTTTTCATTACCCT
Organism: Viscum album; assembly: GCA_963277665.1. Lineage (NCBI taxonomy): Eukaryota > Viridiplantae > Streptophyta > Magnoliopsida > Santalales > Viscaceae > Viscum > Viscum album. The sequence continues at coordinate 1,736,339,282 of OY728132.1, read as the reverse complement.
ACTCCATCCCAAAATGTATCTATATTTCACCTCTTCTAATAAGTGGATTGATAGGTATCCATTTGGATGGTCATGTGGAAGCTATTGTTGTAATAGAACTCGACTAGAGAAATATTCTGGTCTCATCCTTCTGTGAAGACAATTGATAATTCTATCAACATGTACTCTAGTGTATGGATAGTCATATCAGATTCATAATCATTTTGAGGGTGATAATCCATCCTTAATTCTAACTCAATATTCGACGAATATTAGATACTTTTAAAAAATAGATATTAATATGGTATCTTAATTAGATACCATCAATAGTGGTGTTCTATGTAGCCTCACCACTTCTCAAATATATATCCATTCAAGTCAATGAAGTAAAAAATCAGCTCAAATTGAAATTATGTGTCTATAATTTGTAATAAGATCCACCACAATCCATATATGATTATTCCATCTTTATGTATTTATAATACTAGTGACAAAGTTAATGGTGATGTTTTCATATTTCCATGTAGGTATGGGTAATGTTTTCATCATCACATCATATTTTTTCCTTTCCACTTTCTTTTTCTGACATACAAGACATCATGATGTATATAATGTGATATCCTTCATTTTATTATCCTACCAATAGGTTTTTCATAGATCTCTATACATCCATGTGCTTGCTAGGTGGTTGTATAATGTTGATCTATTTTCATCATCCAACTACTCCTTTAATATAAGACATGATTCAATAAATATCCTTGAACCAAATCTCACAAATCATTCTTCATTAACATTAATCTTCAAGGATTTCCATTTTCATATAGTTTCCACTTTATTTTGAATACAAAAATCATTTCTATAAGCATCCTTTATATTTTCCAAAATATAAAATTGACCAATAATTAGGGAAAGTATTGATTATGTTACTTCCATTATGATTCCGATGCCTATTAGTTTAAAATATAATATGATCGAAACCCTCTAAATTCTTATCAATGATATAATAGATATATCCATTCTACATTCATTTCCAACCACTTAGTTCATGTTCCCTAGATAGTATTGGATTGAGTTTTCATATCCCTTTATCATCTATAACCATCTTCAATGGCGCATATTCCTCTATTTTTTGTTAATATTTATTTTGTACTTTTGTGATCTATATATTTTTCATAGTTCTCCCCAATAAGATAATGCCTCTATATTTTCAAAGTGGAGATTATTATTTCCAGCTACAGATTTTTTGTTCTATATTTTTTTTCATGAACATCTATCTTTATTAAAGCATATGATATGACATAGTCATTCGGTACTAATAGAAATCCCAATCCCTTCATATATGAATAGCTAAATACCATGTGATTTTCTCCACTTATGGGTTCTGTGAGAAAATGGGGTATTGATAATACCCTTTTTAATCTCGTTAAATATATATTCACATTCATCATTCCATAAAATCTTAACTCCCTTCTATGTTAGCTTGATTAAAGGGTTTGATAATCAAGAGATATTTCTCACATATCGATGGTAGTACCCTACAAATCAAAGTAAACTATAGATATTTTTCACGGATATTGACTTTTACCACCCTTGGATTTCATTAATGCTTTAGGAGAACACATATATCCTATCTCTTATGATGATACTTCACATTAATAGGAATTTCTTCAACCATAACTCACAATTAATATACTTTACATGAATTCTTTTCTTTCGCAATGTCATTAAAAAAATTATCAAATGCTCATGATGCTATTTCTTGGTTTTAGAGTATATTTGATAAGCATAACATGAAGACTACCAAATATTTTATGAGATAATATCTAAAGAATATATTCATCAATTCAATTAATATTTCAAGACAATTATAGAGCTCTAAAAGTGTCATTATTAACTCATAATACTCATACTTCATATGAAAATAAGTCTTCAAAATATACTCCTTCTTCACCTAAACATAGTAATATCCTGTAAATAGATCAAATGTAGAGAAGTATTGTTCCCAATGTATTTGATTAAAAAATTATTCAATATATGGTATATGAAAGTTTTTCATTGTTGAGATCTAGTTGAGCTCGCCATAATCAATGTAAAGGCACACTGACTTATACTTATTCAAAACTAAGACGAATTGTACACCCCATAGTGAAAAACATGGACATATAAACCCTTAATCTTGTTTCCCTTATAGTTTTTTCATTATCTCATGATGTTAATCAATAAAAATTCTACATAGAGTCATTCAAATAGTAAAGCCCTAGGTATAAGAATGAATGAAAATTCAACCTCTTAGTAAGGAGGAAGACCATACTGTTCCTTAGGAAAGACATCATCATATTCCCTCACAATATTCATGACTTCAAGGATTATTATTTTATTAGAATAAATCATTTGATACATATAAGGTATATTATTGGGAAATATTATCAATTCTTCTGATGTTAGTGCTAAAACAATTCATCGCACACCTTGCTCTTGAAGTGAAATAAAGGACCATTCATGATAAAGAGAGTGATTTCCATCTCATAGAAATTTATGTTGTATATATATTTGGAAAATAAATCAATTCATTAAATTGAATCAATATTCCCCAAATGAAGTTTAAAAATTATTTCTACGAAATTCATCCCATATATTGTGATAGGGGAGGTATTATGAACACGAGATGAAATAATATTCCCTTTAGTTATTTTCCCCAATAACTCCATATCCAGTATTTGTGGCAATGTTTTGATATTTCTAGTAAACATTCACAATATGAAGGAATGTGTAGAACCAATATAAAAATAAACATTTAAAATTATTCAATTAATTGATATTGTACCTATCTCTACATGATTCTCGGTTTCTTCCTTAGTGGTTGTTATAGAAAAAGATATCCATTGATGTGATATAGGTTATTGGCTGTCATCAAAAACCCATATCCTAGTACATTGATTTTAAATGTTCCATGGTTCATTGATGTTTAAGAAATGAACAATACACTTTGTTTTGAATAGAGCATTCATTTTTTCTATCATAATGGGGGTTTTATCCAATCAAAAAATGTTTCTCCCCTTCCATCCCACACATAAAGAATTTCTTCATCCCCCATATGAAATTTCAGAGGGCCTTTTTTCCATACATATAATGTGTGGGTTGTTGAAATTTCATGGCACCATTTTATTTCATCCATAGGATAGCCAAAATTAAACATCAATTTACTCTTCATATCTCTATGATAACCATGATATTCACTGATATCCTTTTCAACATTGATGGGAAATTAGAAAATTTCATCATAGAAATCAGTGTCACATATCACTAGGGATTTTTAGACACGGTTTTAACACATAAAATTAGTGGTCAACCTTTAATTCGGGGGTAACAAAAATTTGGGAGGTTTATCATGAATTTATTGTGGATTTTGGATCATAATCCCATATTGATTCAACATCTAGTTTCTTAATGGGATGGAAATTTATTTTTATTTTATGGCATATAGTGTGAGGAAAAAAATAATCATAAAACATTTTATTAAACTACTTCCAACCCATCACTTTAATATCTTCCACATGTTTCATATTATTGATTAATTATACAAATTATCATATCATTTCTACATTCGATAAATATCTAGTACAACCCTCTCTTGTTCAAAATAATTAATGATGTAGGATATCTTCTAAATGGAGTTGATGCATTGTTCCAAAAATAAGGTATTAGAGGATCCATTGAATGTTAGATTCCTTTCTCACATAAAGGTTACAATCAAAGAATTTTCTCTCCTATGGGAATTTTGGCACTCCTCCTTATCCAAGTTTTTATTTATAAGTTGAGTCAATTGATTTAGTATTATCATAAATTTCACGACTCCCAATTACATTAGATTGTTCATCTCATTGGGTCACTCGTCCAATTCCGTATTTCCTTGATTATTTAACTGATTCCTCTTATTTCAAGGAATTTTCTAAAATAACAAAAAAATTATGGATGAGTATTTTAAAACAATAAAACATTTTAATGGGAATCGAATTAAATCAGAGAGATAATATATAAATAATATGAATTTCCTTAACATATGAAATAATGAGATCCAACCTATGTTATCCATGATTTTTTTTTAAAACATTTATTCCTATAGAAATTTTGTATTCCATAAATAATGGTTTATTATGTTTTTTTGAATTTACCAATGAATATCCCTTGCGAGTGCCATGCCAGGTGTAAAACAAGGCATGTATTCATGAATGAGTTACCAATAGAGTCTATCTCAACATGGGTTTTCAGTTTTGACCCCTATGTACATCCATTCTATAGCCACATCCCCTTGTATTATCCAGTCAAAGATGTATTTTCATCATAAGCCACTAACTCGATACATACCAAAATTTAGGTATGTTTTCTTATTATTATTTTTATCCCTAAGGATTTCTCTATATTTTTTCTTCTAATCCAAATAAAAAAACTAAACTTTTTCATTGATGTTAACTATAATGACTAAGTTCTCTATTACAAATTAATTCATCATTTATTACACAAAATTTCACATAACACAACTGAGAATACTAATATGTATAGTGTTCTTATGAATTAGGTACATATCATAACATCATTAAAATGGGATATAGGAACATTATTGAATACTTTATTAAAACGATTCTAAAATTACATGGCTTTCAAAACTATATGGTATATCCTGGGGACATATGAACGAAAAGGTCAAGTTTTAAATCCCATTAAGCGAATAAAAATCGAATAATGTGATAAATGTTATATAATATATACACCAAAATTCACAAAATAGTATGAATCATAAACATGAAAAATGAGACATGATATAGAATGATAATCAAAAAGGCTACATGTGAATTTTTTAAATAATATAAAATTGTGCATTATAAACATAAGTCAATGATAATTACGAAGACATCATGATGGAAAAAGTCCCATAGTGGAATCATTTTTATATCCTATACCAATATGAAATCTCGTGAGACTAACCATTACTCAATTCATTGGATTGTTATTCCACTCATGGTGTACCCATCCTTTTCTTTTCCTTCTCATGCTTAAATGTGGCAGATAGATCATACAACATGGATTCATTCATCATAGTATGTTATTCATTGATCAGGGATTATGGAATACATAAATGTATGTACCAAGTCAATGAATCACATGTTTATAATGGTGAACACCATTTATATGAAATGGGTATGGTATTTTCAACACAATTATTTTGGAATGTAAAATAAAGGTGAAATTTCGGTAGACAAATGACGTCACATTAAAAAGCATAAAATGGTGTGATGAGAGGAAAAAGGATTCACCATCAGTTGGAAAAATATTTAATTAATAGGTAAATTGAATGGAATTTAACAAAATAAGCAATTGGAAAGAATATTTATAAGATAATAAAGAAACATGAATAAAAAATAGAAGTTGAGGATCCCTTACATGAGTGTGGGACTCCAAATGCATAGGAGGAGCTTCTTGTGTGATTGGGAGAACCATGGGAGGGCTCTATATTTGGGAGGATAGATTAAAGTGGTGATCAAATTATTATTAATGAATATAAATGAGATAGTGACTGAAATTATATAGGTAATGAGTTGGTATTTTTATATAATTTCTCAATCCTAGGATTTGGCCTCTATATATTAAAGTAACCAAATCCAAAAAAAAAACATCCTATGGTATTTTCACATGATAAATTAATAATGGGAGATTATATCCTTATTTTGTTTTCTAGGGGACGAATTTAATAAAATATACCATTTTATATTAAGAAGTGAGTCATACTTTAAAAGAAATGAATTTAAAACCCAAAAATATATTATTGGTTTCAGAGGATACATAGAGGTTTTATTAAATTAACTAAATAAACATAAAACCAATTTATATAAAATGGAAATAATATATTTGGTCATGGATATAATTTATATTATATTTTACATCACATTTGGGTTATTTTAATGTCACAATACATAATACATTTTTACACATTATTTAATATTTACCCAAAATATCAAATGTGTCAAAAAAATATGAAAAATTCACCATTGGAATATTTTGAAATTATGATTCCAAAAATAATATTCTTTTTATCAAATTAATTTTCAATATATATTTGATTTCACTTATAAAATAAAAAATGATATTTATTAAAAATAATCAGTTTTTTTTGACAATAACAGTTTTTGAAACATTATAAAAATTAATTTTTATTTCAAAAAAATTATATTATCATATATATTTATAAATATTATTTTTAATTATATTTTATTAAAATATTATTTATATAAAAAAGAAATTAATTCATGAATACATTTGTTTGAATTTTATTATTACACAAAAAATACAGTATATTTTATTATAAAAAATCAAAATCATTTATAATGCAATCATAAGAAGAAAATATAAAAAAATACTATACAAAGAATAATATAAATTTATATATATATTGATATTATTATGGACTTTTATATATCCCAATAATACACCAAAAACTACCCTATGGTTATGGTCTGTGATTGGGAGACTTTCATGGTGAAGTTTGGCATACGTTGTTTGGGTCATGATCTCAATGATATTGAACTTCTATCATAAAATATTTATCTCTTTCTTAAGTTATATAATAATTGATTAGGGATGGTCATAGTAATATCATAGTTGAGCTATATCCCTTGGAAGATCGGATAAATGGGATTCATAGGGAATGATCCTACTGGTTGAGACCGTCATTTCTTTTTTATCAATTGGATATGTTAAAATCATATATTTATACTAATGATATGATCACTGTATATAATATATTTTGAAAATGGTTAATACATATAATGATCATTTAAATATAATAGGATATAATAAAACCAAAAAGTGTATCTATTTTTGGTTCCCATATTACATAATAATATATATAATTAAATCACAACATTATTTTTTATAACCATTCAGTTTGATAAAATGTGCATGATGGAATGCCCTAATATAAAACAGAATAATGCTCTAGTTTCCAAGTCCTTAAAAGAGGCAACTAAAATAGGAAAAAAATGTTTCCTGCCAAAGACCCATAATAGGGTGGTCAAACAAAAAGTAAATTCCACACCCACTATCCTTACCCTATATGAGTCATTGAAAAATATTAGTCCTATGAAAATAAAATAAATATAATGACTCTATGGGTCATTTCTTGTCCCTAGAATAATTCAGGTTATGCTCACTTTGTCAACTGAGTTTGTAATAAATTAGACAACTCTTCCTCTAAAATGATTATCTTAACCTATATTATCCTTGTAAATTGGGAAATCCCAAGAAAACTAAAGAAGGTATATCAATAATGAATATGAGGTCAGTGGGAATTTCATAGGATTCTTAAGATAAATCTATTTTATATTAATAACCAAATATGGGTATTTATATTTATTCTATATTACATAATATATGGGTATCATCGATGATCTGTTGAATATCTCCACAAACAAACATGGGCCTAAACAAAGCGTTTCATCAAAAAAATATTATATTACACTTTATATTTAAGGGATACATATATGTAAGGAAATTCATCATTGAATTACTGATCCCTAACACTATATTAATGTCATATTATTAGTTCTCAGGTACATTCTCCATGTGAATTGTTTACCATACTGAATTGTTCCATTTAACCTTCATTGTTTATGTGCAATGTTTTTCCCAATGTTTATCTTGTATGATTTCAAATACGTATAGCTAAACCATGGGGACAAGAAACTCCCTTTCTGGATTGTCAATATCAGATTGGGTATCTGGGTGCCATGGTATCTTGGCTGGTTCATGTAAAATAGGTATGATATGTGTAGGTTAATCATCTCTTCTTGATTTCATTATATATTTTAAAAATACTTTTCAAGAATTATGAGGTAGTTTCGAGTAAGTTTTTTTACCTCTCACATCGTAATAAGCCTTAATGAACCATAGTGTTTTGAGAAAGGCATCATAAAGAATAATAGATCTGGTTATAGTCATTTACCAAATTTTTATTTTGGACCGTTTAAAACTAAATATTTTTTTCTTATCTGATGGGATTAATTACCATATTTCTATTTATTGAGTTATTGTTATGAGAAAAATTATATTTTCATCAATTTTTTTAGATGATGTTTTGTAGAATCATGATTTTGAGAATGTGTTTGAATAGTATCCATGATGAAGCTACAGATGAACCACAAAAATAATATCCTCTAATTTTCCAGAATCACATTGAGATTATTATAAGTGTTTTCCATGATTTGGAACATGTACCTACACCTATTACCATTTAAGATCCAATTTTTTATCATCATAGGTATGAATCCTAGAATAATTATTATGAGTTCATTCAGAAGAATCAAATAGTGTAACAATGTTCAATTGATTCTCAAGAGGATATGGATTGGTTAAGAAATATAGAGCATCTATTAGTGTTCTTGTAAACACATGATTCTATCAATGTGAAATGTGTCACCTTCGTGATAGAGGCACATAGAATGATATGGTTTTATTCTATGGTTATGTAGAGGAATAATTAGGATTTAGAGTGGAAATATTTGATTTTTATTTTCATTAATCAGTTCGATCTAGATTCTACGGTGATGGTTTTGGTTGTTATGTTTTTCAAACACAAGAAGGTTGAAAAGACTAAAAAAATAATGAAAATACTTATTCTAATCATGTATAGTCTTCACCATGTATTATAATAAATAAAAATATGATGACTTGATGGTTTAATATGGGACTTTGATCCAATATTCATTCATATGTATTCTTGATGAATGTCCCTTATTATGATGATGTTCTGGAGAGGGTGTTAATGGTTTCACATGATCTTTTTGGTAATTTAGGGTTGTCATAAGTTCGTTTTTCTTCGGTTGGATGTTATATGACATCCATTAAAGTAAAAAAAAATCGGTGATTAGTTTAATGGTGGTTCTTGATAGTAGGGTTCTTCAAGACCAAATGTAGTTTCTAGAAGAGGCCCTTTGACTTTCTTCCAGTGTAGAAATTCTGGCTATTCAAATTGGGTTTTCACTGGGTAAGAAAAGATATACAACTCTTTTGGATGTTCATATCACCTTGATATATTCTGTTAAATATTAGGTGGCCTATTTAGTGGAATATAAACATCATCAAATAAATGTAAAATGGTGTTTTTAGATTCTTCACAAAAAAATGGGTTCAAGCCACTAGAATCCAAAATGAATCTTTTTAATTCATTCTAATAGTTTATATAAGAATCATATATGGTTTTATAAATAATGAAAGGTTCCATCATATTAGATTCATCTGTAGTGTCTCATTTATTTGATAACGGAGATTCTTATTCTTTCATTTCTCACCATATCATTAACTTAGTTAATATTATTATGAAGTTGTTAACCTATGTGACTGACATTACTACACCCTTCATAGTGATAGAGAGTAGGGTATAGTTTAACTTCTTATATGTTCTCTTTATTGTAGATTGATACCACACATGATTTTATGGTTCTCTATATGGATCCTCTTGATTCCAATTTCAAGCTAGATTGGGTCATTATTAATAAAAGACAAATTGTTTTTATCTTTGATGGGTATCATTTACTCTGACCTATGTGGTGTGTCATATCCTTATAATAGAATTGGACCAATGGTCAAGTAGTCCTGGATCTTCGTATCCAATGTTGGGTAAAATAATATTAGTTTTTTTTATTTTGATATGGATCATGAATCCTTGAGTGGTGATCTCCCTATAGTTTTTGGAAAGTTTCCAAATTCTATTCATTTTTATTTTTTTACTTTTACACTGGTAAGAAATTTTTAGTTTCATTTTATTTAGATCCTAGTACTCAATTGGTTTCTATACCAACATAACATATGGTACAAGCTGAAATGAAATAGTTCCTGATTTATATTGATGATCTGTTTGATAATTTCATTATATTCTCGATTGTGTAACTATATGTGGCACCGATTAACTTCATAATGAATGATGATTGAGCAGTTATCCATTTTGTTGATTAATAAAAACTCAACTATGTTACAGTAATGATTATGTATCCATTTCCATGGATGGATTATCAAAGTGAGATGTTTGATTAGGGAAACTTGGTTCTTGATGATTTTTCATCGGTTTGTTTAACACCAATTGAGAATAATGAAATCTGAGATTCAAAAAAATCATTATTTTTATGCAATTATGTCTATTATGAGTACCTTGTAATTTTCTAAATAAAGACTCTCATATTAACTATTCCATTAATGAATCTAATCTTACATGAGTATCATGACTCATTTATGGTGGCATTTAAAATAAAATATAAGTTTAATCTATATATGAGGAGGATCATTTTTGTCCTATGAGATCATTTTGGGAATTATTGAGAAATCAATGACCATATCCCAAGCTATCAAAATGTGATGTATAGATTTGATAAGTGGGGTTCTTCTTAAATCTGGTCTCAAAACATGGTATTTTAGTCTTTCCCAAAAATGTTAATGTTGTTATGAGATGGGAAAAACAACGAAAAGTATTCTAGATTTTGAGCTTCTTGTGTTTAGTGGGGTATTTCGTTCAGTTTTTAAATGATTTATCAAAATTTGATTATTTGATGACATCTCTCACTCAGAAGGGAGTGATTTTTCATGTAATGATAATTGGAAGATTTCTATCATTGAGATGTCTCATCTTCTATAATCTAAACCATTTTTTACAGTTCTAGATGTTGGGGAGGGATTCATGGTCTTCTTGGACACATAATGATCTGGTTTGAGTTTTGTAATTATACATGGTGATCACATGGTATCATATTGCTCTCAGCATCATAGTCCACATAAGTAGAATTATCCAACACATGACCTTAAACAGGGAGTGGTTCTGCATGCACATTACATTTTGAGGAATTACATTTTCAGAGAAATGGTTATCATGTTTTATCACCAAAAGATCTTGAGTAATACATTCCCTAAATAATATTTCATTATCCTCTATTGTTATTTAGTGGAGTACCTACAATCCATTTATTTTTCACATCACCAATACCCCCAAGGAATGTGAACGTTGTTAAATATTTTTTGAGTATGAATCTTCTGACCCAAGACGTGATGGAATCATATAAAGAGTGAAACTTGAAGCCTATTTTTTCTCAGTTTCATATATGAGTTTGTAAAGAATAGGGAGTGGTTTTCTTGAAATGTTTCTCGTTTCACCTTACTCTTCAAATGATGATTCTTTCAGAACATCATCTTGATTAAGAATTTCATGGCCTTATGAGAACTCTATATGATTTGGAGATTGTTGTTGTGTTTTCATTCTACATGGATTGTATTATATGTTTTTGGGACATGTATGTTGTAGCATTTTAGTTATAAATTATATTGTTGCGGATTTCTATAATTCAATGTATGAATTTCATCCTAGAACAAAAAAATATTTTCTTGTAAATTAATATATGATTTTGGGGTCAAATTTTTAGATGATACATTACAATAATCATTTATGATATTATACATGCTACCTAGTCGAGGTTGAGAAACAGTGTCCTTCAGGTTTACTTCATCAACTATCAGTTCATAAATGGATGTGTTGATTTATAAATGGACATTATGGTTGAATTTCCACATACCCCTTGTAAGAATAATATTATATGGTTTGTGATATATAGGATTACCAAATGGGCTCACAGTATACCCATTAATGATATAACCAAGGTTGAGGATGTGTTAAATCTCTATGTGAAAGAGATTATATGTCTGCATGTTGTTCCATATTCTATAGTATCTAATAGGGATCCCCATTTTATTTCTCTATTTTGGAGAGGCATCTAGGAGACACTACGATCTCAGGATTATTTCATTATGTTATACCATCCATAGACATACAGCTAGACATAGAGGGACATATAGATTCTTGAAGACAATATTTTTTTTGTGTCATTAATTTCAATGGATACTGGGATGGGCATGTGTGAATGGCTATGTTTTATTATTAAAAATAATTTCTGGTACATGATTATGATGGATCCTTTTGAGTCCTTATATGTCAGGATTTGAAAATATATGTTGTATTGGTTTGGGATTGCCGAGGATTCCTTTTTTTGACAGAGAATGGTCCAGGATACATCAACAACAATATAGTTGATTTATCATAGAATTTTAACGGAATAGAGACAGTATAAATATTATTTTGATAATCATAATTGAACAATGAATTTTTTTAAGTTGGTGACCAGGATTTCTAAAAGTTTTCACTATATTTAGGTCATCAATGTCTTGGGAGTCAAGTGATGATTTGTCCTCAGTTCATGGTGAATTTTGAGGTTGTTGAGAAGGTGGGGAATGTGTCATACTTTTTAGAACATAATCCACAGTTTATATCGATACATAATTTTTTTCATGGATCCCAAATTTAGAAATGTATATTTGTCAATCTCACATCTTGATCTATGAAGATATTTATATTGATCCTAATTTATCCAATAATGAGAATCTAGTCCTAATAGTTGATTTTGAGACCCAGGTACTTCATCAGAGGATGATACCTTTCTTTCAAGTCATATGGTTGTGTAGTTCTGATATGCATGAGACTTTGAAGAGGGAGGAACTGATGAGAGAACTATGGCTTCAAAATTTTTATATGGAATCTTCTTTACAAGCATCATGGGGAAAATGTTTCTATAGTGGGGGTGGTTTTAACATCATGTTGCAGGTTTTTAGTAACTTATAAACCATCCTTTTGATTATTCTCAGTTTGTATCTTGATTAGGGGTGATTCAAATGTAATTTTTTACAAAATGGAGGATTATGGGAAGTGCGTGGTTGCTTCCTAATTTTACGAAACCATGTACCAACATAGAGATAACTCTGAAAACCCAGACAATTATTGTTTTTGTGGCTACATAATAGTTTTAAAAACAACATTCCCAACAAGTTGGAATTGTGCACCCCTGTAGAAGGGATCATGGTTTTTCTAACCATGTGGTCCATCATAAATAACAATTCATGAAATATTTCTTAACTTGAAAAGATATTTTCCAAATATACTAAACCCATGTTTATTCCTATTCTCAACCGTAACATCACCTATATTGATTTACTCTCTCATGGAGTCTCTCAATATCCATTTTTTTCAGTTGAACCCCCAATAATTGATGAATTAGTGAAATGATAGAAGATCTCATATCTCTACAATAAGTGGATCATCTTCCATCTTTTTTGTCTTTCTCTCTGTTTCTCTCCCCCATAGATAGTGTCAGATTATAATATTTTTGATGGACATAAAATACATTTATTTTAATCATGATTTTAGATATTTTATTCTAGAAATATGTTTCCATCATTCGTTATTGGGAACTCCCATTTCAGTGTTGTTGATACATGATATTTGTGATTAAGGTATTTGGTAACATTTATGATTATTCACTTGAGTAAACACTGAATTGATTATTTTTTAAAATTACATTCAATGGGATTTTTTAAAAGATGAAATAGATATGAACTGAAATTTGGATTTGAATTGGCATGGAGTTTTGGGGAAACCCTTTAATTCCAATGGAGTAGAAATATAGGATGTATTTTGTAATAGATGGTATTTATATAATTATTTGAAAATTTATTTTATAAAATTATTATATTGAATCAATAAATACCAATGATTTTTTTTATTGAAAAATTCGGGAAATGATAAAAACCCCATGTTTTGGTTATGAAAGTGAATTAGGAATTTTAAAAGGAAAAGTTTGTAATTGAATTGTGAATGTCGAATGATTTGAAATTAAATGGTTTTCTATTTTTCAATTGATTTATTTGAAACATGAAATTCATGGTAGTTAGTATCATATATTGGATAATAAATCATGGATGATTACTCCACAATAATAGACTGAGGATGAAAACTCTAACAATGATCTAGTTATGTGGATCTTATCATCAATTGGATGTTAATGAGTCATATTAGGCATGACCATGAGGTAATTGTCTAAAAATATTTCAATGATGAGTGATATGAGATGTGTGAGGATACTATAACTAAAAACTATCATAATAGAGGGTATATGAACATGGGGATTATTGTAATTTTTTTGATATATAATTATTCCATTTATAATTAAAGAAATTTATTCATGCCAGTTTATTTATATAAAATTATTTATCTAAAATGTGTACATAATACTTGTTTGAAATTTTTTCCATAATTTTTAAATTAAATAATGTATCTTAAATATGAAAATTTATTTACATTCCTTGACTTACTAAACATGAAATCATTGTTTGGTTTGTCATCACATAATATATTATAAACACCTTTTGATGCCCTACTAGTCTTGTTGATCACATCCTACCATTTACGTCTGGTGTTTGTATATTTTATTTATCCAATTCTGCGAAAATGGAAATAAAATCAGGGGGGTTGTGAATATTTCTGATCCTTTGGGCTTGGAGTGATGTACCCTTTAAGACATTTGAGTTTATCTTTTTATATAAATGTTTCATTGATGATGTACTATTTTTCATTTTTTGTTATGACTATTTTTTTGTTACACAAACCCTATTGTTTTTAGAGCATAAAGACATGATTTTTTATCTTCATTTGTTTATGTGGAAAATTAGTTCTTAAATTTCTATTCTATGAGGCCAGGTAATAGTATTCAAGTCATAATGAAAATGAATTCTCATCTTCACATGCTATTTTTGTCCTAGGTATCTGGTTACAAGTGTTTCTAAGATAGTTTGTGACACCTATGTTCCTTATTCCTGATCTTGGTCAATATATGAGTTTATTTCAAAACTATGTATGGGTTTATTACCCTTCTAATAATATTTATTGCAACCTCAAAGTACCTTAAATCAGATCCATAACTTTGTTCATTTCCTCCCAAATTCCCCATTATAACAAAGGTTATCCAAAGATGATCAAAGCACATATATACTAATTAGGAATATGAAATTATCATCATTCATAAGAAATTATCAAGATAATATATTATGATTTAGACATCTAGTTCCATATAGTAGGAATTTATTTGAATTATGTGAATGATACATGTATTTGACGATTCAAATGATGTCATGAAAAGTCAACAACTCATTATAAATAGTATTCTTGTTATAGAACCTAACATTACTCTATCAAAATACTGGAAAAATCCTCTCATGCACTAAATAATTCATAATTTTCTTTCATATATATGAAAAAATGGCTTATATTTACTATAGAATTAAAATATTATCATTCCAATAGAATATGATTCTAAATGGGGTATTTTGTTACACCCACAATTGTGTGATATTCACTTTTATATCAAATGATTCATAATTATGAAGGTTGTAAAAAAATA
This sequence comes from Viscum album, assembly GCA_963277665.1. NCBI lineage: Eukaryota > Viridiplantae > Streptophyta > Magnoliopsida > Santalales > Viscaceae > Viscum > Viscum album. The sequence continues at coordinate 1,736,323,986 of OY728132.1, read as the reverse complement.
ATGACATGCATTTCATAAAGTACATAGTGGTAGAATCCATGATGAATATGGGATTGGAATTTTCTTTATAATGGAATAAATTTTTAAAACATATTCATTTTACTAAAATTATCATCTATGTATTTATAAATATGTCCCCACTTCAATAAATAATGTTCCTTCAAAGGATAAATATCCCAGATAGTTTTACCCAGGATCATGTGTGAGTCACCTCAACCATATATAGGGAGGCAGGTCGACCAGCTAGAATACATGGAAGGGGGTGAATAGGAAGACACTTGTGCAATAGAAGAAAATCCATGGTGTAGTGTGGTAGGGAAGTGGGATAGTTGGCCAAAATATGTAGGTGTATGAGAAAGTTCGTTGTAGACTCCCGTACCCCCTTTTAAAGACTGGTGGATCCTTGTTTCATTATTAAACACATGAACGTTATAAGCTAGATTTATGAGATATGGAAATATCAGGAGGAATATTCCTCCTCCTAAAAACCATTTTAATATTTTTTTTCTCTATTAGATCATGCCAATCCATGTCATCCATTTTATTTAGAAGTCATATTAGACCATGAAAAACCAATAGTTCTCAGAAACACCCATGGTTTGTCACCAACTGTGACTCACAACATCACTCATATAATCTCGGTGCCCAAAAACAAACACGCCTCCCTTCTCCACCTTTGAAGCTCAATAAAACAGAATCATCTTTGGGGTACCAAATCAATACATGTGACATAGCTTCACATGCATGATGATTGCATGAAGTCTGATCATGTAAATACAACTGAGGGTCTATAAAACAATGATCCACGAGTCTCATGGAAATCAAGCGGATCTTTGTGGTCATCATATGTTTTGAATGAATAAGAATGAAAAATCTCTTAACAAGAACCTCCCTTCATATATGAGATCATAAAAAGTCGCATGACATCGATCATGGAAACTCATCAGCTATTACATGAATCCCTTAAATGATGTATGATAAACAATAACATGATTTACATTAGTCATGTGATTCCCCTGGAATCACAATACAATGGCTATGTAGATGTTCAACATTTCGTAATGGGAAGACATCTTTCAATCTTGTGATGATTTTCACGCAAAGCCTCCACCTCCATTAGCCAGTAAATCCAGAACCCTCACTATATAAGATGAAATCAACTATATATTAACATTTATTATATATACCATCCCTACCACATAAAAAAGATAGATATAAAAGGGAAAATTAGAAGTCGAGAAATAGAACAACCATTGGGAACTGCCTCCCCCCCATAGAATTTCATCATGTGATCATATGAACGTATCACTTGATCTCTTGAAAATAACAATATTTCATTATGAAATGAACATCATGTCACACCTAACTCATATGGGGTATTCATGTGATCTTGTTATACCCAATTGGTTTCCTGACTATATTTTGAAAGTCCATTCTCTATGCATAGAGGCTCAGTTTTCACCCACTGTGAATGTAGGAAGACCTCTTACAAGAACTCCCTTACAGTCACAATATCACAATGGTAATAGAACCCATTATTAAAAGATCATTCAAGTCCTTGTACATATTGGCCACCCATACTATTTCCCACCTACGTATAATAATTTTTAATATAACACCAAATGTAATCTCGAGGAGGGAACTACATGAGCTCTTAGTCTCACAGTGAATGCATGCACACATGGATATGGATGTGTTGACATGAAGCACCCCTTGGATCACTTGAATGTTTATTGAAGCCATCACAAGACCACATATTGTTCATTCAGTCGCATAATTAATCAAATATCATGTGATGCCATTATGTGAGAACCCCCTATGAATATATATAGTTTATGGGACTAGCCCTGCCTTTTTCATGTAGGCCCTATACAGCATGATTGTGGAATGAACACATTATCCACACCCTTTCCATCAATGAAAAGTATTTCCACACTGTATTGAATCATGATACCTTAGGTAATGTGACTTCAACTCTAGGACGGGCATGATATCATAAACAAGTTCACAAGATCCCATCATGTGATTTTATTAATGTCACAAGATCCCAAGATTCATTGACGGTCACTAAATTCCCACTATCATCCCTAGACATGTCAATTTAATCACAATATAGGTGTAGTATAAGTCACTATGATCACACAATTATACATGAATAGTCAAGGTTGATAATGAAGCTTCTTATGGGAATGTCAATATAGTAACATGATTGCCTACTGACAACCTTGGTTGATCCCTTGAAATATTATTCACATGTCCGCATTTTCAAAAAATTGACTATAAAACATATAGGAATATACCATGAAGTATTATTGAAAAGTTATCATTTTCATGAGATTCCCTATGAATAATTCACACTGATCATGAGATTTTATCTTATATAAAGCACCTTGATCGTGTAAAGAAATCCAGGGTAAGTCATATGATCTTGATAATAAACCTAGAAGTTATTGCATTGATCATGATAATTCATTCATGAATGGAGAGTTGATCATGTGTAGGACCTTGGGCAAGTATTATATGATCAAGAGATACATTCATAGAAAATAAACGAAATCTTGTGAAGATTTCCTAAAAAACTAGCTAATCTTGTGAAAATTCATAGACATAATCACGTGTGTTATGTGAAAAATCATATACGTGTCCACTCTGATTATGTGAATCATCCTGGAAACAAAAAAGTTTATCATGTAATAAATCCTATAAAAATCAATCAATCATGAGAATAAATCCTCAAACATTTAAATGTTAATGAGAATAGATAAAAGAAATGTCAGTTGATCATGCCAAATACTGCATACATGTCAGCATTGATCATGTGAATAAATCAAAGAAAATCATTCGATCATGGAAAATACCTTGGACATGTACACTTTTATCACATAAATGATCATAGCCAGGTCAAATTTTATTTTTCAAAGTATATTGGACATGTGAGGAAGACACCCATTGTATGAACCAGAGTAATTTTGGAGTTCCAGATCCATTAAATTCAATCAATTTCCAATTCAAATGCTTATATATAATCTAATATGAATTAAATTTTAGGTTTTCGGTGTTTTGGGGGTTTCTTGGGATAATATGGGGCCCCTAACCCTTGTTTTTGTGGTGAAATAGGAATAGCGCACTGTTAGTTCTAATTGTGTAGGGTGGGCAGCCTGGTTAGATAAAATCAGGCAACACTAGATGGTGGGGAGCTACAGGACACATGGTTAGATAAAACCATGGTATTTGTAATACACATATTTTCAACCAAGTGAAAAATTTTCATAGAGGATATTTGAATAGATTTTTATGGTTTTTCAAATCGTGTTGACAAACCATGCAATGTTCCCTTCCTTATAGCTAATCAGGCACTGTTGGAACACGGTTGGGAAAAATCATGTAGCCAAACAATAAGACCCTATTTTTTGGGATAAATTAAAAAAATTCACCTAATTATATCTATTTCCAACCTCAATATTTCATTTCCCCCTACGGATATCAACTCCACCATTTGGAAACCCCCCTTAGTGACGATTCTTGGAATCGGGATATCTTTTACATTTTATAATGAAATATAGAATTATATATCACATTGGATTCACATTGGTAAGATATCAATAATTTTTTAGTCCTTTCTCTACTTATTTGGTATCAGTAGCACTGTTTTTGTGAAATCTAATTTACACATTAATAGTTTCTTCATCCTTTATTCAACTTTTAGCATATCTAATTCAAATTAAGAGATGATATGGATGATCTATCCACTATAGACCTATGGAAGGTTGCCTCATGTCATTAATTAAAATTATAAGGTGTTTATATTTTAATTCTATCCACACTCTATGTTCTCAGGAGACACTGTGAAATGATTTTATATCCTTTAATTAAATTTATAGGAATCCCCTATGTAATTAGTGTAACCCATTTTGGTACGAACATATGTTGAAGACCATGAATAAAAACACCCCGTGGATGTGATTTATAAATGAATTATTCCACAATGTGTAGTGAGAGAAATGGATACCTTGATGGTGTTCCATTTAGAACATGCCTTGAGATGTTAATAATTGATTTTAAAATTGAAATTAATTTTGGAATTAATTTTAATTGAATTTATTATTGAGAAGGGATGGATTACCACGACCATGGCTTTTTCCATGTATATGTTTGTCAATATATTCTTACTTTTATAATTTGTTTCCATGATGTGTAAATTGAAGGCTAAGCCTTATAATCTTAGCTATGCTTTGGGTCACCTCTTTTGGTGTGTTTTGAGTATATTTTTCTTGGTTTTCAACATAACATGTCTAAATGTAGTTGATTAAATGATTTGATCGAAATAATATATTCCTTGGGTGACACATCGATTAAATTAAGAATCCCATGTATAAAAATAACTAAAATTTTCCTTGTTTATGCTTGATTGATACATGGAATCCAACTATGGACATTCAAAGACAATAGAAATAGAATTGGATCATTATGTCATGGGTGATATATGGGATCCCATAGTGGACCGCCATGGACAGACTCAAATGGAAGAGATGTTATACCACACATATAATGATACCTGGGAACTTGAGGATCTCCATGTATGGGCTAGTAGGGTGTCATATTATATAATTCCTAGAGTGATACATGGATTCCATATTAGGAATGTGATGGATGAGATCAGGTTCAAAATTATTTAATGAATGACCTGAATTATAGGATGCATCTTCGAAGATAAAGAACAATTTTTGGGTTTCATCATGACTATCACTTTATTGATGTTTTTCTTAAGAACCCTTTATTTTGTTATCTACTAGGGTTGTTGAGAAATGTGGAGTGTCTCAATAATTTTTAATTAAATTATGATTAATAATTAAATGATCTTTATTATTTAAGAAACAAGCAAGAATGATTATTCAGAGACTTACTTATTAACTAAAAATGATTAATTGAATTGGATATTAATGAGAACATAAACATTATCGGATTTTTACATATGGTACTTACTTTAAATTCTATATTACTTCTTATCACTGTTGTCATTATATATTCACTAAATTAATGGAGCATAATAATGGTTGTATTTCAAGTTGGATTATGTCTCAAACCTAGTTCAGGGAACCCTGGGTACCCTAACAGACTATGTTATTATAGGTATGAATAAGGTAAATTTCCCTACTATTGGTTCTTGATTGTTTCTTAAGAGTGGGGGAGCATGGGACAGTGATGAGGCTCACACTGCTAGCTAGGATACTTTGAGACTTTTTTATTTTTGTGACATTCATAGTACACCTTCATTGTATACTTGTTCTGGATGTTTTGTACATACATGTGACATTTAACATACACATGATTGTATGTGATTATTTTGGATATTATTATCTAATCCAAATAATATATATTTTCTAATTATTATTAATTTCACTATTTTACCTGTTTTATTTATTTTGTTGTGAAACTCTCTGGTTTTGATGGCATAGTCTCTCCCTACCTTATCTAGGCCATCACTGCTAGTGGTCCGGCTTCAAAAATTGTAGAGATGTGATTAAGGCCATGTTGATAACTGGGATCAAGTAACCTTTCACTGGTGTCCTAGACTATGATGTTTCAATGTTGTATTAGAGGCTTCTTTTATAGGTTTCAATAATATTTTCCTAAAAAAGAAATGAATACATATGAATTAGATGTTGTTAATGTGTTGTGCATAGGATTAGATTACTATCATATAGTAAAAAATCCTAATTGAGTCAAATTAAATATTTTTTATGGATTTTGACTATTATAGTTTATTTTATTACACCATTGAGGGGATGAAATTGAATTGTGATATTATTATTTACATGATTGTGGGTTCTATTTTTTTAAACCAAATGGTATTAGAGTATTCCATTTCACGAATAATGACAGAAACATTATTGGAATCACAATCCATTCCATTTAAGATGCATTACATGTTGCATGTGGTTGTGATAGGTACTCTGAAAAATATACCAACTATTGTGATAGGTATTTTGGAATCTGTTATGAAGTGAATTAGTGGGATGCCATATTATCATTAATGTGGTTAATTGGCCCTTATGGATTAGAATATGGTTAATAATTCTTTCGATATTTTAAATTAATATATAATATAAATTTTAAATGTTTATGCGTTCAAATATAAATTAAAAACGAAAAAAATGAGATTTAAATGGGAACTCAAATTTCATATAATAGAGAGCTTGATCCAGACTAGACGATAGTAGTGGGAACTAAGGAGTTTATCTTACTTATATATGATATGTAAAACACCTTTTTCTAACTCATTGAGTGGAAATAGTAGTGTGTTCATATATAAGAATGATTTTAAATATTATATTTCAATATCTAAACTTTTGAGCTGTGAAAATTTATAATGATCCTGAAATGAGGAATGTTTTTGGAATTGTATAGGCATGCCACCAAGATGAACTCCAGATGTGCCCCAGGAAGGTAGTGAGGTACACACTCTAGATGTGGTGGTCCATGTGATACTTTTGTATCATCCAGCAGTTCCAGATAGGACACCTATGATAGTACCATATAGAGGTGTTGAGGGATAGTTTTTTGGGGGATTCTTATGCTTTATGTAACTGATCTGGGAGCACCATAACATGTCTGGAATATGGTAAAGATGACATGTGAGTTCAAACCGCATCTTCTTCCATTGTTTTTAGGGGATGGTGTAACACATGATAAGGAGTTATGGCTTGATACCATGTTATATATCATTGAGCATCTATAAATGCCTCATGTGATGATATTAGATCACACTACGTATATTCTTAAAATTTCCGCCAAGTGATGGTGTGATGTCATAAATCAGATGGAATTTCATCGTGAGGTGGAATGGAGGTATTTTCATATATAATTCAATGAAGATGTTCGGGGCTGATATTTCCCGGTATTTCATGCACCTGGGGCATGCCACATTATCAATGATGGATTATTACTACTGTTTCACTAAGCTTTAGTACTTCACAACTATTCTGATGGGTGATGATCTATCTAAAGATAATATATTGTAGGATAGTATTAGGTATTATATCAAATCATATTTAAATTGATTTTCATTGATAATTATTTATGGAATAGTTAAATAGGTTCTTATCACATAGAATTAATTGAGAGAGGCCGGATGTGCGAGCCATGGTAGTTCAATATCTAGATCTGGTATGGAATCAAACGATAGTAGGAATATTATTTGGGAGATTCCATGAAGTGATATTAGTATTTCGAGAATATAATCGGGCTTATATGAGAGGTTATATAAAGGAATTATGCCATTTCATTAGAGGCCATAGTGTTAGAGAGACCAAGATGAGTGTTGCTCATGTGTCATGACGGCTCAACCCAAATTATTCTATAGAAAGATCCCCATTGCCTCAAGTTAGATAGGGTATAAAAATATATTAGGTTTAATAGTAGGGTCAGTAGCATCTCCTCATGCAGGAATATGGACTACAATCTTTTGATCAGGCCAAGTTGGTGGCTGTGTCTATGGTGGTCAAACCACTATTTTATAGAGACGACAGGGTAGATCTCCTTAGGGTTGCTAGGCAGTATCACGGCGCCACAATACAGTCCAGGTATACGCAATTCCACAACACATGGAAGATTACTATACCAGACCTTATACTATTATAGGTACTATTATACTATGATGTACTTTATATTTTCCAGTTTTTTATACAAAGCTTCACATTGATTTATATCAGTGCTCATTGTGGAAATCCATGCACATAGTGTTTATACTTCTTATAAATTCGTTATTATTGACACTCAATTGGGGATTATAACTAAGGATATATGTAAAAAAGGGATTTGCCCATTAGTATTGACGGGTGTCACTTTGTATGGTACCTATTGATCCTAAAGATGATAGGTTCTAACAACATTCTCGGGATGGACTAGTTTTTTTCTTGTAATGATTTCATTGATTGGTATCATCGAAGAGTTACGTTCACATTACCAGATGGTAGGGATTTCATTCATAAAGGGTAATGGGATTTCCAAACAGTCAGAAATAGAACAAAGAATCATGTAATGGGAGGGATGATATCCTAGATGATGAGTTTATATCCAGATGCCTGGGGTACTTTTCAAGAAGATTTGCCGCCAGTAGTTGGACATTTTAGAAATGATTTCCCGAATGAATTTTCATGGTTAAATCTATTGAGAGAGGTATGATATTTAATTGATGTAGTGTCAAGAGTTTCAGTACTATCAATTTATTCTTATAGGATGGTTACTACTGAGATGAAATTGCTCTTGTGGCTGTATGAGAATTTAGAGGAAAAGGGTTTTATCTACCTTTGGTACTTCTCTTTTGGGTATGATGGTTTTTTTTGTAAAAAACATGGACATATCTTATAAAATATGTATTCATTATCATATTTTAAACTATATAATAGTTAATAACTATTATCATATTCATTGAATATATGATCTCTTTGTCCAACACCAAGGTGATTAGGCTTTCTCAAAAATTGATTTGAGATATGGTAATCATTAGTTGATTTTTGGACTATCAGACATACAATGCACATAATTTCCTAGATGATATGATCCCTATAAGTAGTTGGTTATGTGGTTCTATCTCACGAATATTCCAATAGACATTATAGAAGTAGTGGACCGAGTTTTCCATACTTTTCTAGATTCATTTGTGATGGTTTTCATTGAAGATATCTTAGTGTTTTCTCAAAATAAACATGATCATGCCAAAAATCATGAAAACATATTGGATACACTGAGTGATAATCACTTATTTGATAAGCATAAAAATTTCTCCTTCTAGAAAGATCAGATTAATTTCTTAAGACTCATTATATCAGGGATAAGAGTAACACGTGAACATGAAAAGGTGATACATATTTTTTCCTAGTAGTATCCCAATATCAACTTTTATGTAAAGAGTTTCTTATGGATAGGTGTTTACAATAAGGATTTTGTATAAGAATTATCGGGAATTTTAGTGACACTTACGGGTTTTACTAAGATAGGTGTGATGTTTTTAAGGTCAAGTTCCTATGACAGTGTGTTTTAAAAATATCACGGGATATTGAATTCAATGTTGATACTGATTTTTCTAGAGGTAGGAAAGAGTTACACAATCTACTTTGATGCTTTGGGTATCAGGCATGGCATATTTATTATACCGAGGGTAGATTAATGACAGACAAGTCTCAGCAGTTGAGTCCATATGAAAGGAAATACTTAACGCATTATCTTGAGTGAGCTACATTTTTTCATGCATTGAACTATTGGAGATATTAATGACTATGAGTGCAGTTTGTGGTGTACACGGACTACAAAAGACATAAGTATAAATTTACATCGAATGCTCTAAGTATGAGGTTGTGATGGTGGGTTTAATACACATAATATTTTGATTTAAATATTTCTTACATTCCTGGTATGGGAAATGTAGTGGTTGATACACTATGTAGGATGACTCTGGTATAATAATTTCAGTTGGCCATTAGTGATTAGAAACTCATTTCGTTTTTCTATGAGATGCTCTTAAGGGTGCATGAATGTTAAGGAAATCCATTTATATAATATTTTTATATTGTCTATACCATTCTAAAGTGTGTTAAGATGAGGAAGCTATCAGACTCAGAAGGACTGGTTCTATGGGAGAGTGTGGAAGGTGAGGAACCTCCTCCTGATTTGGGTACAAAAGGAGATGAGATTTTGGAGTACATGGTCGCATATGGGTTGCATCATAAATGCATGAGGAGTTGATGTGGGACTTTAATAATTCATATTGGGATGTGTACCCTGACATCACTAATATGTGTTGAGATTGACATCACTAAAACTAAGGGTGGTGTATGAAGAGATATGTAGCCTATTTTTTCAAGAGATGTTACACCTATAAGCAGGTGAAGTAAATACACCATCAAACTACCCAAATTTTATAGTAGCATCCTTTTCCAACGTAGGAATGGGATTATAACGTTATCAATTTTATTAATATTTTAACAAGATAACCTTTAGGTAATGGTTTAATTCGATGTGTGGCTAAATGGCTCATGAAGGATTTAAATTTCCTTCCAATCAAGGAAACCTACAGTGTGGATGTACTTGGATCATTTTATATCCAACAGATAGCTTTACATCTCTAGGTCACATGCATTTTCATTTCTAATAGGGATTCTAGGTTTACATATAATTTTAGAAAAATTTAAGCCCGGTGATTGTGTAAAATGGGACTTCTGAGAACATAATACAACCCTAAGATATATGGAAAGTCATAGCGAATGATTTATGGTCTTGAGGACATTTTGTGAGTAGGAATCCTAAATTTCAGGTGGATCATAGGAGAGGCATACAACCTTGGCTGAGTTCACCAATAAAAATATCTTTTTGAATACTTTTAGATGGCTCATAATTTGTGTTTTCATGGAAGGAAATGTCTATCTCCCTATGTGATTCAGTGGTGGGAGAGGAATCTACGCTTACACCTCATCTTATTAAAGATACTAGAGAGGCGGTTCAGTTGATCAAAATTTTAATGGCTACTACGCAATCCCATCCTAAATCTTATGAATATTTACATTGATGAACTATAGAGATTGAGGTTTGGGATCATGGGTTTTTTACATGCTTCACTGAGGTCGGGACACAGGCATATCATTATATAGGATGAAATTTCACCATTGTATGTCAGTACATTAGATATTCTAGAGAGAGATGGGTTGGAAGACTATCAGTGGGATTTACCTTAGAGGCATTGATCCTTGAACAAAGGCTTAAATAATTCCAAACTATGATGTTACTATTTAGACTCGTCTCATTTCATTAAGCTATATGAGGCTGAGTTTTAGGTAGTTGGATCCTTTTGAGGAACATCATATATGTATTAAGTTTATTTGTCACCTGTTAATTCGTTTAGAAAGGGAGCTTTGGAAGCATGGCCATGTACATTATGAGACCAGGGAGTGGGAGTATGATGTACAATCATCATTGATATATATATTCACATATATTACTAATTAGCATTGTGGAGGAGATGATGGGATGAAATGATTTGAAGGGTGGTAAGAATTTATTTGATTTATGAGGTAATAAACCTTTTAAGTCCTTCAAATAATAGTATAAATAGTTAAATATGTCCTAATATGAATATCATTAGTGTTTGTAAAGGTTTTGAGGGGGTGTTAAGGGATAGTTCTGAGCCTAGAACCCATGTTTTGGAGTGAAATTAGTCTAACACATGGTTACACTATGTTTTGTGGAAGAGGGTGAAAATTTATAAAAAAACATGTGAGGATAGATAGTAAGAAGCAACATGATTGATAGTTAGATCAAATCATGTGATTTGGGGTGCATAGCTATGCAACCAGGTCTGAAATTTTTACAATGGATCTTCTCATTTTTTTTTGAAAATTTAGTCAAATCGTGTAGAAAAATCATGTGATATGTCCTTCACTACATATAAGTGTTCACGGTTGGAGTACAATTTGGTCAAACAATGTCTCCAAACCATGATATCCTATAAATTTGACTGAAATTAAATAAATCAACCCAATTAAATGTATTTCTAACTAAAATCTATCATTTCATCCAATAGATAAACACTCCACCACTTTGAATCCCTCCCCACTGAATATTTTTGAATCGAGATATATTCTCCATCTGATACTAGAATATAGAACTATCGGTCTCACTGGTTCTACATCAATATGATCTTAAATGGTTATTATATATTCCTATTTTTATTTGGTGTCATCTTCACTTTTCCATGCATGAAATTTTTTGGTATTTTTAGGTTCTTAATCTGTTCATTGATTTTACCATGATCTCAGACAAATTAAAATTTGATAGTATATGATCAATCCACTACAATATAATAGTATTTGGTCTCATGCAATTGATTAATGTCTAATTTCCCATATATTCTTTTGGACCACAAACCCAATTATTTTAATGAACCATGAAATGAATTTAGATCCTTCAATTAAATTTATAGGAATTTAGAGGTTTTTAAATGAAGATTGGTTGATTAACATTAATTAAACCACCATGTGGGTGTGTTGTATAATTGAATTAGACCACTAAGGGTGGTGAGTGAATTGGATACGTTGAAGGTGTGTTGTTAACCTATTCCATGGGGTGTTAATAACGGATCATTAAATTCAAATTGAATTTGATATATAATTGAAATTGAATTAATTAAAGAGATGGTAAGGATGACTATGCTGTTGTATTTTTTCATGTATATTCTTTTTATGTTTCAATTGGTTTTATAATTACTTTACCATCTGAGTAAATTAACAGAAAAGCCTTATAAGACTATTTATTCTAAGGTTTACCGATTAAGATGAGTTGTAAATGGATTTACCTTATATTGAAATTTTCTTTTTTAACTGAAATTGATTAAATGATTTGTTTAAATTCTTATTCACCTTGGAAAAATAATGGATTCAATGAAGAATTCTAGGGATAGACCCATTAGGATTTTTTATTTTTTATGCCAGAGTGATACATGGAATCCAACTATAGACTACCAAGGATAGACTCAATGTACGTTTAATTATTATTCCATGGGTGATACCTGGGCATCATTAGTGGACCTCTAAGGACAAATTGAATTTCAGAGATGTTATACCACACATAGATCGATATATGGGTTCTTAAGGATCTCCATTGATGGGATTGTGTGGTTATAGATTATATTATACCTAAATAAATACCTATATCCTAAATTTGGAATTCCATGTACATGATCATGTAATAAATTAATTATTCAATTAAATGAATTATATGGTGCATCTCTCAAGACAAATCCCATGATTGGATTCGATCATGACTATCACATTATGGATGACCTACATAAAAATATTTTATTTAGAAATATATGGTTTTTATCAGGATGCATGCTGGGTCTCAAGAATTATTACTTAAATAAAGGTGACTAATTAAATGAACTAGATTATTGATGACACATACCTACCTATTTATTTAAAGATTTATTTAATAACTAAAATTTATTAATTTAATTGGTTATAATTGGGAACATCAATTCTATAGGATGTTTAATTTTAGAATTTCATTTACATATTAAATTACGGCCTTCACACTATTTCGATTATATATTCACTGATAAAATGGACCATGAAAATTAGTGGTTTACTACAGGGATTAGGTCTCACACTCTTATTAGGACACCTTGGGTACCAGAGCATAATATATTATTATAGTTGTGGATAAGAGAAGGTTTTCTACTACATATTAACGGTTATTGGTTATGAGTAGTAGAGAAGGGTACTAAGATGGGTCTCATGATGATAAATAGGATACATTTTTTTATTTTTGTACTTTTGTGCATGTATTTTATACCATCCTTATATACATGTTTTGGTGGTATTTTAGAGACAAATGATATGTATCATCACAATTATTTTACGGATATTATTTTTACTTTTTTTTATTCATACCATGTATCTATTTTTTATTATTACTACTACTTATGCAATTTTATTTTTAATTGTTTTTCTATTGTGTTACACACTGGTTATGAAGAAATATTCTCCCCAATGACTAACCAATGAAATCGCTGAAAGTAGGAATCCTCATCCATTTAGAGAGGTTCTCTTGAGGCCATGTGTTCAATTGGGAATTGGAAACATTTATTTGAATATAGGTTCGGGACATCACACCCATGGATTTGTTGCCTATGCCACAATGAAACCCATGACTTGTTGATCTGAAAATGAAGACATGCCAATTAGACAGACAAGAAATTTAAAGAAGATCTTCTAGTACATTTCAACATCATCTAGTGGATATACATACACTTATACCATGTAGAACTTTTTCTATGAATCTTCAACCACAGAGACACTTTATAACAAGATTTTACTCAAGAAGTCAGTGTTACTCACTCATATGACCCAAATTGTGTCATTCCTTCGAACATGTACATTATTATATATAAATTATATAAAATGGTGATTTTAGGGTCCCCATAACACTTTATCTATCATAATATAGATAATGAGTATGAAAATTGTTATCTATCCAACTATAATCCACTACAATTCATAAAACCACACAGTCAAAATTATTGGAACCATGGGTAAAAACCCACCACAACGCATTGGTAGCTTAGGGAGTCACTAAACTACAAATATTCATGATTTTTTACTAACATGTTATTTAGGATGTATTCCTATGGAACATGAAAAAATAGAAATCCCCCATGGTGTAAGTCCTTCCATATCCTAAATATTACTAACATATAGGACTGAATTCTACCTTATGTCCACCATCCATGACCAAAAATTACATGAATATAAGTGGGATCATACACATGCATCATTTTAATTGTAATCCATGACCATTATCTTAAATACCTCAAAATCACTTACATGGTTGAGATGAATTGGACTACGGTGAGTTTGATTATTATAATAAGTGGTTACATGGGATACATTCCTATGGATATATCCCTATACATTACCCTCTATAAAATGGGTAATCCTAACTCAAAAATAGGGACACCAATGTGTATTCCCTATGAAAGTATTAAAATGTGATCTCACGCAATATGCCCAATGGTATGTTATCTCTTGTCTCTAAAAAAAACATGACTCGTGTGACCTTATAGAATGGTGAGTATTTTACCAATATCATGATTAGAATTCTCTCGATGTTGGATCGTCACTAGGATATAACATTGATTACTTCTTAGCTTTAATAAAAAGATCCATATTCTTGATGAGGAAATTTTGGGAAGCCATATATGCATAATTTCGACTCAAGGCCTCTCATTTTTCATATTTCACAACATAGAAATGAACTATATAGACTCAGTCTCCTATGTTAATTGGATTTGTTGGATGACTCTTCAAGGAATGGGCCTAATATTTATTTCCTTACCGCATTATGTTAAAATGCATGGATCATGCTAGTCACATTAACATAAAATATATCAGATTAACTATGTGGGTTTTGATGAATCTTATCATAGGATATGTAATATTCTTCATAAATGTTAAATCTCATCTCAAATACACTGACTGAATCTCGGGATGAAACTATTATCCAGAGCAGCAGACTGTGGATGTAAACTAATGTATCATAAATAAAGAAGACAATCATGGAAACTATGGATCTCGCAGATATTCCCACAAAACATGTTCTTAATAAATTAATTGATACTATATTAACCAATCACATATCATTTCTTTGGAAGTATTTCACAAATATATCTTATATATAAAAGATATTCCTAGAGTAGAGAATAATTCCCCCAAAAGGGTGTGATGGGAATAACATCACATCCTATCAACCAATGTGAGTTATAATGTGTCACTAGGTTGGAATCCAAAAAGGGTCCCCTACTATTAGAAAGATGTTTTGTGCATAGTTTTGGATATAAAAACCATTGGGTGTTTCTATTAGTCAAAAACATGGTAATCCTAATGTAAACGATTGTGCAACTTCCATCAATCACCAACAACTAAGCATTGAGAAAAAAATGATTCAATATTTTTTTAGAAACTTATATCAATATTCAAGTGATGTACATTCAATGATTCTCTAATTTAAATATTAAATTATGATAATGGATTATAAAATATTCTCTATATATGTTATAATCAGATTATGAAGTTGATATTAATAATCACATAACTAGATTTCAATGTAAGAGAACATAAGAGGAATGTGATGATATAGACTAGAGAGAAAATCACAATCCCAAAATATTTTTGGAGGGTGATATTGGTCAATAATCACTTGAAGATGAATGGTAATGATAAATTCAACAACCACAAAACCATAATCCTGCGATGAGTAAATAGTTTAAATGATTCATCAGAAATGAAGATACTATGATAAAATTTTTCTTCAAGATCATTTTCCTGATGTAGATAAATTATTTAAATATATTAACCACAAATGTATGAAAATGTACATAATTAAAATATTTTTATTTCATATGTTCAATTTGATCCTTTTAGTATTATTTTTTCAATTCCAACTTCATTTTTTACACAATTAATTGAATATTCATAATGATTTTTTATACCAGAAGAACAATTAATAGATCACAAGAATATCAAGTCATTACTACAATGTCAATATATTTTCTAAAACAAAAATAAATAGTAAACAATATCCAATAACACCCAATTTTCAAATTAATCAACCCCATATATAGATTAACATAAGACTTGTCCAAAATATGTATCTAAAAAATGAAAGAGAATTTTTTTTAATGATGGTCAATAAATCAAAATTATAATCCCAAAATTAGTTAATGGGGGTCTTGATGTAATATTAATAAAATATATTTAACTTTATCACCATAAAAAATAATCCAAACATTCATGATTCTAAAAATAAAATCATAGGATGTTGAATAAGTTCCATAGAACAAAACAAGAAGTAAAGTATAGAAATGATATCATAAACCATCAAATAAGGAAATAATATAATAGTCCACAATAATAAACAATATACAAAACATTTTCATTTTTATATCAAAATAAATAACATATCGACTTTTATAACACTTTAATCACGTGTTTTACCAAAAGATCAACTTTCCACTCAATCTATTTTCTTGATACCATTATATAGAAGCATTCAAATCCATAATGAAATAATACTTCAGTACTATCATTATATGATTCATGATTTTTATAATGATAATATAATTTATAAAATAAATTTACACCATATTTCAAAGATAAAAAAATTACCATTAATTAATCCCCTACAACTATATTAATATTATAAGAATAATAGTTATCTTTTAGCTGTATCAGAGGTATAATTTATTTATGCTTCTGGAATTTGGAGGATTAGTTCCCAAAATCCATATTGACAAATCACTATAATTTTTGTAATTATCAATTACCCTTGAATTCATGAGCATAATTTCCTTTTTCTCCAACCATAAAGTATACTATTTTTCCATTAATAACTATTCTGAGGTGCATCGTTCCAAAAGTTTCACATGAGTGAAATCATATTTTAACTTCATACCATAATCTCTTTTATATATCATCTTATTATTCTCTTTCATCCATTTGAAGACAATTTTTTTGATTATTTATATTCCTTTAGAGCACAGGATACTATTTCCTCATCAGATGAATTTTTTTCGGACTAATTCCTATAAAATTATTAGTATAATCCCATCAAATAAATGGTTAATATTTATCTTTGGATTATGTACATAGTCTAATAAATTACATACTAACCACACAATTTTTTCTTAAAACATAGAAGTATTTTACATTATATCATGCCCTATACTCTAGAATTGTCATTTAATATCCTCTCGTTTCACATCAGGAAAATATTTCTCAATAATGAGTACATTTAAATCCATCCCTTCATTTGTTCTATTTATTATTAATCCTTATACTTTTTCAAAAATGACCATCATTTATATGCATCTCATGAGAGATGATAAACATAAATTCCATATTTCTCCCATTCACAACTTCTTTGATTGAAAATTTTCATTTCTAACGAACTAATCCACCGGTCAGTAAACAATTTAATTGTATTTCCATTGAACGATGGAGGGTTCCAATGCATGTTGTAGTCTCACATTGTTAAACCCAAGGTGGATCACCAAGATACACCATATGGATAATTTTATTACTCATAAATGAATCCTCTTCCCCAACATGGTCATAATTCGATCTATTCTAGCTATAGCTCCATCTCTTGATTATTTATCATTCCATGGATGGAAATATCTACATGGAGTACATACATTGTTATAGATCACATTCCTTCTATTCGGTGTTATTTGTAAATAGTGTAATTCACTATATTAGTTCATGAAAATTTGAAACATAATATATAATCCCAAAAATTAACATTAGGGACTTATTTAATTCCAAATACATTATAATGGTTTGAAAAGTTAATGTAAATTATCATAGAATATCCCTTTGGAATATCAGTCCTAGTGTGTAGTAAGCAGAATTTTCATGCACCAAGTAATGATCATGTCAATCCCAATGCACACTATAAAGAGTCATTCTCATAGGTACAACTGTACCTGAACTACATCCACTTGTAATGTTGGGAGACATTCTTTGTTCTTGGAAAATTAATTAATATATTACATAAAAATATTAGGCACTCCTTACATATGTTTCTTCAAATTATATAATAAAGTTATATTCCCTATTTTATGGTTTTCTAAATCAATTTCCCACAGATTTATTTAAAAATTACTTAATGAAAACTATAGAGACCTAAAATATATTTTCCTAGATATTTTGGTTACATTATTACATTGGAAATATATTTACGAAATCACATCCCAATGGAATTATTAGTCATGATACAATGGTCCTTAAATTTCATACAATAATATTAGATATATTTATATGAATATTAATAACAAAATAAAACAATCCACATAAAAATTATAATGGTTTAGAGTCTTTCTAGATTAGATATACAATATTCTAATATAATGAATGATCCCAAAGTTCCCAAATAAATATATTCTAATAGATTACTCCTTTTAGGAATACCCTACAAAAACATTTCTTCATCACTTAGAGATGGAGACCTAATAAAGGGTGAGATCATTTTATCCGAATAAGAAACATAGAAGAAATCAATACATGACTGTAAAAAATTATATGATATGAATAATGTTATTTTATTATGAAAATAAGATAAAAAATCATACCCAACCTTAATTAGATCTTAAACATGATTCATTGAATAAAAATTATAATTTCATAAAATATGGACTATAACAGATAAGAATTATCAAAACTAAATTATGATACCTAAGATAACATAATAATAGTTTAGAACCATCATAAATATAAAATAAAACACCATTTATCAAGGTTAACTACCAATACCATCAACATAATGGATCTGGACACAATTATTTCCCATTGTTTGTTATGTGAACCTATTTACCATAGATGATAAATCCCATCAACATGTTTACCATTTCTATTTCAAAATATATAAAACTCTAAAAAATTATTTGGAGGGGTATATAGGTTTAACCCATCAAATTCTGAAAAGAATACATATTTATTGTAAAATAACATAAATCATTCATGATAACATGACCCATAAAAAGAAATGGGGCCGATAAACATTTCATCATAACATAAACCGTTTAAAATAAATGGGTTGAATAGAAATTTGATCATTTAACAATAAAATTAAACCGTAAATATAAATATAATGTATGGTATCCTTTGATAATATCCCCAATAAATTTATGTTTCATTAATGAATCCTATCCTAGTTGGAAAAATATTCTAAAATATAACTTTAAATAATTCATTAGGAAAATATCCTCTCTATTTTGAAATCATTATTTTTTTTAAAATCTAAGAATGTTTAAAAGAAATACATTTTCTAAGAATATAATGATATAAACATTTAATTTATTCTTCAAAACATTAATGATTCACGATGGAGGTAAAATATTCTCACATTTTATAAGTTAAAGTAAATATCCCTTTGGTATTTTTTATTGGAAAAGTCACAAGGATCCTTGCATAGAAAATGAGAATCATATTCTTTTAAAATGGGTTTTAAAAATATAATATGGGTTAAAAAAATATTAAAAATATTTATGAATGTATTAAAATCATTTTTAGAACGTTTTTATAATACATGGACATGGAAGTGAAATATTTCTAATGTATACTTAAACATAAATAGTCCCGAATAATAATGAAGATTGTGAAATAAACACTTGACACTTCAGTCAAATTTTATACATATTACCTATAAATTAAAAAAATATGTGGAAATGTACATTCCCATAAAACAATTAACAAGAATAATAATTAACAATTCATGTATAGTATTTACACCACACTAAAGAAACATGTTGTAAAAAATGACTATGTCCCATGAAAAAAAGTTGGATGAAAATCCCTTAAAACGATCATATCACAGAAGTGAGAGTTAATTAAATGAAATTTTTTTTGTATCCACTATAAATATTCATAATACAAGAATAAATACCTCATTATATAATCAAAATATATCTCACAACAAATATTGGAATGACATAATCAATGAAATAAAATTTTAAACAAATAAATTGGATTGGAGTTATGAAACCTCATACCTTGATTCATAATTCAGTTAAATGTGTTAAAAACTCCATTATAATGTAAATAATTAATTAATTAATTTATAATATAACATTATTTATATATATATCACATTATATGTTCCTTTTATAATATATAACCATCCATTAATTAATAATATTTCTTTATTTACACTATTTCAGGTGTTAATTGACTTGTTCTGTCATGATTTTTTATCCTGAAAGTACCAATTATATGGATTATAATATAGAACCATAATTTAAAGAATGATATTAATTTTATAAATTTAATATTTAATCAATAAATTAATTTTTATATCCACTCTTTAATTTTTATCATAGAAAATGAATTGCATCACTTGGTTGAGATGATAAGCCCTATGTAGACATGGGTGATGATATCATTTTAAAATAGATGAAATGGTAGGTAATTGGATGTTATATTAATTTAAAGAATAAATATTATTTACTAATGGCCATATATTTCATTTATTTTCATCACATTAACCACCAAAGTAAAAATATGAAGAAAAAAATAACACGGCTATGTGGATATGATAAGTTGTATGTACACACGAGTGATGTCATAGTTTTTTATAGGATGTATAAGAGATGGAAAATGGTTTTCCATAACAATAATAACAACTTATTAAATTTTTTATACCAGAGTTTTTAATTTATATTGGTGACAAGACATTAGTAGAATGTAACATAATACATAAAATCCGAATATGTAATGATGAATTCATTCTCTTAAAGAAACCTCCTTTGGATCTCCTCTTAGGTACATAAGAGTTGGTATTTTAAAAAACCAATACCTAAAAATCATAGGTTTGGATTATTTTTTATTGGTAAATGGATATGTTTTGGTCGATCTAGATGGTTTGGAGAAGTGAGCATGGAATTGGGGATTTATTACTTGAGGATGGGTGGTATTAAGAGTTTAAATAATTATTATTTTGTGTTTAATGTTACCAACTTTTTAATGGACATAATTACATTGAATTTAGTTTATAATTATTCTTTTAAATAATTTTTTTGTCATAAAACACATCAAAAATATATTTAATATTTTAGTTTATAGGTATTTTATTCTTTTACATTTTAACTTTAACCCACTACATTATTTTACAAATATGGTGGTAAGTCATTTTTTACCATGATAACTTTTTTATGACTAAAATTTCATATGATCATATTTCATAATTTGGAAGTTATAATTTGAAATATAAAATTTATTTTTAAAAAAATAAAATCACATATAATTTATAAATAAAATTAAAATTAGACTAGTGAAAAAAAATGAAAAACAGTTTTGCAAAAAAAATTAAATTTTACATATAAAACATTTGTATAAAAATGAAAGTATAAATCTATTTAAAAACCATAATTGAATTTATATTATTCAAAATTAACTAATAAATAATTAAAAAAAATCAAAATCAAAATAATTTCTTGTAAATAAAAAGTATTTTTCAATAAAAACATATAAAGTTCACTATTCATTAAAAATAATCCTTTTAAAAAATTCATAAAAATTCACCCATTCATTATTTCAATATAATGATTTAAAAATCAAATTTCATTTTATCATATTAATTTTATAAAATTGTCAAAAATTAATTATATTTATTATGTCATTGAAAGCGATCAAAATTTAACATCCCGATTCTGGGTGCCGCCCAAGGGTGCCCCATACCTAACTGGTCACATGAATACAAGTGAATTTCCATGAATTCCAGATGAGGCTGAATATCAATGAGGGCCTTGGGTGTGATAGCGGGGAAATATTCCCCCGTTGGTAGAGGAAGAAGAATGTAATAAAAAATAATATACACTATTGGAATAAAAATACCATGAAATATGTAAATAGCAGAAGAATGAACATAAATAACAACTAAAGAACATATATAAATGATGCTTGTCATATATGTCTATGAAAGTATCCAAACACGACAATATTATGGAAAATCAACAGAACCAAAGTACAATGAAAATAAGAAAACTCTAGTGGTATTTTCAACCTCAGCTTGGTCCCATGCTCTCCAACTCCACAAAAGTAATGTACCTAACGAATAAGAGTGATTTTCTTTATCAATACATGCAACTATATTATCTTCTTGGATGGAAAATCATGACCCAAACAGGGTGTGAGACGAATCCCAGTAGGAAACCACGACATGATATATTCTTTACTGTCCTTGAGTATATATTGATGGAAATAATGGAAACTAAGCAAAGAATCTAGGATTACAAAAATGAAACCAATCCTACAGTTTCCATTTACATTCATTAGATTTTAATGTTCAACATTTAATAAAGTAATTATCTCAAACACGTATCTTAAAAGACAACCTAATTGGACAGAATCCAATATTGTTCTTTGGCATTATATAACACATCACAAAAATTAAATATTTACATCAACCATCTTGGTAACCCACTCAGTCTAACCACACTAACCAGGTAATGAAATAAAAAGGCAATGACATTCTAAGGAAGCACTCACTATCAATTCCCCCTATAGTCGTTCTACAACAACTATTAACACTCTAGGGAAACACTCAACATCAATTCCCAATGTGGGACCGTAATGTAATATATAGACACTCTGAGGGAGAAATCACTAATATTCATCCTTGTGGTCACACAACATGAAATATAAGAGACACTTTGAGGAAGCACTCAACGCTAATTCCTCTTTGTGGTCTAACTACAATAGGTTCTCATAGCCTTGTGCCATTGAATCGTACATATATGATATCAAGCACCCAAATTTAATCTCAACTACCACATGGGTAAACAATTCCAATTCATATCACAAGCATTTAATAAGATGAAAAAGTCAATTAGTTCCATCCTATCATGAAAGGCATGGAAAACATGGTCTCCCTTATAGGATTCCCTAACCAAAAAACCCTAAATATTTGAAAATGGAAAAAAACCCATGGGGTGTTCCATAAACATGAAATTTCACATAATAAAACAATAACAAACCCTTAATCCAATGATCAATCTAAGGCAGATAAAACATGTTTTAATTTTCCTTAACTAGAAATACCTGAAACATGGGTAATCAGAACTTGGAATATAAAACTCAAAGACAAAAAACAAAAGGATACAAACCACCTACCATGACATTGTACAAACAAAAATCTGAAAAATTATCAATCAAATCATCCTAAAATTCCATTGATATACAAAAAGATCATAAATAATTCTACCTTGAATAACTCGTGAAGAAGATGAATCGGGAGGAGAGGTTGTTGAAGAAGAAATAATTCACCGAGGTGATTCCATCACTAATGATGTTGTATGATTAGAAGAATGGATGATGGATTGGTGGATCAGAGAAGAATCAGTGATTATGTATGCTAATTCACGAGGCGCAGTCAGAAGAAGAAGAATGAGAGGATCAGACGCGACCCTGTTATGATCACTTAATTAAAAAAACATACACTTAGTGTACTCTTAATGAACAAGCCATGTATTTTCCTCAACCATCCCATGACATTAGCGGTCTTACATATCACACAACTCTTCCATGTCTTGGTCGTTACATTCCCATGACAGGGTTATACGTGATAACTAGGTACACATTATGTACCTATAAGTACATTACATGTACATAGAAAATTTCCATATTCTTTTTTTTCAAAAAACACCCGAAATCAAGTTCAATACCTGAAATGAAGATTCCAATTATTAAAAAAATACCCCCTAAAAGAAATTCATCTATAGATATCCCTAACCTGGAAGTAAAGAAGAATCCTTGAACAGCTCTGGCCACTTACATCGCGCATCGATCTCCCTCTCCCAAGTCTCGTCCTACACTCGGATGTGCTGGAACAAGACCTATAACAGAGGGACATACTGGCCATAGATAACCTTCATTATATGATCAAAAATATGTATAGGATTCTCCTTGAATGATGTATCCACCTACAACTCATCCTCCACGGGATGAAAAACAAAAGATGGGTCTGAGATGTAACATTGTAGTTGAGAAATGTGGAGGACGTCATGCATATCTCGGTACCTCTGTGGTAACTGCAACTGATTGTCCAGAGGCCTAACTCTCTCCAAAACAAAAAATGGCTCAACGTATCTTGGTGAAATACCTCCTTGTCTCCCAATCCTCCATTGTCCCATCCTATGTGCGACACATAGGAAAATCAAGTCTTTGACCACAAACTATAGAGGTTGTCTTCGAGGATCCGCATAATACTTCTTCAAATAATATGCAATATCCATCCTCTTCCAAATCCACTCCACCTACTAGATGGTCTCCTAGACAAGATGAGGTCTCAACATAGCTATCTCTCCTACCTCCAGCCAATATAGGGGTGGTGGAATGGCCTACAGTACAAAGCCTCATATGGTGCCATCTAGAACATCACATGAAAAATGGTATTGTAGGAAAAATAACATAGGGATATGTGGCTCCCCTAAGATCCTCCAAAATCTAGATCTCATGCTTGAAGAATGTCCTCCATCACCTAAATTGTGTGCTCATACTTGCCATTTGTCTAGAAATGAAAAGTTGTACTCATAATTACTTGTGTACCCAAATCCTTATGTGGCCGTTTCCAGAAATTTGATGTAAAGAAGGAATCCCTATCTCAGATGATAGAGTGCAGAAACCCATGAAATCATACAATATCTTAGATGTACAACCCACTATTCTCACAAATATTGGAGATCTACATGATTGGTAATAAGTGTGCAACCATTGTGAGTCTTTCAAGGACAACCCAAACTGCATCATTCTGTTGAGGTTATCACAGTTAGCCTATCACGAAATCCATCACGACATCATTCTAATTCCACTTAGGAATGGGTAACTAATGTAATGGACCTATCATTCGCTGATAATCATCCATCACCAGCTGATAGGTGAAACATATAATAAAAAAACCACCACATCACTCTTCATTCCAGGCCACCAATACTGATGGTGTAAATATAAATTCATCTTAGTGACATAATGAATAATTCCCTAAGCTGTAGTATAAAAGTCTCGAATCAACTCCTCTCAAATGTTTGTTGAAACCCATCAATGTCCATGAAATAAAAAGACCTCATCCTCACCTACGGACCACCTAGGAGTACGATACTCTCCGGACACACTCTCCTATAGGACTTGGCCTCCAGAATCTGATAGCTACCTCATTCTTACTCAATTCATAATATTAGAGGTAACATCTATAGAAGAAGAAATGTCTTCCCCGGTCTATCACTCACCACCAAATGAATCTCAGAGAACAGATCCATAAGTTTCAACTCACCGCTAGTTTCTTGAACTTCAGGTATTTGAGTCCTCTTGTATAACACCCCAAGCTTCCACATTATATTTACCTTTTAATAATGGATTTACTTGCATTGTACGCAACATCGAGATTCAAACACACCGCGGCCAATAATTCTAGACATTACAAATAGTAATACCATTGGTTTTATATTTTATAAATTTTATTTTTAAAAATTGACATAATTTTTGAATTTGGAATATCAAAATTAACTTAAGTTGAATTTTTGGTATTTTTTTGAAAACATTCAATTTTTGATAAATAGTGAAAAACAGTGTTATTGGTTAAAACCAAAATTTTATTTAATCCATTATATATTTTATTTAAATTTATCTTAGGTAAAAATAGATACATAAAACCTATATATATTCAATGTAATTCATTTGAGTCATTTTATAATATGTTTTGATATATAAAAATTTTCTTGAACTTTTTACCGTCTTTTAGTCACCTCTTATGAGCATTTGAAAATTTGTATAAAAAATAATTTTAACACTTTTGAGAGTTAAATTTCAAAAATACAATAGAAAAGGTTAATATCAATATGTAAAATTTGGTTCAATAAATGAAAATAATTTTTGGTGAATAGAAACATTTAACATTTATTTACCACGGTTAAAAGTAAATAGGGTAATTAAGGGTAAAAATGATATCATAATTACCCTAAAACATGTACTAATTCTATTAGATAAGTATAATTCCAAAAAACACAAACTTAGGAATTAAATATGATCTTATTTGGTCCACTTGGATACTATTTAGATATTTATTATTATTTATTTAAAGAAGAGTTAAATGAGTTAAATTCAATGTTTAATAACTAAACCATTTTAAATATAGGGATATACACAATATAAATTAGAATATAAATATTCATTAAATTGAAAAAATATTTCCTAAAATGTTAATTTTTTTTATATTTTTTACTTTAAATAATTTAATTTATTTATGACACAATAATGATGTAGTAATTACCTTATTAATGAAATATTAAAATTATTGATATTATAAATATCCAAATAAATGTAAATAGAGACTTATAATAAATTACACTAATTTTCTAGGTTAATATGATATATTAGGGTTGGTTAAATAAATTTTATTTGAAGAGATAATGTATTATGACTTTCAAAAAAATAAAATATTAAATATTGTCAAAATTGACATAATTGAGTTTTAAATAAAATATTATATTATTAATTGATATAATATTCATAAAAATATAAGGTTTGGAAAAATGACTTAGATAAGGTTTTGTATATTAATAATTAACCACTGTGGTTCTTTTGGCAGTTGATAGTATGTTTATTAACCATATAATATAAAAATATAAAGAGACATGGTAAATGTCAAACTATTAAACTAAGAGTTAAATTTATATAATAAGGTAAATATGGTTACCGAAACCAGTCTAAAACCTATTGGTTGAGAGGTTTTCAACCCATCCAAACCTTATCCTCTAATTAAATTATTTTTAATCCATTAGAAACCTAAAATGATGTTATTATGAAATGATATTTCTAGATTTTTCTAAAGTGACTCTCACCTCTCTTAAAAAAGTGAACTTCTCCATCTCTTAATTTCCCACATCCGAAGCCTTTTGACCTGTCCAAAACCAACAAAACTATCTTCCCAAAATTCCTCCATTCATCTTAGAGGACTTACTTTTGTCATGAATCCATCCTATGGAGCCATTGGATCAAATCAAAAGAAAGAACCTGAAGAAGAGGTAAATATTTCACCACCTCTTTCATGTTTTTTTCTTCTTCCACTGCCTCTTTCTTTTTTGTTTCCATTCTAAAATAATAACTCCAGTATATTATATATACTATGATGTTATTATAAAAATTTTACAACCATATTCACTATTTTATCCATCATATGAATGACAAAGTCACCATACATGCATACGCACGGCTTACTATCTCCACGTCGTGGTGTAGTTTCTTATTCAAACACTTCATTATTTGGAAGGGTATAATAATGAGTATAACTAATTATAAAATAAATAAACCATGTTTATTATTCTATATATATTATATATCATCCAATTACATACAATTTTTCCATCAATATAATAATATTGTCGCTCATGCGTACGTACGGATTAACGTCTCCACGAAGGTGATGTGATTCAGTCCCCATCGTAACCATTCATAAATGATTTTCATCTGATGATTAAAAATAATGCTTCAAAACTTAATATCATTCTATATATGAATCAAATACATCCTATCCATAACAATCAAGGCTTACGTAACCATGCATATAAAGGAAAATGAGTCAGTGAACCCCCAAAATGATGATACTACTAAAATATTATTAACAAATAAAAATTATTAGATCATTTATGATATCTTATTTATGTATATTGTTATTTTATAATTTAATACCGATGTTTTAACTATTATATAAGAGGTTAAAGTACTATCGAGAAAGTAAAAGTACAAGGTAAGGGCTAATTTCACAATATCTTTAATATCTGAGATTGTTTTTATGTAAGTATCTACTTGGACCTATTTATCATCCACAAATTTTTTTTATTAAAAAGGTATTTCAAAATATTTTTACTATTTAGTATACTATGGGTTATTGTCTTTAATACCCTTATTTAACCTTATATGTTTTGAATGGAATCATTCCGTCATTTTCCAAATTACTTACTTTATGTCCATTTTGACAAAATTAAGGTAAGAATATTTTTTAACTTATATGGATGGTGCAGCTATTTTATGGCATTATAACATAATCGAATCATATCGGACAAGATTATAAAAATATTTTCAAAATAAATGTTTTCTTTTATAATTAAGTGACATTTAAATGATTTCAAAATTGAAAGAGATATTTCTCTCAAATAGTTTTGATCTCATCTATGTCAACATCCTTTGATAAATTTTACACTTGTAAAAACATAGGTATTGGCCCTGTCAGAGTTTAGAGTATTTATACAACTATTTATAGAGTTAAGCACGAAGACGATGTGTGATTATAAGTCCTGGTATGCATGGAATTAATTTTATAAAAATATTAAGTGTTTTTATACTATGCACATGACAGGGTTGTGTTTTCTTCAAAATGGTACCTCAGATCAAAAATATGAGGGCACAGTTGTGTCTGAAATGTGTCGTTTACCCTAAGAAGGATGTAAACATTGCTCTCGTGGGCCTACTATAGAAAAATCCATCAAGGGAGTTTTAGTATGTAAATTCACCAGTTTTTTAGGAGTGAATGGTTGAAAACGCATAAATGGAGTCTCAAATTTTAATTTTAAGTGCGTCGTTGCATTCAGAATACCGCGTTTACCCTAGCGGCACCCTAAACATAGTCTGTTCCGCGCAGTGGGTCGAAGGCGAGTCGGAAGCCGGACTGCTGGATGAAGAGGATTTAATTAAAACAAAAATTAATTAAATCCCCTCTCCCCACCATTGATGTGCATGCCAGGAGGAAGCCACACCAAGAACTCCTCCTCCCTTCCTCCACAACGAACAACCGAAATCAAGAGAATGACGTGTTGTCGGACTCGGATCAAGATGGCGGACGTTCCGAGATCGTGCAGCAGTAGCAGTGGAGCAGGAAAAGCGTCAGCGGTCCTCCAAAAGGTAGGTGGTTTGAGATTTAAAATTATTGATCTTGTTTATGCATTTTTTTCTTTATATTGTCATAAAGGATGTGCAGTTCAGGTCCTGAGCTTTCCGAAACATGTTTCAGATCAGAATTTGGAGCACCAGTGTACTCTCGGTAGCTCCCGGATGTGTTTCGGTGGAAAACCCAATTTCCGGTAGAAGCTATGGTGAATTCCGGTGAGGGTGGCGGCTGCGCGGTGGTTTCCAGTGAGGCAGGCGGTGGTCCAGCTAGGATTTTTTGCGGATTCCTTAAACCCCAGTAACTCGCAAACCGTATCACTGATTTGTGAGCCGTATTCGGCGACACATTCCTTGCATCGAGACAGATCTTTTGAACTCACTTTAGGAATTTTATGAGTCGGGTTCATAGATCAGGGCTACAAAAAGTTGAAATAAACATAATATTTTATTATTATTCAACTTTGACCTGCCGTAACATCTGCACTGAGCATCCGATCGACATTTCATTAGTGAGGTTGTGATCCTGATAGTAAGGAAAACATTTTTGGATAGTTTCTAGGTGCTGTGATGGATACTAGGATCTGGACCCCACGAGGTTGCTTTTGGGAGTTTATAGATAAATGTGACTTTTCCATCGGGTGCCCATT
Source organism: Viscum album (assembly GCA_963277665.1). Taxonomy (NCBI): domain Eukaryota; kingdom Viridiplantae; phylum Streptophyta; class Magnoliopsida; order Santalales; family Viscaceae; genus Viscum; species Viscum album. The sequence goes on along the minus strand of OY728132.1, from coordinate 1,736,294,360 downwards.
TTAGATGAACGAGTAGTCGACCTCAGACGTTTGTTTTGAGGGGATCGCAATGTTGCAGTCCATTTGATGAGTTTTGGGACAGTGGCGTGGGCCCCACCAGTGCTTGTTGTGGTGAATAGTACAATTTTTTTGGTTGTCCATTTCAGGGGAGTAAATAGCCTATCCTGGAGTGTTTTTCCGTGTAGATAGCGGTTGTGGCCTCAGTTTAGGCCAAAAAGGTGCGCATTGTGGCGACATTGTGGGTCGCTCAGGTTAGCGACGTTTGGACCCGTAGTGGTTGAGCATTCTCCCTTTGTTCATTCCAATGAGGGTTTGTGTGGCATTACAACCCTATTATAGGTTTGTGTTCCCCTTGATATGATGTTTTACTGATAGATTTTTGGCATCCCTCTAGTGGGTCTGGAGTGGGATCCTCTAGCTTTGTTCCTATTGACCAGGTTCTTGGTATCGATGTTACGGCTTATCCACGGGTGGAAATTCCCTATCTAGCAGGTTAAACCCATAGGGTTTGATGCATCATTAGGAATATGATCCCCTGCATAGTGGGTTGTGCACAGTAGGGTTGTGGCATTGATGGTTATACAATACCCTACTCAGCTTGTTGTTTCTAGTATGGTTTCGGCATCATCAGGTATATGATCCCCTACTCAGTGAGTGGTTTTAGTAGGGTTGCACAATTTTTTCTAATACGATCCCCTACTCAAAATTTAGTTTAGGTAGGGCTAGTGCATCATTAGTTCGATCCCCTACATCGTGAGTTATACCAGATGGGGTTTCAGTCATCGTCGTGACCATCTTCACATGGGTGACGATCCTCTATCTGAGAGATGTGATCTGCGGAGAACTAGATAGGGTTGTGTATCTCCCAGTGGATCCAAGGAGTGATCCACTATCATTGAGAACTTCGAGATACCAGAGTGGGTTCTTGTATCCCCTAGTGGACCCTAGGAGTGATCCCCTATCTAAGAAGTTTAGTGTTTCCATTGTTTCAGCTTGATGATATCAGTGATGATATCTGACAAGTGTGATCTCTTGAATGGGAATATGGGATGTTGGTGTGAGACCTGATGGAGTGTATCTCATGGAAAAGTGTGATCTGGGTTGGCAGATCTCATGGAGTGTGTTCTTCGGGTTTTTTGTAGAACATGTCGTTGGTTATGAGATTGGAACCTCAGGAGTCTTGGTACCTGAAATGAGTATATCTAGTTGTTCATGATATATATATGGGCATATTCCTGATTAGACATTCATGATGTATGTATTGGAATACAACTGAGCTGAGCTAACCAGTTTTGTTTAGCCGAGGATGGTCACGAGATGGAGTTTCTCTCTCTTTTGGGTTCCCTCTGGTTGGGATGAGCTGACTGTTTCCTTTTAGATTCTCCCTTTCATGTTTAGGGATTTTGGGGTTCTAACTGAGTATTTATATACTCACCCTTGCATGGGATTTTCCCACACATGTTTGTGTCTTGTGCATACCACATGCCTTTAGATGGTGTCCCAAGAGGACCCAGAGCTTTGTGAGCAAGACAGAGCAAGGTGTTTATCGGTGCTGGGCGGAGGAGCTTACGGATGGGTACTTTTGAATGTGATCCCCTCCATATAATAAGGTTGTAAATTTTTGCAGTTTATTTTTGGTGGGCCCTATAGTTTCTCTTTTGTACTTTTCTTTTACTCTAGTTGTGGGTTAGATGTACGCATACATTTCTTTTCACTTTTTATGTATATCTTTGAACTGTTGCATAGGGGTGTTTGTGGGTGTGTGTGTGTGTGTGTGTGTATAGGTACTTTAGGATAATTCTTCCAATGTGTGTGATATCCTACTCAGTACTAGTTTCCAGCCCCTTTCCTATTGTAGGCGGGGTTGGGGAGTTGCAGATCGAGCCCCATTGGGTTGGGTCTTGACAGAGTGGTATTAGAGGAGGTTCCACCTTTGAGATCTCTAGGTGTAGGAGTTCTAGCTATGAGTTTGGTTTAGGTAGCATCGCGACAGTGTTAGGCTTTTTTAGGTTCGACTTTCAGGCCACAGACTCTAGTGTTGGTGTGATGGCTGACGTATCCATTCACCAGGACTCTAATAACATGGCTTACAACTTTGGACATTAGGACAATAGTCATTGGGACATAATTTTACATGCATCATATATGAATGGGTTTTGGGTTTAAATTATTCTTCTTGAGTCAGGTCCGCAAATATACTCTTTGACAATGGAGCATCATGATTTTATTTCAGGATGCATCCACGATTACAATCAATGAGGGTTCCACAATGAGGTTGTGGTGACGATCCACCCTGTGTAGAGGTTGTGGACCAAGGTACCGGTTCTAAGTCAGGACCACCAGGTGGTCCACTAGTTGATCCACCACCTGTCAAGCAGTTGGTTTTGACGAAAGTGTAGTATGAGGATTCACGTAGGCTGAGTGTGTAGCATGATTTTCAAAGGAAGTGACCTCTAAGGTTCCTGGGTGATCCAAACCCTCAGAAAACTGATGACTGGATCGAAGTAGTCACCCGAGTTTTTCGCCTTATAAGGACACCTCTAGATTAGATGGTGGACCTAGAGGCAATCCTTCTTCAAGGTTCGGCCGGGTGATGGTGGATTTTGGTGACGCAGTCCCATGGCGAGGAGTGGGTCACATGGGAAGAGTTTGAGCATCTCTTTTGGGGAGAGGTCTATCAGGTGACGCTGAGGTCAGTGTGGATCCAGGAGATTCTGCATCATCGGAAGGAGGGAATGACTGTGTTAAAGTACTCAGTGAGGTTTACAGACCTGTCATGCTACTCCTTGGATATGGTTTGTGACCCATTCATTATGGCTTGGAACTTTGACCAGGGCCTTTACAGAGACATTCAGGCTGTCGAGGTTTCCTTGTGGCTGCCCACCTATGTTGGAGTGTTGAAGCAGGCCTTGGTGGTGGAGATATTTCTAGGTGGGTAGATTCAGCCCGTAAGTGTTGGGCACATGGTAGTTGAGACGTCAGTAGCTGGTAGCTGGCGGGAGGCGCAGGGGTTGGGACATGGTTGATGTTTTATGGGAGCGACGCTAAGATGGAGGATCTAAGGCTCTAGGCTCACAGGGATGGCATGCCAATTTTGGTCAGCCGTAGGAGAGGCGGTGTTACACTTCCGATGGTCAGCGCATCGTTCTAGATATTTTCCGACCCATCAAGATTCTGATAGGGCGTCGGTAGACATGCTTCCTTGGCAGTGAAAAAATCATGAGTTTGGAGGTCCGCAGGGCGGTGGACCTGGCGACGTAGTTGGTGTAGTAGTGGGAGGTGGTGGGCAGTATCAAATGACACCACCACCACCCCCAGGTGGTCCACATCGAGCTCAGAGAGCTAAAGGGTGAGGGCGAGGACAACTGCAGTCCATAGAGTTTGTTGACCCAGAGGCTCTGTGGGTGGATGGAGGATCGTTATGTGTCATTTCTACTCCGGTTGTTGTTTTGATAGACACTTATTAGTGGTATGCTTTCATTTCAGTTTCTTGATCGAGGTTTGTCAGGGTGTTGGTAAGACCCTGTGTGGGATTTGCTCGACATTTTTCGAATGCATTAGGAAGAGGGATATTTACCGCACTATGATGTGTTTTTTTGTGACATGATTAAAACCGTGCAGACGATTCAATACTACCCAAAGAAGATAGTGTCAAGGCTTGGTGGATGAGTACATTTAATTGATGCGTTTGGGCAGGGGTGTGTGTGTCGGTGAACTCACAGGTGTGAGAGACCAAGTTGAGTGTTCAGTTTCATTCCTTGGTCTTATGGATTTTTAAGGACGAAAGGTTCTATGGTGGGGAGGATGTAGAGACTGTGGTCTTGGCCATATCAAACTTTGGAATATTCCTACGACTATTTCCTGTGTTAAGCAAGAATATGGCATGCGATTCTGAGGCCCGGTATGCCTGAAATTAATTTTATAAAAATATTAAGTATATTTATACTATCCACGTGGTGAGGTTGTGTTTTATTATAAATGGTGGCTCAGATCAGAAATTTGAGGGCATGGTTGTGTCCGGAGTGTGCCATATACCATAAGCGGTGTGGAAACTTTTAGGGCATGGGCATGCTATGGAAAAAGACACCATGGCTGTTTTCATAAATAAATTGACATGTTTTTATGAGAGTTGGATTTAATAAGTCCTGAACAGAGTCTTATATCGCAATTCTAAGTGTGATGTTGCATTCGGAACGTCGTTTTTATCCTAGGGGCGCCCTAAACTTTTTCTGTGCAGGGCGCCGGGTTGGAGGCGAGTCGGGAGTCAGACAGCTGGATGGTGGGGATTTAATTAAAACAAAAATTTATTAAATCCCCTCTCAGAACCTTTCAAGTACACACCATGAGGAATCCACCACCATTAGCTCCTCCTCTATTATTTGTCAACGAATGAAGGAAATCGAGTGAATGAGGTGCCGTCGGAATCAGATCTTTACGACAGACGTTACCCGATCATGCAGCAGCAGCAATGTAGTAGGAAAAGCGTCAGCATTCCTCCAAAATGTAGGCGGTTTGTGTTTTAAAAATACATATCTCGTTTATGTTTTTTTCATATCGTCATAAGGGTTGTGTAGTTTGGGTCCCGAGCTTTTCAAAACAAATTTCAGATCTGAATTTGCAGCATCGCGGAGCTCCCGGCGGCTCCTGGAAGTTTTCCAGTAAAAAACCCAGTTTCCATCGGCAGATATGGTGGATTCTAGTGAGGGAAGCGGTAGCACAGTGGATTCTGGCTCCAAAATTTCAGATTTCGGCGGTGGCGTGGTGGGTTCCGGTGAGGCAGGTGGTGGTCTGGCCAGGATAATTTAGGGGTTCTTTAAACCCCCGTATCATGAAAACCTTAACTCTGATTTGGGATCCGTTTGCCAAAATGCATTCCTTGAATCAAGATGGATCTTTTGAACTCACTTTGAAATTTTCTTTAGTTGGGTTCATGGATCAGGGATATGAAATGATGAAATGATAATAAAATTATATTATTATTCAACTTCGACCCGCAGTAACTTTTGCACGGAGAGTCCGATCGACATGCCATAAGTGACATTGTGACCCTGATATTAAGGTGAGGATTTAAGGATAACTTCTTTGCACTGCGATGGAGATCAAGATGTGGGCCCCATGAGTAATCTTTTGGTAATTTATGGAGAAAGATGAATTTTTCGTCACGTGCCCATTTTGGATGAAGGAGTAGTCGATCTCAGAATTTTTTCTCAAGGGGATCACAATGGTGTAGTTCGTTTGATGAGTTTTGGGATTGGGGTGTGGGCCCCACCCGGTCATGATATGGTGAATGATACCTTTTTCACTAGTTTTCTGTTTCTCCAGATTAAATATCCCATCTTGCGTGTTTTGTAGTGTAGATCATAGTGGTGGCCTTGGTATAGGCCTAAAAGGTGTGCAATGTGGCAATGTTGTGGGTCACTCAGGTTAGCGACATTTGGACCAGTAGTGGTTGAGTGTGCTCCTTTAGTTCATTCTTAGAGGGTTTGTGTGGCATTACAACCCTGTTATAGTTTTTTGATCCCCTTGATATAATGTTTTCCTGATAAAGTTGTGGCATCCCTCTAGGGTCTAGAGTGGGATCCTCTAGCTTTGTTTACCAAGATTAGGTTATTGGTATTGTTGTTACCACTTATACAGAGGCGGCGATCCCCTATCTAGCATGTTAATCTAGTAGGGTATGAGGAATAATTAGGAATATGATCCCATACATCAGGGCCGTGCATAGTAGGATTGTGGCATCATTGGTTATATGATTCTCTACTCAGCATGTGGTTTCTTGTAGGGGTGCGACATTGTCGGGTATATGATCCCCTAATCAGTGTGTGGTTTCAGTAGGATTTCATAATTTTTGGTTATAAGATCCCCTACTCACCGAGTGGTTTTGGTAGGGTTGGTGGATCATCGGTTCGATGCCCTACATCGCGAGTTATACAAGATGGGGGTTCTGACATCATCGTGACCATCTTCACTTGGGCGACGATCCGCTAACTAAACAATGTGATCTATAGAGAACCAGATCTATTTTGGTATCCCCCAGTGGATCCTAAGAGTGATCCCCCATCTATGAGATCTTTGAGATACCATAGTGGGTTTTGTATCCCCTAGAAGACCCTAGGAGTGATCCCCTTCCAAGATGTTTTGTGTTTCCGTTGTTTCAGCCTGATGTTCTCAATGATTATATCCGATGAGCATGTTATCTCGGATGGGCATCTGGGATGTTCATGTGAGACCTGATGAAGTTTATCTCTTGGACAAGTGTCATCTTGGATGGTGTAGCTCAAAGAGTGTGTTCTTGAGGTTTTGTGTAGAACTTGTCTCTGGTTGTGAGGTCAGAACCGTTAAGGACCCAACGATTCATTAATCGAAACCCCCCTTGATCCAATTAAATGTATCTTCACATAAAATGTTTATATAAAATGTCAACTTCTTTGGTTTTATGTTATGAATTGTGTCTGTTTCTAATATAGCCGTTGAACAATGATCACATGATTAGTATAAATATAGGGCTTTAACAAATCCAATTTACACAGACAAAGGAAGCGATTGCCTCATCCAGTAGATGTGCCCCATACGAAGCCCAACTGTCTATGATAGGAATGGAGGTTGCATCTTTGGGATTTTCTCTTGACCCAGGCCAAGATTAACTTGAATATGACAAGCTTGAGCGGGACTTCCAAGGATAGAAATTTAAGTTGATAGAGATTACCACCTGAGCAATGTTATCTGAGCCACCCCATGAGTCTATCTCCATCGCACACCTTACTATTCATACTTATGCTGGCGTTATAATGGGTTAGGTAACATGAACATAGAACTATTATTATATACATTAGTTTTGTATATAATAATGAATATAATTTCATTTTATTATTGTTTCCTTGTAGATAGTATTTAAAGCACAAATAGTATTTCTAGTTAATGTTCAACTAAGAAATCTATTTTGATGAATAAATGGATTTTTAAATTAAATAATATTTCAAATAAAATATTATTAATATTATTAAATTAATTTTTATTAAATATAAGTGATCTTATAATTTTATGAATGAAATTGTAATTTTTATTATGGTTTGAAAGTCATTATTGTCAAAACCCATGTATTTTTAATAAATTTTGTTTTTTATATTAAAAGTTAAAATGTACATATTTACAAAATTATTTAGATAAAATGAATATTATATATAGAATAAGGAAATTAAAATTATCCAACTGTGAATTTTTCATATCTTTCTGTGACAGTCAAATATTTGGGTAAAAATTTAATACCATTTAAATATATAATGTGTTTTATGACATCATAAGGACCCAATAGTGATTTAATAAAATACTATAAACATTATTTTAGGCCAATATATGTTTTACCATTAAAATAATTTTATTTTAGGTTTGTTTGATTTATTTTACAAAGCATTAGTGGACCCTTCAAGACTTATTAAACATTTTGTCTTTTTAAATTGTTTTCTTTGGGAGTGTGACTCACCTCCAGAAATACAACCCCATAATTATTTGAATTTCGGACTTTGGCCTTATAAAATATTGTTTTCCACTTCTCTTTTTGCAAAACCATGGGCAAAACCCATGGTCAGGTTTGGGTTTTGGACTAGTTTAATGTGAGTTGTCCCAAACCTAAATAATTAATAATTCCATCACCTTTCCTATATAAACTAACACATGCCCCCACATACTCCTCAATCAAGGCCTATTTAGTTCATCCAACATATTCCCTCATCTCTCTATAATCCTCCCAAGGTGCACCCGGCTCCCAAGTGTCATCTCTCAAGTCTCTCTCAAGCCTTTGGAAGTGCACTTCCAAGTAAGGGTTTTTTTCCTTTCTCATTTTTGTCTAATATTCATTAAATCGTTATGCTATTTTAATTTCAATTATAAATGTTGGGGTATGGTTAGAAACCTTCCCTATACTGCCTGTTTATTTTTGAATGATGGGAGACCCATTTTTCTCTTCTTAAATTCCTCCCATGTACACCCGTTACTATGACGAAATTCTGAAAGGAATTTCTCTCTCCTCATTTACATTCAATCAATTCTTTTGTATCATGAATCTAAATTCCATTACATTTGATGGAAAATATATCTATATGACCCCCAATACTATCCATTTCATGTAAAAATGATGAGATACCAGTTTCTCTCTGATCATCCATTTTTATGAATTCTTACATCACATCGTTACGCTGCCGAAATTGCACCGATTTTCCAAGCCAATGCCATTATGTAGTGAATACCATGACCATTTCACTATCAATGGTATTCACCATTATCCACATTTACTTGTTGATTATATAGTTTCATGTATGTATTCCACATTCCATTATCTTGAAATAAATGATGATGTTTTATGAATCAATGTTATATGATCCATGTGGCACAGTTAGACATGAAATGAAATGTTTAAGAAGGGTGCTCCAGTTTAGCACTTCAATGCATTTGGTAATGTATAGTTTCATGATGTGTCATGTGAAATGGGTGTTTACTCAGGATAATTCAAGTGCAATGAGGGTTTACTCATTCTTCATGTGCTATGAGGATTTACTCATGCTCCATGTGCAATGAGCCTTGGATCGTGCTAATTCTAGGTTAAGTGTTGTTGCCACATTTCCATGTTATGAATATCAGGAATTATCATACCATTATGTTTATGCTTCTATTGTGCTCTATTGATATTCCTATTGTCTAACATGTACTTTATTCCTCATTTTCATCCATGATTATTCCCTTACTGGGCATTATAGCTCACCCTTTTCTTATGCATGTCCTCTGATTATCCCATTCAACGCTATGTACGAGTGACTGTAGTGGTCATGTAAAAGTAGTTTTCAATAAAGATGTTATTTTTCATGTTTCAAGTTGTTATTTAATGATCCTAAACCCCAAAGACACTATACCTCCTGATCTTCTATGTTGTATGAAATGAATTTTATTTAAAAAATTATTTTCATTTTTTAATAATTGATCAAGGTTATCATAGTTGGTATCGGAGGATAGGTTCAGTTATTTTTGGGATTTGGATTGGAAAACCATAGTAAAGTTTTTGAGACAAGACTAAGTATAATAAAAATATACCTAATTTTTTTTGAGTATTGATTAAGTGGTTTATAATGTAAATACATCCCAGTCTGGATAAGTACAGGTAGAGGCGGCTCTGGCAAGATGTATCCTAGGGGTAAAACCAGAAAACACTGCATTGAGTTAGACTAGAATGGAACTGCTGTCGAAAAATGAGTATTGATGCACTCTTGGTTATGACACTCCCAGAGGATATTCTTTGGTAAATTCACAAGCATATAATGAACCATTATTAAGGGACAAAAAATGACCTAAGAATATATGTTAGAATATAGATCATGGATAACATAGACTAAAGACAATTGATTTATATGTTAAGGAAATAAAAGTTATTCATAAGTCATCAGTTTTGTCCTTGGATTACCCTTAATGTGTTACCCCTATCTTTCCTTTTATTGCAGACAATGGCCGGTAATAGGAGGACTTGGGCTAACAACTGATGTGAATATCAATGCGATAAATGTACTAATGAGATACCCAATCCAATGTGAGAGTGAATCACGAACTCTGTCATGCTTCTCTCTCAGATAACTCATGATTTGAATAGAAACATGGGTCAAGAGGAACTTTCCACCCCCCACGAAATAACAATTCACTATCAAGATCTTCATGAGACAAGGGCCTCTTAATTTTAATGGATCATCTGATCCCACAATTTCTGAAAAATTGATCATCTCCATTGAAAAGATATTCTACATCCATGAATTATCTGAACAAGAGAAGGTTATCCTCGGTGATTATCGTATGGAGGGTGAAGCTGATCAATGGAGGATGTTGATAAAAAATACAAACCAGGAGGTGAAGAATGAGTCGTTGGAATGGAAGGATTACTAGAAGATGTTTTTTGATAAATATATTCCGCGCACCATCCAGATTATGATGGAAAGGTATTTCCTTGCCCTCAAGAAATAAGACAAATAATATATCAAATCATACAAGGAAAAATTCACCTCTCTTTCATGATACACCTCTGGCTTTGTCATTACCCCTGAATGTATGGTTTACCGCTTCTTTAGTGGGCTGAAACCTAGCGCGCAGAAAGTGCTAAGGATCTGTGACTTCTAAAGCTATGAGGAAATTGTCTTATGTTCCCTCAAGGTCAAAATGGAGATCGAAAAATATCAATGGAATCATAGGGATAAAAAGTGTAAGGTGGACTTCAATGCTGGAAGTCCGATGGATAAATCCAATGGTGCTAAGAATATCCAGCACCCCACTGGCCAAAGGTGCAGAAAGAAGCACACAAGGATCTACCTTAAGGGGATGAGGAAATTCTTTAGGTGTAGAAGAGAAGGGAACCTGGATATTAAATATCGGCAAGAAAGTACAACCACTATGACAGAGGAGAGAAACACTTCATTCGAACCTCAACGCGTGGTTCATTTCTACAACTGCAATGAACTAGTGGATCTTGAAAATTAGTGCCCTAATCCAAGGGTGTTCAGAGAAAACCAACAACCTCCTATGCAGAAAGGGTAAACTTTTTCCATCACAACTACCTAGGTGAACCCCGAAAATGAAGTGGTGATAGGTAAACTAGTTATTAATTCAAGAATAGTGATCATAATTTTTGATTTAGGTTCTACGCATTCTTTTATATCTCGAACGATTAGTAGACGAATCCCTCCACCACCACAAATAATTGAATTGAAGAAGCCAGGGAGTACATCAAATGTGGAAATCATTACATCCCATGAATATAACTCGTCCCCTATCATAATCTATGGATTGAACATTTCAGAGAACCTCATCATACTCTCTTAGGTAGAATTTGTTTCAATTTTTCATGGATTGGGATTCCTTATATTGATCCAACATAAATTTCCATGATAGGAAATCACACTCCATGTGCAGAATCGACCACCGATTATTTACATGTGAAATGAGGAAGATGAATCTTCTATAGCTCCATCATCTCAAGCAGGGATATTACTACCCTATGAGCACATGTATCTAGATCAGATGATTGAGTCTAAGGAGGAAACCATCCTAGAAGACGTGGCTATTATGTGAGAATTCACATATGTGTTTCCAAAGGAATTGGTTGGTCTTCCTCCTATAAGAGATGATGAATTATCAATTGATATTATACATGGGTAATTTCCAATATCCAAGATTCCATATAGAATGACTGTTTTGGATCTTGGGGAGGTGAAGAAATTACTAAAACAGAATTTGGATAAATGGTTTATACGCCCATGTGCTTCACCATGAGGTGCTCCAGTCCTCTTCATCATGAAGAATTATGGGTTAATGAGCCATTGAATCGATTATCGTGAGATTAAACAAATCAAGATAAAGAACAAGTATCCTATCCAATGAATTGATGACTTTTTCGATCAGCTATATGGAGCACAATAATTATCCAAGGTGGAATTGCGGTCGGGATATTATCATGTGAGTGTGAAAAAGGAATATATCCCAAAGACTGCTTTTCGTACAAGATACAAGTGCTATGTATTCATAGTATTTCCTTCTAGACTCAATAAATCTCCAAAAATATTCTTAATATTGATGAATAGAGTCTATAGAGATTACCTCGGCAAATTTGTGGTAGTCTTTATAGATTATATTATTATATACTCCAAAACAAAGGAGGATCGTTAGGAGTATCTAAGAACTATACTAGAGACCTTCCGGAAGGCGAAGCTCTATACAATGTACATCAAGTGTGAGTTCTAGTTGAAGGAAGTCTCATTCTATGGCCATATCATCACGAGAAATGGTATATATGTGGATCTATAAAAAACAAATGCAATTGAGGGATGGACAAGGCCAACATCGGTAACAGTTATCCGAAGCTTCTTGGTGTTAGCTGGATATTATCGACGATTTGTGAGAAATTTCTCATGATTGTGAAACCCTCTTACCAAGATAACTCGGAAGGGAGTAATGTTTTCTTGGAGTGATGAATGTGAAAAAAGAATCCAGGAGTTGGAAAAGAGGCTTATCACTACACATGTGCTCAATTTACCCCCAAGTGAATAACTCTTTGTAGTATTCAGTGATGCTTTGAAAAAGGGTATCTGATGTGTGTTGATGAAAAATGAAAAAGTCATTGCATAAGCTTCATGGAAATTGAATGTTCATGAACAGAACTATCCAACACATGTCCTCAAGTTGTCTACAGTGATCTTTGCATTGAAAATATTATGGAATTATATCTTTGGGGAGAAGTGAGAAATATATATAGACCACAAAAGCCTCAAGTATATATTCACACATAAAGAGTTTAACATGCGCCAACAAAGATGGTTAGAGTTTATCAGAGACAATGACTACTCAATCCATTACCACCCTGGGAAAGCGAACAAGGTGGATGATGCCCTAAGTAGAAAAGGCTCAGTGATTCTATCAATGATTAGAATTGAGAAGGATCTAATATTATTAGATTTGATTAATATGGACATGAGAATCATAAATAAGGTAACATCATTTATCTTTTAGCAAATTATTTCTCAACCATTACTTTTGGAAAGGTTAAAGGATGATAAAAAGGATGATATGGGAATTCTAGAAAATGTGGAAGCTATCAAAAAAGGTAAATAATTGGAGTTTAATGTTTATGAAGATAGAATTATGAGATTTGGGAAAATACTACGTGTGCCATCATGTCCAAATCTGTAGAAGGAACTTTTTGATGATGCACATAGATCAAATTTCTCAATTCGCCCAGAAATCACAAAGATGTATCTAGATATCTGAGAGCATTTTTGGTGGGATAATATGAAGAAGGTGATCACTGAATATACATCAATGTTCCTGGTGTGTCAGCAAGTGAAGGTAGAGATGCAAGAGTATAATGGTATGATGCAACCATTTCCTATACCAAAATGAAATGGGAGAACATCACCATAGACTTTGTCACTGTACATCTGAAGACATCAGAAAGCAATAATGCAATCTTGGTTGTTGTGGATCGTCTTACAAAGGCTTCACATTTCATTGGTATTCGGGAAGATTTCACATTGGATCAACTGAGAAAAATATATATATCAGGGATGTGGTAAGGCTGAATGGATTTCCACTATCTATTGTGTCTGATCGAGATCCAATATTCACCTCTATGTTTTGGAAGAGTCTCCAACGTGTTTTGAATACTAAACTGAACTTCAGTACTTCATATCACCTTCAAATTGATGGCCAATCTGAGCAAACTATCCAAACAATTGAAGACATGTTGAGAGCATGCTCAATGGACATTAAAGGAGGATGGGATCAACATATTCCTCTGCTTGAGTTATCTTATAACAACAGTTTCCACATGAGAATCCAAATGGAACCATATGAAGCCCTTTATGGGAAAAGGTTCATAACACTAGCGTTTTGGGATGTGGTCGGTGAGCGTAAGCCGGATGGACCAGAAATGGTCGAAGAAATGGTGGAGAATGTGAAATCCATTCAAAAGCATATCAAGGTAGCTCATAGTAAATAGAAGAGTTATATAAATAAGCATCGACGAGACCTTGAGTTTAATGTTGGAGGCATGGTATTTCTATGCATATCTATATGGAAGAAGGTCACGAGTTTTGGAATGTTACGGAAGTTTTTTCCAAGGTAAATCGACCCCTTCGATATTCTCAATGATGTCAGAGTTATGGCCTATCGACTAGCACTTCCACCTACCATGGACAAAGTATATGGTTTCTTCCATTCATCCCTTTTAAAGAAGTACATACCAGAACATTCACATGTACTCTCAATAGAGGTGGTACCGTTAGAGGATGATATTTCTTATGAGGAGTAACCAGTGAAGATCAATGATCATATAGAAAATGTTCTACGAAATAAGACAATTTCCCTTGTCAATGTGTTGTGGTGAAACCACAAGTTTGAAGAAGTAACATGGGAATCAAAGGAAATGATGAAGCAGAGTTTCCCAAATCTATTTTAGTGTGGGAAAATGAAATTTTGAGGGCAACATATCATAAGGGGGGAATATTGTAATGATCAATACTTTCATTAATTGAAATCCCTCTTCATATAATTAAATGTTTCTTTATGTAAAATGTTTATATAAAATGTCAAATTCATTGGTTTTATGTTATGAATTGCAACAATTTCTAATATTGCAGTTGAAAATGATCACATTATTAGTATAAATATAGGGCTTTAACAAATACAATTTTCTCAGAAAAAGGAGGCGATGGCCTCATCTAGTAGATGTTCCCCATATGAATACAATTTTTCAGAGCTCAGAAAGGATTTTGGGTCTTTGGGAATTTTTTTTGATCAATTACAAGCGGAGCTTGAATATGTTAAGCATGAGCAGGACTGCCAACAAGATTAATGGAAGTTGATAGATATTACCACCCGAGCAATGTTATCAGAGCCACCCCAAGAGTCTATCACCATCGCACACCCTACTCTTTGGTATTATGTGGGTGTCATAAGGGGTTATGTAACAAGACATTATTATTATGGTTATGTAAATTATTTATGTATATAATAAGGAATATACTTTCATTTTATTATTGTTACCTTGTTAATAGTTTTTAAAGAACAAATAATATTTTTAATTAATGTTAATATAAGAAATCTATTTTGATGAATTAATTAATTTTTGAATTAAATAATATTTCAGTAAAATATTATTATTATTATTAAATTAATATTTATTAAATATAAATGATCATATAATTTTATGAATGCAATTGTAATTTTTATTAAGGTTTGAAAGCAATTTTTTGTCAAAACCATTGATTTTTTTATAAATGTCGGTTTTTATTTTAAAAGTGAAAGTTAACATATTTAGATAATTATTTGTGTAAAATGAATATTATTTTTGGAATCAGGATGTTGAAATTATCCAATGATGAATTTTTCATAACTTTATGAGATAGTCAAATATTTGAGTAAAAATTTAATACCGTTTAAATATATAATGTGTTTTATGACATCATAATGACCCAATTGTGATGTAATAAAATATTATAAACATTATGTTAAGACAATATATGTTTTACCATTAAAATAATGTGATTTTTATTTTGTTTTATTTATTTTACAAAGATTTAGTAGACCCTTCAAGAATTATTAAACATTTTGTCTTTTTAAATTGTTTTCCTTGGGAGTGTGACTCTTTTACACATAAGAAACCCCATTATTTTAATAATTTCTGAATTTGTCCTCATAAAATAATTTTTTCCAGTTCCCTTTTCCAAATACCATGGGAAAAAACCATTGTAGGATTTGTGGTTAGGATTAGTTAAATGTGAGGTGTCCCAAACAAAAAAAATAAAGAATTCCCTCACCTTTCCTATATAAACCCACACATGATCCCACTTCCTCTGCACTCAAAGCCTTTGGAGTTCGTCCAAAATTTTCCCTCATCTCTCTATAATCCTTCCAAGGTGACACAAGCTCCCATGAAGCCTCTCTCACCCCTCTCTCAAGCCTCCATAATAACACTTCCATGTAAGGGGTTTTCTTCCTTTCTCATTTTTGTCCATTATACATTAAATTTTATGCCCTTTTAATTTCAAATATAAATGTTGTGGTATAGGTTCACACCTCCCACATACATTCCTATTTATGTTTGAAAGTTGGGATACCCATTTCCCTCTGATTAAATGCCTCCCATTTACACCTGTTACTATGTAGAAATTCCAAAATGAATTTCTCTCTCCTCATTTACATTCAAGCAATTATTTGGTATCATGAATCAAAATTCAATTAAATTTGTTGGTACATGTATATATATTACTCCCTTACATTCCATGTCATGAAAATATGATGAGATTCCCCCTACTCTCTCATCAACCATTTTTATGAGTTCTTATGTCATGCCATTATGCTGCCGAAATTGCCTCGCGCTCTTCCAAGACAAAGTCATTTTTTAGTCAATACCATACCCATTTCTCTATCAACGATATTCGCATTTATGAAAAAATAATTAATATTTAAATCGTTACATGTATGTATTTCACATTATTTTATCATGTAATAATTGATTATGATGAATGATTCAACGTTTTATGATCCAGGTGGCACAGTTATTCATGAAATGAAATGTTTATGAAGGGTGCGCCCTTATAGAGATTCAATTAATTGGGTAAAGTATTGTGTCATAATACATCATGTTCAAGGGGTGTTTGCTGATTATAATTCATGTGTAACGATGGTTTAATCATGCTTCATGTTTAATGAGTATTTACTTGTGCTCTATGTGCAATGAGCCTTGGATCATTCTAATTCCATGTTAAGTGTTGTTGTCACATTTCCATATTATGATTATCATGATTTATCATGACTTTATGTATATGATTCTATTTTTCTCTATTGGTATTCCTATTGTCTAAAAAGTATTGTATTCCTCATGTTATTCCATGATTATTCCCTTACTCGGCTTTATAGCTAACCCTTTTCTTACGCATGTCCTCGGGTTATCCCATGAAATTCTATATTCGACGGAATATAGTGGTTATGTAAAGGAAGTTTTGAAAAACGATATTGTTTTTCATGTTTTAAGTTGTTATGTAATGATCATAATTCCCAAAGACACTAGACCTCGCAATATTCTATGTTGTATCAAATGAAGATTTTGTAATAAATTCTATTTAATTGTGTAATTAAAGATCATCTAGAACCTCATGAGGCATGGTCCATGAAATCTGTCTATCTGTTTGTTCATGGTATAAGTATGGGCATATACATGATCAAATGATCATGATGTATATATGGGCATACATATAAGCTGAGGTGACTAGTCGTGTTTAGCCGAGAATGGTCTCGAGAAGGAGTTTCTCTCTCGTTTGGGTTCCCTTTGCATGTGATGAGTGGACTATTGCCTTTTAGTTCCTCCCTTTTATTATTGGGGTTTTTAGGGTCCGTGTTGAGTATTTTTATACTCACCCCTTCACTAGATTTTGCTGCATATGTTTTTATCTTTTACAGACCACATGTCTTTTGACGGAGTCCCAGGAGGACCTGGAGAAGGTGGATCTTTATGAGCGAGAGTGAATAGGGTGTTTACCGGAGTTATGCCGAGGAGCATACCGATGGGTACTTTTGAAAATGATCCCCTCCTTCTTAGCAGGTTGTATGAATTTGCATTGTATTTTTGGTGGGCCTTGTATTTTCCCTTTTGTAATTTTTTTTACTCTAGTTATGGGTTACATGTAAGCATGCATTTCTTTTCACGTTCTATATATATCTCTGCATTGTTGCATAGAGGTGTTTGTGTGTGCGTTTGTAATGATACATTAGGATAATGCCTCTCATGTGTGTGATATCCTACTCAGCACTAATCACCAGCTCCTGGCCCATTTAAGGTGGGCTTTGGGAGGCGTGGCTCGTGCCCCGTTGGGTTGGGTTATGAAAACAGATGTTTGATGTTGATTTATTATGATTCAAATATTCCATATTGTATTTAAGGTTTTGTGACGTGTTTAACTTTGTATGTGTCTTATTTATACCATGCATTGTGTATGGTTAAAGTGTTGACATTTCGTATGCTAGTTATAATCTGAATATTTATGTTATGTTTCAACATTTTCATACGAAGAATGTATTGGACTATGTATGTGACTTGTAGATCCTGATATAGATCCTCAGTGCATCGGTAGTTATTATGATACAGTTGTACATGGAATTGGCCAAGGCCTTTCACAATTTCATATATGGTTTTGGCTGAGGCCTACATCATTTTTAGATGTCTTGGATGAGGCCTTGACAAGATGTTTCAGAATATCTAGCACTATAGATTCCCTCATTATGAAAATAAAAATGATGGTTCATGTGGTTATTCAACTAGTAGAATACCAATGAATATGTTTTATTATAGAATTACTTACTCATCTCATATTCCTTCCATAAAGTGTTCATGTTTATTATTTGTAAAGGCATGTGTTTCTAATTATTCACCATGCCTAATGTTTATGTCATCTTTTTCAGTATTTCATACTCTTTCTGAGCATTTGAGCTCACCCATTTATAATATTCAATGGGTCTAAAAATACATTTCTAGTTGAACAATGGATATGTTCTTTACAAAATGTTCTTCATGCTTTTGGGGGTATCGAAAGGGAATAAGTTGTCATGGGTATTTATCTCCTTACAGGAGAAGCAGATCAATGGTGGCCATTGAGTCAAAACAAAAAGGAAGATAAAGAAGTATCAAACACGGAATGGAGGTAGATTAAATATATTATCTTAAAATCATACTTTACTTGTGACCATCGAGCGGATATGGAAATGAAATTTTAGAGTCTGTGGCAATAGAGGGATGAGAATGTCACAAATTATGTGGCTAACTATACAAGGTTAGAAAGGCATGCTTCAAATAATATACGTAACCCAAGAATAAATATTGATCCTTTCATTGATGGGTTAAAACCATTTCTCCATCAAGCAGTAGTCTCATAATACTTCTCATCATATGAAGATATTGTCTCATGTACTATGAAGACAAAAAAGGAATTTTCTAAGTCTTGTGACTTTAGAATAATGAAAGAGAAGAAGAGATCTGCTGAACAATCTGGGAAAGGAAATAATGAAATAGAGAAGAAGGGAAGAGTTGAATTTCCACCTTGTGATATTTGTGGAATGAAGCACCCTGGTGCCTGTGTAAAATGAAAATGAGTAGGCTACAAATGTGGATAGAAAGTTCATCTTTCTAGTGATTGTTAGGGGATGAAAGAAGGTACCAATGTTAAATGATACAATTACAGGGAGAAGGGAAATTATACAAATTAATTTCCTAAGAAACATGGAATCTTACCTTAGAAAAAGCCAAGGGATCATGGTCAAGATTATATAGTCACTGTTGCTAAGGTTGAAGCTCCAAAAGATGTGGTGGTAAGTAATTTAATGGTTTACCAAAGTTCATCCAATGCATTATTTGATTTGGAATCTTCTCATTGTTTAATATATTCTCAATTTTCTATGAAAATTAGATATTTCCAATTTTATTTACCAAGGGAGTTGTTAGTACAAACTCATAAGGGATGTATCATTGAAAAAAAACTTGTGAATTAGTCCCCATTAAAGAATATAAATGATTATTATCTCATAATATAATTTTCATAACCATGATTGAATTTTATATAATCCATGGTATGGATTTCCTTTCAGACTATGATGTGAAAATTTATTCTAGGAAGATGGAGGTTAAAATTATTAATGATGATATGAAGTAACATATCTTTAGAGTAGAAACTTTTCCATCTGATTATTATCTAGATCCACTCCAAGTAACTCTAATAAATTCAATTATGGAGGAGGATGACCACGAAATAATTATGGGTGTGGAAAAGAGTGTTCGAATAGAGTAATTACCTATTGTTCAAGAATATGATGATGTGTTTTCAAGGGATTTACCTTGAAATCCTCCAGAACAGAAAATTTAGTTTTCCATTGATTTAATTCTTGGATCAAGGACCATATCGAAGACCCCTTATATAGTGGAAACTATGGAATTAGTGGAACTAAAGAAATTACTAGAGTAATTGATTAATAAATGATTTATTCACACTAGTGTTTCTCCCTGGGGAGCCCTTGTCCTTTTTGTTAAGAAGAAAGATGGATCTATGACGTTGTTCGTTGAATACAGGGTTATTAATGCTATAACAACAAAGAAAAAGTATCCCCTACCTCATATTGATGATTTATTCATCCAACTTTGTGGAGATGAATATTTTTCAATGATTGACCTTTGATCTGGATATCATCAGTTGTGTTTGAATTTGGATGACATTCCCAAAATAGAATTTTTAACTAGGTATGGGCATTACGAGTTTACAGTAATGCCTTTTGGATTGACTAATGCACCCTATGTCTTTAGGGATTTAATGAATAGAGTTTTCAAGGAATATCTTGATGTATTTTTAGTGGTATTTATCGATGAGATCTTGGTATACTCTAAAATATAAAAAGATCATGAAAATCACTTAAGCATTATTAGAAAGACTCTTATAAGAAATGAAATATATGGGATGTTTATAAAATGTGAATTCTGGCTTCATGAGATTTCTTTTCTTGGACATATTTCTTCTAAAGATGGAATATCTTTTGATCCTTCAATGACCAAAGAAATCCATGAATGGACATCACCGATGAGTATAACTAAGGTATGTTGTTTTATTGGTTTAGCTGGTTATTATTGACATTTCATCCAGAAATTTTACCGGTTAGCTAACCCACTAACCAAGCTCACACGTAAAGGGGTTAAATTTGTTTGGAAAAAAGAGTGTGAAGAATGTTTTGAATAAATTAATAGAATATTAGTCAACACTCATATCGTGACTTTGCCATCAGGAAATGATGGCTTTGTTATTTTTAGTGATGCATCCAAGAAAGGACATGGTTGTGTCCTCATGCATAATGATAAAGTTATTGAGTATGACTCACTTCAGCTAAAACTCATTAGAAAAACTATCTCAATCATGGTCTTGAGTTAGCAGCTGTAATATTTGTTCTAAAGATATAGAGGCACTATCATTATAGTGAAAAATATTATATTTATACTGATCATAAGAGTTGAATTATATATTCTCACAAATAGAACTAAACATGGGGGAAATGTGATGGATTGAGCTACACTAGGATTACGATTTCAAAATACACTACCACTTGGGAAAGGCAAATAAGGTGGAAAATGATTTGATCAGAAAGGATCATGGAGTTTCGAAAAAGATGAGAGTTGAAAGGGATCATATTTCCATGGATCTAGTAATGATGGATTTGGGAATAACCATGGAGGGTGAAACATCAATACTTTTTCAAATGGTTTCCAAAATATCTTTACTAGAAAGGATAAAAATTTCTTAGACTAATGATTTGGAGTTTCAAAAGAATATTATTGCTTTAAATTATGGGATATTGAGGGACTTCGTATATGAAGTTAAAATTTTGAAATTTGGGAAGAGACTTAGTGTTCCTGATATACCTAATCTAAAAGATAATTATTGGATGATGCCCATAAATCCAATTTCTATATACACCTAGCAAGCACGACGATGTATTGTGATTTGAAGGAACATTTTTTGTGGGAAAACATGAAGAGGGAGATTACTGATTTTTTTTTCAAGATGTAAGGTTTGTAAAAAAGTAAAATCTAGAAGGCAACAACCTAGAGGAGTCAGGAAACCTCTTCCAATACCTGAGTGTAAATGGAATAATATTATGATGAACTTTTTAATGAGGCAACAAAAGACTCCCAGAAGGAATGATGAAATATAGGTCATTGTTGAAAGTCTTACCAAGTCAAGACATTTTTTTTCTATAAGAGATTATATAACACTTAAACATCTATAATGACTACATATCAATGAAGTTGTAAGACTCCATGGTGTACCCCAATTGATTGTTTCTGTTCATGATTCTAGTATTACATCATGATTCTGGAAAAGTATTCAAAAGGTCATAGATACTAAACATCGTTTGAGCACTGCCTACCACCCTCAAACCAATGGACAATCAGAACAGACTATTCAATCCTTAGAATACATGTTGAGATCTTTATAACATTACTTTAATGGTGTTTGGGATTAATATTTACCTCAGGTAGAATTTTACTATAATAATATATTCCATTCAAGTATTCAGATAATAGCATATGAAGAGTTATATGGAAAGAGATTTCGCACACCAACTTGTTGGGATGATGTGGGTGAAATAATAATTGTAGGCCCAAAACTTGTTGAGGAAATGTTGGAAATGTTGTAGGATATTCAAACCACATCAAAGTATCTCAATTTAGTTAGAAGAGCAATGCCGATAACTGAATGAAGGATTTGGAATTTCAGGCAGCAGATCATGTTTTCTTGAAGGTATCACCATGGAATGGAGTTATACGATTCGGTAAGAAGGGTAGATTAAGTCCCAGGTATATCAGATCTTTTGAAATTATAGAACGAATTGGGACTATAGAATACTATTTGGAAATGCCGCCAAGTCCCTCAAAAGTTCATGATGTGTTCCACGTATCACTGTTGATAAAATACATGTGTGACCCAACGCATGTTATCACTAGTGATGAAATTGATCTGGAACCTGATATACCTTATTGTGAAGAGAATATCAATATTCTTGATACCAGAGAACATGTGTTGAGAAACAGGACGGCTCGTCTGGTAATCGTTCTATGGAGAAACTATAAGATGGGAGAGGCAACGTGGGAACCTGAGGAACTTATGATGAAGAACCACCGGAATATTTTTGTGCAGTAGTATTCTAGAAATTTTTAGGACTAAATTATTTGATGGTGGAAAGAATGTAACACCCTAAGCTTCCACGGTATTTTCCCGTAGAATAATGAAATAACTTGAATTGTATGCACCTTTGGATTGTAACACACTATGACTAATCAAACATTCCATAATGAATAGTAATACCCAGGTTTTGAAAATTTTAAAATTTTATTTTTCAAAATAGACTTTATTTTTGAATTCAGATTATTTAAATTTCCATAGTGTAAATTTTTTGTATTTTTTTGAAAACATTCATTTTTTGATGAATAGTGAAAAACACTATGTTATTGGTTAAAACTGAATTTTTATATAAATAATTATGTGTTTTATTTAAATTTTTTTATGTCAAAATGGATAAAAAGTATCTATAAAAGTTCAATGTATCTCATTAGGGTCATTTCAGAATAGGTTTATATATATAAATTTTATTGAACTTTTTACCGTCTTTTACCCACCTCCTAGGAGAATTTGCAAATTTGCATAAAAAATAATTTTACCACTTCTGTGAGTTGAATTTTGAAATGCTAAGATTCATCGTTAATATCAGTATGTAAAATGGGGTTCAATAAGATGAAAAAAATATTGGGTGAATAGTATCTTTTGACTTTTATTTACCGTGGTTAAAAGTAAATAGGGTAATCAATGGTAAAAATGATTTCATAATTACCCTAACACATGTCTTAATTCGATTGGATAAGTACAATTCGACAAAAAAAAACTTAGGAATAAAATATGATCCTATTTGGTCCACATGGATTAGATTTGGAAATTTATTATTATTTTATTTATAGGAGAGTTGAAATAGTTAAATTCAATGTTTAATAAAAGAACCATTTTTTATATAGGTTTCCAAACTATATAAATTTGACTATAATTATTCATTAGAAATATAAAAATATTTCTTACATAATTTTATTTTATTTATAATTTTAGACATTAAATAATTTAATTTATTTATGACACAACGATGATGTAGTAATTAACTTGTTAATGAAATATTAAAATAATTGATATTATAAATATCCCAATAAATGTAAATTGAAACATATGATGAATTTCACTAATTTTTTAGGTTAATATGATATGTTATGATTGGTTAAATAAATACTATTGAAATTGATAAAGTATTTATGTCTATAAAAAATCAAATACTAAATAGTGTCAAAATTGATATAATTGAGTTTTTAAAGACAATACTATATTATTAATTGATATAATACTCTTAAAAATATAAGGTTCCTCAAAAATACCTAGATAGTGTTATATATATTAATAATGAACCACTTGGAGTTTTTTGGATGTTTATAGTATGGTTATAAACCATATAATATAAAAACAGAAAGAGACCTGGTAAATGTCAAACTATTTAGCTAAGAGTTAAATCTACAAGATAACATTAATATCGTGTCCTAAACCTATCTATGACCTATTTATTGAGATTTTTTCAACCCATAACCACTTTATCTTCAAAATAAATATTTTTTGAGCCTTCTAAAAACGAAAAATGACTTTATTATAAAATAATATTTCAAAGATTTCTTAATGTGACCCTCACCTATCTTATAAAAGGGCACTTCCCCTTTTCATAATATCACACATCCAACGCCTTTTGGCTCTGCCAAACCATGCCCAAATTTCTTCCCAACATTCCTACCTTCATTCTATAGTCCATACATTGGTTAGAAATCAATCCTTAGACGACCTTTTGATCTATTCAAAATAACGAACCCAAAGAAGAGATAAAATATTTCAGCACCTCTTCCAAGTTCTTTTCATCTTCCACTTCCTCTTTATTTGTGCTTTATATTTTAAAATAATAAACCCAATATATTCTATATATTTTTATGAAATTATAAAAATGTAACAACCATATTCATTATTTTTTTAATCATATTAATGACAAAGTCACCATTCTTGTGTATGTACGGCTTGTCGTCTCCACGTTGTGGGGTAATTTGTTATTCAAAAACATCATTATTTGGATGTGTATAATAATGAGTATAAATGATGTAAATAATAAATATAACATTTCAATGATTTTGAAAATATGATATACCATCCAATTACATACAATTTCTCCATCAATATAATGATATTGTAGCTCTTTCATTTCTATGGATTGCCTTCTCCACGAACACGATGGGATTCATTCCCCATCATAACCCTTCAAGAATAAATTTCATTATATGATTAAAAATAATGTATAAGAACATAATATAATTCAGTATAGGAATAAAATATTTCCTATACATAACAAACATGGCCTACGTAACCTAGCATATATAGGAAAATGAGCCAGTTAACACCCAAAATGTTGATACTACTAAAATATTATTGACAAAGCAATATATGAAGTTCATATATGATATCATATTTATTTATATAGTTATTTTATAATTTAATAAAAATATTATAACTATTATAAAGGAGCTTAACATACCAACTAATAAGGAAAATTACATGGAAAGGGTTAATTTCACAATCTCTTTATTCTCTGAGGTTGTTTTTAAGTATGTATCTACTCGGACATATTTTTCATCCACATCATTGTTTTCTAAAATATGTAATTGAAATCATTTTTTATATTTACTATAATATGGTTTAAAGTCATTTAAACCTATATATAACCTTATATTTTTTGAAAGGAATGTTTCCTTCTTTTTCCAAACAAGGTACATTATGACATTTTCGACAAAATTAAGGTAAGGATGTTTTTCATAACTTATATAGAGGGTGTGAAAATTTTCCACTGTTATATAATCACCGAAGCATCCCTTACAAGATTATAATAATATTTTCAATATAAATGTTTTCTTTTAAAGTTATGTGACTCTAAAATGATATCAAAATATAAAGATAATATTTCTCTCAAATAGTTTTGATTTCGAATTTGTCAACATCATTTGATAAATTTTACTCTTTTTTGATGTTTATTTTTTATGATACAAATATTACATGTTGTAATTAATTTTTTGTGATATGTTTAACTATGTATGTGTTAATCTTATTCCATTAATGTTTTATGGTTAATGTATTGACACTTTTTATGCTTGTTTTAATAAGAATGTTTATGTTATGTTTCAACCTTTTCATATGTGGAATGTATTGGACTTAGTATATGAAGGGTGGAGCCTGGTAGAGCTACTCAGTGTATCAGTAGGTCTGATGAGTCAATTAGACAAGGAATAGTTCAATGCCTAAATCATTTTTAGATGGATTTTATGAGGCCTTGACAAGATGTTTCAAAGTGTCCAACATTACACATTAACTCATTATAAAAAAAATAATGATGGTTCAAGTGGTTACGAGACTAGTAGAATACCCATGACTATGTTTTATTATGGCATAACTTACTCAGCTCATATTCCTACAATAAAGTGTTCATGTATATTATTTTTAAAGGAATGTGTTTTTAATTATTCACATTGAATAATGTTTATATCATCTTTCACTGTATTGCTTACCCTTACTGATCATTTGAACTCACCTCTTCCTTATGTTTCATTTTCCCAGGATACAAATAAGTTAGCTATATGTGAATTTTAGGCATAATCTCGGAGGCTTGTATGTTTCTAATGGAATAAATAAGTGTTTTATTTCATTCCAAGTTGTAATGTTGACCTTATGTATGTATATTTTTTGCAATAATACTAAAATGATCAGTCATTCGAGACATGACTTCTTGTATCATGCCAATGTTATGTAGTAATTCACCGACTCTGGGTAACTGGGTTCGGGGGGTTACATCCTGCTCAACGCATCAACCACTATGTTTCCATTCCCATGAGTGTAGGTGAGAATAATGTCAAAGGAATAAAGGTACTCAACTGATCATAATTGTCTCAAATTCAGGTCATATTGTGTAAAGATATAAATGAGACTTTTGGGGTCTGTGTACACCACAAAATTCTCTCCAAGGAGGTAATGCCTCCAACAGCGTATGGAATGAACAACTCCGGCCAACTTGAGATTGTGCATTGGGAAATTCCTCTCATGTGGACTCAACTTCCAAGACCTTACACAATGACTCCTTCCCCCTGCATAATAACAACTCCAAGATAGGTACCAGAGGCATCATTGTAAACAATGTAACTCATTCCCGGTTCAAGAAAAAACTTCTATTGATGTGGAAGTCAACAATTCCATCAACTTATAAATTGATGACTCAAAAGAATCTGACCACGAGTAATTCAAAACCTTGTTAGTTAAGCCCATCAGTGGTGCTTCTATGGATGAAATGTCCTATTTAAAATTCGTATAGAAACCAACCATTCCCCAAAAACATCGTACCTCAAATACATTCTTTGGATGCTTCCAAGAAACTAATGCTCTCACTTTCTATGGGTAAACTGATACATATGTCTCTAAGATAACAGAACACAATAAGTGAATATGGTCCATCCAAAAGTGGAATTTTGAGATCCTAGCATATAATAAATACATAATAAATGTTCTCAAAATGATATCAATGTGGATAGAATGGTTGTGTCTAGTGTAAGAGTACACTAGGATATCATCCACAATAACCACAACCAAGGAGTCCATGTATGGGTGGAACACTTGGTTCATCAATGAAATAAAAATGACTGGTTCTTTTGTGAGATCAAATGGAATAACCTCATACTCATATAGAATATACCTAATCCGAGTGGATATAAAACGTATATCTGATGGTCTATGATGAAACTGATGTTAATCGTTTATCAAGTCAATATTTGAGAACACTCGGGCTACTCGATGCTAATAAAAGAGATCATCAATCCTCAGAAATAGATATCAGGTCTTAACAATCAAATGATTCACTATTCATAATCCATGCAATGTTTGAGGGTATCGTCTGCCTTCATCTTACACAAGATAGATGAAACCCAATGAGAAGTACTGGGTCAGATGAAACCCTTTGCATGTAACTCCTCTAACTTCTTTAGTAGCTCCTACAAGTAAGGTGTATCCTTATTATAAGAAGGAATGGAAAAGGGTGAAACCCCAGTCACAAGTTCAATAGAAATGTATACCTCTCACTTTAGAGGCTATCCTAAAAAATAATTTGGAATGACACCCCTGAAACAATTGACCACTAGAGGAATGTCCATCTGTTAAGTCCCTTGGACATCCACACATAGACTAGCAATAGGGGTTGTAACACCTCTCTACTCATGATGCTCGGGTCCAGCTCTGCTCAATTAAACATCCCATTCTCCCTTATTTGGAAATAATCTTCCCTATGGTGATGTGAAACTAACCATACAATGATAAAAATAAACCACATCCTAGAAGGGAACTAACCAGTCCATTACTATAATGACGTCAAAGACTATCATCACTATGAAATAAAGGTCCGATAAGAAGTGACACCTACCAACCTCAACATGTCAATCCTTGTACAGATATACAGAAGTCTTTCTAGTCCCCCAATGGCATTTCCAACATCATGATATTAGAATAAATAAAGATACAAATTCCAAGGCTCTCCATAATAGGAATAGATAAAAATCTATTGAAATACCCCATATCAAAAAGAGTAGAATCTAAAACTGAGGAAACTAATATCCTATCTCTTAATGTAGAATGTCTAGAATCTTGCACCAATTGGATCTGCTCCAGCTCAAAATGCCAATATGTGTCATGACCCTGTGACGATTTATGATATCCCTAATAAAATCTACCTTATGGCTATAAAAAAATCTGTGTCTGGCTATTATGACCATGAACAAAACCTCTACCCGAACTTCCTGAAGAACTCCATCCCCCATTTTAATGTGGGCCTGGTGTTACTATTATGGTACGGGGAGTCGAAACAAATACTCCTTCACTAGCTACTATGAGGAGAGAGTTGTACAAAGTCTGAATATGTCCCATATTACCACAAGATTAGAACTCAACTGGGTATCTTGGGTACTGAGGATTCTTATATCTGCCCTTCCTGCACTGGTATCACACCACCTGGATAACTGATGGAAAACTTCACCTACTCAGATATCCACATGTATACTCCTCACAGTTCTTCCTAGTATCAGTCGGAAGGGTACCAACTGTGGATGTGGAACTACCCTAGCCCAGAGCTCCAGAATCCCTTAGATTGTGCT
This sequence comes from Viscum album, assembly GCA_963277665.1. NCBI lineage: Eukaryota > Viridiplantae > Streptophyta > Magnoliopsida > Santalales > Viscaceae > Viscum > Viscum album. Next base: position 1,736,266,000 of record OY728132.1, on the reverse strand, counting down.
TGGTGATTAGCACCCATTTGAGGATAGAAGATATGGAATTCAACTTGAATATTTTCACCTAATATCAGATTTCATTTCTAAGACCACCCTAAAACATTGTCTCCATTAATAAATCATCACCCCCATGAATGGATTTGAAGCATTGTAGCTTTGTGAAGTGAGAAGAATACTCCATGACTGAGAGTGTATGATACTCCAAACTCCTGAAATCTCTATCTTGATCATCAATTAAGGACTAAGAGTAGATTTATTCATAAAATTCCCACTAGAACTCATCTCAAGACATAACCTTCTAGTGCCCCACCTTATGTATGACATACCACCATCTAATGGAGTAATCTCGAAGAATGTATGTCACGAGATTCACCCACCCCTCCAGAGGTGACTTCAGATGCTTGAAGATAGATAGCATTGCAATCTAACCGTGAATCTACAGCCTGAGGTAGTCCATCGGCATAGAATGTGGGAGGATGATGCTGCTGAAAATCCTGAATCAACTCTACCATATACGGGGTAGGATGTTGTGCTCCCTAGAATGTATGCATCATCCTCATGAATCCTTCTATAAATTGTGCATTGACACCGATATCAAGAATGATGCTTGGGTCCATTAAGGTCGTGATGGGCGGGTCTACAAGAAGTCATTGGTCTACCATTTCTGTTGTCTGATCATTTCTTGAAACATGGTGTACACCTAAGTGATGCTTAGGTGGTGTGACTCTACATGGTCAAGCGCACAACTCATCACAAGAATAATGAAATAACTATATAGAAGTTATAAACATAACATATAAAGAAAATCATTCATGTATTTCAAAAATAGGTTACACGATGTGTATGCAACCTACACGACGTGTTCCCTTAAGCCATTACATGGGCGTGTACTTCTTCCAACCCTAGTCGTGTAACACGACATACACATAGTGTGTTCTCCTTGATACATGGAATGTAATTGAATGTTCTATCCTTCCCATGTAATTATACATTTCTTTCACTATATGGTTCTATTAGAACCAAACTAATCGCCATGTATATTCAAGACATTGCATGTACCAAATGGATTTCACCAACCCATGTCATTGGTCACACTGTTAAATACATGACTCGCCAAAACAAGGTGTGATTTCTAGTACACAGCATGATCAATAAAATATTTCCAACCCATATCTCTACCCACATGGTTGGTCACACGTTAAATAAATACATGGTGCATAGAGAATGTACACAATTTGTACATAAGAAAAATATTTTCTTCCTAAATAGAAGGATACATGGTCTGTATTCATAATCACACACTGTGTATTCTGGGTTTTTCTATACATTAATCCTCAAAACTACCCTTTAACCCCATTAAATCATTAAAAAAGAATTAACATTCAAAATTATGATCATTTGAGGCCCATACTACCCGCGAGTCATATATTTTCATCATATTAATGTATATCACAAGGTATAACAGTGTAATCAATCACATAATACATCAAATTCAGATGCATCAGGTCCCATATCACCTCAGGGACCAAATACCGGTTCCCATTCAAATTAAACATTAAATATTCCAATACACTGTCAAAATTTTATCCATTCTATAATGGAACCTATCACAACAACATTCATATTTTGAATAAAATCTATCACAACTGCATGAAATTGAAAATTCATCCTATGTGGCATGAAAAAATGGATTTCATGTGATCTCTATCAAGTGATTATATGATGCATGAGATGTCATACCTCATCTCAAAATATTTCAATATAGATAAATTATCAATGATATAAATCATAACAACACAAATCATGTGAATCGCCGAATTGTAAAACAAAATCAAATGTAAGAATGGAAAAACCAGGAATATTAAAATAATCTAAGTAGAGTGGATTTTCCCTATACACAGTTTAGCTACTCTAGGGAAATTTTTTTTACCAACTACATATTCCTTCATATCCCTATCCATAGGATCCAAATAGTAAGACAAAATAGAAAAGAACCTCTTTTGATACCACTTTGTAACATCCTAGTTTCAGGTGTCGCCCAATGGTTCCCCGTACCTGGTTGGTCACATGACCTCAAGTGTATTTTCCCAAACACCAAAGGATGCTGACTTGTAGAAAGGGCCTTGGGTTTGATTATGGGGAAACTTTTCCCTCATTGGTAGAGCATGCATAGTTGAATAACAAATAAAAAACAATAGCGGATGAAAAATAACATACAACAAGTAAACAATAGAATACTGAAAGTTAATAACAACTGGAGCACATATATAAATGATGCAGATCACATATCTATAAAAAAGTGGAAAAAATAAAATTTTCTAAAACTAAAACTGAACCAATGTACAATGAAAATAAGGAAACCCTAGTGTCATCGCAAGCCTCGGCATGGTCCCATGCTCTACAGCTCTATAGCAATCAAGTACCAGATGATGAATGGAGATTTCCCTTATATATACCTGAAACCATATAATCTCTTTGGGCCCAAAATCATGACCCAAATAGTGTGTGAGAAGAATCCCAGTTGGAAACCACCACAATATCTATGCCTATCTATCAGTGAGTATATATATTAGGTAATTATGGAAATGATGAAAATGTACTAGGGGTACACCAAATTAACCAAACCGATAGTTTTCATTTACATTTATGATCTTTTAATGTTCAACATTTAATAAAGTATCACAAACTTGTTTCTTAGAAGAATAAATAATAGGACTGAAGACAACATGTTCTATAGAATGGAAGACGTGTCACAATCATTCAATATTTACATCAACACTGTAGGTAGGTAACACAGCATAACCCCTCTTTCAATGTAATGTAATAAAAATCAAAAGACACTTTGAGGAAGCATTCATCGTCAATCCCCCATATGGTATTTCCACAACATCTATAGACTCTCTTGGGAAGCACTAAACATCAATTCCCCATGTGGTCTCATAATGTAATCTATAGACACTTTGAGGGAGAACTGACTGTCAATCCATATGTGGTCTCGTATCTTAAAATATAAAAGACACTCCGAGGAAGAACTCAACATCAATTCACCCTGTGGTGTAACCACACCAGGTTATCAGTTCCATGTGTAATTCAATCCTACATATATGATATCAAGCTGGCCAAAGTAATCTCAACAATAACATGGATAAAAAATTAGAATGGATATTAAAATAATTTAAAAAGAAGTAGAAGGAAATCGGTTCCATCCTATCAAGCAAGGCAATGAATAGAAATTCTACCTTATAGGAAACATAGAACAAACATCCCTAAACATTAAAATAAGAAAATTCACCCATGGGATGTTTCTTAAACTTGAAAATTCACATAATACCACATCAACAAACCCTTAAAACAATGATCAATATAAGGTATATAAAACCGGGTTTTGTTTTTCTAAACCCAAAATACCATAAACATGTGTAATCGACACTTTTGTATATAAAACTCAAAGGCAACCAATGAATGGAAACAACCCACCTACCTCATCATTTTATGTATAACACTCTTAATCGTCAGGCATTGAATTGGCCATGAACTTCATAGATTTAAAAAATGTTCAAAAATGATCATCCTTTAGAAAATCAAGAATGAAGAGTATTCAAGAGGAGAGGATCTAGAAGAAGGAAGAACTCACTGAGGTGATTCTGATGCAAATGAAGGTGTAAGATTTGGGGAATGGATGATAGATTAGTGGCTCAAAGAAGAATTGATGAGTCCATATAGTCCATTGTGATGCACAACCTGAAGAATCTGAATATGAGGGTTAGACGTGACCTTAGTTTTATTAGTCAATTAAAATAAAAATCACACTACATCTATTGTTAATGAACACACTGTGTATTTGCCTCAGCCATCCCCCAACATTAGCTGTCTGCCACGTCACCCAATATGGCCATGTCACAACCGTTACACACCCAAGACATGACTCTACATAGTAACTGGGCACATGACATGTAATCAAATGTAAATGGCATGTACATTGAAAATTTATAAATTCTCCACTTCTTCTAAAAAAACACTTGAAATCAAGATACATTCCTAAAATGAAGATCCAGGTTCTTAGAAAAAATTTATTTTTGAATAAAAAATAGATTGGAAAATTAAAATAGACTTACTAAAAATTATGTATTTATTTCCAAAGAATAAACAAAATTTTATTGAATATGAAATTAATATTATTCAGGATATAGATTATCATATTTACAGCCACCAATTTAAAATCTACTTTATATTAGTTTTGTTAATGTAATAATATTTTGGAGTACATTGAAGCTCGGTGGGATGTGAAATGTAATTTATTAAAGACATTAAATTAATTTTAAAAAGTTATACCACAATGACCTGGGGTGTTACAATCAACCACCCTTAAAAATATTTTTCCCATCAAAATTTACCACATTAATAAAAAAAGATGGAGATAAATGTTCCCCATCACAACATCAGGTTCCCTACTAGATTAAAAAATTTTCTTATTTAACCATAAATAATAAACTAAGTGATTGGAATTGTTTTATAGAACATTATCTCTATGATACAGAATATCTAATGGTTATTCGTCATTAGAAATATCATGTTTTAGTGGTTTGACCTCATAGTTTAGTACATGTGAAGGATCAGGTATGCGCTTTTTCTAGATATATATAGGGGATATATCATGAATATAAAAAGGGTTTAGGGGAAGTGCCAAATGATAAGATACTATTGTGATATAACCAATTATTTCAATGGGATGGATATACCATGGGTTTAGTTTACCCTTTTTTCTTCCGTAGATAAATATATAGAAAAACTATCTCAAAAAAATTTAATTCTATATGTCATCAAAGATTATTGGTATAACATTTATTTCAACATTGTGTTCTACGTACATGTTGATTAGTGACTATAACCTTCACAACCATCTCATCAGCTTGCATAGGGCCCAACATCTTACTTTCTAAATCTGCATTCATGTACGTTCAATTTATATACTACTTTAAATAAATGGTTTCATAAGGATGAATTTTAATTCATGAATTAAATATACGGTCGAAATAAGACTTAATTAGAGGGAGGTGGTGATACTAATAAAATTTTAAGTCTATATATCAATTTTTTAGTATATCCCTTATAGTTTAAACTATTCACCTAGACTAACCGTATTTCATAGGATGATACATAGTTATGAAACTCAAATATATATCATGATCTTGCTAAAGAATTCAAAAAAACATTTAGGTAAACCTCATATCTCAATATGATAAAATTCAATATGGAAATCCATGAAATGAGAACACTTCCTTAATATATATCCATGTAAGATTATAAAGATATATATATTCTATAAGTGATGTTTTCTAACTTCATATGGTGATTATATACAATGATTAATTATATAAATATAAAAAATAATATAAACCAAAAATTTTATCAAAAATTTTAATCATATGTCCAAAATGATTAAAGGCATTCCTACTAGAATATCATTGTAACATATACCAACCCAAATTGTAGTATCTCCATTTATTTATTTTATTAATTATTAAATACCATCACGGAAAATACTCAAATGGTCTATCGACACATAAATAAATTATAGTATTCATAAATATTATTTTAATCTTCATAGCGAAATATACACTTCTAAAATATAATTCTCACATAATTACTACTAAAAGATGTTAAATTATATAAAAGTAGTTTCATTGGAAGCTTAGGTTCAACCATTTATTGATAAAATATCTTATATGATTTTCTTATTTTGAAAATTCCTATCACTGGATATAATCACATGAAATTTATCTAATGGATGAAAATTATGATATTCCTACAAAATGAAACAAGAAACTCTGCACTAATGATGGTAGAATAAGGCTTCCTTAATTTTCATGATTCACTTCATCCATTATGATTGCATAAGGTTCCCCTTTTCCTTTTTACATCAATGTTTATTGTGAATCATCATCTACATTAGTCCTTGAATTGGGGAATTGATTCACATTATTACCAAACTCATTTCACTTCATGCACTATATTTTGGATGATTCATCAGTTAGCATCTTATATTCCTCCATTTTAATATCCATCCCATTTATCTCATTTGAACATTCATAGGCTTCATGACCAACATTTTAACATTTAAAACACATACCAGTAACACTCAAAAACATTCCTTCATATTTATTCAAATATTTTTGAAGGTAAGATAAATTTAATTTCATTTCACCATGTTATTTATATGAGTCTTCATGATATCGGATAATTCTATTATTATAAAAACAATGTGTATGGTAGGAATAAACAATTTACATATATTATTTATATTCACATCGAATGATTTATTTATAGCTACTAAATTATCATTTATGTAGTTAAATTCAGAGACGTGATATTAAGACACCATTGAATCAATATATTTTACAATAAATGATGATAATTAAACTAGAGTCATTCCTCTCAAGACTTATAATGTTTTCCTCATATATACCAATGGATTCATCATCCTTTTTCTTCTTCTCAAGATATTCTTTCCCCATTTCAATACATAGAATATGTGGAGATTTTTTATTTAAGAATATCTCCTTAAACTAATCCAATTAAATGGATTCAATCTCTACAACTTCTCTTGTGTTTTTATAAGATTACACCATTATTCTTCAAATCATTCCATAGAATAACAAATTTGGATAAACTTTTCGTGTCCTGAGAAATGAAAAATAAAAATTATTTTTATCAATAGTTTTTATCTATTTCTTATCCACAAGAGAATTATAAGACCCACTAAAATAAGGTTTACATTTCCACATGATGTATTCAACAATATATTATTATCTTCTTTGACCACTTTGAAAATCATCATGTTTCATAAAATGGGAATGTTGAATGAAAATTGCTTTAAGATTATGCATTCCGATTCACATAACGTTTGGTTTCAAAGGAGGATATTCGTTTAATTTTATATCATATTTGGAATTAATAGTTTTTCCTTGTGTTCCATATATTTTATAAATCTAAAAACATTTCTTGATAAAATTTCAACATAGTGGATAACCACATAATTCTATAAACTAATTTATAGAATTTATGAATTGTGACTCATTCTTATTTGACACCTTCCGTTTATCCTTGGAAATTCATGATCATTTTCAATATGATATGATTTTATCCTATACATCAACTTATACCCATCATTTTCATTAATGTTTTCTAACCCTAATATCTATGGATTTTTTTAACCATTATCTAATACCAAATACAACGATCTGAGTATTTCATATAAAAATATTACATCTATTTAGAATTTTTCAAAATATTTCCCCAAACAAAATGGATAAGGAATTTATTGATGAAAAAAAAGGTAAAATCATCATATTTGTTGGACATTATTAAAATAGATTTCATAATGATAAATAAAATAATCCATAAGTGAATCCAACAAATTGAGATCCACACCAATTCCCTTGTTAGTAGGATGATATTTCACCAGATCTTCCTCCCAGAAAACATGGATTGAAATGAAATTGTAATTCAGGAGATAATTCATTCATTCCATCTAGTGAACTGTGATTATTCATTAAATATGCAATGTGTCATTTTCAATAGAATAAATCATAATGTTAGAATCACATTCTAACATTTCATTTTTAGATAAGTGATAACATTAATGATTTCAGACATCTTCACATAAAGTGAGAATGTAACACTACAATAACATAAAAACATACCATTATATTTTCATTATAATCCTAAAGGACACTAAAACACCATGAGGGCCCCATATTACATTTATAAGAACCATCAAAGATAATTTTAATAAAATTATACAGAGGGAGAAATCAAAACACCTCCATAGTACCTAAATCTGCTATATATTTTCTAGGTATTCCCAATACTCTTAGAATCATGATTTAATAAGAAATATTATTAGAAAATTACATACTAATAAAACATGAATCTTTAATAATAAAAACAACAAGTAGTATCATAGACCGAAAATAGAAATAATTAATAGGTTGAATCATCCAGTTGTAGAAGAAATAAAGGGCATGTAGTAGTATACAAAATGCAACCTATAATATAAAGAATAACTAGTGAGAGATAGTGATTCTCTTATAGAACAAAAAAAATGAATTAAAACGGGAGAATGAAGGTCCATAAATACAAAAGGTGTCAATGACCTCCTTAAAAAATTTTATGGAAGACATATTACTATGAAATAAGTGCTCTTCATGATTCCCGTGTTTCTATAAAAAACACTAATAGATAAAATATATAAGATAAATTCTTAATATCAATAAATAATAATCACTGCGAAAAATATTGTGTTCTAGAATCCAGATAAGAGAGAGCCAAGAGCACATGATATGATCCCTTTTAAAATTATTTAAAAATTTAGATCCGTTTGAATCCATGGAAACATAATTATAGAAAGACTTTCTATTGGGAAGACCATTTCTGTTCCACTACCTAACCCAAAATCTACAGAAAGAATAAAAATTATTGACAATAATAATTATTTTATTCAAAACCATGAAAAGAGATTGATGACTGTTAAAAAAATCATTTTATAGATTTTTGGGTATCATTATTTAAATACATTGGCTAGAAATCATATATAAGGGAAGGACACATCGAGTTATCCAACGAAAATTTTTGTTTAGAAAAATTATTATCAATCCATGTTGAGCAAGTCATGATTATATTGTAGGACTATTTAATTATTTGAAAAATGGATCATTCCATGTAACAAATGCTCTCTTACTTCATCATTATAAAAAAAACTCGATTTAAGGGACCCCAAGGTATCTAAATTTTATCTAATGTGATTCAAAAAATTACTACATTGAGATAACCATCGAAAATTCTTATTTTATTGATTCACATACAATAATTAGAAATAAATTTAGTGTATGTTTTCCATGATATGGTAAAAGTCTTTATCTTATGAACACTACTACACAAAATAGAGTTTGTATAATAACATTAATAATCTTAATCAACCCCTATTACATATACATACCACAAATTAGTAAAAAATTATAGAAACTATAGTGAAATTTTCCATGATAATTATACATTCAATAGATAGAATCTTCCCATTCCATGATGATATTTTCAATTTATTAAGTCAATCAGGTATGGAAAAGAACAAGCTTTTGTCGTCACCCCAGAATAAATTAACAGTGATGTTGTTGAAGTGAATTTACCCATATTAGATTCAAAACTTCGAATAGAAAATGTTGTTTTGTTAAAAGAGAGAATCTATTCCCAATGGAGACAAAGGATTTGTACTAACTATTGATTTTCCCATAAATAATCTCAAATTTATGTAAATAGTGCCTATCGGATATAATATTTATATTATTAGCATGAGTAAAAATAATAATATTGTCATCATAAAATATATGAGTTAATGAAATTGGGGATCTGGAATCTTTGATTCGATTAAGCTTTCTTTGTGACACTAAATAAGAGTTAATACTGTTGAGATGACCCTCTAAAATCATGAAATGCATTACTGAGAAGTGTTCAACATTCCTAACTCATATTTGGAATTTAAAATAACCATCATGGGATAAATTTATAACCACAAATTTATGATCAGAACACAAAATATAAAAAAAATTGATAAAATTTTTATTAAATAAAAATCTACCAAGAAACTTGTATGATAAATTCCAATAAATTGTAATAATGGAATTACTAATATCATTATTTAATGCAATTTTGGCCTCTCTAAAAGATTTTATAAGAATATGGAAACTCATTGAAGAATTTTAAATGCAGTCTTATATGGATATCCCTTTTATGAATCCAAACTGATTCAAAGAGACAATTTTTGATGTGATATTAGCGATCCTATTTGCATGACTACTGTGAATCACATCATAAATCGTGTTAAATATATAAATGAGACTAACTGGTGAATTTTGAATGTAATTTTATTTTTTGAAATAAATATGATCAATTTATAATTAATTCCAAGAGGAATAACTCTTTTAATAAACAAATTAGGGACCAACATTCAAACATAAACTTGGATCACATCAAGGTATTTCTAAAAAATAAATTAACAAAAAAATTTGGACCTAGAACACTACTATAATTGAGGCTGAAATAATACTCTTTTATAAAATAATCCAAAGGGATATGAGTGATAAAAATATTATCCTTAGGTGTAATAGTGGAAGGAATAATACCCTCTACCAAATCCTCATCCATACCAGGTCTATTGAGGAAACTAGTGTAATAAGAATCAATATGTTAAGAAACTTTGTCAAAACCATTGATGATTTTGATCATCCAATTTTATAAAGGATAAATGTAAAATATCATTAATGACTATATTAATTGAATTGAAAATATTATTATTCTTATTCCCTTATTGGATATACTAAATTCATAATGATTCCTTAATAAACATGTGTTTAATTGTAATAAGAGTATTCAACTGGTGATGATATGTTCCTTGGAGAGATCCATATTAATGTCAGCTCTAAATGACTCGTGTTTAAATTATTTATGAAAAGCATAAAGAGTTGAAATTTATCTATCCAAATTTATCTTTAAAAGATTTAGTTTTAAGTTGAACGAGGAATCAAGATTTCCATAATACATCCTATTCATGCAATAATTTATACCACTTTACCATTCACATTATATAGACCATCCATTGTTGAGTAGAAATGGGGGTATCATTTTTGTTTAAATTCTCTTGGTACTGTAAATTATAGGGTAAAGAAGAAAATTTAATTTGGGTTAAGAAATTCATGAAATTGAGTCCCATTTACAAATACCTCTTCAATGAAAAAATATCGATCTAGATTTCTAGAAAGCAATCAATTTAGGTTCCTCATATTCAATGTGTATTTAGCACCAACCATACTATCTTTAATCATGGTATTACCATAAATAAATTATTTGAATTCCCAAAGATAAATATTATAATCAATATCTTGTGTTTTTTCACTAGGGAGGATAATTATAATGAAGTCACAATGAAGAAATATAGAGGACGAAAAATATCCCATGATACTCTCTATTTATTTCCATATTTCCCTCTTTATTTATTTCTATTAATATAATTGATTAACTACCCATCCATTATCAACTTACTCTGTTGAAAATTTCATGGGGACATATTTTCATCAATACCAACAACATAAAATCATCTTATAGAGACATCAGAGAAGATCCAGAGTGTTACTTCAAAGCTTGATGAACTACTAGAGGGACAAAATTAATACAAAATTTTATGAATGACATTAATTCCCCCAAACATATAATCGTTTGGCTCATAAATTTCCAATTATATGGGTTTATGTATTCGAATATTCCAATGCAAGGTATTGGCAGTTGCAGATTTATCAAATCAATGATAGTTCCAAATATGATATTAATTTGAAACAAGAATTTTAATTATGTATTATTATATTTTTCTTCCCTTTTTCCCTTTTTCATTCCAGACGATTTCATTGTAGAACCTGTCAATTTTTATAAGCCTTTTTTCCATTATGCTATTACTACATGTCACTGTTTCAATTCAAAAAAATGTTGTAGTACACATTATTTGATTTATTCTCCATAATGGATGATCATTTGTCCCTATAAGACATGGAAGGAACATGGTGAAATAAGGGATTGAGTGGAATACTTTAAGGATTCATCCTCCTCCACCATGGAACTCCATGTTTTCATTTGTGGGAGATATATATTAGAATTTATTTCAGGGGTCAAGGATGATTTAATTTTAAGTAGGTACGGTTTATAATTATTGTTATTTCTAGTGTATCTTGAATGATGGTTTCCCAAAGACACAACAGAGCACGTGTAGACATCCCTACAGAGCTCCTCACATGACTTCTACTCATTTGGTGACCCAATTCCAACTATAGTGCTATTAAACAAACTCAATGGAGATGTAAAATTGTTTATAGAATGTTTAACAACAACAAGCTCATGATTTGATCCCCAAAATTAATTGGGGGAAATCATGTAACATCATGAAAAATCTTAGGATGGAGATAGTCCACATCTATTTGAGTCAAGAAGCACCACCACACCTATATCATGAGAGATTTTCTACCAATTTCTTCCACACATAGTGTGATTCCTACCAAAAAGTTTCGAGCGATCAACCATGAATTACTCTTCATGACATGTTGTTATTTCCACCCCTACACCAATATCATAGTGACTAAATATCTCATTCAAAATAGTATCCATTTTTTATATACTTGAATAATAGAATCCATGTTTTCCTTATAGAATGTTAATATATATCTGAAAAAATAGCCTTTCTTTTCTTACTCTCACTAACCCCCTTCAAGGTACTACCCCTATCCAGATTGGGTGTCTTATCTTTATTTTTATTCTTTATATATTTATAAGTGGAGTGAAAAACTATATTATAGAAATAAAAAATGGAGGCCTCTTCTCATATTCCACCCTGATTTCAAACCACTAGTCAATGATAATGAAGTTAACCATCACAGTTTACTTGGATTCTAGATCTAATTCAACCAGAATCGAGTTATAAAAACCAATATCACATTCAATGGGATGTTGTTCCATCTTCAAAAGAGTTCCCACACATGATGTTAAGTCACAAGGAATCCTAGGTTTCCAAAAAACCAAATAAGGACATGGAAAAAAATCCACATCTGTGAACATGCCTTCATTTCAATGAAGGGATTAAAATTCACATCCCATTCCAACAATTTGTAATACGTGGATTGATTGGAGTGCTCCCCTGATTCTAGGTTGTACGAGGATCCTCCATGCCATTTAAAATATTGTCAAAACCACACTCCCAATTATGGTCATCTTTAGGATCCTTATTTAACCGCATTAACATAGATTTGATTTTACGTCAATATTTCTATGGGGGTTGAAACCCCTAACCAGAGGAATGTGTCTAAGAAATGAATACCTACATTGATTAATGCATCAATTTTTGGATTCCATATTTATAACTACTGACAAAATATAGTCATATAACCTTAATGGGAGTTTACTACTATTCTAGTGAATGTTTTAAAAGTGAAACCTTTCTCATATGAGGAGTTAGATTTTTCTCCTTATTTTAATGGAGTATCTATTACTAATGCACTATTTGGTTCATCCTGAAGAGAATATGTGGATTTATCACTTTATAAATATAGAAAATCATTTAATATAACAAGATTAAATTCCACAACCATCAAAATAGGGGATCAGGACACACCTATTTCTTATAGAGGATCCAAACACTCTTATTTCCCATTGTGGATCAGAACCATCAACTTATTTCCCATTGTCATCTCATGAGATATGGATAATTAAACATTGAATAGGAGGGATATATTTTTATGACCCATAATATAATTATAACAATAAATATTTCTAACAAAATAACATAAGTCATTTATAGTTTTAGAAATTATGAAAATAATGGGTTTCACAAACATTTAATCATAGAATTACTCAAGAAAAAGAACTAGGTTTAATTAAAATTTCATTCTTTCCATGTATATATTAATTTTACAAAAAAATATTAAGGATATTATTTTTTGTTCATATCCATTTTAAATCTTATATAACATCATAAAATATCAATTTGTATGGAAAATTATTCTTAACATTTCATCCTTTCTTTTATTTATATTAACCACACTTGAAAAGTAGGCATTATTGAATTCAAAATAATTAATATATAATCTCTTAAACCCACCACTACTCATTTATAAATACTCGCACTACCTTATCTCTTTAAAAATAAAAATATTAGAAAAACCATTCCCATTTATCTTAAAAAAATAATTATATATTTTTTTGAGGTCCTTGTATTCTAAAAATCATAACCATAGTGTCTTCAATATGATACCCAATGAAGTATTCTTTTAGAGAAGTTAATCATCCTTACTAACTCATTCAATTTTATTTCTTATTTTAAATATTAATAATGAGTTTTCACAATTAGAATTATTATACATGATTTATAAAATTTTAATTGTTAAAAATCATTTTTAATATGTAAAAGAAGAAATAAAATTGAATGAGTTATTAAGGATGATTAGATTCTCTTAAAGAATCCTTCATTGGGTGTCATATTGGAGACACTATGGTTAGACTATTTAGAATAAAAGGACCTCAAAAACATATGAAATTATTATTTTTTACATAAATGATAATGTTTGTTATAATATTTTTATTTTTAAAAAGATAAGGTAATGAGAGTATTTATACATGTGGAGTGGTGGGTTTAAGTGGTTATATAACGATACTATTGTATTCAATAATGCCAATGTTTCAAAGGAATTAACTAAAATGAATTTGGTTTATAATTATATTTTTAGATACATTTTATGGTCTTTAAAAAAATAAACCACCCATTTAATGTTGTATCTCTTAGTTACATAATTTGATTCTATTTTAAATTTATCCCGCTACATTATTTTACATATATAATAATAAATACATTTTTATCACTATATGTTTTTTATGTTTAAAATTTAAAATGTTCATATTAAAAAATCATAAATCATAAATTAATATATGTAATTCATTTTAAAAAATTTTAATCATTTAACTTTGAGACATAAATTTAAATTTATATTGGCGAAATGCAATGAAAAACAGATTTACAAGAAAAAATGCATTTTAAAATATAAAATGTTTGTATAAAAAATTCACGTGTAAAGTATATTTAAAAATAATAATTGTATTATTTTAATAATTAAATCTTTTAAATTTTAAACTAATCAAATATATAATTTTATGTTATAAATAAAATACAATTTTTAATAAAATAATATTATTTTTCTTTATTCCATGAAAAAAACTATTTTTAGAAAATTCCCAAAAACTCACCTTAACATAAATTTATACTATTATTTTAAAAATGAAGCTAATATTATCAAATAATTTAAATAAAATTACGAGAAAATATATATATATTTTTCTCATTGTGATTAGTGAAAATTATTTTTGGAGAAAACATATATTTGAAGAATAATATGAAATTACTAAGGATTTTGTGTTTATTTCATATAAAAGAGTAAATACTCATTGGATAAGAAATTATAATTTTGCATAATATATTTAATCCTATTTAGATCAACTAATTTAATGTTCAGTTTACAATGGTCGTGATGAAATGATACTATTTTGTACTTCTTTTAAATATAGTGTTCCATGAAATATATGTTATCAATGATATTAAATTTATATGATAAAATACATTCTATAAAATATTAATGTGTTATAATCTACCCAACTTAAATTGATTTCCCACAAAATTCATCACTCAGATAAAAAGTTACGAGGATACCTCTACTATATTTCATCATAAACTTCCCACATATATTTATCAATTTGGTGGTATCACCACAAATTTTTAACTAGGTGAGTTATCTTGTTTTCATGAACATTATGTATAAGATCCATAATCTCTAGTTGTAATTGTTTATACGAAATATATCGCTCTATCTATTTGACCTCTAGGTTTAGTACATGTGAAGGGTCACATACATACTTGTTCCTAATAAATATATTGAACACATCATAAACATGATATTGATTAGGTCGGAGCACTAAATGATATGCTATTGTCCCAATATGAATATGTATTTCAAAGGGATAGATATACCCATGGTTTATTTTTCCCTTTATTATTCCCTAGTGAAATTAATTGGAAGAATATCTAAGGAACATCAAATTTTAGATCACATAAATAATTATTAGTGTACAATTTCATTCATTTTTTTGTTGACCTTACATTTCGATTGCTGACTCTAAACTTTTATACCACCCCATAAGCCCTATCAAGTCCCAACATTATTCTCTCTAAAACAACATCATAGTAAATTTGAGTTCTACACTACTTTCCATCAAATGTTTTATATGGATCATATGAATGATCAAATGAAACTTACTGTAGAAAAATAAAATATCTAGAGGGAGTTGTTGTATGTAATCACCTTTAAATCCATATAAAAATATAATAGAATATCATATAGAGTTTTAACTATTTTCCCAGACTGACCATTTTCCCAAGGATGATATGTAGAGTTGAAACATCAATCTGATTCTAGAAAATTACTATGGACTTCACCAAAACATTTAGGTAAACCTAAAATCCAAATCATACACAATTTAATATTGAAATAAATGAATCTTTACTACCATTTTAATATATATTAATGTTATAATATGTAAATATAAATATTATCAAAATGAAGTGTATTGACATTATAAGGTTATTAACTACGACCTATAATTACCTCAATATTAGAAATAAGATAAATCTTTAATTTTAACAATACTATTATTCATATATCAGAAATAGTGTAAAGGAATTTTTCATAGAATATATTTTTCACGTTTAAATAACAAATGGGTCATATCTCTATAGTTTTATCTTAGTCTTGATAAACTCCGATCATATAAAATTATAAAAGTGGTGCCAAAAAATAAACCCATGACGGTATCCATAACTTATATATTCATATTACTTGGAGACATATACACTTCTAAATGATAATTCACACTTTATTCATTATACAAGATTTCATCTTACACAAAAATATTTCATTGGAAGCATAGGATCATCCTTTTACCGATAAAATTTCATGTATGATTTCATTATTTATAGAATCTATGTAAAAGAAGATACTCAATTGAAATTTCTCAAAGTCATGAAAAATAATATATTAATACAAAATAAAACCTAAAACATACAACTACATAGTGCAAAATAAGGGTTTCCTAATTATCGTGATTAAATTTATCAATTTTGATTTCATATGATTTCACATTATCCTTTGTCTTCATTAGTTGTTTTGACATATCATCCACATCAGTCCTTGGATTTGGGGATTGATTCCTATAATTCCTAAATGACTTTTATTCAAATATTGGAGTTTGGGTGGTGAATCATCTATATTCCTCTACTCCTCCACTGAAATAGACATCCCAATAAACATATTTATACATTAAATGGATTTATGAATGAATTTTTATATTTAAATAACAGATTAGTTCAATTTATGCTCTTCCCATGATGTTTCTTCCATCATTTATCAGATGTAGATGACTAAAAGTTATTTTCACCATTTAGTTTATTTTATTTACCTTTAAGAGTGTTCTATCATTTCTATTAGAAACCTTGGGAATGATTGGAATAACATATTTACATTTATACTTTGAGTTCACATAAAATGATTTCTCCATAACTACTAAAGACTCTTACAAATAATTCCATTTGGAGACTTGGTTTTTGGTCACCAATGAAATAATGAGTTTTAAATTCATATATGATAATTAAACTATAAGAATATCATTCATGTCTTATAAGTGTTTTCTCATAGGTACCAATGTATTCTTATTCCTTTTTCATCAGTTAAAAAAATTCCTTCTATATCATAGTTCGTAGAATAGGAGGAATGTTATTAATAAGGAATATTTACTTAACCTTATCCCATTTTGTGGATGTAAATCTATTCCACTCACCTAATCTTCTTGATAAGATATAACCATTTATCTATTTCACCGTCCTGATGATAAATTGTCAGAAAATAGTTTTCATGTCTCAATAACTGAATTAAAATAATTTTTTTTATAGTGTTGATCCATTACCCATCCACTACTAAATCAGAAGGCCCACTAATGGAAGGAGGATGCTCTCTTAGTAAATATTAAATATCACATAATTCCCTCCTTTGATCATTTGGGATCTCAACATGATTCATTTACTCATAAATTTGTTTTCTAATTACCATAATATTCTCTATTCTATCTCCGATAATGTATAAATTCCTAGGAGGATATTTATTCCATTGTCAATTATACTGAAATTTATCATTGTTACTTCGAGTGTTATCGTTTGAATAAAACTAGAAAGAAGATTTTGAGAACATTTAATCATATAGTATAACCATATAATTCTATCAAATAATTTATATAATGTCTAAATTGTGAAACCTTATTTAATTTCACCATTGGTTTAACCTTGGTCACACATTATCGTAATCAAAAGATTATTATTCTATCCCATATATACACCTATACCCTTGGTTTTCATAATATTTTTATATCCATAATCTCCATATAATTTTTAAACCTTTCTCTATTAAAAACTATAATGGCTCTAGATTTTTATATACTAATATTAAATCTATTTAACTTAATATTTAATACATAACAAAGGCTATCCGCAGTAGATTCATAAAGGTGTATACTCATTGTAGATTATGAATAAAACAATATTATTTAATGATGGATCCAAAATGTCTTTAGAAAATATAAATTCACATTGTACTCCTATTAGGCATACCCTATATAATCCATTATTCATCGCCAGGGGATGAAACGAAATGAAATGCCTGGCTCAAATTACCAGAATGTATAAACATATGACATATTAATCAATTATCAAATGAAATAATAATAAAATAATATTGACACGTGATTATGAAAATAACTTATTAATTTCATACCAAACATTTCATTTATCAGAAAAATGATTCATGGAATTGATATTATAATTTCTGAAAACATGGAGTATAAGATTTAGAAATCATCTTAAATAAATATTGATCTATAAACTCTAGTCAAGAAATTTTGTAACCATCATAAATATCTTAAATTATTTAATATGTCAAGGATGAATACTATTACAGTCAACATATTAGATCATGATACACTTGTTTCTCATAGTAGATCATGATGCACATGTTTCTTAGAGTAGATCAATCCCATCATCTTGATTCATATTGTTATAACATGAGATATAAATATTTACCCACTGAAATGGGGGGATATATATTTCCCAACCATAAAATAAAGAAAACCATACAATTGTCATCCATAAGAAAATAAATCATTAATAATTTTAGAAAACATGAAATTAAATTTGATTCATTGACATATGATCAATGAATAACCCATGGAAAAGAATTGGTTTTCATAAACATTTCATATTTTTCCTATATACATAAAAAATCCACTTAAATACTAATAATTTTATCAATTTATCATATTCAAATATCACTTTATGTATCATAAAAATATTTCATCATTGATAGAAAATTGATTTGAAAGTTAAATTGAAAAAATTATTGAGAAAAAATATGCCTTCCATTTTGAATTTTTTTAATGTTACAAAATTATAAAGATAAAAAAATTCATTGAATGTAACAATGTAAAATTTTAACGGATTAATAAAAATAAAATGTAATAATTACTGAGGTAAATTTCACCCATGTCATATAATTTGTTAAAAAACATTCCTTCCATGTTTTTTGTTAGAAAATTCATATGTATATTTGTTCAGAAAAAGGAAAAAATAATTCGTTTCAAACATTTTTTAAAATTTGAAATATGGGTAAAAAAAATTAAACCGCTGTCATAATATAGTAAATAAATTTTTTAAAACAATTCTAGAAAAAGGGAAATGTAAGAGAAATATTCTCCAATGGGTACATACAAATAAAAATCCCAAATAATAATGAGATTGTTAAACAAACCATTACGACTTGGGTAATGTTTGAATAATTTTCCCCAAGAAAGAATGAAATTTTTATTGATATGTAAATTCCAATAAAATTATTAATAATAATCATAATATAAAAATCATTATATTTATATACACCACACCAAATAAACAAGTGCATAATATGGAATGTGTCCCGTATAAATATATATGAGACCAAAATCCTTAACAGAACCATATCATTAAAGTGGAAATTAATAAAATGAATAAATTATTCGTATTAAAAATATTTAAAATTAAAAATTCATAAATACAAAGAAATATATAATCAAAATTCATTTCACATATATTATTATCCAATCATAATAAATAAATTAGATGTTAAAAACAATGAATGGATCTTGAGATAAGAAATTTCTTACCACAGGTCGGACTTTCATCAACATTTAAATAACCCATTTATAATTGTACAACCCATGTTAATAATTTATAAAAACCCTAATTTATTTTTATAACATCTTATATAATCCTTTTAAAACATCTTGCATCATGTTAATTAATAATATTTAACTATGTTTGTTATTTTTTGTATTAATTCCCATATTTTATCGTTCTTATTTTGTCATGAATTTCCCAGTTATCCTATATTGGATATATATACATTATATAGATAATTTAATTACTGTCATAAATATGAAATTTAATCAGTGCAGTCTATTTTTTAAATAAACATGAATTTTTATCCTAGAAAATAAATTGCATCACTTTATGCTGAGGAAAATCTGTAGGTACACCCAAGCATTGATCTCATTTCTAGACGATCAGAATGGTTAACAATATCAATGGTATATTAATTTATAGAATCAATATCACTTCATAATTAAAATATATATCCATTATTTATATAATTATAACCGTATAAGTATATTATTGATGAAACAATAATTACACCTCTATGTGGAGAGGGTGAGTAGTATGTAAACTCGAGTGATGTTTTAGATTTTCATATGATTAAGATGAGATGTGAATTGGTTTACCCATAAATAATATAATATGAATGTAAATTGATTATAACACACTTAATAATTAATAATTGGTAAAAAACTATATGTATAATTAAAATAAGATATATAATTGAAGGAGTTAGTAAATATGAATAAATTCTCTTAACGAACCCACCATTATATCTCCTATTAGGGAAACTAGGGTTGGACTTTTATGAATACCAGTACCTTTAGAACATTGGTATGGTTGTTGGGAATATATACTTTTAGGGGTTTTTCAGGATAGATGGTCTGGTGATGTGAATAGGTAATAAGGTTATTTATGAATGAGGATCAGTGATTTTATTAGAGTAAAAACTGATTATTTTGTACTTAAGTCCATAAAATATTGGGTCGAATAAATTACAATGAATTTAGTTATGAAATAATTTTTTAAATAATTTTTTGGTTCTTTAAAAACATCATTCACTCATTTAATTTTTTATTTTTTGGGATTTTAAGCTTTTACCTTTTAACTTTAACGAGAAATATTATTTTACATATACTATGGAAATTTTTTTTTACCATGTTAACATTTTGGTGGAATAAAAATTAAAATGAAAATATTTCCTATTTTGTACCTTCTAAGTAAAAATATTTTAGTCCCTTTTAAAATATTTAAATCAGATATTTTTCATAATTATAATTAAAATTATATCAGTGAAACCTAATGAAAATGGGTTTTCCAAAAAAATTCATTTTCAAAACTGAAATGATTTTATTCAAAATTAAATTATATAATTTAATTAATAAACCATAATTAGATTATTTAAAATTAATGTTAACTAATAAAAATTTATAGCAAATCCAAAAAATAATTTTTCCAAGTAAATAAAATCATCCTTTCCATAAAAACTAGTACTTTCGGTAATAATTGAAAAATAATCCTTTTTTTAAAATTACAAAAAAATAAACCTCATCAAAATTTTATTTCAATATTTTTAAAATAAATTTCATTATATAATAATTTTATTAAAGTTTTAAAAATTAATAATTATTATTTTCTCCTCGAAAGAAATACGAAATTCTTTTTTAATAAAACCTATATTTAATTAATTAAATTAGTTTACTAAAAACTGGTGTATATTTTCATCAAGTAAATTAGTATTTATGTTATAGTAAATTCTTACTTTCTATAATATAGTTAATCATATTCACCTCTCAATTTAATTGCTAGTTTGTAATATACTTGGAAAACTAACAATATTTTGGAGTTTAGTTTAGCTTGGTGTTCCCTTCATTGTATGTTATCAGATATATTAATTTTTTTTAAAAATATGGGGGTTATACATTAATATTCTTGGTAAACTAGATTTATACTAAAAATATACATTACATTTAAAAAAAATTAACTGACGAATGTTTTTTTATATTTCAAATTTTCCATTAACTTATCCCAACATATCACTCACAAAAAAAATAGTATCCCTGTTAAAACAAAACAAAATAAATCAAAGAGCTCAAATACTCATTAATGGTATTCATAATTTAAGATATATAAATATGTAAAGAATAATAAATATTGAATATTGAATAACAGATACACATTCTATTTTGTAAATATCATGATATTTTTATGGTTTGAATAAATGATGATCAGATAATTCCATATAAACAATCACATAATCTTGAAACATGACCTATATAGTATTAGTAATTGTATTATAAACTTAATATCTATGATTGGATTCATGTGGCATCCCATCTCGGGTCCCACTCAATGCTTCCTAAAACCCGATTGGCCATATTTCCTCAAGAACACCCCCACACATATGCCAGAGGAAACAGACTAGCAGCAATGACCAAAGGTGTGTCTATAGGAAGAATATTCCCTCATTAATAGAGTGTATAAAAATGGATATACATAACAAAATGTAAATGTAAGAATCATTATAATATATAAATATATATAAGTTGAAGATGTGGATAAACATCCAAGCATGGAATGACAGTCAATTTTTAGAAAATGAATCATAATGATAATAATGATAATATATTTCATGTCTATAAAAAATTATAAATTATCTATACCAGAATGTAAGAAATCAATTCTATAAAAAAAGTAAAAAATTCAATAAATAACAAGTATCTCAAACACTGCCATGATAATCTTCTACCAAACTCCAAAGTAAGGCATGCAATCCAGGCCAGGTGACCAAAGTAGGGTGCATCCCCATAACAACACCTGGTTGCATGATATATATATGGGTACCATTGGTGGAACATATTGAGTGTGATATAAATCATAGAAGTCCACCTGTAACACCGTCTATACCATCATGTCTGAGTAATATACACAGATAGTGTTCAATTGTGTAAAAAACAATGTATAGTATGGTAAATACCTAAGTACCTTTTTCAGACTCATATGGTGTTTGAATATTTAACCATTTAATTGATTTTGGCCCACTTTAATTTATGTGAAGTAATAGGATCCATGTTATGACCATTGAATCCTTTAATAATAATAATAATAATAGAGGATCGAATGTAACAACTATGGAATACATTAATTCAGATAATTATAATAGAGGATCCAAGGTAATAATAAGGTAATACTTGACCTCTTGGGTCGATCCAACTCAATAATAATCTATAGCTAGCTAAACGCGTTCTGATTATAATCAAAGGGTCATCACCCAAGTAATTCATCCACAATATGATTCTTACTGAGTTTGAAAATATATTCCAATGTAAAATGAGTTAAGCTATGACTAGTCCCAATGGGTTTATCCATGGAACCACATATCCGGAGACATCATGCTATATCTGTGGATTATATCCACAGATTCATAATATCTGAATGATAGTGAAGGGATACTATAGAATCATTTTAGTTATCCACAAGTATACAAGGACCAAGTTTCAAGGTGGGTGTCTTCCTTTGGAGTCTGTGTCCTTGAATCAAAATGGAATCCTCTAGGTGGTCAAGGCATCCCCTAAGGAATTCAATGATTTATCAAATATGAAAAACCATATAAAAATGTATTAATCCATATTAAATAGAATCCTATACATAAATCATTATTTAATTTAGTCTATGTAACACTAATTCCTTTTTTATATGTCAATTGATCCACACCATACCATTCATTAGTGTGATAAGAATAAAATGATATGAACCCATTTCTTTATATCATATTTAATTAATAGTTTCTTTCCTTTACCTTTAATAAACATAACATGGTGGGATAATGACTATAAAACAATTACCATTTAATTCTAATTACTATGAAATGTAATATATATTTATATATATGTATACATTCCATTTTCCATTTAAAAAATCATTTAATTAATATAAACACTTACCATATAAGGGTCAAGTGACACTATAATGTAATATACATTAACAACCAATTAATTTAATTATAATAGTTACCATTATAAGGGTTAAGTCAATGAATACCTGAACGGTGGTGCAAATAGTCATAATAGATCAACAAAAATAATTCACAATTGGATCACCCTAAATGTTGCGGTCTTCATTGAGGTCATAACATTAAAAGATTAAGGAAACATAAATAATGGCTCTAGTATATTACTATGATGATTATAAGAATTATATATGAATTAAATAAGCAACACATTAAGAATTAAGTGTGAGAAAAACATTGATAGATTATAAAATAGAGATACATGATGTTTTCTTCATATAACACGTAACATGAGCCTATATCACCCTCCACATCTATTATCTTCCTTCAGTTTGACCTGGTTCAAAATAATACTCAATAAATGATCAATTCCTTGAGTGTAGGGTATATTATCAAATATAAAAATAGAATAAATGATAAAAATACAAATGAAACTAAACTCCACATGAAAGAAGATACTATTACCATTCATCCAACATGATATTTAGATCTAAAATTGGTGATTTAATAGTGATATTTTATTAGAACCTATCTTAGGGATCCCTGGAGGGGATCTTGTGTGAGTGGTAGGGGAGGGGTGGGGTTCTGTTTGAAAAAAAAAAGAATTTTATACACATATTATGAAATCACAATGCATATTTACATGGAGTATAAATGATTTACACTTTGTGTAATGTTTTGGTTATTCTCCTAAGAGAAAAACCCTTTACACAATCAAAAAGGTTCTTTCTAGACCATTACATATCAAGTAATTGACAATCATTGTGTATTCCAATTAAATATACTATATTTATCCTATAGCCAACCTGTATCCCTCCTTCCCATCAATTCCAAAACTTCCCATGCAGTCCATATCCTATCATTACGGACAAACACATAAATAGAACCTAAAAACTATTTATCAAAAAATTAAAATCACCGACATAAAAAAGAAATTTTTTCTTTATAATCTTACCCCTTTAATAGAGCTCATCCACATGTTCACCTTCCAGGGGAGGTGAAACTTTATCTGAGAACATCTCTAACCATAAAGCATGTACATCCCCTCCCACTTTCATACATCGACATACAGACTATCATGATGCTTTAGCAGCATTACTAAAGGTACATACTTGCCATGAAGAGCCTTTGTTAAACAATCTAAAATGAATATAAGATACTCCATAATATAAACAACAACATCTTACATAACCTCCTCATGATCAGAAGTTTGAGATGGGTGGGAATCATAACTTTGAAGATGTGGTACATGGAACAAATCATGTATGGAATGGTACCTTAGAGGTAATATCTACTTATTGGATATTTTCCCTAAACTCTCCTAAATTTGAAATGAGCCTAAAAATTGGGGATAAATATTCCCTTACCTAGGTATCAAACTATGCTCAGGTCTTTGTGATACCCCATGGAAAAAATACCTATCCTTGAATATCAAAGGTCATCAAAGATGATAATAATAAGATTTCTATATTGAATGAGTAGTAAACATAAACTTCTTAATAAGTTGAACATGATATAATGTCTATGGCATAAGGCAATGTCCTAGTAATAAAAAATATTCTTCCTCTATCCAATATATGGGTGAACGAAATAGACAACCATAAAAAGAATTTTAGGGATCCATTTGAATCATCACATGATAGATATTATTTTAGGATAATCAATGAGAGGGGTATGCTTCTCCAAGTAATTACCTAAATCAAGGACACAAGCTTGGACTATGTCCTATAAAACTTACATCATATGTTCTAATTGTCCATAGGTATAAGGGTAAAAATTTTCTCTAATAATAACATGTGTACCCATGGATCACTATATCCACTTATGGAATTGTGATGATAGAATGATGGACCCTTTGTAGCTATGTAATATCATGTACTTAATGTCTTCCAAGATCATAAATTGAATAAGTCTCTCATATGGGAATGGAATTGACTTGTGTCATCTTACAATCAACGAATACGCAAACAATGTCACTACCTTGAGTAATCCTCAATAAGATGACTATAAAGTCCATTTAAATTACTTCCCATTTCCATTCCAGGGAAGGTAGAATCCTTAAAAAACTAGCATGCCTTTGGTTATCTTACATCACCTACAGACAGGAGGAACACATATTGATATATCCTTCCATTTGATGTTCCATTCGAGACCACCAATAATGGCATCATATATCTTAATATATCATTTATATTCCTAGATGATCTTCCAACTATGAAGTGTATGACTCTTACATTATTTCTACTCTCATATCTATAGGTCCCCAGATTTTTCAATGTATTAAAAAGATATCATCTATATCTACTAACCGATCTATAGGAAGGTTGATGCCAACAATACTCTCTTAGAGAACCATCCCCTTAGGATCAAAGAAACTCCATCCCTTTACCATATAGAGAAATGAATAGTTAAATTCCAAGGCTATAAGACATTTTTGGTTGTGGATCTCATGAAACAACCAATTAATCTTAGAATATAGGGCCATAAAATTCAATTCTTCAATGGATTACTGTATGTCTTGTGTCTAAATTATCAAACTCAGCACATCATCTACTGTGTTTTCCTTTCTAAGCTTTAAGGGAAAGCTCAAAATAGAAGGACTGGAGATATTTAGCCCATCTCCAAGGTCATGAAATCAAGTAATTATTTGTGAATAATTATTTGAGTCTCTTGTGTTATGTACACACACAAAAATCTCACTAATTAGAGTGTTTCTATAATAGGGTAAGGCATGGAAAATAAATTCCAGATCAAGGTATTCAATTGGTTAGTTTCACCCATGAAGCCAGAACTGTCAAGATCCTTATCCAGTGAAAATATCCTCCTGCATAATCACATCTCCTAAGATGATTCTAGATGCATCTAAAAAGTATATTTCCTATACAAAGATCTCTAATAATTAGAATCATTTTTACAAAAAGCCTTCCATTCATCTCTTAAAAGGATTTGTCACACTCTTATAACCATAGGAACGTAACACCCTTCTTTGAATGAATAATAAGTGATGAAGCATGGAAGGAGAAATCTTGTATTAAATACCTATAATATCAATCCATCCCATGAAACATCATATATCAAACCCATTAATGGTTTGAAACATGGAAACCACAACACTCACCTTCTCTGTGTCAACTAGTATTCCCTATTCTGATATAATATGACAATACGAGTTAAATTTTTAAAACTAGAAGTATGACTTAAGAATCATGAAATAACTATAATGATCTATGATTGTATTTAAAATGATCTCAAGATTTCAATATTTGTCTCCATGTGTGTGGGATTACACCAACATTTCATCCATAAATACCAAGAAAAAATAATCTATATAAGGATAAAAACCCTTTTCATTAAATCCATGAGAGTAGTGGGTGAATTAATAAGACCAAACAAAAAAAAGATAATCATTCCTAAAATACTATCAATGAAAAGTTTTATGAGGTATGTTTCAAGACCTAAATCACACCTAATGATAGCCTGGTCTCATGTTAATTTTTGGGAACACCCAAGATTCTTATATATATCCAATGAGATCATCTATTAAATGGTAGTGGATAGAAGTTATTAACCATAATTTGGTTAAACCATTAGTAATCCATGCATAAGTGAAGTGTCTCATTCTACTTGTTGCATTAAATCAAGGGTGAACCCCAAGATGAAATAAATAGGTTTGATAAATAACGTAGACTCAAGATACTCAGAATTTCTCTTTAGATCTAATAGCTCAATAGGATCCATAATATATGGTGTAATGAACTTTGGATAAACTCCTGGAAAAATTTATATTATAAATTTTTACTTTCTGTTATGATTTAATATCTAAAAATCATCATGAAAATTGTCTCGAAAATAATATACAATTGAATGATATTCTTCAAGGAGTACTATATGATCTATTATAAAGAGACTATCAATATAGGAATTCACTCTACCAAGACAATGATGCTCTGGTCCATCTCTACTAGCCTAGACATACAACTCATCTTTGTTGAGATAGATTTTTCCATATGGTGAATTATAATACACAATGTTGTGATAGATATACACATAGGCATGATATGGAGCCACAAATTTGATAATGATAATGAAATCAAATCTCTACATTTCTAGATAAAATAGGTATCATAAGAATGTATAAATACACACCTCATGTGGGTGATTCATGAAATAGAATATTACATTTGAAGAAACACCCAACAATGATTTGAGGGCCATCACACCTCATATGGATCATACGTCCACACTAATGGCATATAATAAAGATGTTTTTTAAATACTCAGACCACTAATTCTCTAATGAGAAACCTTGGGGGAATGCTTCCTTCTACAGAAAGAATTAGTAGCCTACCTCGACACTGAACTACTATGACCCATCACTATTTCGTTCCCTTAGGTTTCAACAGTGATAAGAAACTTATTTATGATGTCAGAAAAAAGTAGGTTGGTGAAAGTCATTTACCTGAGTATGGATCTCATACTGGAGCCCATTCTTAAAATAACATGCTCATGATATCTCATCACATACTGGAAGTGGTGAAAAGTTTTATAAAATAGTAAAATGTGTATAATATTATAAGAATAAAATATTAACCTAACATTGAGGTTTGAACTTTTTGTTATAGTAATATATCATCATCTGAGTAATGAATTGATCCTAGAAGAATGTATAAAAGTTATCCCAGAACATTCCCTTATAATGACCATTATGTGTAATAACATCCCAAAAATTCTTCGAAGAATCATGAGAATATGGGTCGAAATATTGACCCTCTTATCTAGAGGTGTCTCTTAATTTTTAGTGATATATAGAGCGACCTCTAGTCGGGGATCAATGGTCTGTGAATAACCATGCGTGAAAAACATCAGAGGATGCTACATCTAAAACTAAAGTGGCATCTCACCAATTGTAGGTGTAGATCATTGTGATCCCTACAAGGATTGATTCAAATATATAAAACAACAAAAAATCATAGAGATAGTTCCTAATTTGAGTATAATCATTGGTTCCTCAACTTTTACTCATATTGGTAAGAATAATAACTCATGGCCCACCATCAACAGAGCATGGTCGTCGCCACCCTCTTGGAGCATGACCTGATGATGTTGTTAGGGAATAACTCTACTAATTCAAAGAACATGCCTCAAAACTAGTTTAAGAGTATACAGAATAAAAAAATAACACATCACATGAATATGAGATCACTACCCAAGGTTATACCCCAACTACCCACATAGAAGGATAGGTATTTATAACTGTTTATGATTAACATACATGGGTTCTGGTATGTGAAAGGATCAGTCACACTTTTCCTCCTCATTTACTAGAAACCATTTAATTTTAGAATTCATTAATTACAATTAAATTTATTATTTCATTATTTATATATTACAAGTTAATCAAATTGATATACATTCCCCGTGAATAAGGTCCTATACAACATATCACTAAAATCTAACCCTAATCAATTTATAATTAATCCTAACTACATTCGTTCTCAGAATGTAAAGGGTAATAAATGATGGATCAAATTGTTAAATTATCTATTCTATTCTACGAGGGATCATACAACCTAGGAATCAAAACTGGGATTTACTAAGTTGAAGACATGGAGCATCTCATGTAACTAATGGCATAGATCTTATATTTGTATAAACATGCTATTTAAGATCCCAACATTGACTTATATAAGAAAACACAATTTAGATTGACATTTACACTTTAAAATCACAGTTATCTACCCTATAGGTAAAATATATCATCATATGAATATATAAAATAACCACATATCATGTAACAATCACTGGAAACATAATAAATTCAATTAGTTAAATTCACCTATAGGGCATGGAATATGCATGGAATGGGAATTCAGGGTTACAATTATGATTCCTGTAAATATTATTCCTTTCCCTCATCTCATCATATAAACGATAAATATAAATAATGTATATCAAAAACTAAAACTCATTTTAATGACC
The DNA here is from genome assembly GCA_963277665.1 of Viscum album. NCBI lineage: Eukaryota > Viridiplantae > Streptophyta > Magnoliopsida > Santalales > Viscaceae > Viscum > Viscum album. The sequence goes on along the minus strand of OY728132.1, from coordinate 1,736,236,157 downwards.
TTATGGTGAAATTATACCAAATGTAATAGTAAAAATATAGAAAAACATTCTTATTTATTAAATAAACATTGTATTTACCCCAAACATTTGTTAGCTACACCGAAGAACAGATTATAAAAAAGTTCTAAAGAAATTCCAATTCTCTTGTATATTGTCTCAAACTATTAAATCATGAAATAAAACCAATATGATACAACATTTTTACATCCCAACACGTATTCTAGTCAAATGTTCCCTGAACTCGAAAATCCCATTGGCCTGAAGAACACCCCCCCCCCCTTTATTCTAAAGGTTGTAAACCACTAGTAATTTCATAGGAGGTGTCTGTGGGGAGACTATATCATTATATCTAGAGTGTATCCTAGAATATATACATCCTAATAAGTAAATAGATGAATCATGATAATTTTTAGGCATCTTGATGGGGATGGTTGGGATAAACATAAAATGTCAAAATAATAGTCAAACTATTGAAATTGAATCATATAAAAAATTAATATAATGTATTTAATATATCTAAAATATTTGAAAATACGTATAAATTTTATCAGGAAATAAAATATATACCAAATAAAAAAAATGAATCCAAAAACATTCGAGCACCCCACGCACTTTCCCAATTACTTTCTAAAAAGTTATGGCTTAATGAATGCTATCCATATTAGGTTTCCAGATTTGGTCATGTCCCCTTATCAAAAACAACTTCCATATAATCTTATGGGGTACCATTGGTTTCTCGAATAGGGTGTGTGATAATTCGTAGTATGCAATGAATAATGGATTATATTCTATCCATTCCATGAAATAAAAAAATTAGTGTGTATGTATATAACAATGTAATACATTATAGTAATATAAATACATGGATAACTACATCAGCTTCAACTGGTGTTTGAACATGTAACCATTTAGTGAATTTTGATTCAGTTTATTGTATTTGGGATAAGATGGTCCATGGTATAAAAAATGCACTAAATTATAATAATAATAAAATAATATGGGATCCATGGTAATAACGAAGGAATCCTTTAATATTGGTAATGATAATAGAGGATAGAAGGTAATAACTAAGGAATCCTTGACCTTAGGGGTCAATCTAGCTTAGTAATAACATGTATCCTAGGCATAAGGTTTGTGATCCAAATCCATGGGGCATACCATAATCCATTCCACTGTAATACGATTCTAACTGAGTCTAAGTATATCATCCATGGTAAAATGGGAAAATAAATGACTGGATGCAGTGCAGGTATCCATTGCTCCACATTTATGAAGACACCATGTTGAATCCAATTAGTGTATATAAGGAATCCAAAAATATTAATGGTATTTAAGGAATCCTATAGTGTCATTCCAAAAGTCCACTAGTATACAAGGAATATGTTTTAATTTGTGTATATACCTTTGATACAGATAACCTTGTTTTGGAATGGCTTACTTTTATTGCTCAATTAATTCGCTTAAGAATCCATGGATGTATAGAGTCCAACCACTCCTATAAAGATGAATAATTTCATTTTTTGTAGCACCTTGTAATTTATTCATTATTTCATTCAGGCTATGTAACAATAATTCCTTTTTAATATTTCAACTGGTTTACACCAAAACATTTAATAGAAAGAACATGAAAAGATGACATGAAAGTATTTCTTTAATTTCATATTTAATTATAGGTTCATTACTTTAACATTCAAAAACATGGAATAGAGGACTATTGACAAGAAACCAATTAAAATTTAATTATAATTACTATCTCAAGTTATATTTATAAGTATACTTTCCCCTTACCATTTAAATAATAATTAGTTGATTTAAAAATTCACCTTATAAGAGTTAAGTGATTCTACGATTTTGTACTCATTAAAAAATTATTCATATAATTATAAAAAATAACTTTATTAATGTATAGTCATGTCACTCCCAAAAGGATGTGAAAATAGTAACAAATAGTAATCATAGAAATAAATAATGAAAGTACATTATTTAGGTTTCTCTTTATTGAGGTAATAACCTTAAAAGACGAGGGAAACATATAGAATGGGATGTAGATCATGATAATGACGTGTATAAGAATGATATATGAATAAAATATTAAATTACCATTGAAATCGTTGTGCTCACATTATTGTAATTTTATAAAATGGTGACACTTGAGGTATAAGTTACATACCACCAAACTCAATCCAATTTCTCTATCCTCATATTGTATTATTGGCCTTTAGCATGGACTAGATCATAAGAAAACAATGTAATGGTTCAAAACCCTAATTATTGAGATAATTATCATATGTAAAAATAGTATTTTATAGAGAAAGACAAATAACGAACATCATACGATTAAGGACGACCTTACCAAAATTCATCCAATCTGATTGATTAATATGAAATAAATAATAAGATGGTGAAAAATTATTCGAACCGTGATTATAGCTCAATGAGAGGATCATATATGATAGGTATGGGAGGTTGAGGTTCTATCTGAAAGAACAAGGGGAACATACTCCATTATAAAACATGTTGGACAATTACACGACCTATAAAGGATGTACACACCATTTGATGAACGAGTTATTTTCGTGGGTAAAAACCATTTACATGACATTAAATGTTTTTTTTCAAAATATTACCAATTTTGTTATTGAGACATGTTGTGTATTCCAATTAGATGACTTATAATTGGCATACGAGAAACTTACATCCATCTATCCCAGTCCATTCCAAAATTACCCAACCATCCCATGTCCTAGCTTTAAGGCCTAATAAAAAAAGGTAACTTAACAGGATATTAACTAAAACATAAAATGATTAATTATGGAAGGAAACAACAATGTAATTATGATATAAAATATTGGGAGGCATAGTGTTAGTCATCTTAAACATACTATCAAGGGCCCAGGGAAAGGATTATTATCAACTATGTCTTGTTTAAAGACATATTATATAAATTGTTAAGGCGTCATCCAAATACAAAAACAAATGACTCCCATGATACCTACTAATTCATTAAGGGTCTTGATAAATCTAGTCCCCACTAGTCACATAATAATTCCAATTCCATCAACATATGAATGGGGTGAAGAATAATTAAAAAACATTATTAGTGAAAAAATAAGAAATGAAATGTTAAAACCTACATATATAAATTAAAATAATCATAAACCCTAAAAATAAATATGGTTAATGGTTCCAAAATATTCATCCCAACTCAAACAAATTAAGCATTATATAATGAAATAATAATTATGGTATTAATACAACATATCCCCAACAGATCATAAGTACAAAACTGGATGATGTTGTTCCAGAATAGAAATTGCAAAACTGTCAACAAATTTTTTTAGGAAAATAAAATTTTCTCTTGGAAAATAATGGTAAAAGAAAAATTATACAAAATATTTGTGAAATAAATTTCCCTAATGAAAAAATGGAAAATATGTATAATAATCATTAGAATATGAGCGGCTGTGAAGGTAGATAATTTTGTTCCACATGTACACTTTAAAATAAATATTACGCTGACATTTTTTAAATAAAATTGGAAATTGTTTTAAAAATGAAATGAATATTTATTTTAAATGACATAAAATAATAAAAATGAATTTTTCACTGAAGATCGAGGTAATGTCAGATATTTCTGATAACATTTTCTCAATAATTATAAGTACTAAAAAGTTTCAAAACATAAATATTCGATCAAAAAAATTCTTTCCTAATAATAGTAAAATATATATATGGAATTTACAATATATATATATATATCTAATAATTCCCTTGGGGGAGAATTAAATAAAAAATTCTTAAAAAATAATGATATTTTGAAATAAATAATTACAACATTGGTGGATTTTGAATCATAATCCCCATCAAATAAATAAAATAAAATGAAATGTTAAATACAATGAAGCGGAATATAATCATGATATAAAATATCAAAATATAAATTATATAATCCACAAAAATAAATAAGTGGTGATTATGATGTATGTATCACAGAAGTGAAAGTGAGAAGAGCAACCCTTACCACTTATTTAACATCGTTTTATGTTTATGAACAACCAATATAATAAATATAGGTATATTAAACAGATATTAAAGAAAAATAATCATATATAGTATACCATATAGGATTTAAATAAAGTATTTTATCCCTCTTTAATTATAAATCCATTATCGAAATCATTGTTTCTATTCGTAATTGATTCTTTGTCATATATGTTTCAATTTAGTAATTTCGGCTATTTTTTTATAATGGTTACATAATCTCTAGAATTTAAAAAAATTATAAATATAATATATTTTTAATATATATATATTTATTTTAATAAATAAATTTTTGAGACAGAAAATGGATAACACAATTTATATATACAAAATCTAATATTTATGAAAGAACATTGGTTCTATTTTTCTTAACAGATTGAATGAAAGGAAAGTAAATATTATTTAACATTTAGTGAATAATTATTATTTTATAAATATAATTTATAATGGTTGAATAAATACTTATTGTAATCCATTTTAAAATAAAATGAAAAATATTTCACAACACTACGTGGATAGTGCAATCCACATGTATACATGGGAAATGGTTTTGTTTTCCATTTAATGGAAATTTATATGGATATACGTTATTATAAAAAAAATTGTATATATAATCTAATATTTTTATTATTTTTGAATTGCTGAAAAATATTTCAGACGTCAGAAAAAACTATAAACTAAACATTCATAGATAAAAAATTACATATTTTTCAAGAAACCTCTTTATTTTTAATCTAAATCCATCACAAATTATATTTATAATATAAAAAATTAATAATAAATCTGATCATGGATTTAATGAATATAAATTTTAGGTCATGGGAATTTTAAATTTCATTCGGAGTGTGAAGATGTGAAGAGAGGGGTGGCAGTTATAAGTGGTGGAAAGGACAAATGTGGTAATTTTGAAAAGATTCAATTACCATCACATTTTTATCTTTTAAAATTCTAAAAAATGGGTCATTATCAAACCTTATATATTATTGGGTCTATATATGAACATAAAATAGATTTTATAGATGAAGTTATGTCATTTTAGCACTTTTCTTTTAAGTTTAATCCCCCAATAGACCCATTTGTACCATAATCATTGTAATTAATTTTTTTGTATTATTTCTATTAATAGTTGTAAAAAATTAAGGTTACCATCTTATATGATATAATTTAGTATTATTAAAAATATATAATACATTTTCTCTAATTTTCAATTCACATAATTATTTTAATCTATATCAAAATTCTACCCTCAGATTTGATGAAAAGTGGGTTTCCAATGATAAAATTATAATCAGTATAGAATGTATTAATTTTAAAATTAAATTATAAAATGATTCCAATGACCTATATTACAGAAATTATCATTTAATTTTACTAATTATTCTTTAAAAAAATATAAAATATAATTTTTATTTATATATAATTTGAAAAAAAATATTTTTTATTAGCATTCAATATTTATCAATATTCATCGATAAATTATTATTTTCATAAAGTTATCAGAAATTCACCTGTTTAAAAATTTTACAATTATATATAAAAAATGAATTTTATTTTTTTATTTAATCTTTATAAAACTGGTAATAATTAATTTTAAATTTTGTTTGCAAAGTGTAACTGACCCTCTATTCAAGAAAATATTATTTTTCATAGAAATCACATTTCTATTTCAAAGGGTAATTATTTTATTTATAATTAGTACATAACCATTGAATATATTCAGTAAATGTGTAAAACATAATATTCCCCAATTTAGTAAGTCTTATCTATAACATGCATCTTAATAGAGAGGTTATAATAGTCATGTTCAATGTAAAATATTATAATATACTATCGTGCTTCATTTAACCCTAGTGTCACGTGCAACAAAAAAATTTAAAAGATTGACTTTATTTAAACATAAAAATAACAAAAAGTATCAGGGTGTTATATTATCTTCTTAGATTTTTGTTTCCTTTCATACATACTGTCAAACATGATGATCCTATTTTAAAATCATGTGGTGTTATAGGATGGGTGGTAAGTTTTGAGAATGCAGTGAGATCATCCGAATAATAAATCATCATCCATGTGTAATAAATATACATGAGTAAGAATCATTGATATAAAAAACCAAATATAACCGCATATATATATATCATCATATTTGTTATAAATGAACTTCACTTCACACATCATGTACTTCCATTTCCTCTAATATCTAGATCTTCCATAAACATTTCATCATTTTAAACCCAAATAAATTTCCATAATAAATAACCTAAAATATAATGAGATCCATTAGAAAAAATAATAAAATCTATTGAATGTCCTAGAAATTTTCAACACCTTCCACCTATCTGGTAATAGAATTCTTAAACTCAAAAAGGGTATTGAGATTGTATGACACATGACAACCCTTATTTTTATTACACAATTAAACATAATTTATTACATAAACTTCACTAGATACAACATAGAATATTGAGAGTTCTAGTGACCTTTGGGCTTAGGATCATTACATAAAAAATTAAAACCTGAAATACAACATCTTTATTGAAAACTTCCTTTACATATCCACTACATTCCCTCGTAATTAGCATTGCATGGGATAACCTCAGGACATTCATAAGAAAAGGGTGAGCTATAAAGCCCAGTAAGGGAACAATCCTGGAATAACATGAGGAATACAATAAATACTAGACAATAGGAATCTCAATGGATTTCAAGAGAAGCATAAACATAAATCCATGATAAAGGATGATAATCATAACATGGAAATGTGGCAATAACACTTAACATGAAATTATCATTAGCATGGCCTCATTGCACATGGATCATGAGTAAACCCTCATTTATCATGAAGCAAGAGTAAACCCTCATTTCACTTGATTTAGAATGAGTAATCAACCATTGCACATGACATATCATGATACTATACATTACCCAATGAATTGGATCACTATAAGGGAACACCCTCCTTAAACAATTCATTTCACGAATAAGTGTGCCACATGGATCATATTACATGGATTCATAAAACATAATAATTTATTCAACTATAAAGGAATGTGGAATTCATACATGAAACATTTTTATCAATAAGTAAATGTGAATAAAGGTGAATACACTTGATTGAGAAATGGGCATGGTATTCACTACACAATGACATTGACATGGAAAATCAGTGCAATTTCAGCAGCGTAACGGTGTGACGTAAGAATTCATAAAAATTGTTGATGATAGAGAAAGGGGGTTCTCATTATATGTACATAAAATGAAATTTAAGTGGGTTCATATAGATATATCTCCCAAAATTTTTTAATGGAATTTAGATTCATCATACAAAATAATTTCTTCAATGTATGTGAGGAGAGATAAATTCCTTTAGTAATTTCGGCATAGTAATGGATGTACATGGGAGGAATTTATTTGATGCGAAATGGGTATCTCATAATTAAAACATAAATAGGGTAGAATGTGGGATGGGAAAAACCATACCCTAACATATATAATTGAAATTAAAAGGGCATAACATCACTAATAAAATTGGACAAAATGAGAAAAGAAGAAAAACCGTTACTTGGAATTGTGCTTCAAAAGTCTTGAGAGTGGCTTAAGAGAGGATTACTGGGAGCTTTGGGTTACTTCTGAGGATTCTAGAGATAGGAGGCCAGAGTTTGGATGAAATCCAAAGGCTTGAGGGTGGAGTATGTGAGATCTTGGGTGGGTTTATAAAGGAAAGGTGAAGGAATTCTTTATTATTTAGGTTTGGGACACCTCACATTGAACTAATCCAAACCACAAACCATTCAATATTTATTGCCCATGTTTTTCAGAATTGGTAAGTGGAAAAAAAATATTTTATACATACAAAGTCCAAAAATCTTAAAATAATGTGGTTGCTTATGTGGAGGTGAGTCACACTCTCAAGGAAAACAATTTAAAAAGGAAAACTGTTTAATATGTCTTGAAGGGTCCACTAAAGAATTGTAAAATAAATCAAAAAAAACCCAAAATGACATTATTTTAATGGTAAAACATATATTGTGTGAACAATTGGTTTATAGTATTTTATTACATCACTATTGGGACATTATGATGTCATAAAACACATTATATATTTAAATGGTATTTAATTTTAACCCAAAAATTTGACTGTCTAAGAACATTTTGAAAAATACACAGTTGGATAATTTGGACATCCAGATTCAAGAAATAATATTCATTTTATGTAAATAATTTTATAAATATGTTAATTTTCAATTTTAAAATAAAAACTGACATTTATCGAAAACTCATGGGGTTTGACAAAAAAGGATTTCGAGCCATAATAAAAAATACAACTGAATTCATAAAATTATATAATCATTTAAATTTAATAAAGTGTAATTTTATTAAAATAATAATATTCTATAAAACTTTTATTTATTTCGTAAATTAAAAAATTCATCAAAAATTATTTATTAGTTGAATATTAACTAAAAATACTATTTGTGACTAAAAAACAATTTTCAATGTAACAATAATAAAATGAAATTATATTCATTATTATATACAAAAATAATGTACATAAAAATAATTCTAAGGACTTGTTACATAACCTCTTATAACACCTGCATATGACTGAATAGTAAGGTGTGCGATGGTGATAGACTTTTGGGGTGGCTCGGATAACATTGCTCGAGTGGTAATCTCTATCAACATCCACTTCTCTTGTCGGCGGTCCTAGTCGAGCTTTACATATTCATTCTCGGCTTAGGCTTGGTCAGGAAAAAATCCCAAAAAACTCATCCTCTTTTTAGATCTCTGAAAAATGGGCTTTGTATGAGGTACATCTACTGGATAAGAGTAACACCCCAAGCTTCCATGGTACGCTTCACTTGAAATAATACAGTAGCGTGTGTTGTACGCAACATTGAGTTCTAACACACCCCGACCAATCAAAGTAGCTATTATGAAGAGTAATACCCAATTTTTGAAATTATATAAATTATATATTTCAAATTGGACTTCATTTTTGGAATATTAATATCGAAATTAGCCTATGTTGAATTTTTTTTTATTTTTCTTCAAACATCCAATTTTCGATGAATAGTAAAAAAATACGTAAAAACAACTTTTTTAATCAATATAATTTATTGTGATAAATTATACTATTGAGTGGTTTTATAGTATATTATAATATATTTATACCATTTATTGAAATTATAGTCATTAGAATTAATTTCACATTGAAATTGGACATAAACAATTGTCAATCATTTGATAGATATTGTTTCTTAAAAAGACGGTATTTGGTTTGACAGTGGGAATATTTAATAAATTAATTACTGCAATTTTGGTGTTTATAATTTGGTAAAATGGATTCCATATTTGTAATCATAAGGTACAAATTATTTAATTAAGTCTCTTTTGTTTTTGGACATTATGAATAGTAACGGCAACAATTTTCATTAATTATCATGATTAATTAGTAATCTGGTAGTTAAGGATAATGAAATAATATCAGAATAATATAAAATGACCCAACATGTGTCTTAATGCTTTTGTTTGTGTCATGTACAACCATGGAATGCCTCGTAACAACTTAGGGACACCATGGAATTACTTTTGTGTGATAGTGACATTTTATCATTTTATTTTTTAAAGAAAGGAAAATATAACAAAAGTATGTAACACCTAAGTAAAAAACATTTAATTTTGTCTAGATAAATTATCTATTAGACTATAAATAGTAATTGGAATGCTAAAAATATTTCCTACAACATGAAATTTCTTTATAATTTTCAGACATTAAAAAAATAAATTTATTTATGAAACCATGATGATGCAGTGATTACCTCATTAATGAACGATTTAATTAAAATTAAAAGATAAGGTAAAATATAAGACATAAACTTGACTAAAGACAAATATTTGTTTGTATTTATAACCCTTATCACCTTATCCTCGAAATATATCATTGTGGGACCTTTACAATATAAAAAGCATTTCATTATAAAGTAACATTTCAATATTTCTAAAAGAGCCCCTCCTATCCTCTTATAAAAGGCCCCCACCTCTACCACATTGTTCACACCTTCAAAGCCATTTGGATCAGCCAACCTCTGCCCAAATACCCTATCAAAATTCCTCCCTTCATCCTAGAAGCCTTACCTTAGGCATATGTCACTTCAAGAGTCTTTTTGATTCAAACCAAAGGGAGTTGCCCCAACTAATGGTAACGATTTCTCTTAACTTCTCTTATTTTATTTTAGATATACAACCCCTAAACACTTTTTATTCTTTTCTTTTGTAACAAAAAAAGTATCCTTAATATACTTGGATGTTTTTATGAAAAGTATTATAACTAAACTTACACACACCTCTATCTTATGGTTAATGAACATACTATTTCTGTGGGTGGCGAATTACTGCCTCAGGAAATGATGATTGTTAAATCATATTTTAACACCTATCATGGTGAAAATTAATATGTCACTGTATTTGTATACGATATATATTAGGTTTATTTTTTTTTATGCTTCTTTATATTTCATTTATGGAATCACTTTATGATTTCCATTATGGGTAAATGCGATAATTTCATTTTAGGAAGTTTGGACTACCGCCCCCTCAAAGTGATTTGAATTGTTAATTTCATATGTGGGATGTATAATGGATGGAGTTAATGATATTATATATGATATTAAACTATAATTATAATATACATTTATCTCATTATGATTTTATTTCATTAAATATGAAATTTAAATGAATGTAGCGTTCATGCGTACGTACGACTTACCGTCTCCATGAACGGTGCATTTAATTTCTTACCTCTAAATGTTATGTAATACTAAAATGCATGTATATACAAGATATATATGATATATATGATATCTACATCATGAATATAATTCTGGAGATAATGGATATTTTACCATATAAACAACTTGTAATTATAAGAAGTTTATTTTTATTCAGGTACCAAGGATCTACAAAACAACCATTATTAAGTTAAATGATTACATAATGTTCATAACAATGTAATAATTGATGTAAAAGGAATAATGAACATGAAAAAAGTTCTTAATCAAATATAAATTATCTATAGATTATTATTCAGGAGGTTAAAGAACGATCGAGTCAAGTCAGTTACGAGTTAATGGACATCATCTCAAACTCCTTTCATTGAAACATATTTTATTATATACACAAATTTCTTTTATACGGTCTATAAAATACTTTGGCATTGACTTTTATTCAAAAGAAATATTTTTATACAAATAATTTTTACTAAACGACAAAAGTAATGTTTTGTCTTACGTATGCGGCGACAACGACTTCTCCGCCACTGTGACCATTATTTGAGATTCAACTTCCTCTAAAATCCATACATTTTTTTAAATGAAAAATAAATACCATGTTTTACTTTTCATTTATTTTGGTATTGAAAATGGTTTTGATAATTTTTTGATTATATCAATGTTTTGTATTGATATCTTGTGATGGAAAATGTGGAAATGTTATGTCTCCTTTATGCATGTTTTATGTGACACGATTATGTTATGGTTCTTGGGCATTGTTTATGATATGTTTAAACCTTTTCATATAAGAAATGAATTGTACATAGTAAGTGATGGGTGGATCCCTCTATAGCTCCCGGATGGAACGGTAGGTCTCATGAGAAAAACTAGTGTCTTGGCACAAGGCCTTGACACAATCCAATTTGTAGTCTTGGCACAAGGCCTTGACTATGTGGTTATGATAGTCTAGCATTATGAATTCAATCGTTATGAAAGTGGTTATTGATATTTCATGTGATTATTCTACAAGTATAATATCTGTGTGAATAAGTAAATGGCATTATTTAATTTTACCATTGCCATACAATTCTGGAGTTCAAGTTTAAAAGGCTTTTGTTTTTAGTTATACATTCCCTTAAATGGTTTTGTTTATTTTTGAATGTTTCTATTATATTTTTATCCTTACTGAGCATCTGAGCACACCCCTTTCAATGTTTTAATTTTTCCATGGATGTGAAGAAGTATTTTATGAATGACCTATAGGGATAGTATGAGGGTATATAAAGACAAGATGTTGTTGTAGTTTTATTTTCAATTTACGATGTAATGTAAGACTTATGAATATATAAAGTTTTTACAAGGCTACTAAACTAATCGTCCTTTCGAGACTTTATCATTTTTGATCATGCCAATATTATGTAATAATGCACCGACTCTGGGTAACTGGGCTCGGGGCATTACAATGAGGCCATCACTTCCTTTTTACGAGTAAATTGGATTTGATAAAGCTCTATATTTATACTAATCATGTGATCATTGTTAAAGAGATATATTAGCAACTGTCACAATTCATAATAGTATTTTAAAATCAAAAAACATAAAACCAAAGAAGATGACATTTTATATAAACATTGTACACAATGAGACATTTAATTTGATCAAGTGGGATTTCCATTAATGAAAGTAAGGGTCATTATAATCTTCCCCCATTTAGAATTTCACCCTCAAAATTTCCTTTTCCCACACTAAAAGAGATGTGGGTAAATCTGATTCATCATTTCATCTGATTCCCACACTGCTTCATCAAACTTGTGGTTTCTCTAAAATACATTGATGAGGGGAATTGACTTATTTTGTAGACCTTTTTCTAATTGATCTATGATCTTCACTGTTTTCACCTCATAAGAAAGACCATCCTCTAACCGTACCTCCTCTAAAGAGAGTATATTTGAAGGTTCTGGTATGTACATATTTAAGAGGGATACATGAATGACCTTATGTACTTTGGCCATGGTAGGTTGAAGTTCCAGTCAATAGTCCCCATCCCCGAAAAAATCAAGAATCTCGAAAGGGGCTGATGTACCTTGGTCTTAACTTCCCTTTCTTTCCAAACCTCATGACATTCTTCCATGGAGATATGAATAGAAATATGATGTATCCAACTTTAAACTCATGTTATCATCCACGATTATCTACTAACTCTTTTTTTGACTCTGGGATGCCTTGATATGCTACTGAATGGTTTTCACCTACTCCGCCATTTCTTTGACCATTTCTGGTCCAAGCAGATTACGCTCACCTTCCTCATCCCAACACACTGGTGTTCTGCACCTTTTCCCAGAATGGGAATCATATGGGGCCATTTGTATTCTCAAGTTGAAATGGTTATTATAAAAGTACTCAACCAGAGGAATATTTCGATCCCATCGTCCTTTAACATCTATTGAGCATGATCTCAGCATTTTCTCAAGAGTTTGGATAGTCCTCTCGGACTGGCCATCAGATTAAGGATGATAGGTTGTACGTAAGTTCAGTTCAGTATCCAAATCATGTTGAAAACTCTTCTAAATCATATAGGTGAATCTTCGATCTCGATTGGACACAATAGATAGTGGTAATGCATTCAGCCTTACCACTTCCCTGATATATATCTGTTCTAGTTGATCCATTGATAAATCATCCCTAATAGCAATGAAGTATGAAGCCTTTGTAAGACGATCCACAACAACCCATATTTATTTATTTCCTTTGAACTATCTAAATCATCCAAAATATCCTTCTTTAGCTCCAGACGTGACGGAAGACATTGTCTTTTCGCAAATCTCACAATTATTTCTTTATTAACATTAAACTCGGAGGATTTCCTTTTTCTGAAAGCCTCCACTTTTTCCTGAATTCCCATATCATCCTTTTGAGCATATTTTAAAAATTCCAAAAGTGATGGTTAATCAATCATTAGTGAAAGGATTGATTTTGTTCACTAATTTAGGATTCCCTTGTCCATCTTCATAAAATCTACGAAGATTGGATCCTTTTCAATTCTCATCAATGATAGATTCACATGGTCCTTTCAACATATGGCATCTTCCACCTTGTTCTCTTTCCAAGGGTGGTAATGTATTGATTAGTGATAGTCTTTGATCAGCTCTAACCATCATCTTTGGTGCATCTTCAACTCTTTTTGTGTGAATATATACTTGAGGTTTTTTGGTCTGTATATATTTCAGACTTCTCCCCAAAGAGATAATACCACCAAATTTTCAAAGAGAAGATCACTACAGCCAAGTTGAGATCATGTGTATGATAGTTATTTTAATGAACATTCAATTACCTTAAATCACATGCAATGACATTTTAATTTTTCATTAACACACAACCCAGGACCTTCTTCGAAGAATCATTGAATACCACAAAAAGTTCTACACTTGTGGGTAAAGTGAGAACAAGTGCTTTGATAAGACTCTTTTTCAACTCCTTGAATCTTACTTCGCATTATTCAATACAAGAAAATGTTACTCCCTTCTAAGTTACCCTGGTAATATGGATGGACAATCGTGAGAAATTTCTCACTAATCGACGATAATATCGATCTATCCCCTAGAATCTTTGAATATTTGTTACCGATGTTCGTCTCAACCATCCCTGAATTGCATCTGTTTTGGAGGGATCCATAGATATCCCATTGATTGTGATGATATGGCCGAAAAATGAGACCTCCTTCAACTAGAACACACTCTTTATATAATTTTCATATAGCTTCTCCTTTCGCAGGGTCTCTAGTACAATTCTTATATGCTAATCATTATCTTCGTTGGTTTTGGAGTATATCAGAATATCATCTACAAAGTGTACCAAAATTTTTTCGAGGTAATCTCTTAATATTCTATTAATCAATTTCATGACGATTTTTTGAGCATTAGTGAGTCCCAATGGAATTACTATGAATTCATAATGCCCCTATCTTGTATGAAAAGTATTCAGGGGATATCTTCTTTATTCACCCTTACTTGATAAAATCTTGACCGCAAATCAACCTTGGAGAAGTATTGTTATCTATGCAGCTTATCTAACAAATCATCAATTTGTGGGAGAGGATAATTATTCTTTATCGTGATTTTTTTGAGCTCACAAAAATTGATGCAAAGGTGCATTAACCCATCCTTCTTCTTGATGAAGAGGACTAGTGCACCCCATGGTGAAGCACTTGGGTATACAAACCCTTTATCCAGATTCTCCTATAGTTGTTTCAACATATCTGTAAGCTCCATAAAAGCCATTTAATATGGAGTATTGGATATTGGAAACACCCCACATATATGATCAATTGAGAATTCATCATCTCTTCAATTAGGAAGACCAGAAAATTCCTTGAGAAACACTTCAGGGAATTCCCTCACAATATGCATGTCTTCTAGGATAGTTACCTCCTTTGACCAAATCATCTGAGCTAGATACATCTGATCTTTGGGCATTAATAACTTCACATGAGATGATGGACCAATAAAAGGTTCATCTTCCACCTTGCACTTGTAAATAATCGGGGGTCGATTCTCTACATGGAGAGTGATTTCCCTCTCATGACAATTTATGGTGGCTCTATATAAGTAATGAAAATCCATGCCAAAAATTGCATCAGATTCCACCAAAAGGAGTGAGAAGAGGTTCCCTGGAATGTTCAATACAAATATTATGACACGGGAGGTGTTATATTCATGGGATGCAATGATTGTCCCATTTTATGAACTCACCGATCCTTGATTTTTGGTGGTGATGGAATTGTTATACTGAACTTTTGAGATATTAAATAATTAGTAAAAACTGAATCAAAAATTAAGTTTAATATTTATTAATGAATAACTACTGTACCTATAACCACATCATTTTCAAAGTTCACTTTGGTAGTAGTGATGGAAAAAGATCACCCTTTCTGCCTTGGAGGTTGTTGGTTGCCTCAAAAAACCCTTGGCTTAGGGCACTAATTTGCAAGATGCTCAGGTTCTTTGAAGTTATAACAATGAACCTTGTGTTGTGGTTCGAATGGAGTGTTCCTCTCTTTGTTCGAGGCCACAGGACATTATTACAAATTCTAAATAGCCAGGAGACCTTCACTTCCATAGCTAAAGAATTTCTTCGTCCCCTTCAGGCAATTTTCGGGGTGCTTCTTTCTGCACCTTTTGAAAGTGGGGTGTTGGATCTTCCTATCACCGTTGGATTTGTCCATCAGACCGCCAGAATTGATGCCCAACTTACTCTTATTATCCCAATGATACCTCTATGATTCTCTAATCTACAATTCATCCTTGGGGGAACATCGGACAATTTACTCATAGATGTCGAAGTCACGGATCGTCATCGCTTTCCAGAGGCTAGGTTTCTTCCCACCAAAGAAGTGGTTAAAAATGCTTTCAGGGGTAATGAAAAATCCTGAGGCATATTATGCAAGCATTTCAATGTTTTTTTAATATGATCTGATAGTTTTTTCATCTTTTTACTTGAGGTAAAGGACGTACCTTTACATGTTAAGCCCGAGGGTGCACAGAAAATATTTATCCAAAAAAATATTCCGGAAATCCTTCCATTCGAACACCTCGATCTCCTCATTAGGCTTCATATTATTGATCAACGTCCTCAATTGATCAACATCACCCTCAATACGATAAGTATCCAGGAGAACCATCTCTTGTTCATAACATTGATGGATGGAGAAGATATTTTCAATAGATTGGAACCATTGTTAAATGATTGATGGATCAGATGAACCATTTAAAGATGGAGGCCTTTGTTTCATGATTCTCTCGATAGCAACTTGTTAGTTCTTAGGGAAGGGGTTGAACATTCTTCATAACTGATGTTTATACTCAATGCTTCTGTTATCTGAGATTGAAGCATGAAATATTTCGTGATCCCCCCTCCCATTGGGTTTGGAATCTCATTAGTACATTCATCACATTGATCTTCACATCGGCTGTTAGCCAGAGTCTTCCTATTACTGGCCATTGGCTGGAATACAAATAAGGTTCGGGGTAACATATAAAGGGTAATACAATGAAAAAACTGATTAATTTTAAATAACTTTTATTTCCATAACATATGAATGTATTGGATTCAGTCTATGTCATCTATGATATACTTTCTAAGAAAAATTCTTTGGGATTTTTTTATTCCATTAATAATATTTCATACTAAGCATGTGAATTTAGCAAAGCATATCCCCTGGGAGTGTCTTAACCAAGAGTTCACCAAGTCCTATTTCCATGCACCAGTTCCCGTTCGTGTCTAGCTCAATGTACTGTTTTCGGGTTTTACCCCTAGGATACATATGTGCCAGAGCCGCCTCTACCTGATCGTATCCAGGATGGGATGTATTTTCTTGATAAACCAATTAATAAATACTCACCAAAACCTAGGTATGATTTTATTATACATATTTTTGTATGTAAGACTTTACTTGGGTTTCCTAATCCAAATCCCAAAAATAACTAAACCTATCCTCTGATACCAACTATGAAAACCATGATTTTTATTACACGAATAAAAATAATTTATTACATAAAATTCACTTGATACAACATAGAAGACCCAAGGATATAGTGTCATTAAGGATTCAGATAATTTCATAACATCTTAATACATGAAATACAACATATTTATTGAAAACATTATTTATATGACCAATACATTCCCTCTTACTTAGCATTTTCATGGGATAACCTGAGTAAATGCACAAGAAAAGGGTGATCTATAAAGCCCAGTAAGGGAATAATAATGGAATACCATGAGGAATACAACACATGTTTTAAAATAGGCATATCAATATAGAAAAAGAGAAGCATTAACATAAAGGCATGATAAAGAATGATAATCATATCATGGAAATGTGGCAACAACACATATCATGGAATTAGCATGAGCCAAAGATCATTACACATGGAGCATGATTAAACCATCATTGCACATGAAGCACGAGTAAAACCTCATTTCACTAGAATTATCATTAGTAATAACCCATTTCACATGATGTATCATGATACTATACTATACCCAATGCATTGAAGTGCTATAAGGGTGAACCCTGCTTAATCATTTAATTTCATGTATAAGTGTTCAACATGGATCATACAACATGGATTAATAAAACATCATAATTTATTCCCTGATAAAGGAATGTGAAATTCAATCATGAAACATTATAATAAATACTTAAATGTGCATAAAGGTGAATAGCCTTGATAGAGAAATGGGCATGGTATTCACTACAAAATGACATTATCTTGGAAATCGGTAAAATTCTGGCAGCGTAACGACATGCCGTTAGAATACAAAAAAATGTTTGATGAGAGAGAAAGGGGTGTCTAATTATAAGTACATGAAATTTATAGTAAGGGGGTCATGTAGATACATTTCACAAAAATTGTAATTGAATTTAGATTCATGATACAAAATAATTGCTTGCAATTATGTTGGGAGAGATAAATTTATTTCAGAATTTCGACATAATAATGGGTGTACATGGGAGGCATTTATTTGGAGACAAAGGGTTCTCTAATAATTCAAAAATAAAGAGGTTAGTATGGTGTAAATTTGAAACCATACCCCAATATTTATAATTTAAATTAAAAGAGAATAACAACATTATGAAAATTGGACAAAAATGAGAAAGGAAGAATATCCCTTACTTGGAAGTGTTCTTCCAAATGCTTGAGAGAGGCTTGAGAGAGGCTTCCTGGGAGCTTGGGGTGCCTTGAGAAGATTATAAAGAGATGAGGGAAGATTTTGGACTAACTACAAATCCATGAGTGGGGAGGAAGTGGGAGATTGGGTGGGTTAATATAGGAAAAGTGAGGGAATTCTTTATTATTATGGTTTGGGACACCTCAAATTAAACAAATCCAAACCACAAACCATCCAATGGTTTTTTGAAATGGAAAGTGGAAAAAAATATTTTTCATGGAAAATTTCTGAACTTCTTAATATAATGGGGTTGCTTATGTGGAGGTGAGTCACACTCCCAAGGAAAACAATTTAAAAAGACAAAATGTTTAATAAGTCTTGAATGGTCCACCAAAGCTTTGTAAAATAATGAAAACAAACCAAAAATCACATTATTTTAATTTAAAACATATATAGGACAATTATAAGGTTTATAGTATTATATTACATCACTATTCGGTCATTATGATTTCAGAAAACATATTATATACTTAAACGGTATTTAATTTTTACCCATAAAATTTGACTATCTCAGAAAATTATGAAAAAATCACCATTGGATAACTTCGACATCCTGATTCCAGAAATAATATTAATTTTATCTAAATAATTTTCTAAATTTGTTAATTTTCACATTTAAAATAAAAACCGACATTTATAAAAAATTCATTGGTTTTGATAAAAATGGATTTCAAACCTTAATAAAAAATATAATTTCTGCATAAAATTATATGATCATTTATATTTAGTATAAAATAATTTCATAACAATAATAATATTTTATTAAAATATTATTTAACTCAAAAATCTATTAATTCATCAAAATATATTTCTTAGTTGAACATTAACTAAAAATACTATTGCTGAATTAAAAACCATTTACAAGGTAACAATAAAAAAATGAACGTATATTCATTATTTTATACAAAAATATTGAATGTTACCATAGAGATATGGTCTTGTTACATAACTAAATATAACACATTCATAAGACCAAAGTTTAAGTTGTGTGATGGTGAAGTACTCTTGGGGTGGCTCGAACAACATTGCTCGGGTGGTAATCTCTATCAACATCCCCTTATCTCGTAGGAGGTCTCACTCGAGCTTAACATATTCATGCTCAGTTTGGGCTTGGTCCAGAGCAAAGCCCAAAGATGTAACCTCCTTTCAGAGCTCTGAAAAATGGGCATCGTATGGGGCACATCTACTGGATGAGGCCATCTCTTCCTTTTTTTGAGTAAATAGGATTTGTTAAAGCCCTATATTTATACTAATCATGTGATCATTGTTCAATGACTATATTTGAAACAGTCACAATTCTTAACAGTATTTTAAAATCCAAATACATAAAACAAAATAATTTTACATTATATATAATCATTTTACATAAAGAGGCATTTAACTAGATCAAGAGGGATTTCCATTAATGAATGTTTGGGTCGTTACATGACAAACATAGACTAAAAGACCAGGGACATAGTAATGATAGAAAACCAATAATATATAATTATAAATCATCCTATACATTACTTGGTACATATATCATACAAACATACCTGACATATAATCTATAGACACTAATCCACCTCAAATTACCACATTTAAATTATCTTCATCCATATTAAATCATATCCTTGTTTCCATCCAAACATCTGTATTGTCCATATGTAACACCATATTTTTATATCATATATTTCACATTGAATAAGTATTTTCATGAATATTATTTTTATCATGCAATGTTAAATTAAAAAAACCCACAATATATTTTTTCCAAATAAAATTTTACATAATAAGATAGAAATTAATTATATTTGTGAATATATTTTGAAACATAATTAATGAAGTAAAAAAATAATAAATAAAAAAAGAAAATAAAATAAATTATGAAATAAAATAATTATCCTCACAGTTTTCTATGATGATTAAACCCCCAATTATAACTAGATTATGAAGGGAATGTAATAAACGTATAATAAAAATGGTAAGAAAAAATAAAATACATAGGACAAATTATTATTATGATTAATTTATGGATATATATTAGAAAAATGTGATCATTATTTATATAGTATTGGGACATATATCCATTAGAAATATGGTTATTTTATATATGGTTTGTTTATATAGGGGTTTTTGGGTATTCATCTATCCAATAGATTTATTTACATTGGGTAATTATCAATAAAGAAGAAAATTATATATTTAACCTACATTAAAAAACCAATCAATAATATAATATTTAAATGAAATATTTTATTATAAAAAAATTATTGTGTAACATTCTATTTTGATTCATATTAATATTAAATATGGATATGTTATATCAATAAAATTAAATTATATATTCTCATATCTATTATCAAAAAAATTAATGATTAAAATATAAATAATAAAATTTAATTGGATGTGATTAAGAATACTTATTTTTAGAAAGATTAATTATTAAATAAACTATTTTAATGATATTTTTTTAATAAACTTATGTTTACAAATTAAATTTAATATCATTTTTCTATTCATATAATTTAATTAATCATTTTATAGAAATATATTAACACTTAAACCAATTTCAATTGAAATAAAATAATAATAAAAACAATGAATATTTTAAATCTATTTATTGAATAAAAAATTATTTTAAATATAATTCTTTAGTTTTAATTATTAACTTATCTTCATTAAAATGTAATTATATTTAATGAATTAATAAAATTATTCAATATTATAAAATTTTGTAGTAAGTTAATTGTTATTTTTTCATCAAAATTAGTAGTAGCGTTAAAAACAAATTTTCCATGGAAAAATGTAAAATGATGACGAAGGGTTAAAACATTTTCTAAATGAGAAAATATCATAAAATATTTATAAATTTTGTGGGAGAGGGGTTTAATGAGCTGTAACTATTTAAGTAGAATATTTATTAATATTCATGGTAAAATGACAATAAATAAAATTATTGACTAAGTATTTTTATAAATGCCTCAAAAAACACTCCAATAAAATTGATATTTCTCTACCCATCGAAATATTATCCCTTATACCAGCCATATCATTAATCCCTTTAAAAATAAATCCCAAGAATCCTTAATTGTTATGTTGAGGATTTGGGTTCAATGAACAGATCGTAATTCTATCATTCTGAACAATCTTGTTACAAGAATGATAGAATTCATCAAAATAATAACCTCCTTCTTTAGAATATTTTTAAATTCATTATTTTAACCATTATTTATAAGTAAAATTGTTCTCTATTATTATGTTATATTAGCATCATTATTCTTAGTATAAAATTTTTATAAAATCTATATTACGGTAAAAAAAATTACACATTCATTATTCTAACATGTTATAGTTTTGGTCAGATTAACAACTAATATGAACTATAATATACTATCTTATCTAATTCAAATATATATATTAATAAATAAATTAATATTATAAATAAATTATAACAGTGTTTAATTAAATTTATGAATATTTTTTTATATTGGTGAGAAAAAATTTCATAATCACTACAAATTATTTTAATTTTATCATTCAAAAACCCTGAAGTTGTTTAAAATGTATTTTATTCTCACAAAACATTCCAAAGTATTCTATAAAATGAAAATAGGAAGATTAAAATAATTGTAAAATATGATTCAAAAACCATGAAAAAACTTGTATTTTTGTATTTGGTACAAAATGATGATGGTTGATATCGCCATTACAAAACAAGTGCTAAATAATCAAAACTACATTCATCTAACGATGAAAATAAACAATATATAACAATATTATGAGTAGTGAGTGTTTATAAATCAAGATAAATATAGGTAGTATATTTTAAAATATTTTTTTATTAGCGATTGAGGAGTTTATGTTTATTATACCAGATGTTGGAGAATATTCATGGATGATTACAGTATTAAAATATTTTTGAAATTATAATATCACTTTGAATCCAATTTTTTATTAATAAGTTCCCATTCATTGAAATAAATTATTTCCCATATAATATAATTATATTTTCCCTATGGTTATATCTGGTTATACTACAACATTTTACATTTTAATATTTTTTAATCATAATTCAACTAAAAATACATTTATAAGTGCATGTCAAAATATAATTTAAGTTTATATCAATATTTAATCTCATCCATATCCATATTAGTTTCATTTTCTTTGTGATTCCATTTTTATTAACTTTATTATTTATTATGGTAATTTTAAATTGTTTGTGACTTTAAAAATAAAAAATAATGAAATGTAACTTTTATCAATTTTAGATTCATTGATTTTCTAATGTCTATCTCCATATTTTCAAATGTATAAAAGGAACATATTTTCTTTAAACAAATTATATCAGAATAAACTTCCAAACCCTATTTATCTATCTTATTTAATGATCTTGAATTTTTCATTGTTTTTTAATGTAATAAATTTTCAAACATTATTAAAAAAATCATTGAGATCTTTTATTTAAAATATAATTGATATTTATTCTATATTTTTATTTAGGATATATATGTATCATATAAATTTGAATTTAAGAAAAACCAACAACTATTAATGATTTATTTTATTCCACCTTATTTTCTATTATTATACCATTAATCATCATTCTCTAGACGAATTATGGTAATATATTTTAAAAATGTTCATTATACATGTTTATTTCCAATAATTTATGTATGTAGTGATGGGATTATGAATGTTTT
Source organism: Viscum album (assembly GCA_963277665.1). Taxonomy (NCBI): domain Eukaryota; kingdom Viridiplantae; phylum Streptophyta; class Magnoliopsida; order Santalales; family Viscaceae; genus Viscum; species Viscum album. Next base: position 1,736,212,933 of record OY728132.1, on the reverse strand, counting down.
AATGGTAAACATTTAGAGATATGTATACTATATATTTATATAGGGGGTTCATACAATAAAGCTGTCAAAATAACTATTTAAAAATATATATCTCATATTATAATGTTGTGGTACAAATGGTATTATATTGATCTCAAAAGGAAGTGGAACATGGGTGGTAAACCATATCCAAAAAATAAACATGTGCAATTTTAAAAATATTACTATATAATTAGATGTTGGTTTTACTAGTTCATTATGTGATAAATGTATTATACATAAACATTGATAGAATTATTATAATAATATTGTTATAATTTAAATAGGTTATACATCAATACTATGTCATATTGACTTCTTATTTACTCATGTTTCCACACTCTTAATACTCATGTTTATGAGAAAATAATTATGTGATGATTTATATTAATGATACATGTTTTTTTTGTGTATGATTCTTTTATGTCATATTCATGTACCATGATTATGTTTTCATATCAAATGTTTTATATAATTCTCACTTATAATATATGATTGTTATATTTCTTGTTTACACTTATTGTATATATGAGAACATACTGCACTTCTGTTTCTAGAAACAATAAACTGTCAAGTTAATTACTTATCATACATAATAATGGATATCATGATTGGACTATTTTGTGGGAAATTTTGAAGATTGAATTTATGTTAATGTTGTCTACTAAATAATCTCCAATTTCATAAAACCTATAGGATTTTGGTTATTATTTAATGAGTTATATAAGGTTTATTCATTTACAATCATGTAATATGATTTTATATCATTTTTTACTTCCAACAATTTTTATTAGAGTAGGGTTTTACTATTTTTGTGCTTAAGAAATACAGATTATAATAATGGAACTAGAAAAAAACTATAATGATCCAAACATGTAGTGAAATAAACATACCATGTTATTATTATAAATTAATGTTTCATAATTTTGGGTATCTATTCATGGATATTACTTATCATATGATTTCATTCTCTGGTTATTATTTCATTATACTATAAAAAAACAATATTGTTTTAGTCAATTGATTATTCTAGGATGAATCAAGTTAGAAATAATTATTATTCAAATTACAATAACCCTCCCAAGGTGAAATAAAAATTATTAATATATGGAGTAAAAATTTCATCATAATTACAAACTAACTCTAGCACACTAGAAATATTTAAAAAAATAATGCAGATATACCAAATTATATAAAGAAGAAAAAAAATATATTGAGTACTTCATGTGATAGTGTCCACCTTCCTTTAGTTTGTCTTCAAATCCAAAAACTTTTAATAAATGAAGAAATATAATAGAAATGATATATTTAATTTCATGTTTCTCAAATAATGAAATTTTTATTTTAAATTATTTTGATATGATGGTTTTGTGAATCCCTTGTGGACCATAATAAACAATATGTTGTGAGAGGAAGAAATTTAGTGCATAGAATGGGGGTGTATAATAATTTATATATATATAAATATTTTCCCCAAAATATATACAGTCATTTTGAGAGGCAATTAAATATTTTTTTATATAACAAGATTACTCCATCTGTAAATTTGAAATAATTCTGGAAATAGTTTAATGGTACAATACAAATTTCATCGGTATACATAAATTAAAAAGCTGCCAATTTTAAATATATTAATTCCATATCTCAAAAAATAATTACCAATATATAACATTGGGGTATAGGAAATGATTTTATAGTTTTCACTAATTATGGAAATGGAAATTTTTAAATCTTAATAATGATTTGATTCTGAGGAATATATGAGAAAAATAGTTAATCATGGAAACTCATGTTTCATAAAATAAGGTGGAATTGAAATTAATCGTCATCGGTGTAGAAAAATTGGGAAGAATCAATCAAGTATCTAAATTCAAGGGTTAATTAAATGATTAATGTATAGAGGAGAATATCATAAATGATAAGAATGATAATGTGATATGATGATTATAACAAATGATATAGACATAGTGAAAGCTTAATCTAATTTACAACAAACACATTGATGAATCCATTATAAGGAGTTTGGGAATGACTCTAAATATTACCCCAAACCATGGTTGAATGACTTCATGCATGATCATATAATTCATATTCCATGATGAAAATAGAATAAAATCGCAATCTCATTTACATATGTTAAGAATAAAATTTAAGTAGTAAAAGAAACACTTTTTATCCAATCTATAACTATAAATGTATTATTTGATTATGTTAATACTCAATCAAGTATGTATATATATATATATATAATATTTTCAATGAAAATTTATTCACCATGTTATGAACATGATTATTTCTATCATTGAAAACATTATGTAGTAATTTGATTTTATTTCATTCTAGAGATCATATTTGATTTATGTTTTTCAGAATGTTAATCGTATAATTCTTTTTATTCTCTCTATAAAAAAACTATGACATTTTTGTTATATACTAACCCTCTCTAAATGGATCCCATATAAATTATCAAGAATATAATGTCATGTATTTTATCATAAACCTCCTTGTGATCTATTATTTGTGTATGGATGACTTTGATCTCCTTGTGGAAATTACTAGAATTATAATGTTTTAAAACCTAATCATGTTTGGTAATTATCTGAAATGGTCCAGAACAATAAAAATATTCATTATAACATTATTATCATGGAAAATGTGGATTTATTTTATTATGAGTTTTTTAGTCCCCTATAGATCACGATTTTTAGTTCTATATAGATTAAATTCTTTGTACTGTGATTGTATTAGTGAATATTATAAATATTTCCAATTAAAATGACGTTATTAACGAAGAAACTATAATATAATCATGTTTGTAATTTTATATGATCACTTGAATCAAAATGGGGTGCACTAGACCATTTATGAAAAAGGATTTTTTATCAATTCATATGTGCATTGATTATCATCAACATAACAAGATTACAATCAAGAACAAATATATTATACAAGATATTAAAGTCTTATTTCATCTACTAAGAGGGCTCTATATTTGGAAATGAAATTCCTTTAATATGATTCTAACCAATTAGTGGCCAAAATGGATGTTATACCCATAATTTCCATTCTCATATTATATAAACATAGTGACTTCGTTGTGATGAAATTTTGGATTACTGATGACCCTGGTATATTCACAAATGTAATAGACATAGGCTTTTAATATTACCATTTTAAACAGTTTGTAGTCTTTATAGATGATTTTTATAAATATTTATTGAGAATGTGGTAGAATTAAGTTCATTTAATTATTATTTAAAATTACTTCATAAATCAAAAACACATTTCAATATTCAAAAAAATAATTTCTATCTATAAAATGTTTCATTAGTGGGTAATGTAATCAAGTTTGAGGGTTTATATATGGATGTTTCAAATGAAAAATTTATTGAAAAATTAACTAGAGTAATCATAATGATTTATTTTTATAGTTTTGTTGAAATATATGTATACTACATAAAATATTTATAAAACCTCTATTAATTATAAAGTCCACTATCTATGTTAACATATAAGGTTATAAAGTTCCTAATGATTAATTAATCTTAATAAAATATTAATTCATTCCATACAAGGTTTGTCACAATCCAATTTTTAAAACCATTATTTAATTATTTAATGATGGTATTTTCATGTATTCTCATATAAATTGTCATGATGTTATCTTTCAAATAATATAGAATTGTTATTCATGAAAACAAATACCCTATATATTATTTGGAGACGGTAGCATAAATAATTTATTTTAAATATATCGAAGAAATACTTTTATAGTAAAATGTGTGACATATATATTTTGATAACAAGATATTAGTATTTATACTAAAAAATAATATGCCAAATATGTTCTATAGGAAATGTTTTGAACTAGTTAAAGCCTATGAATATTGAATATAATACAACTTTGGGAAGGAAAATAAGGATGAAGATTATCTTAATAGCAAGGATAGTGCTACCCTATCAACGATTATGATTGAATGAGATGAAATTATAATAGATTTGAGTACGATGGAACATATTATATTAGGGGTTATATATAAATCATATCAGTCCCAAATGAATTCACAAATATCTTTACATGCAATGACCATGGAGTTTTAAAAATTAAATGCATATAAAAATGATGGTAAATAATATTCCAATGTTCAACTTTAAAAATGATGGAATTAATCATTAATGAAGTAAATATATGTTTTTATTAAATCATATTTGAATTAAATTCCATTATTAAATAAACATGGTTCATCATTATCTAGCTAACACTGATGAAAAATGATGTATAAATATCTGATGTATAATTTCATATAGAAAATTTGGAATAGTGATAAAGTAAAATATATATTTCTATTTATCATATGCTATTAAGGTAATATAAAATAATATAAGAAATCATAAACAATGGAACCATATATCATTCTTGTATAGAAATGATAAAAAGTCACCAATTATTTCATCATTATATATACCATGACCTCTTTGAGAAATAGTTAAATTTTTGTCTATATTGATCACATTATCATTTCAATGCATTTCATGTCTATTTGAGTTGATTTATAGCTCACTCAACATTTCCAGATAGAAATAGAGAATTTATTATGCCTACATGGACTACCAAATTCCATTTATATAGTTTGAGATCTATTATTTTCAATAATTTAATGTATAATTATAAAAAAAATAATTAGATAGAGAGTACATATTGAAAAATGATTACAAAATTTTTATTAATACTCAAACTGAATGTAACATTTTATCACATGGGATATGTTAAGATCATATAAAATGGATTTAAATTTTATGTGTGATCAACACATTCCTTGTTATATTTCTCTTATGAAATTAATTACTTTTCAGTAAACATAGTTGAACCATATGAGTCTTGATAATCAAAATAATAAAATGTTAGGATAATGTTTCTAAGAATAAGATGATAAGAGAATATCACTAAAAAGGGATACAAAGAGAGAAATGAATCAATGAATTGATAAATTAAAACATCATATATTTATTAAAATATCTACATAGATAATTTTTTCATTGATTTAGAGTTTTAGGATGGAGACAGTCTATTTACGCAAATATTACCAATGAAAGAGGGTTATGAGATTCATATGGATGGTAATGTTAATACCAATATACATTGCAAACTTAAATATTCTCTACTATATGTTCGTGATTTATTATCATCCTCAAATTCTATAGATCCTATTTAATGTGTATTAATTGTAATATATATATATATATATAACATTTTACGATGAAAAAATTGAAAAATTCACATATACTGGATTCAAAGGTTATGACATAGTAAAATGATCCATATTAAATAAAAAACCCTAATGGAGAACATGAAAAAATTGATATAGTGCCAATAAATATTAATTCTCACCAATTTAATATTATTTATAGAAATATAATGTTACATGAAGTGAAATTTTAACATAATAATCTGATCAGGGAAAATTTTCATCATCTATATTCATAATACTAACAAAATTTTGATAGTAAAATTTATATAGTGGATGCAGTAGAAGTTAGTACCTATTTATTTTATCATATATTTCCCAAAAAATATACACAGTGTTTAAAAAATTAATTTGGTTTATCAATTTAAAATTAATGGGGATATATTTTATTCAAAAATAACAATGAAATTAATGATAAACATCAATACATTATGAAAAAACAATATGAAATTACGTTTAAAAAAATCATTGATAATAAATATAGAAGTAAAGAATTCCATTAACATGAAATCTTCATGCTGATTCACCAGAAATATCATACCATTTATTATAATAATGGATAGGATGAACAATTTTTAGAAATAATAGTCACATTGAGCAAAGTGTATATTAATAAGATAAATGATTTTAGTTTTCCTTATAAGGTAATATATAGGAATAAAACATCAATATTTCATATATTTTCATCGGACATATCATAATTAGAGGTATTGTTGATGGATGTTATTGTTTACTATGATAGATTCATTGGATAAATGGGTATCTAATAGGGGTAATTTTGATTTTTAATTAATAGTAAATATTAAATTTAAAAAATTCTTCAGAAAATAAATATTTTTACAAAAAAAATTTAAAAATTATTATATTTTAATAAAGAGATATCTTTTATGTTTCTGTGTATTATTTTAATTATTAATATTATTAAAAAATATTTAATGGTTTTTTAAAATTAATTAAATTATTCTAATACCTATAGATTGAAATAATATAATTTTTAGATGGTGAAAGAAAAACTTTAATATACTGTGTATAAAAAGACGTAATATTAAAAGATTGTTTTAAAAAAAAATTAATGTGTTGTATAGTTTTAGTGTAACATTTAAGCCTATTAATTTTAACTTATTTATATAATTTTATTATTATATTGATAAAAATCTATTTAATTATTAACTTCCATCGAAATGACATAAATAACATTTTATGGTTAAAAATACATTTATCTTTTAAAAAAATTTAGTATATATTATATTTTCAATTTAAAGTTAAAATCCTCTTCTATAATAAAAGTAATTATTGAAATTGAATTCAAATTGTTAATTAGATCATTCAAATTTATTGGAATCATAATTTTATTTGGATTCACATAAATATGTTAATATGAAAAATAATTGTTTTTCCACATTAAAGAAAATATGAGGTTAAAAAGGTTAACTATCTAATAAATACATCAAATATCATAAATAAAAATGTACAGACCATTAGTTTTACTATATAGAAGACCCATATTCATTACCTTTATGTTCAATCTTGTTTGCAATGAAAGGGAATTTCATATATATTAATAATTTGGTGTCTTTGAAAATACTCCTCAAAACACATTTAATAAAGGACACATTCACTAGCCATCCCACTACTCTCAATGAATTTATTTAACTATAAATATTAATAAATTTTTCATCTCCCAAATACATTTTTTATTTTACTAACTTCTATTTCCTTAATGGGTGCTTAAATTCTTAACTCTTAATGAACTCTTCGTGAATGGGAGATCACAACAATGTATGTACCATGTTCATCACCATTTAATTCAATTTCCTTTTCAAATATACGATTCGTAAATATCATTATTAAATATAATTATATTTTATACTCATCATTAAGGATTGAAATAAGTTAAATTTTTATTCTATAATTTGATATTATTACTTAGTTTTTAGTATAACATGCTCATGTTTGGCATGTTGAGCCACATATTAGAACAATCTTCTATGAACATCATAGATTAATCATAGTGGCTAATAAAAAATTTAAAAAATTAATATATATGATATTAATTTTTAATTTCACATATCAATATGGATATGGAATAGTTACATAGAAAAATAAATTACCATTATGTTGCAATTTGATGTTCTTGGTAAAATACCCACAAAATGTTCATTATATATATAATTGCCACAAAAATGACACCTAACATAACTAAAATGATCAATAGAATACATAAAATGTCGAATATTATTGATTGTATATCCTTTAGTAGTCTATGAATACCATCCATTATATTAAATTCTAAAGATAAGTATTTTCATTATATAAAAATATATGAAACAATGAAAATTACTAGCACTTAATAATTAAAATAATCACTAAATAATCAAGACATGCATGATAAGAAAATATAATTCATTTGATAATAAATAATTTAACTTTATTAGGATTTTAAAAAAGGAAATAAAATTTTACATCAAATATAGAGAAGAATATATAACTTTCATATATTTTTTTACTAATGGTAATGGTTTTTCATTCCAACCAAAATTGAAACCAAATAATATTTATTAATAAATTATCTTCAAGGGGAATTTAGTGTTAATTTCATATAGAAAACCAAGTATTTTCACCTCATTAGGTCATTTTTTAGATATACATGTCATATTCCCATTTCAACTCCCTTAAGATGGTAATTCAAAATAAAGGATATTTGTATATGGTGCTATCTTTATCTCTCCATTTTTCACAAGAATATTCCTCCTTGATATCCATGTTCATTATATTATTTTATTGGTGTCTATATATATAAATTTACAGTTAAATATGTTAATTTCCAACCATTTTCATATTTATTTAGAAAATAATTGATGTATTATTAATAACATTTTATGCTTAGATCATTCTTTGTTATCATTTAATTTTATTTAATATTATAAAAAATATATATTTATTAAATTTTTACCATAGAAATGAATATTCTATTCAGATTAATTTTTTTCATTAATAAACTACAACACATTTTACATATTTTGAAAACAAATTAAATTTAATTTTTTTTGAAATTTATTTCTTTCAAAATAAAATTGTAGAAACTAAAGGACAATTCAAATAAACTATCAATCCAAATTTATAATAATAATTTGATATTAATTCTAAACTATATTAATATGCAGTATTTTTTCATATTCAATATTAGGGATATAATAAAATCATAGAATTCGAGTTTATTCCCTAGATAGAATATAATAATAAATAATAGTTTTTTCATTAAAGTCATTTACTTACCATGTTTCAATTAAATTATGTTGATATTGTGAGTGTTTTCATTTTATGATGGAAACCATATGTATTTTTTAAAATAATTTGATATTTGTGTATTTTATATTCCTAAAATGAATTAAATAACGTTTTATATGCAACATAATATTGTTTAGGTACATGTGCAGTAAAACCATTCCCAAATGTATATGGTATATCAGTTGTTTTCAAACGAAAAGAATCATAATGAATTGTTAGATAAAGAGTAATATATTAACTAATGTTTAAACACTCCCAAATTTATTTTTTTATATCAATATCTATAGTGAAGAAGATTATTATTACATGAATATTACATCATTTAAAGGATAAAAAATATATTAGTGGTATAAATCCATGATCCAAAGTTTTAGTGTATTGGAGAAATTAGGTCCATAGATATATTTTACATAATAAATCATAAACATTTATTTAATTTATTTTTAACTAGATTCTTATTGGTCATTATGTTCTGATTATTACTTGTATTCACATGAGGATGTACATTAACTTAATGGGTGTTCTAAAATCCTAGTAAGAGGTTGAATAGAATATAGGAAACATGGATGAGCATAATCATCAAAAAAAATTTTGTCATTATCATCATGTGTGGTAGAATTAGATAAAGGGATGGAATGTTGAAATGAATAAAAATGAAACATTGGGTTCTAGTGGTAAACTAAAACAGATATATTACATTATCTCATGATATACATCACATTACCAAATTCAATGGAGTGATATATAATTCTGGGTGTACCAATCACATCATAACATTTATATAATCATGCATGGATATAGAACATATAAAAATCATAGAAATAAAATTACTAATGAAATGGAAATGGGTTTCATGATAATTTCATAAGGAATCCATTCATGAATAATAAATTCGGTTCCTAAAAAAAAAAATTGGATACTTGGTATATGAATCATCAATATTGGGTGAGGATGAAACAATCTCAAGAGAAGTAAAACATGTGCTTTTAAAGAGATGATTTATTTTGATAAAATAGTTCCATTCGTCATATAATTATATTAGAAAAATTTATATCCTAAAAATAAAAAGGGAAGGAAAATAAATTGTATTTATGGAACAATAAAAGAGTATCAATAATAAAAATCTGTCATTAAAGGGGAATAACCCAAATAATGAAAATTGGGTTTGAGAATTGTCTTACCTTATGTATGAATGAATTATTTAATTTAATATCACAAATAATAGAATTAAAATCATTAATTGATAAATAATGAAAATATTATAAAACTATTTGATTCATTATAGTTTTATTAAGTTCATTTCATGGATTTTTGATGAGTTTTAGAGTTTAATTTCATTGTTCAGGTGTGTTTGTTTTCTTTGTTTTCATGATCAATTCACTTTTAATGAGTATGGAAGTTCATGTAAAATTAAAATACCAATACAGAATTTAATTTTTTTGAAATTAATTAAATTTAATATAAATTAAATATTATTATATATCATTTGGTTATATGTCATGAAGAAGAGTCATTAGAAACATACATAATGAAAATTATTAAATTTATTTGGCAGATTTTACGGCCATCACGAACTCATATTATTTTTAATAATATTTTATTTATATATTGCATCTAGAATATTATATAACTTATAATACGTATAATAGAATCTTATTTGACCATATTTATGGTTTTATGACCATCCATGAATATGGTAGTGAAAAATGGAAACACATCATCCATTTTGGTGGAAAATAGAGACACAATATATGGTATTTTTATTTTTATATTAAAAGGAAAAAGGAATAGATTAAATGATAATAGAATTCTATTATCATAATAAAATTCCAATGTACTAAATATACTGAAGATATCATGTTTATTTGTAATGTTTAGAGTAGGATATGATAAAAAATGAAATTGAAAAGATAATGAAAATAAAAAGAAAGGGGATTTTACTTGATTTCCTCCTCATTGAAAACCTCCTTAGGGAAAATAGTTTCATCTTTTGATGAGAAAAAGAGATATTGTAAATGGGGGAGGAGCACGAGAGTATTATTGGATTGAAAATGGTCCAAACTAAATTATTGGAATTTTTTAGTAGAATATGTGGTGTGTTATGGTATTTATAGGGGATGATATGGGTTTTTTATATTATTTTATTGATTAGTTTATTCTTTTTCCTCATGAAAACAAAATTTTTAAAAAATATCACTAAAAATATTAATATAATAAATTATAGTTCGATATTATGGTATTAAATCATCAATACATCATCTATTACTCAAAAAATCATGTATTTATTTTTATCGTAAATTATCTTATTTTAATTTTCACAAAAATTCATGTATTTAAGAAAATTAAAATAAATTCAACCTAAATATTTTTCAACATGTTTAATTAAAAAATTTACTAAATTTTGTTGAAATAATTTTTGTATTATGTGAAATTTATTTTCAAATTAAAATCATCATTTACATGGAAAACAATAAAATTAAAATTATAATTGATATTATAACACATTGAAATATTTGTTGATGTATCATAGAATTATAAGATAATCACAAGACAAAAAATAATCATTTATGAATATATTTTATGAAGATAAAATTTCATTTAACTATTTATATTATTTAATAAAATATAAATAAACATTTATGTTTCTTAAAAAATACTCACACATAATTGATAATTTTTAAATTATTTATTGACATAAACTATTATATTATAATATCATATTGTTATTTAAATGATGTGTAATATTTATTCATACTCTTTTATATGGGTTTACTATTATATTTTAAAAATTACAATTCCTGATGGTCACATTGCAATTCCAAAGATCAAATTACTATTCCATCGTGATAGGTTCATTAATTTCTATGAATACATTTTATTTCATTCATTTGTCATTTATAATGATTTTATTTTGTTCTCAAAGTGATTTTACGTGGTTTATAATATATGAAATAATTATATTAATCTAATTACCATTGATAAATTTTTGGCTCGTTACATTCTTCCCTCCTTATGAAAATTTTCCATTTAAACTTTGTTTCTAATTATAAGTTGTAGATAGTTGAGGGTAATTCAACTTATTATCTTCATATGGTTCTCATGTTTCCTATTTGAACATGTGATTCTTCTATAGTACTTTGACCTTGTGTATAGTCTTGTTATATACAATTTATCTCATTAATTGAATATCTTCACCGGCTTCTCTACCTAAGAGATGTAATTTTCCATCTATACCACCTCTAGATTTAGTACATTGATAGATTTGGTTTTTATTTCAACGAGTGGGTTAAATTGGACATTTTGTGCACTCAATAGATGGTACATGGAAGTGGCAGTCAATTATCCATAGCACCGACTCGACAATGAAAATCAAAGGGTTTGATGATCCTTGGACTCAACATTTTTTTCTTCTGTTATCTCTCGATCCTCATCCATAGAGATATGTTATGGAATAACATATCTACAACCTTAAGCACTTAGTCTCATCGATGATTACGTTTATATCCCGTCTATAAAAATTTTGATACCTTGATGTGCTACTGAATGGTTTTCTTATTTTACACCATTTCATCAACCATTCTTGGTCCTAACTTCTTACATTTACTACCTTCATCCTAGAATTCTGGTGTTCTATATTTATTTAACCAAAGTTATTCATATGATTCTATTTGAATGCTACAGAATAAACTTTTTTTGTAATAGAACTCAACTAGAGGTAGATATTGGTCCCATCCTACTCTAATGTCCGCAGAACATACCCTAAAAATGTCTTCTATTGTTTGAATATTCCTCTCATATTTTCCATTATTTTGAGGACGATAAACTATAATAATGTTTTGGAAAGTATTTAGAGCATGTACGAGACTTTTTTCAGACATTGGAGATGAATCCTGGCTGTTGATTAAATATAATAGACCGTGATAATACATGAATCCTAACCACTTTTCTGACATATATATTTGAAATTTTATCCAGTGACAAGTCATCTTTATTTGTGATAATTTATTATTTCTATATTAGATAGATTACTACAACCAATATACTATTATTCCCTCTAAATGTATTGAGAAGTCCAAACAGAATTTAAATGGCGTTTTTTCGCACATCCAATATTGTTATGGTTAATAGTTACATCCTCAACTTAGAAAATTTTCTTTCGTCCTTAAATTTCAATCATACTAGGTACCTTCTTGTATATTCATTTGTATCCTTCTAAATATTTTCCCATAATTAGTTCTATCAATATCTTGATAAATACTTGTGCTCCCAGGATGAATATAAAAGGTTGAGTTGAGTGCATCTTTTAGAAGACCCTAATTTATAATTGGATATAAATCACACATATTCATGACCCAAATATTATAATTCCTTCGTCATCACTTTTAAACTTTGATAATTTCTCCCAACTCATATCATCCACATTATTCTAAATATCCACATCCATTTTTAGCTCCCAAAACATTATTTAAGAGGGATGTTTGATATATCATTTTATAATGGATTGGTGATGATCCTTCTTTAATTATTTCTATGTTCATCCATTGAAAATTTTAGAAGATTTGATCCTTATCAATTCTAAAAACATATAATGTTACCAGATCCTTCTTACTTAGAGCATCCACCGTGTTATTTTCCTTACCATGATGTTTGTTGATTGAGTAGTCCAAACACGTGATGGAATTTAACCATCTTTACCAGTTCATATTAATCTCCATCATTATAAATATATATTTTATCATCTTATGATAATTATATATTTCACACTTTTCCCTATAGAGTTAATAATTCTAAATTTTAAACAAAATTATTAGATCTTCCAACTCCAAATCATGCTTGGGATAGTATTTCTAATGAATATTCTTCTTTTTTAAAGAGTAAGATGTCCCTTAATCATCTTTCATTAGTAAAAAACCTAAAACATTCATTGAAAAATCATTTACTACAAAAAACTATTCCCCTATTATCTAAAGTGGGAGTGTTGGTGTGGGGATAAGTATATTTTTAAACATTATAAATAAACCTTCAAATTAATTTCCTATAATTTTATTTATCCCTTCTGATTCAGATTCGATAGTGGGTTTGAAAGTCAAGAAAAGTTTTTCAAAAATAATTAGTAACACCTATATATTCCATGGAATTTATGAATCTCTATTAAAAATATTGGCTTCATCTACTCTTTTATTGGCTCGATTTTTGAAGTGTCTATTGATTTTCTGTTTTTGGTGATACACGCCACATGAATGAAACTTCCTCCATTCAAAAATCACATTTAATTTACTTTTAATAAAATTTCATCCTTCTCAATGTATTTGACACATTATACATGTAATCTTCATATTTATTTTTCCCTTCGAGTATATCAGAATATCATCAATAAAGACTACAAAATATTTTCAAGGTAATATATAAAGCATCAATTCATTATGTTCATGATCATTTCTAGCTAATTAGTAATTTCTAAAGGAATCATAAGGAACCCATAGTGTTCACACCTTTTTCAAATTTTTGACATGGAAATATCATCCTTCCTCAGCATTATTTGTTGATATGTTAACTGACGGATCACCATATAAATATAATAGGCCCCAAGCCATTGATTGAACATTCCAAATATCCAAGGAAGGGGGTATTTTTTCTTCATCATGAATTTTTTGAGCTCTTGATAATCAATAAAGGGTTGCATTGATCCTTCTTACTTCTTCATGAAGATGGATGTTTCACCCCATGTTAAAGCACTCAGGTGTGTAAAAACCATTTCCATATTGTATTATAGTCGCTTATTTATTTCTAATAAACCAATAGTAGATATTATGTAAGGAATAATTTATATAGGTTGTGGTCTATAAATAATTTCAATTGATAATTCAACCACTCATTCATGAGGAAGACCATGTAATTTTTTAGGGAACACAAATGTGTAGTCACTAAAAATTGACATGTCTTTTTTAATGATTCTCTCAATTGTATAAATAATTTGGGATAGATATTATAAATAATAAGGATATAATATCCACACCTTATATAATTTTTATAACGAAGATTTATTATTCTCCTTAGAAATATATAGAATTGTTGGATGTATCATGATTTGAAGAGAGATAGCCCTTTCCCAATAGCTGATGATGGATTTATATAAATATGGAAAATCCATTGGTAATATAGCATCAAACTCCACTAAAAGAAGTGACACAAGATATTATGAGGGGTTGGTCTAAATTAATTAACTAAGGAGGAGTTATATGATTTGGATGCAATATTTTACCCATTTTCAGTTCTCACATATTACTCGACATCTATATTTTAGGATGTATTTGAATAGTTCTACTAAAAATTCTAGATATGAATGAATTTATAGAAGAAGAATAAATATTATGTTTGATATTATTTAATTAATAACTATAAAAAATCTCACCACATTATTTTAGGTATCCACCTCAATAGCTGTGTTGGTATATGCTTTCCCTTGTACTTGTTCCTTTTTTGGTTGCTAATGATAATATCCCTCAAGTAGTGAAGGTTTAGTGCACTAACGCGCATAGTTCCCTGGCTCCCTATATTTGAAACACTGGACCATGGATGGTGATCACTTTCTTCCATAGCATTGTACAAATTCTTCATGTATCTTGACATTCATGAGATTGGTGTTCAACCCACTTAGACATATAATATTACCCCTTCACATAAAGGTGGTTCCTAGTATGCTTATTCCAACCTTTTATACTTGTGAGTGGATGATTTTTCATTCCACCTTTATCAATACATTCCCATGCATAAAATCCATCATTCATTATGTATCTCCATAACCGTGGGACCATTCTTCAAACTCCCTCATAACATTAAGAGAACTATAATGAACATCTTAATAACTACAAAAGTCGCATATTCCTAGTTCCATTTTATGATTTGGTTTTAAACCACTAAATAATATATATATTTTTTAATAATTACTAATAACAATACCTAAATCCTCAATTTATTGTCTGGTGATATTTTATTCATAGTCAATAATAGATTCATCTTCCTTTTTCTTCAACAATATGAATTATAAATAATTTTTTTTATTATTCTAAGTGAAATACATGATAATAAATAATATATTAAACTATTAAAACTCCATCTCTTTAATATTTTCATTTTATTGGGTTTTAATAATCAATTTTTCCATTGATCAGCCTCTCCTTTTAGATAATAAATGGAAAGATTCACCATCTACTTATTATATTCATGGAGCACCAAAATGATCTTATCCATCGATTTGACCCACTACTATACAACTATGGAATCAGAATATTCACTAAATGTCAATGTCTAGTTCCACATAAAAGACTCTATAGCCAGTTCTCCCCTCTTAGTTGAAGGATGAATTTACTTATTATTACCTTTGTTTTTTATAGAGTGAGATAGGTGGGTAAATATCTCCATTAATGTTCAAACTCCACCTCCCAAATAATTATGGATGTCATTCGATCCATTAGTGAATTGTCCCATGCAGATGTGGTTTTCATGGATTCTAATAATTCCCATAATTTATTAAAATAATAATGTGTTCAAACAAACATAAGTCAACACTTCATGAATAAATAATTTATTCTTTTGTGAAATTAACTCTAAAAGAATATATTGTGGGAACCCTTTGTTTATAAATTATCTAACTAATAATCATGGGTTCTTACATATAATTTTTCTCATACTATGTGGCTTCACTTATTCTTCTAATCCTAATTCCAGAATTAACTAACCAGTCCTCTAATATCGATAAGAACAAACCTTATTTTTCATACATTACTAACACATAATTTTAAATATAAACCACAATATATTTTTGAAAATATAGTATCTAGAGTATTAATGTCTTCATAAATTTAGGACCACACATTAACTTTTAGATAATTAATGATACAAAATTATTTAATTCCACTTTATCTATCTTCTTAATCGACCTTTTTTCTCCATAATACATGTATTTACCTGATCTTATACATCAAGATATGGGTTGAACAAAATTCATAGTAATAGGATGAATAAGAGACATGAACCATGGGTGAGCATAATCATCGTCATAAAATCATCATCATAATCATGAGTCAAAGCATTAGATAGATAAATTGAGTCCAAAAATGAATAAAAATGAATCATCATGTCTTATTGGTAAACTAACATAAATGTTTCACTTTATGACATGGGATACATCACATTAACAAATGATGTGGAGTGATATATAATTCTAGGAACACCCATCACATCATAACATTTACACAATCATGTACGCTACATAGAACACATATCATTCTTAGACATGAAATAAACAATATAAAGAAAATGTGTTTCATAAGAATTTAATAAATAATACATTCAGTGTATGGATGAATTTGATCTCCTTGTATAAATTACTAGAATTATAATGTATGAAAACCTAATCATGTTTGGTAATTATCTGAAATGGTCCAGAACAATAAAAATATTCATTATAAAATTATTATCATGGAAAATGTCGATTTATTTTATTATGAGTTTTCTAGTCCCATATAGATCACAATTTTTAGTTCTATATAGATTAAATTATTTGTACTATTATTGTATTAGTGAAATTATAAATATTTCCAATTAAAATGATGTTATTAAAGAAGAAACTCTAATAAAATTAGGTTTGTAATTTTATATGATCACTTGAATCAAAATGGGGTGCACTAGTCCATTTATTAAAAAGGCTTTTTGATCAATGCTTATGTTCATTGATTATCATCAACATATCAAGATTACAATCAAGAATAAATATACTATACAAGATATTTAAGACTTATTTCATCGACTAAGAGGGCTCTATATTTGGAAATGAAATTCTGTTAATATGATTCTAACCAATTAGTGGCCAAAATGGATGTTATACCCATAAGTTACATTCTCATATTATATAAACATTGTGACTTCATTGTGATGAAATTTTGGTTTACTGATGTCCCTTCTATACTCACGAATTTAATGGACAGAGGCTTTTAATATTACCATTTTAAACAGTTGGTAGTCTTTATAGATTATTTTTATAAATATTTATTGAGAATGTGGTAGAATTAAGTTCATTTAATTATTATTTAAAATTACATCATAAATCAAAAACACATTTCAATATTCAAAAAAATAATTTCTTTCTATAGAATGTTTCATTAGTGGGTAATGTAATCATGTTAGAGGGTTTATATATGGATGTCTCAAATGAAAAATTTATTAAAAAATGAACTACAGTGACCATAATGATTTATTTTTATAGTTTTCTTGAAATATATGTATACTACATAAAATATTTATAAAACCTCTATTAATTATAAAGTCCACTATCTATGTTAACATATATGGTTATAAAGTTCCTAATGATTAATTAATCTTAATAAAATTTTAATTCATTCCATACGAGGTTTGTTACAATCCAATTTTTAAAACCATCATTTAATTATTTAATGATGGTAATTTCATGTTTTCTCATATAAATTGTTAATATGTTATCTTACATATAATATATAATTGTTATTCATGACAACAAATACCCTATATATTATTTGGAGATGGTAGCATAAATAATTTATTTTAAATATATCGAAGAAATACTTGTATAGTAAAATGTGTGACATATATAATTTGATAACAAGATATTAATATTTATACTAAAAAATAATATGCCAAAAATGTTCCATACGAAATGTTTTGAATTATTCAAAGCCTATGAATGTTGAAAATAATACATCTTTGGGAAGGAAAATAAGGTAGAATATTATCTTAATAATAAGGATAATGTTACCCTATCAATGATTATGATTGAAATAGATGAAATTATCATAGATATGAGTACGATGGAACATATTATATGAGGGGTTATATATAAATCCTATCATTCCCAAATGAATACACAAATATCTTTACATGCAATGACCATGTAGTTTTAAAAATTAAATGTATATAAAAATGATGGTAAATAATATTCCAATGTTCAACTTTAAAAATTATGGAATTAATAATTAATGAAATAAATATATGTTTCTATTAAACCATATTTGAATTAAATTCCATTATTAAATAAACATGGTTCATCATTATATAACAAGCACTGATGAAAAATGATGTATAAATATCTGATGTATAATTTCATATAGAAAAATTAGAATAGTGAAAAAGTAAAATAAATATTTCTATTTATCATATGCTATTAAGGTAATATAAAATAATATAAGAAATCATAAAAAATGGAACCATATATCATTATTGTATAGAAATGATAAAAAGCCACCATTTTTTTCATCATTATATATACCCTGACCTTTATGGGAAATAAATAAATTTTAGTGTATATTGATCACATTATCATTTCAATGAATTTCATGTCTATTTGAGTTGATTTATAGCTCGCTCAACATTTCCAGATATAAATAGAGAATTTAGTATGCCTACATGGACTACAAAATTCCATTTATATATTTTTAGATCTATTATTTTCTGTAATTTAATACAGAATTATAAAAAAAATGATTAGACAGAGAGTACATATTGAACAATGATTACAAAATATTTATTAATACTCAAACTGAATGTAACATTTTATCACTAGGGGATATGTTAAGATCATATAAAATGTATTTAAGTTTTATGTGTGATCAACACATTCCTTGTTATATTTATCTTATGAAATTAATTTGTTTTCAGTAAACATAGTTGAACCACATGAGTCTTTATAATCAAAACAATAACATGTTAAGATAATGTTTCTAAGAATAAGATGATAAGAGAATATCACTAAAAAGGGATATAAAGAGAGAAATGAATCAATGAATTGATAAATTAAAACATTATATATTTATTAAAATATCTAAATAGATAATTTATTCTTTGTTTTAGAGTTTTAGGATGGAGACAATCTATTTACGCAAATATTACCAAAGAAAGAGGGTTATGAGATTCATATGTATGGTAATGTTAATACCAATATACATTGGCCACTGCAATATCATCTACTATATGTTCATGATTTATTATCATCCTCAAATTATATAGATCCTATTTAATGTGAATTAATTGTAATATATATATAACATTTCAGGATGAAAAAATTGAAAAATTCACATATACTGGATTCAAAGGTTATGACATAGTAAAATGATCCATATTAAATACAAAACCCTAATGGAGAACATGAAAAAATGGATATAGTGCCAATAAATATTAATTCTCACCAATTTAATATTATTTATAGAAATATAATGTTACAAGAAGTGAAATTTTAACATAATAATCTGATCAGGGAAAATTTTCATCATCTATATTCCTAATACTAACAAAATTTTGGTAGTAAAATTTATATAGTGGATGGAGTAGAAGTTAGTACCTATTTATTTTATCATATATTTCCCCAAAAATATACACAGTGTTTAAAAAATTCATTTGGTTTATCAATTTAAAATTAATAAGGATATATTTTATTCAAAAATAACAATAAAATGAATGATAAACATCAATACATTAGGAAAACACAATATGAAATTACATTTACAAAAAATCATTGATAATAAATATAAAAGTAAAAAATTCCATTAACATGAAATCATCATGCTGATTCACCAGAAATATCATACCATTTATTATAATAATGGATTGAATGAACAATTTTTAGAAATAATAGTCACATTGATCGATTTGTAAATTAATAAGATAAATGATTTTAGTTTTGATTATAAGGTAATATATATGAATAAAACATCATTATTTCATATATTTTCATCAGACATATCATAATTAGAGGTATTGTTGATGGATGTTATTGTTGCATACGATAGATTCATTGGATAAATGGTTATCTAGTAGGGGTAATTTTGTTTTATAATTAATAGTAATAATTAAATATAAAAAATTCCTCAGATAATAAATATTTTTATATAAAAATTTAAAAAATTATTATATTTTAATAAAAAGATATATTTTATGTTTCTACATATTATTTTAATTTTTATTATTACTAAAAAATATCTAATGATTTTGTAAAATTAATTGAATGATTGTAATACCTATAGATTGATATAATATAATTTTTAGATGGTGAAAGAAAAAAATTAATATACTATGTATAAAAAGATGTAATATTAAAAGATTGTTCTTTTTTAAAAAAAATAATGTGTTGTATAGTTTTACCATAAAATTTTTAGCTTATTAATTTTAATTGATTTATATAATTTTATAATTGTATTGATAAAAATATATTTATTTATTAACTTGAATTGAAATGACATTAATAACATTTAATGGTTTAAAATACATTTATCTATTAAAACAAATTTATTATATATTATATTTTTAATGTAAATTTAAAATCATCTTCTATAATAAATTTAATTATTGAAATTGAATTGGAATTGTTAATTAGATCATGCAAATTTATTGAAATCATAAATTTATTTGGGTTCATATAAATAAGTTAATATGAAAAATAATTGTTTTTCCACATTAAAGGAAATATGAGGTTAAAAAGGTTAACTAAGTAATAAATAAATCAAATATCATCAATAAAAGTTTATAAACCATTAGTTTTACTATATAGAATACCCATATTCATTACCTTTATGTTCGATCATGTTTGCAATGAAAGGGAATTTCATACATATTAATAATTAGGCGTCTTTACTAAAAACACATTTAATAAAGGACACATTCTCTAACCATCCCACTACTCTCCATGAATTTATTAAACTATAAAATATTAATAACTTTTTCCTATCCCAAATACATTTATGATTTTATTAACTTCTATTTCCTTAATGGGTGCTTAAATTCTTAACTCTTAATTAACTCTTCGTGAATGGGAGATCACAACAATGTATATACCATGTTCATCGCCATTTAATTCATTTTCTTTTTCAAATAAACTATTTGTAAATATCATTATTAACTATAATTATATTTTATACTCATCATTAAGGATTAAAATAAGTCAAATTTCTATTCTATAATTTGATATTATTACTTATTTTTTAGTATAACATGCTCATGTTTGGAATGTTGAGCCACATATTAGAACAGACTTCTATGAACATCATAGATTAATCATAGAGGCTAATAAAGAATTTAAAAAATTAATATATATGATATTAATTTTTAATTTCACATATCAATATGGATATGGAATAGTTACATAGAAAAATAAATTACCATTATGTTGCAATTTTGTGTTCTTGGTAAAATACCCACAAAATGTTCATTATATATCTAATTACCACAAAAATGACACCTAATATACCTAACATGATCAATAGAAGACATAAAATGTCAAATATTATTGATTATATAACCTTTAGTAGTCTATGAATACCATCCATTATATTAAATTCTGAATATAAGTATTTTCATTATAAAAAAATATATGAAACAATAAAAATTACTAACATCTAATAATTAAAATAATCACTAAATAAATAAAACATGCGTGATAAGAAAATATATTTCATTTGATAATAAATAATTTTACTTTATTCGGTTTTTAAAAAAGGAAATAAATTTTTACATCAAATATAGAGTAGGATATATAACTTTCATATATATTCTGACTAATGGTAATGGTTTTTCATTCCATTCATAATTGGAACCAAAGAATATTTATTAATAAATTATCTTCGAGGGGAATTTAATGTTAATTTCCTATAGAAAACCAGGTATTTTCACCTCATTAGGTCATTTTTTGGATATACATGTCATGTTCCCATTTCGACTCCCTTAAGATGATAATTCAAAATATAAGATATTTGTATATGGTGCTATCTTTATCTCTCCATTTTAACAAGAATATTCCTCCTTGATATCCATGTTCATTATATTATTTTAGGGGTGTCTATATATATAAATTTACAGTTAAATATGTTCATTTCCCACCATTTTCATATTTATTTATAAAATAATTAATGTATTATTAATCACATTTTATGCTTAGATAATTATTTATTATCATTTAATTTTTTTTAATGTTATAAAAAATATATTTATTAAATTTTTACCATACAAATGAATATTCTATTCAGATCAAATTTTTTTCATTAATAAACTACAACACATTTTACATATTTTTAAAATAAAATAAATTTAAATTGTTTTAGAAATTTATTTCGTTCAAAATAAAATTGTAGAAACTAAAGGAAAATTCAAATAAACTATCAATCCATATTTATAATAATAATTTGATATTAATTCTCAACTATATTAATATTCAGTATTTTTTAATATTCAATATTAGGGATATAATAAAATCATACAATTCGATTTTATTCCCTAGATAGAATATAATAATAAATAATAGTTTTTTTCATTGAAGTCATTTACTTACCATGTTTCAATTATATTTCGTTGATATTGTGAGTGTTTTCATTTTATGATGGAAACAATATGTATTTTTTAAAATAATTTTATATTTGTGTTTTTTATATTCCTAAAATGAATTAGATAACGTTTTATATGCAACAAAATATTGTTTAGGTACATGTTCAGTAAAACCATGCCCAAATGGATACGGTACATCAGTTGTTTTCAAATTTAAAAAATGGGAATGAATTGTTAGATAAAGAGTAATATATTAACTAATGTTTAAACACTCCCAATTTTATTTTTTTACATCAATATATATAGTGAATAATATTATTATTACATGAATATTATATCATTTAAAGGATATGCAATATATTAGTGTTATAAATCCACGATCCAAAGTTTTAGTGTCTTGGAAAAATTAGGTCCATAGATTTATTTTACATAATAAATCATAGACATTTATTTAATTCATTTATAACTAGATTCTTATTGGTCATTATGTTTTTATTATTACTTGAATTCACCTGAGGATGTACATTAACTTAATGGGTGTTCTAAAATCCTAGTAAGAGGTTGGATAGAATACATGAAACATGGATGGGCATAATCATCAAAAAAAATTATCATTATAATCATGTGTGGTAGAATTAGATAATGGGATTGAATGTTGAAATGAATAAAAATGAAACATTTGGTTCTAGTGGTAAACTACAATAGATATATTACATTATCTCATGATATAAATCACATTACAAAATTCAATGGACTGATATATAATTCTGGGTGTAGCAATCAAATCATAACATTTATATAATCATGCATCGACATAGAACATATATAAATCATAGAAATAAAATAACTAATGTAATGGAAATGGGTTTCATGATAATTTCATAAAGAATACATTCATGAATAAAAAATTTGGTTCCTAAATTAAAAAAAATGGATACTTGGTATATGAATCATCAATATTGGGTGAGGATTAAACAATCTCAAGAGAAGTAAAACATGTGATTTTAGAGAGATGATTTATTTTGGTAAAATCGTTTCATTCGTCATATAATAATATTGGAAGAATTTATATCCTACAAATAAAAAGGGACAAGAAATAAATGGTATTTATGGAACAATAAAAGAGTATCAATAATAAAAATATGCAATTAAAGTGGAATAACCCAAATATTGAAAATTGGGTTTGAGAGTTGTCTTACCTTATGTATGAATGAATTATTTAATTGAATATCACAAATAATAGAATTAAAATAATTAATTGATAAATAATGAAACTATTATAAAACTATTTGATTCATTATAGTTTTATTAAGTTCATTTCTTGGATTTTTAATGAGTTTTAGAGTTTAATTTCATTATTCAGGAGTGTTTGTTTTCTTTGTTTTCATGATCAATTCAATTGTAATGTGTTTGGAAGTTCATGTAAAATTAAAATACCAATAAAAAAATGAAATTATTTGAAATAAATTAAATTTAATAAATATAAATTTTATTATATATCATTTGGTTATATGTCATGAAGAAGAGTCATTAGAAACATAAATAATGAAAATTATTAAATTTATTTGGCAGATTTTACGGCCATCACGAACTCATATTATTTTCAATAATATTTTATTTATAAATTGCATCTAGAATATTATACAAATTATAATACATATAATAGAATCTTATTTGACCATATTTATGGTTTTATGACCATCCATGAATGTGGTAGTGAAAAATGGAAACACATCATCCATTGTGGTGGAAAATAGAGACACCATATATGTTATTTTTATTTTTTGAATAAAAGGAAAAAGGAATAGATTTAATGATATTATAAATATATTAGCATAAAAAAATTCCAATATACTAAATATAATCAAGTTATCATGTTTATTTGCAATGTTTAGAGTAGGATAGGATAAAAAATGAAATTGAAAAGATAATGAAAATAAAAATAAAGGGGATTTTACTTGATTTCCTCCTCATTGAAAACCTCCTTATGGAAAAAAGTTTCATCTTTTGATGAGAAAAAGAGATATTGTAAATGTGGGAGGAGAATGGGAGTATTATTAAATTGAAAATGGTCTAAAGTAAATTATTGGAATTTTTTAGTAGAATATGTGGTGTGTTATGGTATTTATAGGGGATGATATGGGTTTTTTTTATATTATTTGATTGATTAGTTTATTCTATTTACTCATGACAACAAAATTTTTATTAAGTTTCACTAAAAATATTAAAATAATAAATTATAGTTCGATATTATGGTATTAAATGATCCACACATCATCTCTTACTCAAAAAATCATGTATTTAGTTTTATATTAAATTACCTTATTTTACTCTTTCCAAAAAGTCATGTATTTAAGAAAATTCAAATATATTCAAACTAAATATTTTTCAACATGTTTAATTAAAAAATTTACTATATTTTGTTGAAATAATTTATTTATTATGTGATTTTTATTTTCAAATTAAAATCATCATTTACATGGAAAATACTAAAATTAAAATTATAATTGATATTATAACACATTGAAATATTAGTTAATGTATTATAGAATTATAAGATAATAACAAGACAAAAAAAGATCATTTATCAATATATTTTATGAAGATAAAATTTCATTTAACTATTTATATTATTTATTAAAATATAAATAAAAATTTATGTTTCTTAAAAAATACTGACACATAATTAATAATTTTTAAAATATTTATTTACATAAACTGTTATATAATAATATCATATTTTTATTTAAATGATGTGTAATATTTATTCCTACTCTTTTACATGGGTTTACTATTATATTTTCCAAATTACAATTCCTGATGGTCACATTACAATTCCAAAGATCAAATTACTATTCCATCGTGATAGTTTCATTAATTTCTATGAATACTTTTTATTTCATTTATTTGTCATTTATAATGATTTTATTTTATTCTCTAAGTGATTTTATGTGGTTTATAATATATTAAATAATTATAATAATGGAATTACCATTGATAAATTTTTGGGTCGTTACATTCCTCCCTCCTTATGAAAATTATCCATTTAAAATTTGTTTCTAATTATAAGTTATAGATAGTTGAGGGTAATTAAATTTATTCTCTTTATATGGTTCCCATGTTTCCAATTTGAACTTGTGATTCTTTTATAGTAGTTTGACCTTGTGTGTAGTCTTGTTATATACAATTTATCTCATTAATTGAATATCTTCACAGGATTCTCTATCTAAGAGATGTAAATTTCCATCTATACCACCTCTAGATTTAGTACATTGACAGATTTGGATTGTATTTCAACGAGTGGGTTAAATGGAACATATTGTGCAATCAATATAAGGTACATGGAAGTGGTAGTCAATTATCCATAGCACCGAATAGACAATGAAAATCAAAGGTTTTGATGATCCTTGGACTCAACATTTTTTTCTTCTGTTATCTCTCGATCCTCATCGATAGAGATATGTTAAGGAATAACATATCTATAACCTTAAGCACTTATTCTCATCGATTATTACTCATATATCCCATCTATAAAATTTTTGTTACCTTGATGTGCTACTGAATGTTTTTTTTATTTTACACCATTTCATCAACCATTCTTGGTCCTAACTTCTTACATTTCCTACCTTAATCCTAGAATTATGGTGTTCTATATTTATTTAACCAATGTTATTCAATTGATTCTATTTGAATGCTCGAGAATATACTTTTTTTGTAATAGAACTCAACTGGAGGTTGATATGGGTCCCATCCTCCTCTAATGTCCACAGAACACACTCTATAAATGTCTTCTATTGTTTGAATATTCCACTCATATTTTCAATTATTTTTAGGATGATAAACTATAATAATGTTCTGGAAAGTATTTAGAGCATATCCGAGACTTTTTTCAGACAATGGAGATGAATCTTGGCTCTTGATTAAATATAATCGACAGTGATAATCCATGAATCCTAACCACTTTTCTGACATATATCTTTGAAATTTAATCCAGTGATAAGTCCTCTTTATTTGTGATAATTTATGTTTTCTATATTAGATAGATTACTACAACCAATATACCATTATTCCATCTAGATGTATTCAGAAGTCCAAACAGAATATAAATGGTGATGTTTTCACACATCCACTATTGGTATGGTTAATAGTTACATCCTTATCTTAGAAAATTTTCTTTCATCCCTAAATTTCAAACATACTAGGTACCTTCTTGTATATTCATTGGTATCCTTCTAAAAATGTTCCCACAATTAGTTCTATCGATATCTTGATAAATACATGTGCTCCATGGATGAATATAAAAGGTTGAGCTGAGTGGATCTTTTAGAAGACCCTAATTTATCATTAGATATAAATCACACATATTCATGACCCAAATATTATAATTCCTTCGTCATCACATTTAAACTTTTATGATTTCTACCAACTAATATCTTCCACATTATTCTAAATATCCACATCCATTTTTAGCTCCCGAAACATTATTTAAGAGGGATGGTTGATATATCTTTTTATAATGGATTGGTGATGATCCTTATTTAATTATTTCTATGTTCATCCATTGAAAATTTTAGAATATTTGATCTTTATCAATTCGAAAAACATATAATGTTACCAGATACTTCCTACTTAGAGCATCCACCGTGTTATTTTTCTTACCATGATGTTTTCATATTGATTTGTGCTAACACATGATGGACTCTAACCATACTTACTATTTCATATTAATCTCCATCATTATAAATATATATTTTAGCATCTTATGATAATTATATATTTCACACTTCTCCCTATAGAGATTATAATTTTAAATTTTAAACACAATTATTAGATCTGCCATGTCCAAATCATACTTGGGATAGTATTTCTAATGAATATTCTACTTTTTTAAGGGGAAAGATGTCCCTTAATCATCTTCCATTAGTAAACAACGTAATCCATTCATTGAAAATTCATTGACTACAAAAAAGTTTTCCCATATTATCTAAAGTGTGAGTGTTGGTGTATGGATAAGTATATTTTTAAACTTTACAAATAAACCTTCAAATTAATTTCCTATAATTTAATTTATCCCTTATAATTCAGAATGCATAGTGGGTTTCAAAGTCATGAAATGTTTTTCAAAAATAATTAGTAACACCAATATATTCCATGGAATTTATGGATCTCTATTAAAAATTTTGGCTTCATCTACTCTTTTATTGGCTCGATTTTCGAAGTGTCTATTGATTTTCTATTTTTTAGTGATAATACGCCACATGAATGAAACTTCCTCCATTCAAAAATCACATTTAATTTATGTTTAATAAAATTTCTTCCTTCCCAAAGTATTTGACACATTATACATTTAATCTTCATATTTATTTTTCCCTTCGAGTATATCAGAATATCATCAATAATGACTCCAAAAGATTTTCAAGGTAATATATAAAGCATTTATTCATTATGTACATGATAATTTCTAGATAATTAGTAATTTCTAAGGGAATCATAATGAAACAATAGTTTTCACAACTTTTTCAAATTTTTTCTTGAAAATATCATCCTTCCTCAGCATTATTTGTTGATATGTTTACTGAAGGATCACCATAAAGATATAATATGCCCCAAGCCATTGATTGAACATGCCAAATATCCAAGGAATGGGATACCTATTCTTCATCATGATTTTGTTGAGCTCATGATAATCAATAAATGGTTGCATTGACCCTTCCTACTTCTTCATGAATATGACTTTTTCACCCCATGTTAAAGCACTCAGGAGTGTAAAAACCATTTCCGTATTGTATTATAGTCACCTATTTAGTTCTAATAAACCAATAATAGATATTATTAAAGGAATAATTTATATCAGTTATGATCTATGAATAAGTTCAATTGATAATTCAACCACTCATTCATGAAGAAGACCATGTAATTTTTTAGGGAACATAAATGTGTAGTCGCTAACAATTGACATGTCTTTTTTAATGATTCTCTAATTTGTATATATAATTTGGGATAGATCTTATAAATAATAAGGATATAATATCCACACCTTAGATAATTATTATAACAAGGATTCATTATTCTCCTTATAAATATATAGAATTATTGGATGTATCAAGATTTGAAGAGAGATAGCCCTTTTCCAATAGCTGGTGATGGATTTATATAAATATTGAAAATCCATTTCAAATATAGCATCAAACTACACTAAAGGAAGTGACACATAATATTATGAGGGGTTTGGTCCAAATAAATTAACTAAGGAGGAGCAATATGATTTGGATGCAATAATTTACCCATTTTTAGTTCTCATATATTACTCGACATCTATATTTTAGGAGGTATTTGAATAGTTCTACTAAAAATTCTAGATATGAATGAATTTATAGAAGAAGAATAAAATATTATGTTTGATATTATTTAATTAATAACTATAAAAAATCACACCACATAATTTTAGGTATCCACCTCAATAATAGTGTTGGTATAGGCTTTCCCGTGTACTTGTTCATTTGGTGGTTTCTAATGATAATATCCCTCAAGCAGTCAAGGTTTAGTGGACTAACGTGCATAGTTCCCTGGCTCCCTATAGTTGAAACATTGGACCATGGATGGTGATCACCTTTCTTCCACATCATTGTATAAATTCCTCACGTATCTTGATATTCATGGGATTAGTGGTCATCCCACTCAGACTTATAATATTTCCCCTTCACATTAAGGTGGTTCCCAGTATGCTTATTCCAACCTTTTATACATGTGAGTGGATGATTTTTCATTCCACCTTTATCAATACACACACATGCATAAAATCCATCATTCATTATGTATCTCAATAACCATGGGAGAATTCTTTAAACTCACCCATCACATTAA
Source organism: Viscum album (assembly GCA_963277665.1). NCBI lineage: Eukaryota > Viridiplantae > Streptophyta > Magnoliopsida > Santalales > Viscaceae > Viscum > Viscum album. The sequence goes on along the minus strand of OY728132.1, from coordinate 1,736,183,177 downwards.
GAGAACACTCATGAACATCTTAATAACTACAAAAGTCTCATATTCCTAGTTCTACTTGATGATTTGGTTTTAAACCACTAAATAATATATATATTTTTTAATCATTACTAATAACAATACCTAAAGCATAAATTTCTTGTCTGGTGATATTTTATTCACAGTCAATAATAGATTCATCTTCCTCTTTCTTCAACTATATGAATTATAAATCAGTTTTTTATTATTCTAAGTGAAATACATGATAATAAATAATTTATTAAACTATTAAAACTCCATATCTTCAATATTTTTATTTCTCTGGGTTTTAATAATCAATTTCTGCCATTGATCAGCCTCTCCTACTAGATAATAAATGGAAAGATTCACCATAAACTTTTTAGATTCATGGAGCAAAAAAATGATCATATCCATCGAGTTGACCCACAACTATACAACTATGGAATCAGAGTATTCACTAAATGTCAATTTCTAGTGCCACAAAAAAGACTCTATAGCCAGTTCCCCCCTCTTAGTTGAAGTATGGATTTACTTATTATTACCTTTGTTTTTTATAGAGTGAGATAGGTGGGTAAATATCTCTATTAATGTTAAAACTCCACCTCCCAAATAATTATGGATGTACTTCGAACCATTAGTTCATTATCCCATGCATATGTGGTTTTCATGGTTTCTACTAATTCCCATAATTTATTAAAATAGAAATGTGTTCAAACAAACATAAGTCAACACCTCATGAATAAATAATTTATTCTTTTCTGAAATTAACACTAAAAGAATATCTTCTCGGAACCCTATGTTTATAAATTTTCTAACTAATAATCATGGGTTCTTACATATAATTTTTCTCATACTATGTGGTTTCACTTATTTTCTCTAATCCTAATTCCAGAATTAACTAACCAGTCCTCTAATATCGATAATAACAAACCATATTTTTCATACATTACTAAAAAATAATTTTAAACATAAACCACAATATATTTTTGAAAATCTAGTATCTAGAGGATTAATGTCTTCATAAATTTAGGACCACACATTAACTTTTTGACAATTAATGAAAAAAATTTATTTAATTACACTTTATCTATCTTTTTAATCGACCTTTTTTCCCCATAATACGTGTATTTACCTGATCTTATAAATCTAGATATTGGTTGAACACAATTCATAGTAATAGGATGAATATGAGACCTGAACCATGGGTGAGCATAATCATCTTTATAGAATCATCATCATAATCATGAGTCAAAGCATTAGATAGAGGAATTGAGTCCAAAAATGAAAAAAAATGAATCATTATTTCTTACTAGTAAACTAACATAAATGTTTCACTTTATAACATAGGATACATCACATTAAAAAATGAAGTGAAGTGATATATAATTCTAGGAACACCCATCACATCATAACATTTACACAATCATGTACGCTACATAGAACACATATCAATCTTAGACATGAAATAACCAATGGAATGGAAATGTGTTTCATTATAATTTCATACATAATACATTCATAAATTATACATTTGCTTCAAAAAAGAAAAAGGATGAAACCTAATTGTTATAAGTATAATCAAACTTCATTGAAGAAGAAACAATCTCAAGATAAGTGAAACATGTGTTATTATAAAGAAGATTTCTTTTGGGAAATTATTTACATTTTTTATAAAATCATATTTCAAAAATATATTTCTAAAAATTGAAAAAGGAAGTAAATGAAATGAAATTTATGTAAAATTAAGGAAACATCCATAATAAAAATTTATAATTAAATAAACAATAATCTAATGAATGCAAATTGTATTTGATAATTCCCCTGCCTTAAGTCTGGTAGCATATTTCACATTAATATCATGGATAATTGAATAAAATTAATAATTAAAAAAATTTATACTCTAATATGATTCATTATTGTCTTATTTTGTTCATTTAAGATATTTTAGAATTGTTATAGAGTTTAATTTCAACATTTGGTAGGGTTCATTATCATGATTTTCAAGATCACATTGCTTGTAATCAGTTTTGATGTAAATAAAAAATGGGAGTAGTTATCCAGAACTGAAATTATATGTTATTGAAGAATGTTCAGAATATTAAGTGATCTTATTTATCATTTGGATATATGGTATGAGGATGAATCAGTGGATAAATAGTTAATGTAACTAATTTAATATATTTGGTGGATTTTACAACCATCACGAGCTCATAAAATTTTATTTAATATAATGTAAATATATTTATTCCAGAACATCATGTGACTTATAATAAGTATAATAATATCATATATAATAATATTTATGGTTTTATGTCAAGCCTGGTAGGAAATACTAAAAAACTAAATCACATCGTCTATTGTGGCGGTTAATCGACATACAATTGAGGACATTTTAATTTCTTGAAAAAAAGAAAAAGTATGAGATTAGAAGATTAATCATACCATTATCATTAGAAAAATAAAAAATAAAAAATATATTGAATTTATCATGTCTCTTGGAACATTATAAGTGAGTATAGGATTATAAAACAAATGAAATTGAAAAGAAAAAAAATGAACAATAAATAGGAAATCTCTTGAAATTCTCCTAATTCACAACATCCTTAGGGAAAAGGGTTTGGCCTTTTTATGAGAATAAGGACTCATGGATGTAAAAGAGTGTCTCGGGAAGTGTATGGGATAGAACATGGAAAAATATCATGTTTGGGGATGTGTGGATAGAAGGGGTTGTGTGGGTGGTATAAATACGGGAGGAGATGAGTGTTTTCTCATTATTTTATTCATTTGTTTATTATTTTTTCTCAAGACTATGAGTATTTTTTAAAGAAGATATTTATATATTTTAAAATAATAATTTATAGTTTATTTTTATTTCATTGCATTTTTTACATCATTTCTAAATCAATATTTCATGTATTCATATTTTATTATAAATGATCATATTTTACAAATACCCAAAATTTCAAGTATTTAAAAAAAATCAGCAGAACAATTTATCAAAATTTAGAATAAAATTAATAAATATATTTTTTTGATATAATTTTTAATCTAGAAAATTTAATTTTTAATTAAAATCATCAATTAATTGGAAAACACGTATTTTAAAATTATAACAGTAATCATAATACTTAGAAAAATTAACTAAGCTCTCATAAAATTATCATATAATAATTAGAAAAAAATTAAGTTTTGAATATATTTAATGAAAATTAATAATATTTTAAATACTTATATTAATTGTAAAATTAAAAATAAACATTTATGTTTTCTAAAAAATACTAATACTTAATTAATAAATTAGAAAATATGTATATACTTGTACTATGATATAATTATAAAATATTTTCATTTATCATATTCTTAAATTTTATTCATACTTTAATAAATTGGGTTACAATTCTACATTCTAAATTACTTTTCTAAATGGTCACATTACTATTTCAAAGGTCATGTTACTATTTCAATGGGATTTGATTCATAATTTCTAGAAATACCATTTATTCCATTAATTTTTCTTTTATAAATTATGTATTGTGTTACAAAGATAATTTGATGTGATATATACTATGCGACATAATTATAATAATTAAATTTCTATTAATTAAATCTTGGTTCATTAGAATTTCATTAAGTTACAATTTTTTATTTTTGAACTACATTTTATATGGTATGATTTAGCTATATTATGTTCATACACTTTAATTACATTCACACACACTCTTATTCATCTAATAGGCATATATGACAAGTGATTTTTATTTATGATGCTTTCTCATACAAATCATTTAAGATCAATATTTTCCAATTTTTCATTCCCTTTGTAATGAATTATGTTAATATTAATTATTTGACTACAATGGTATCATTTGTTGTGAATTGTTTGGGAAATGTTAAATAATTAATAAAAATAATATGGTTATGTAGTAATCAACTATATTCACAATAAAATATGTATATGGGTGTGAGTAAATGTGATGCGCATTGAATATTAATTTATAATGATAAAATATGATTTTTTATTCCCTAGTAACATCCACATAAATTTCCATAAGAACCCCAAAAAACTACTACACTAGTAGTTGTCTAAAACCTGAGGTAGCATGATGGTAGTTCTCAGTCCCCATAGGATGGTAAATTTCACTAGTAAGTTAAAAATGACCTAACTTTAATGATTCGACTATAAAAACAACCAATAAAAACAATTACAATTACAAAATTATAAAAATATCATTATTCCAATAAATTCATCCTTTATAATGTAACAAAATAGTTATAGAAATTTCAAAACCATATAATGACATCAAATTGTAATCCCCAGTAACAAGTAGATCACATCCTCCAACTTCCAATAGTAACTCCCAAGGCCAGCTATCACTAACACTCTTAGCCTCTAGGAATTTTTTTTCCATTTCCTTCTTTATGGTAAATTATTCCGTAAAAAAATGGGAAATGTATAGTGAGCGAAACACAATCCTTGATTGAAAATAAATCATTAATATATTGATATTATGTATACCAAATTTGTTCAATTTATATATTAATATTAATTGTATTTATTTTAGTAATCTATAACATAAAAATTTCCATTCATTTCATGTTATGGTATAATGTAGATTCATTAAAAAATTTATAAATAAATATTGATGAATTTGATTTTTTATCAAATAGGAATGAATATGAATTGAAAAAACCCTAGAATTTATTTCTCAGTTTCAAATATTTTTAATTATATAACAATGTTTTTAATCCTTTAGGATAGTTATATAATGGTTTATGGATCCTCAAACATACCAGTGAAATACATCTCCATGTGTATACACATCCCAATACAGTAGGAATGTTGAGAATATGATTCCACCCCAACCAATGAACTACATTCACATATAAAGTTTGGTATCACTATCAATATCTATATATCTCTAAACAATTTAAATACATTCCTATAATTCATTCCCAAATAAGAAACCTAAATACCGAAGTTCCCATTTGATTCAATGAAAATTTTAAAATAATGGGATATCATCAATATCAAATAATTTCATTCATTCCTTTTAATCGGGCCCATGTTCTTGTTTTAAGAATTCCATTTCATTTCAAATCCACAATAAATGGTTTTCAATATCAAAACTTCATTTTAAAATATATCATTTCATTTAATATATAGAAATAATTTTGTGACATCATTTCTATAGATTTATCACCAATGTAATTTTTAAAATTATACAATTCAATTTATAACCATTTTTTAGAAACGAATAATTAATTTTAAGATCCATCAATAAAAAGGATGAACATACACCAATATATTTTTGAAAAAAAGGGTAATAAATTGATATAAAAAAAATATTAATTTCAAAATAAAAAATGGTTTCAATTTCCCATAAGGGAATTTTGAAACCACCAACATTAATAACTATATTTTTTAAACTCCAAACATGGGAATAATAACTAGTTGGAAATAATGATAATATAGTATTATGTTGAGTTAATGAAAAACCCATAAGTGAATAATAAACATTATTATCCCAACTTGGTTATGTACCATGGGGGTGGGGGTGATTTAGGGTATGACACATTAAAACTACATCCCCTTCTAATCATGTTTCTTTATTAAACAAAATATTATTCTCCCATTTTCCTATATCAGTGAATGAGCTAAGATGAAAGAATGCCTGAGATAGTTTAATCTAACTTGGTTCACCCAAACTAGTATACGTCCCAGGGGCCAATAACAGAAATTTTCCTATGTATCAACTCCATGAAAGTACACTACTATTAAAAATTTTAGAGTCAACTCACTTTCTCTCACGGTTTACATCCATTCACAATTTGACATTCCACAACTCTCACTCTCTCTGATGTGAATGATCTTCTACTCTTATATAGCCTTTTGAAAATTATTTCCGAGTTTATTAACACATTTGTGTGTAATAATACATTAGTTTAAAAATTAGGATGAAAACCTCCTTTACATGTGACTTCTCTCCAAAACTTCTCTGTGAGACCCTTGAAGATAACACCTATAATGAGATCCTAGAATGTGACCCTTGCGCAAGGTCCTGTATGAAGACTCTGTGTGTGAGATCCTTCCATGATACACTTTTTCATATGATCCTAACATCATACCACTTTGTTCTTCATGTGTGATCCTGGAGTGAGAGTAATTTGTGTAAGATCCTAGAGAAAGAATCATTGGTGTGAGATCCTCATGCAAGACACCTTTGATCATATCAATGGTTCCTATATAGGGGCTCGTTTTCTTGAGATCGTAGAGTAATAATCCATTTCAAAATAACTTGGAGAGAGAATATTATTTGTGAGTCCCTTTCACGAGCCTTCATTATGTTATACCTTGGCTACAAGAAACCTTTGAGATATATCCTATCATGAGACTCCATTTTCCAAGATTGAGGATTGAGAAACCATTATGTGATACATTTTTAAAATCATGGGAAACATTAATGTGATGACAATTTAATATAAACAATTATTTCATGTAAAACCCCTTCTATTAACATTTCTTATTATAGATCTTCTAAGGTATATATTTTCACATCTTATAGAAAGGTAATTGTTTATTTATAGGATAAAATCCACCTCCTCAACTCTATAAATCATAGTGAATTATCTATTCAACCGCCACAATAATCGGAATCACACACATCTAGGGATATAAACACAACATCAATAGAAGATGATGTGATGGTTACTGATGTTGTGTTATAGTGATATTCATGATAAAACATGAGATATAAATAAATTCTTGAGAATTTCACAAAATCCCTGTGTGAGATTCAATGAATTTAATTCAAAATTTGTGAGCTCTCATCGATAGATCATTTGAAAATCATCCATTGAAATAATGTGCCTTATAATATCTCAATGATATATCATCTAAAAAACATTTTTTCATTTGGGAGATTAGTTCATAAATTCTCACTCCCTGAGATCAACAATCTCGTATTCCTTTAGATCAAACATCTTGAGATTTTATGGGGTTAGACATTTAAAACTCTACAAGATCAAGCATATAGACCATCACCAGAACATCTCACACATTGTGAGATAATACATTTTATTCATCTATGAGATCATAAATTCCACCCCCTCACATGATAATACATTTCTCACATTCATGAGAACATACATTTTGTTCTTCTATGATATCAGAAAGTTTTCACTTTCATGATATCATACTTTTTCCTCTTTATGATATTAAACACTTCCGGATTTCAAAATATCATATATTTCACACATTCCATATACCTTAATTGATAACCATTCATCATCATCAACTTACAAATCTACCAAAAAAAGAAACCCAAAATCACTATAAATAGTTATTGTTTCCAACAATCTCCGCCTTCAGCTTTGTCAAAAACCCTTATAATCATCATAAATCATCTTTTTGAAAAATCACGTGCATGAAAAACCATTTTCGTTTTATATCCCTATATGTTGATCAAGGAATTACTTAATTAATAATCTAAGCCCACATAAGTTAATATCAGTATAATAAATAATATTTTCATGAAATTTTCATCAGTCAATCACTTCATTCTCAAACATGCCACCAAAAACCATCTTGATACAAATATATAGAACAAGCTCATCCTTGATGATCTATTCTTAACATGAATATATCTATAAAATTTATTATGAAATCATTTTCATGATTATTATTCATTGTATACTAGTTTTAGTATCATTATATTTAAAACTACTAAATTAAATCACCCCTAGTAGATTCTACCACTATCTTGATTAAGTCATTGTCTCCCTTTGACATTTTCTCACCCTTTTATAGACAAAAAATCACCCCCTTTATAAATGATCCTAAATGCCACATATATTATAGTATAAATTAGGTTAAAGTACTCATATCATCACTATTAGGATAAACAATTCATCCCTGAGGGAGAGGGGATTCCACATCCATTATTTTTAGTGTGAGGAGTTTACTGAACTCCAAGAATCATTGGATGCTACACAAATGAAACATTGGGTAAGTCCATCTATATAATTTCAATAATATGTAGTTCTATAGGCATGTAATCCTACTTCACAATACAATTCTCTAGCTTATCCATGATAAAATGATACTTGATTTCAATGTTCTTCATCCTTGAGTTATGGATTAGAGTTTTTTTCATATTTATAAAAATTGAATTATCATAATGGAATCTGATTAAAGATCTAAATTAACCTCCCATTAGATAATGATATTTCTTCGTCCAGAATAAATGAATTCATGCATGGGTAGACACATTATATTAAGATCCTGTATTTCATAATGAAATGAAATCTTCTTTCTTACTTGACCAAGAAATTCACAATCATCCAAAATAAAATGCACCACATAAATTATATTTTCAATTATCTAATAATATAGACCAATGTATATTGTTGTATATTAATAATTATTGTGGATTTTTATCATTGTATAGAAAACTAAAATCCACTATTCCCTAACTATAATAATGTATTCTTTTCAATTAATTAAGATGATTTTCCTTTGGATTAAATTTATAACATGATGCATTGATTATGGAAAAACCAATATCATGTATTTTCATTATTAGAAATAATAGACTTCTAATGACTTACATGTATTTTGTGTCATTGATCTATTTTACTTTATTATAAAGTTGTAGTGTCATTCAAGTATCCATCAGAGTCATCATCTCCTTGGAATAATTTATTCAGCATATTCTTAAATCCTCCTTCACATATTGGGATTAAGTACTAAATATTCTATTCCATCATTGTTCCACTTGTAATCCAAGGAAAATGGTCAGTTAACCAAATAATAACATTTCAAACACACTTTTCTTGTGTTTTGAGAAATTTAAGCAATACATATCTTCTGATCAACAAAATATTCATTCGTTAACAAAAACTAGTACAATATCCCTTCAATACCTTCATTATTGACATTGAGATTGTAATCAACTACCGCACATTGAAAACCAATATTCATCCGGAACTGATTATGAATTGAATACCACTTGCATAGTGATTATATTAGCTCAGAAAGCGCCTTCTTTAGAAAATAGACTTTATTATCGTCTTCATGAATGATAGAACCATCAATCATATCAAAATATACTTCATCTTCTATAACCCATTTCTGAAATGCAGACATGAAATCTATCTGGAAAACATTGAACATCAATTTCACTACTATGGAAAAGAATAATATGATTTTCTCTACCCATGAAATATATAATTTTGTTAAATCAACATTGATAACCCGTATCTAGGATTACCCTTTTCACACTAGTCATTATTTTTTTGAATAATTGCACTATATTCATCCATCTTATTATGAAATGCCCATTTAGTCCAAATGACATTATTATCATTCTGTCTTGAAACAATCTACCTTATCTAATTCTTCTTAATTTTATCATGTTCATTCTTCATATCCTGAACCCAGTTTTCATCTATAAGGAATTCCTCATAAGATTAAATATTTACCTATGATACCATATATGAATGTTGAAACGAATTCATTATCCATGTTTCAACAGGTGATACCAGATCACCAATGATATTTTTCTTGTCAATTTCATCTCCAAACTTCAGCTTCCTTGAATGAATATATTTAACTTCCCCATTATCAAAAATAATATAATCCTATAAACCAACATTTCTTACTTCTACTCCCTCTGATTTTCATACCTCCTCATCATTGTCATCAAGAAACATTCCACCCTATTTTGGAAAATTATATTCATTATATACAATAGTTATATCATTTAGTTTTACTACATTTCCTAGCCCTTTATTGAATCATTTATATGATATAATATTTATTGAATACCCATGGAATATCCCTTTATCTACATGAGACTAAAATTTCACGTTTTCTATTAGTTGAGAATAAAACACCTACTTCAAAATATTCAATACTATTTCAATATTGGATTCATATCGTTCCACAGCTCATATATACTCGTTTCTTCCTTTTAACACTAGAGTTCTCTATTATATATGTAGATCATTGTTAAGATAACTTCCCACTAGAATTTCATTGGTATTTACTTTTCAATAATAATTGTTCTTTCTATGTTATTTATGATGTGATTTCTCTATTGAACCACTCTATTTGTTTGAGGAGTTATTGTAATCGAACCATGATTCATTATCCTTTGTTTCTTGAGATAATCTTCCACCATGATTTTTGTGAATTTGGTACCATTATCAATATGAAATATCAACATGTTCTATACAATAGTCCTTTCATATTCTCTTTAACATTGTTTTATTTAACTGAACACAAAGTATTTGTGGTTAATGGAAAATTACTATTCCATCCTACAAGAATAATTATTGAATACAACATAATTCCTTATCCCATCAATGGATATTGGTTAGATGGGTCCACACACATCTTCATCCACCAATTAATGTATTCAGGTTAACTTATAATATTTCAACTATTACAACTTTCTCATAATATTTTTTTATTGAAAAGAATTTATTGTGTGGGTATTTCAGGTTATATATTGCGTGTATCTTGAGATATAGCACATTTGACTAGGTCTTATAGTTATGGATTACATAGATAAGAAAATTTTTATGACATAACATTATTCTATCCACTAAAAATAAATCTAACATGTCTTATTCTTCCCTCGCAAGGTATTAATTAAACATAATCCTTTGTCCTTATAGAAAAACTACACCATTTCTTCCCTAAAGGAAGAAATATTCATAGTAAATCTATTAACATTCCCCAATCCACATAGTTTCCTGACAATATGAATGATGTAATTATGATGTTTAATAACTAAGACATCAACACATATCATTTCATTTTAACAAAAATTTTCTTTTCCAGGCCTAGTAATCATCCGGCCTTCATCATTCTAAAATCTGATAACACCATTCATATTATAGTTTATGATTATAGACATATCATTATTTTCCATCATATGGGTTGTTAAACTACTTTTAGGGATCCATACTCTGGAATTTTTGTATTCTATAAGATAGATCTTATAAACAACAATATACTAAGATATTTTCATTACGATATATATACTTGACTTCATAACAATTATTGGTTGATAATCAAGATCTTTTATAGATATGATGGACTAACTTAATCTTCTAGTCCTGTGAATCAGTTCTAAATTTGCATCACATTATGATGATTTTTGGTTTTATGATTATGATTACATTTGGGCTGCTTCAACACATTACTCTTCATTTTTGAAAAGTAATATATTTCGATGTGTATGAATCCACTACAAAAAAATCATTGATTACTAAAATCATTCTCAGAATATTGAAATTTTTTTTGGCCTCTGTTTTTCTTTTTTCTTGTTGATAACATTTAATATGGAAAAAAATGTTGTGAATGTCCTAGCTGTATCCAATAATAACATAAGGAGTTTTATTCCTTTACATTAATATTCGAATTAATCTGTTATGGATTCAATGATTCATCTAATTATCATTTTTTACCAAACTAATATTCATCCTCAAATATGAAATTTGTTACTGACATAAATCACCACAACATTCATTTTGAAATCAAGCCTCGTACTAGCCTTATCATTTGGATGTGAATTTTTCTTCTATTTTTATATACCAAAAGGATCTAAATACATATTTTTGTCACCTAAATTTCTTACATCCCAATGTCATGTTGGGAGTCATTAGTAATTTCCAATCCTTAACATTTCATTATCGTCCATTTAATTCTTCTACAATTTATTGAATTTTTTTATTTGATATTTCTCTATGTTATTTAAACAATAAATCACTATTTAAGTTTCTTTAACATTATTATTATACTCACAAATAATATCATAGTTATCTAGCATTTAATATTTTTGATTTTCAATTTATTACATCAACTCATACTTCTCCTCATCATGCTACTACATATAGGGTTGGTCATCGTGAACCACTCTAATGGATTTCTCCAGTTTACTCCATAGACATTTATATACTCAAAAAAGGTTCAAACATCATCCTTTAGATCAAATATTCATTATATTTTTTCACCATAATTGTCTATATATTCCATTTTCGGTGATCCGTTTATAACTTCCAAAATAACATTTAGTCCAATATATTTTCGTTTCTTTGTCTCTCAACCCTTAGATTTTTTTGAACTGTTGTTTTCTTATGAAATAAGATTCTAATTTTTGAAGAAATTTATAATATACTTTTTCCCTTTCAAATAGAATGAATGAATATTCATGTTAATTTATTCTCCATTCTAATAATCATCTTGAAACATATTAAGGGACCAAAGGACATAATATCCAACCATTCGACATTGAAAGCTAGAAAGTGGAAGTTTCCCATTGTACATTCTATTTAATCATTATATATTTGAGGAATGATTGGAATCACCTCATCTGTATATTATTCCTCATGACCATATTCACATGATAGCTACCTCATATAATTTAATACCACTTCCTGGTAATTCCATTTTTTAGTTGTCTAATGATCATCATTTCCTATCGTGTATACAATAAGAGTATTGTGAAAGATATATAATGTAATCACCTTTATAACATTATCTTCTAATATAGAAATATTCGTATTTAACTAAGATGTAAGTATTATTATGACTCACATAAAAAAATTTGCATCTTTAATAATTTCTCTGAGACCATTCATGTATTCAATAACAACATTCAATTGATTAAAGAACTCGTCAACTGGCTCATCATGTGACATTATTATATACTCTTACTTTTTAAATAGAATCTTTCATATTTATTTTCTAAATTGTGAGTCTCCATCATATATATTAATAAAAATTTCCCACATATAATTTTATGCCTTTCCCAACATCACCTTCATACAGATTGCATTGGATAGGGATGAATCTAAAGGATTTATTACATTGGTTTCATCATCTAATTCCCTTTGGGGAACTTTTCATAAATAAGAATTATCCACACTGGATAAAATACCATTCATCACTTCTATAAATTCATCTATTCTTAAATATTATAAGAAGAGTTGTATCACATTCTTCCATAATTGAAAAATTAATTCCAATGAAATTTAGAATCCCATTATGATTGAAAACCTCCACTGACCCCCCTTAGAGAGAAATGCAAAGATTAACCTTTGGATTGATACCAATTAGTATCCAAAATATGAAGGATACCTCCGGAGGGGGATGAATCGAGGTATGATTGATTAAAAATGATTCACATTCCTATATTTTTTCATTGTTATTAAAATTTATCATCAATCATTTTCCCATAGAAACTAATAAGATTAAATGAAAGCGTGCATGAGACAAATTAAATTTACATGGATCTCCCTAAATGGATTTCTTACAAGTAGTATAAAAAGTAAATGTTATTATGTACAAAATCCACTAAAGTGTTATATTATTATAATGTTCAAAGTGGATTGATAGTCCTTTATAGTTTATGACTATTTCACAATTTGAAAGCTCACTACTCAATCTCTTAAATGGATACACTAATCTTATTGCAGACTCTTATGAAGATAAATTTTCAAATTATCTAAAAAAAATTGTGTCTTTATGTTCTTGTTTCATCAATTAAATGAAAACATCTTTTGTTTGAGACTTCTCTACAATACTCCACTATGAGACCTAGAAACATGACTCCTTTCACATGATCATGTGGTATAAACCATTTAAGATATATAGAAATGAGGCCCCTTGCATGAGACCTAGTTCAATACCCCTTTTCATGAGTTCCTTGAAGGTTACAACACTATTCTTCTTATGGGATCCAAGAGGGAGGCTTCTTAGTGTGACATCATATAATGTGATTATCTTTATTGAGATCCTATAACAAGAATTCATTGAACATTATGTTAGATCATATGGTGAGTCTTGAGTGTGTGAGATCCTGTAGTGGGAATCCTCTAGGCAAGCGACTATCATGAGGATAATTTTTGGGAGACCCTATCATGAGACTCTTTTTCTGGGGAACCTATCACAAGGCTCCATTTCCTGAGATCCTAGTGCAATAATATATTATTGAGTTCCTAGAATGAGCCTCCTTTGTGTGAAACTTTGTTCAGAAAATGCAGAACACATGCTTGATGTCAATCACATATACTCTATAACATCATGATAAACCCCATCTCTGAACATTTCATTATATAGATCTCTCGGGAAAATCATCTTCAACATTAATTTATGTGTCATTCAGTATTTATAGGACAAATTCCACTACCTCAACTCCACAAATCACATACAACCATATGTTCCACTGGAATAGATATCAGTAGACACTATATTCATGTACCTATAATGATATCAATTGAATATCATGTAATGTTCAGTGATGTTGACTTCCTCTTTTCTATGAGATCCATTGAAATATATGAAGATAATCAAAATATCTATGGAAAATCTCATTGTTTGATACAAATAAAATCATGTGATCTTCATGAGAGTGCATCATGGTATCTTTTTTCAATCATTATTTTTTAATCTATCCTTTATAAGTTCTCAATAAAATATCATCTAAAAATCATTTTGTTCTTCATGAGATCAGTTAAAACATTGACACTCCATGAGTTAAAAAATATCATGCTCCATGATATCAAAAATATATGCTTTCACAATGTCAAACATGTCTCCCTTTGTGAGATCAAGTATCTCCCCCTCCGTGAGATCAAATCCTGCTCTATGAGAAATTCTCACACTCTGTGAGATCAGAAATTTCATACTTCCATAAGATAAAAAAACTCACCATCATGAAATCATATACCTTAATCATTCATGAGATCATGTATTTCACACTTCTGAGAGATCGTACATTTTTCAAATTTTCAATTTCAATCATTTCACTCTTTTGTGATATCAGACACATTGAAATTTTACGAGATCATACATATCTCAGTTTATCTGTTCTTTCAATGTCAACCATCCATCATCAACATCCTAAAACATTATCAAACTACTAAATAAACCAAAAAGCACCACCATGAAATATTTTTCCATGTACCACTAATTTCTCATCAATGATCTCGATGTGAGGAAAAATTTGATCATAGTTGAGTAGAAAGAATAACCTCTTATATATTCTAGAAATACCCAAAACCCATTGAAGAATACATTTGATATAAAATCTGTTACTATTTAAGGATAATGATTATTTTATTATACATAACAATGAGTTAAGAGGTGCATTAAAACATATAATTTTATCACTTTTGGATGGTGTAATTTTCCCTAATGATCATGAACATAAACAGTTGTTTTAAATATTCAAATTCATATGACCTTGCCCTAGGGTAAAATTATAGATCTTTTTTGAAATGTACATATGATCTACCAAAACTTTGTATATAATTGTTTGTTTTGCGGGAAAAGTTGACCAATAATACACCAATACCTAGACTATAGAGACCCTTATCTTGACATACATGGACATTACATTAATTTTTTATAATACCTAATATATTACAAGAACCAACACTCAAGTACCGTAATAGTTTAGTGTCTTTGGAAACTCGGAGCATAATCTTATAATCATGGTGAAAGATCTTCAACATCTCCCATAAAGATATTCCCCTTTTTGTTTTCTTACCTAAAACCTTTCTTTAAATAATTGGGAAAAGAAAACATATAAAAGGGTGATCTCAAATGCTCAGTAAGGGTAAGCATGGCGAAAATAAAACAAATCATATGCATTTGAATTTAAAAACATGAACATAATATTTAAACATCATGATCTTGAGCAATGAAATAAAACCTGGTAGTACGTAAGTCATAGATAATAATGAAACATTAATCCAGATAAAATATAATGGGAATAAAACATGTAATTTTGGTAACCATTAAGCACATGTTATGATTTCCATAGTAGCCAATGCATTGCTGCCAAGACCATCTTAGTGGACAAAGTCCCATTCTAAATCGAGTTCACTCCTCGTTCCAGTCCTGTATCACTGAACCTAATTAACATACCTTTATAGCCATGTCTATATCATGATATATAAATCTTTACCTAATGGATTGGAGGGAGATATAGGTCCCACCAATCTCATATTAAAATCATTCTTACTTTTTCCACAAAATAAACATAAATCATTCATCATAACCAAAAGAATAAAATGGGTTTCATAAACATCATCCCATCCTAAAATAATCCATCTAAAACAAATGGATATCATTTCATCATAAGATAAGTGAAACCATTTAATTCATGGAGACATTATAATTGAAACATACACATATTAAATAATGTCATCTTAGATGGAAATTGGTTTTGATAAAACACTTGAAATGAATTCTTTAGGAAAATATCTTTTCTTCTTCAAAATCATTTTCTTTTCAAAAAATTCCATGGAATTTAAAAATAAAAGTATTTTATTGAAAATAGTAATGAAATATTGTAGAGTAATCTTCATGAAAATAAGGTGTTATGAAACCGAAAAAATTTATTCATACAGTATAAGTTAAAAAAACATTCTCCTCGTACTTTTGTCGAAAAATTCAACAAGTTCCTCATGTGGTAAACAAAAGTAATATTCCATTAAAAAATGAGGTAAATTTAAAAATTGTGTAAAAAGGACTTTAAACATACATGAATTTTTTTTAGAATACATGGGCATGGATGATAACAATAACCCCAGTAAATACTTACGAATAAACAATCTCGGATAAAAACTAGATTGGAAAGGTTATCCCTTACCTTATGTTGAATTTCTTCTATATGTGTCTGAGACTCCTATATAGTGGGTTTAAAAATTTTATTAACTTGTAATAGAACCATAATAATATTTATGATATCATATATGATTCAGCTATGACTTTATATTATCCGTTCATTTGTCAATTCCATGTTAAAGCCACGTTTTGGGTAAAAATCGTTTCATTTATCATCCGTGTTTTGACTTGTAATTATTAATATGATTACACAGATTATGATTACATAATTAAAAAATATAAAACATGATTTATATATTCTATATATTCAGAATATACATATATATATAATTGATCTATAAACGGATAGAAATACACCATTCATGGAGATAGTTGGTCGTACGTATGCATGAACGCTGTTTTTCGTTTCCATATTGTATTGAATGGAATTAAGTAGATAACATGTATATATATATATACATAAATTAAATAGGATAATTATGTAATATATCTCTTTATTATTCATTATATATACTTTATAATCATTCTTGAATGGTTAACATGGAGAATGAATCTCATCGCGTCGTGGAGATGGTAATCTGTACGTACGCACGAGCGATGATATTGTTCCCAGAATTATTAAATGGAATTGGAGTGGATGATACAATATATTATAATCAGTATAATGTTATAATAATCATATATAGAAATTTTTTACACCATTATAACCATCCACAGAAGGTGGTGGTGGAAAAACCAATTACACCACGGCGTGGAGACGGTATTCCGTACGTATGCATGTGCGGTGATTTCATTTTCCGTAGGATGGATAGGAGATGAAATATAGTTGTTTCATATTTATAATAACATATCAATATATTATTTATACTTATGTTATTAATGTATAACGAAACATCTAAAGATGAAGAAGTTGAAGAAGAAATAAACTTGAATGAATCGGTATAAGAGACTACATCTTCTTCGGCACATCTCTTTCAAACTTCTTCTTAGGGCACTAGAGATGGACTTTTGAGAAGACCAGAACCTCTATGATATAAATAGAGAGTTTGAGAAGAATAATTGTCAATGTTTGGCCGAGCTTCAAGGCTCAAAAGGGTGTGAAGAGAAGAGGGAAGGGTTCCCTTTTTATAAGGAAGGAGAGGGGCACCTTAGGAAAACGTAAACTATTATTTTATAATAAAGTCATATTTGGTTTTCAATAGCTCCAAATTGATTTATTTATAATCTAAGGAGGGTCTGGGACGAAATCCTCTCAACCAATAGGTTTTAGACAAGTTTAGGTAACTATTTTCTCCTTATCATTTAGATGTAACTCTAAATTAAATAATTTAACTTTTACCTTGTCTCTTTGTTCTCTTACACTATATGGTTAATAAACTTACAATAACAAGCCAAACGAACCCCAAGTGGTTAATTATTAATATATATATCCTTATACAAGTAATTTGGCCAAACCTTAGATTTTTAGGAATTAAATAACAATTAATAATATAATATTTTTTAAAAACTATTTTATCTCAATTTTGACACTATTTGGTACTTTATTTTTGTGAAACTCATAACATCATGATTAGTTAAAAAAAGTTAAATAAATCAATAATAACATGTCATAGTAACCTATAAAATTAGTGGAATTCATAAAATGTCTAAAGTAACATTTATTTGGATATTTATAACATCAATTATGTTAATATTTCATTAATAAGATATGTACTTCATCCTCATTATATCATAAATAAATTAAATTATTTAATGTCTAAAAATTATAAATAAAATTCCATTATATAGGAAATATTTTTTTTATTTCTAATGAATATTTATAGTCTAGTTTATCATTTGTATACCCCTATATTAAAATTTTTTAATTGTTAGACATTGATTTTAACTATTTTAATTATTCTTTAAATAAAATAATAATAAATATCCTAATCTAATCTAAGTGGACCAAAAGGGTAATATTTTATCCCTAAGGTTGTTTTTGGTCGAACTAAAATTATCCAATAGAATCAGGACATGTGTTAGGGTAATAATAATATCATTTTTACCCTCAAAAACCTTATTTAATTTTAATAGTTGTAAATAAAAGTAAAAAAGTTATTTTTCACCAAAAATTGTTTTTATTTTATTGAACCACATTTTAATCCTTGATATAAATAGTGTCTCTCAGATTTTCGATATTTCACTCACAGAAGTGGTAAAATTATGTTTTTTGTAAATTTTCAAACTCTCCTAGGAGGTGGGTAAAAGACGGTGAAAAGTTCAATAAATTTTTTATATGTCTAAAATTATTATTAAATGACTCGAATGAATTACATTGAACTTATATAGGTATTATATAACAATTTTGACCAAAAATAAATTTAAATAAATAATTATTTATATAAAAAGTCGGTTTTTAAATAGTAACCCAATGTTTTCACTATTCATCAAAAATTGAATGTTTTTAGAAAAATAAAAAAAATTCACCCTAGGCTAATTTCGATATTCTGAATCCAAAAATGAAGACCATTTTGAAAAATAAAATTTGAAAAAGTGGGTATTACTATTCATAATGGCTATTTTATATAACATATCATTGTTTAGTGATACTCGGTATTGCAAACAACATACACTATCGTGGAAGGTAGCGATTGCATGTAATACAAGAAAAGTCATTGATACGTGTAGTGAAAGCTCCATTTGGTGTAGCATACAACACAAGACAATGGTGAAATTAAAAAGAACATTTTTCATAAAAATCTCTCGCTGTTACATTCTACCCCCCTTAAAATGAATTTCTCCCTCGAAATTTGTCGGGGTTATACATGGTTTACTACTCGAATGTTTTTATAGAAACCCACATCGTAAAAATTATTACCAAAACATATCTTTAAAAACTAATGTATGAAACTTAACGGTTACCCAAATTAACTAATCGCTGGGTTACCACATAAGAGAACATAGGATAAAATATGGATATGGAAGAGAAATCTAACCATCATGTTCTGATGGATAGTGGTAGAGAACATGGCTATGAAAAATCCAATAATCACAAAGCCATAAAATTGTGATGATCTAAGGTACCATCTAATTCATCAGATATGAGAGAACTAGGACAACATTTTTTGTTTTGAAGATCATTTCCCAAATGTAGAAGAATTTTTGACTTAAAATAAATACTTACATTATTTTGGTACAATCTCAACATTGCTCATGCCTCAAATAATTTCCACATAATCTATTAGAGAAATGTAGTTGAATTTTTCTTTCGCGATGTGTTAGCAGATAATGTGATAGAATGATGGTTCATTCTATATGTCTCAAACAAAAGGTTAGAAAATATACCAAATATACATAAGTCCATCTATGGTAAGGTTAATCTTATATGATTCCAAAAATGGACTTATACTTCATCTATCATACAACTTAATAAAACTAGTTTCGAATAACTAGGGACTTCTTGTAGGCTAGTGGTAGGAAATAAAGGCTTGTCGCACTTCAATTGTAGGTTTGAATACAATATCCTTGTCCGACGCGATGGGTTGTCGCTCGTCCTGCAGGTTGTCCTTTTCCTAAAACTACATTATTATAACATCACAAAAACAATATTGAAAAAGTTATATCCTTAAACAATACTAACTTATGTCCATGATAATCCATTCCAATCTACAGGCTTATCTAAAATACTTCTGTCCAATCTCATAGAATAAAAGAAACAATTACTAGGAATGTCATCTACTGAGCATGTGAATACCATCATTTATCCCCATATATCATACGATATATCATTTTGGTCACATTCCAAACATCTGAATACCTTAATCATGTATTCTCTTTAAAAATGAATACTTATTGAACCTTAGTGAAAACATGAATGCTGTCAAAAGCTAACTCTATCCACATAACAAAATCCCAAAATTTCTATATACTCAAACCATGATATCAGTCATGAGCTCATTTCATTTTCTTTTTATCAATTCATTATACGCATATCATCTTCATTCTGAAAATATTTCAATCACTTTTCATGGTTACCAGTACCATATAATCATTGAAAACCATAATAAACCAATACATAGATATTCCAATATTCCACAATACCTTGAGATTCCACAACATTATTTCATAATCCCATTACATAAACACATAATCATTCCACTACATCGTTTTCATACTCAACATCACCAATAGTGATCGCATGTGACCTCCCTTTATCCTTTTCATTAAGTGGTTGTTGATTTAAATCATCATCAGTCCTTGGATTAGGACATTGGTTAACATAATGCCCCATTTCCTTGCACTTGAAGCATTGAATTGTTGATGGTGCTTTCTTTACTGACTTATCTTTATTCACATCATTAGCAACCCTTTTTCCATTACTTCGACACTCATCTGCTTGATGACCTTATTTTCAAGACTTAAAACATTTTCTAGTCCCTTTAAGAAAATATCCACAATGCTTTTTTCCACACTTTTAGCATAAAGATACATTTATCTTCTTTTCACCATTATTCTGAGATTTCTCCTTGAACTCCATCTTTCATTTCTTGTCAAAACCATGATATGGATATGTAACACCAACATCCATTTCTACCCTGATAGCACAACACACAATTTCTTCATGGCTACTGAAGTCTCTTATAGCTAATGCCCTTCGAAGACTTGGTTTTAAGACACTGAAAAATCGATCAACTTTACTTTCAGTTTGGATGATAAAGCCAGATGCATACCATTCAAGCCATGTAAGATTCACTCCGTATATAGAAATAGATTCATCATCCTTTTCCTTAATATCCTGGAAATCCTTTTCCATCGTTGTTCGAAGAATACGAGGGATGTACTTATTGAAAAATAAGTTCTTGAACTCATCCCATTCCATGGATTCAATTTCATCTCAGGGACTTGTATTCTTAATTAGAGCCCACCTTTGATCTGACTCACCTTCTAAACGGTAAATAACCAGAATGATTTTTTCATGTTCCGAATAGCGAGGTAGGGAAAATATCTTTTCAATGGTACTGATCCATTGTTCAGCAAGAAGTGGATCAGAAGACCACTGAAATAAGGTGGATGTTACCTCATGAAGGACTCAATAGAATATTGTTCCTTTCTCTACTCGTTTGCAAGTCCGGAATGATTCATAGCTTGTGTAAGTATAGCAATAAGATTTTTCTCTCCATCTCCCATCACATTTGGTTGTTCCGGTGGACAATCATTTCATTTTCCATTACATTTATCAACATGGTTCTTTCGGGTTCTAGCCATTGTCTAAAACCCAAAAAGAACAGTGTGAGAGGAAAAAATGATTCTAGGAAAACAACATAATAAAGGGGAGTACCATAAATATATAATATCTTTGGTTTAATTCTATGATTGTTACCGTAATTCTTGGACTATAACATATACTTATACCTAACCTTAGGGACATCCCTAGACATGCCTTAGAAATATTTCTAGGGATCTCACTATAGTTTTCACATCCTAGTTTTAAAAGTTTACCTAAACCTTTCCTCTGATACCAACTGTAGAGAAGCATAACTTGACGTACATGGAAATTACATTAATTTTGCGGAATACTGAATACATAACAAGAACGGACAATCAAGGACCGTAATAGTTTAGTATATTTGGAAACTCGGAATATAATCTTTTAATTGTGGTGAAAGATCTTCAACATCTCCCATTAAGATCTTCCGCTTTTTGTTTTCTTACCTAAAACCTTTCATTAAATCCTGGGAAAAAGAAAACATATAAAAGGATGAGCTCAAATGGTCAGTTATTGTATTCACGGAGAAAATAAAACAAATCATTTACATTTGAACTTAAAAACACGAACATAATTTTTAAACATCAATATCTTGAGCAATGACATAAAATGTGGCAGTATGTAAGGTAGAGATCATAAAAATACATTAATCCTGATAAAATAGTAGGGGAATAAAACATGTAATTCTGGAAACCATTAAGAACATGTTATGATTTTTATAGTAGCCAAGGCATTGCTTCAAAGACCATCTTAGTTGACAAAGTCCCTTTCTGAATCGAGTTCACTCCTCGTTCCAGTCCTGTATCACTGAACCGGATTAACTTACCATTCCATCCATGTCTATATAATGATATATAAATCATTACCCAATTAATTTGAGAGAGATATAAGTCCCACCAATATCATAATGAAATCATTCTTACATGTTCCACAAAATAAACATAAATCATTCATCATAATCCAAAGAATAAAATGGGTTTCATAAACATCATCCCATCGTAAGATAATCAATATAAATAAAATGGATATCATTTCATCATTAGATAAGTTAAACCATGCAAATAATAGGGACATTATACTTGAAATATACACATATGAAATGATGTCATCATAGATGGAAAATGGTTTTGATAAAACACTTGAAATGAATTCTTGATGAAAATATCCTTTCTTCTTAAAATCATTTTCTTTTCACAAAATGCCATGAAATTTTAAAATAAATGGATTTTCTTTTTAAAATAGTAATGAAATCTTGTAGATTAAGCTTCATGAAAATAAGGCGTTATAAAACCGTAAAAATCTGTTCATGCCGTATAAGCTAGAAAAAATAATCTCCTCGTAATTTTTTCGGAGAAGTCAAAAAGTTCCTCGTGTGGTAAACAAAAGTAAGATTCCTTTCATAAAATGTGGTAAATTTAAAAATTGGGTAAAAAGTACATTAAACATACATGAAGATATTTTTAGAAAACATGGGCATGGATGATAATCATAACCCCAGTAAATACTTACGAATAATCAATATCGGATAAAAACTATATTGGAAAAGTTGTCCCTTACCTTATGTCCAATTTCATCTATATGTGTCCCAGACTACATTATAGTGGGTTTAAACATATTATTAACTCATAACAGGACCATAATAATATTTATGATATCATATATGATTCACTTATGTCTTTATATTATCCGTTCATTTGTCAATTCCATGTTAAAGCAACATTTTGGGTAAAAACCGTTTTATTTATCGTCTGTGTTTTGACTTGTAATTATTAATTTGATTACTTAGATCATGATTACATAATTTTAGAATATAAAACATGATTTATATATTATATATATTCAAAATATACATATATATAATAGATCTATATATGGGAAGAAATACACCGTTCATGGAGACGTTAGGTCGTACGTACGCATGAACGCTGTTTTTCGTTTCCTTATTGAATTGAATTGAATGAAGTAGATAAAACACAAGCATATATATATATACATAAATTCAGTAGCATAATTATTTCATATATTTCATTATTATTTATTATATATACTTTATAATCATTCTTGAATGGTTAACATGGAGAATGAATCGCATTGCGTCGTGGAGATGGTAATCCGTACGTACGCACGAGCGATGATATCGTTCCCATTATTATTAAACGGAATTGGAGTGGATGAAATATTATCATACAAAATTTATTATGTTATTATAATCATATATATTTATTTTTTACCCCATTATACCCATACAAGTAAGGTGGTGGTGGAAAAACTGATTACACCACGGCGTGGAGACGGTATTCCGTACGTACGCACGCGCGGTGATTTCGTTTTCTGTAGGATGGATATAAGGTGAAATAGAGTTGTTTAATATTTGTAAAAACATATAATTATATTATAGATACTTATATTATTACTTTATAATGAAAAAACTAAAGAATATGTAGTTGAAGAAGAAAAAAAACATGAAAGAATAATTAGAATAGATTGCCTCTTCTTTGACGCACCTCGTTTAAACTTCTTCTTAGGGAACTAGAGTTGGTCTTTTGAGAAAAAAAACCTCTATGATATAACTAGAGATTATTAGAAGAATAATTGGCATGGGTTTTCCCAGATTCAAGGCTCAAAAGGGTTTGAATAGAAGAGGGAAGGGGTGCCCTTTTTATAACGGAGTAGAGGGGCACCTTAGGAAAACATAAAATATTATTTTATAATAAAGTCATATTATGTTTTTAATAACTCCAAATAAATTTATTTCTCAGATAAGGTTATTATGGGTCTAAATAATCTCAACCAATTGGTTTTATAAAATTTTAGGTTACTATTTTATCCTTATCATTTAGATTTAACTCTAAGTAAAATAATTTAACTTTTACTGTGTGTTTTTGTTTTCTTACACTATATGGATAATAAACATACTATAACAAGGAAAAAGGACCCCAAGTGGTTCATTATTAAAATATATATCTTTATTTATGTCATTTTTCCGAAAATTATATTTTTCGAAATAAAATAATAATTAATAATATAATATTTGTTTTAAAAACAATTTTATGTCAATTTTGACACTATTTCGTACGTGATTTTTTTGAAACTCATAACAACATGATTATTTCTAATAAAGTTAATAAAATAAATACTAACATCTCATAGTAACATAGAAAATTGAATTAATTCATTAAAAGTATAAAAATACATTTATTTCTGTATTTATAACCTCAATTATTTAAATATTTCAACAATAAGGTAAATTACAGCATCATCATTGTGTCATAAATAAATTAAATTATTTAATGTCTAAAAATTATAAATAAAATACCAATATATAGGAAATTACTTTATCTTTCTAATTAATATTTATAGATCAATATATGTTATGTATAACCCTATATTAAAAATTTTTTAGTTATTAAAATTTGATTTTAACTATTTTAATTCATCTTTAAATAAAAGAATAATAAATGTCCTAATTTAATCCATGTGGTACTAAAGTGTAATATTTTATCCCTATGGTTGTTTTTGGTCTAACTACACTTACTTAATATATTTAGTACATGTGTTAGTGTAATAATAATATCATTTTTACCCATAATTACCCTATTTACTTTTAACCGTGGTAAATAAAAGTAAAAAGTTACTATTCACCAAAATTATTTTTATCTTATTGAACCACATATTACTCCTTGATATTAACCATGTCTCTCATATTTTTGAAATTACACTCACAAAAGTGATAAAATTATGTTTTATGTAAATTTTCAAACTCTCATAGGAGGTGGGTAAAAGACGGTGAAAAGATCAATAAAATTTTTATATGTCTAAAATTATTATCAAATGACTCCAATTAATTACATTGAACTTATATAGGTATTATGTATCAATTATTACCTAAAATAAATTTAAATAAATAATTATTTATATAAAAAGTTGGTTTTTAAATAGTAACCCAGTGTTTTCACTATTAATCAAAAATTGAATGTTTTCAAAAAATAAAAACAATTTACCCAAGGCTAATTTCGATATTCCGAATCCAAAAATGATGTCCATTTTGAAAAATATAATTTCCAAAAGAGGGTATTAATATTCATAATGGCTAGTTTATATAACATATCATTGTTTAGTGAAACTCGATATTGCGTACAACATACGCTACCATGGAAGGTCGCGATTGCGTGTAATACAAGCCATGTTAGAGATGTGTGTAGTGAAAGCTACTTTTGGTGCAGCGTACAACACAAGACATCGATGAAATTAAAAAGAACATTATTCATAAAATCTCGAGGGGTTAAATAGGCCATGCCAAATTTTCTCAATTTTCGAACAATACTTCTTACAAAGTATACATCTATGTAAAAATATCTTCAAACTGGGTTTGGTCTAGCCTATTTTTTAATTCAAATTTCCAATGTCCACATTTAATCCACAAATACTCTATAAATATATCTAAAATAAGAATAACTAATTTACTAATCTATATAAAACATGGTATATGACCGAACATAATTTAATGAAAAGGATTATATTTTCTAAATCTCTCAACAAAATATTATTTATATCCCTATAATGATTGAAAAAGAAAACAGGTCAACAAAAACAAGAGGGTGGTTCTTGGTAATCATAGTATCACACTCCAATGACATATGAGAATCTAAAATGTGTTTCCATATATTCCATAACTATTCTATAAAATTACAATGTATACAATTCATCTAAATATATAAACACTAAACTAGATACACCATGATGGAAATATCAACCTCCACAACATGATCCTTACAATTCAAAACATTATACTACTTCAAAGAAAACTTCATGATATGAGACATGTGAAACACTATATGTAATGAATACATCAATGGAATGCTATATTAATGGTATCTCACCTTACAAATTAACTCTATAACCTCAAAATGTTACACATATATTAGTTCCGAATTCCTATAAATTCCAAGTCATCTATGATCCATATAAGGTGAGACAATAATGAACGCATAGTCTATAATTGAAAAACTCAAAGGTTGTTGAAGATGATATCTATAATATTTATGTGGTCTCTATGTTTTCAATATCCTTTGAATAATAATAATAATCATCATCATCTCCAATACCAAACTATGTCTCTCCATTAATGCTTCATAAATATCTAACCGGAAAATAATATATTTAGATGGACATCATTACAAAGCATCAAAGGGTTCCATTTTAAATGAATATTAGTTGATATTGTTCAAATAAAGCAGAGCCAACCTCAAATGAAAATACTATGTTTCTTTGATATAAATGAAATGATATAAAACATGCCATCAATAGTTTATATAGCTGATTCATTCTATATATATTTATATATAATGATTGTACATTTTCATCAACATTACATGGGATCTCATTGCCTCCATGAGGCCTCTCCAAAACTAATATGTAAATTTGGGATCCAAATTGAAAAATATACAGGATGAAACATCTTGTAACATCTCAATATATATATATATACTAAATACACAACATTGGTGGTATCCCAAATTGGGATAATGTGGGATTATTTGACCATTTGGTGATTTCCTACTGAAATTACACTCTTTTATCGAGGAGTATATTCCAACATAATAATGTTCTTTCATATATCATCCACATCCATGAAATAAAAAATAAGGATTTTTTAGAAAACAAAACGACTTATGATGCTCATACATGATATGTTAACTAATATAATAATTGGGAAAAATCAACAATCTCTAATTTGTTATGTGGGATCCAGAATCAACACTACATATCATATAATTTTTGAGTCATTACATTGTTCACTATCCACAATAAATGATAAAAATACCCCATAACATCATTTTTCATAGGTGATAACAGGAAATAAATATTCTAGAATAAATGCTTAATATCTGGATATATAAATCATTGATTGATGGTATTCCCACCATATATGAAGTGCATTGTGTTGCATTTGTTGTCAATGAGGCATGAAGTTGTCTTAGAATGAATGGATGTCAAGGAGTCAAGATGTGAATGTCAAAGGATGTGATGGTGATGGTGATGAAGGAGAATGGCCATGGTACTAAGATGCATGTCACTTAGGAGATTCACTAAGTGGTATTGGAAATGATGGTTGAAACATTCTCTAAGAATATCTGACGATTGTTGAGCTGATCATTAAGTTCATAGAACTTGTATCAACTGGATACAATGTCACAACACGATTAGAATACCATGCATTGTAGTGACAATGCATGAGGAGTTGAAGATGATCCATTCACATGTTCTAAGTGGATGAAGTGGTTTAATAAAATCCATGCACTAACACTTAGTGCATGTGAATATGAAGAAGTCCCAATTTGATCTCTGATTAGATCAACAAAGAGAACTGAAGAACATTGGAGATTTTAGGTGATTCAGGAGTTCGGTTGAAGAAGAAGTACCTTCAAGAATTTCCCTCCTAAGTAATGAATATATGTTGAGGAGATTGGAAGAATTCTTATGAAGAAGAAATGAAGAAATGGAAGAAATGGAGAAGAGGAAGAAAGGCTTGAAGTGGCTTGGCATTTGGTATTTGATATGGCTTGAACTCATGGAATACTTTGTTTTTAACAAAGTTATTATTCTGTCCCTTTGCCAAAAAATGTATGCCACCAAGGGCCAGCCTTAAGGGTTCAACCCCCAAGGCACATGTGGGCCTAAGGCGCCACGCCCATGGGGGGATCCCATGTGGCCAGCCCGAGAGGCAGGGGGCCGTGTGTAAGCCCCCGAGGACACGCGGTGGTGAAACCCGCGCACCCGGAGGATGCATAGTGGGCGCTAGGTGCGCGCCCGCAGGGAGCATGAGTGGGCGCAGAGCGCGCCCGCAGGGAGAACACGGTGCGGGGCGACACCGTGGAGGAGGAAGTTCAATTGAAGTGGGGATGGGAGCGGCATATTGATAAACCGCAGAAAAACCGCGCGAGGATTCGATGTGGGACGCGCATTTTTCACCGGGAACGAATCCCAGCCTCTCATCTGATCTCGCGGATGATCGGCGCCGCTCATCTAATCCGCTGCGCCCCCGATCTGATCTAGGCCGTCCAAAGTCTTTTGATCGGCTGATCCAACGGCCCAGCGACCGTCTTCTTCCCCGAGCTCGCACGAGGCCACCCGCGAGCTTCCTTCGAACCAGAGACCTCCCCGAGGATAGAAATGGAGTGTCCGACCACCTCCGGCCAATCTAATTGCTCCAACGAGTTCGTCTGGCCACACTGAACACGATCATGCCTAAAAATGACCATGCATGCAATGTTTGAAAGAATTCGAAGTTCGGCCGAGGCAAACCAAAGGTTCCGAGGCCACGTGTGTTCGTGGTTTGCATAGATTGGAAGAAAAGAGGCCGTGCATGCGTTCTAAGTCGCATGCACGTGAAGAAGACCGAAGAAAATAAATACACGCGTGAACCGAGGATAGAAACCAGATTTAAAGGATTTTTAAAGATCCGAAATCTTCGGTGATTCAAGATTTATCGCACGCGGATAATCTGAGGCATCTCTGCCTATAAAAGGAGAGGCCGAGACCTCATTGTTGCTTGCTGAAGTTCTGTTGAATACCCGAAGTCCCGCGTGTGCTCTGCCTCGCGAAGAAAGAAGCCACTGCGCAAAACTTTGCGCGGCTATTGTTCTCGGTGCCATCCTTGGACCGAAGGAGTCCCTTGCGCGCAACTTCTTTGCGCGACAAGAAGAAGAAGGAGGAGGAGATCCCCTGCGTGCCTAATCCTTTGCGCAGCAGGAAGACCTCGTGGCCGCAACACCTTGCGCGCCCGAGGCTTGTTCCCTCTCTGCCCGCACCCTTGCGCGGCAAGAGGAAGACCCCGCGGGTGTTGCACTTGTGCGCCCCACGGTAGGAGGAGCTTGTGCGCCACTTACCACATTGAAGACTTGCGCGGCTAAGGCAGTGAGGTCGTGGCTTGCACCAAGACCCCTTGTGTGCCCTCATTGATTGCTTACCATTCGGGCAGTGTGTGCACAAGAAGTGGGAGGCCGAGACCACACCATTGTGTGTGTGTGATATAGTGAAGAAGTAAGCCGAGGCCAAGTGTATGCAAGTGGGTGAAGTGAAGACCACACATTTGTGTGTGTGTGCAAACTTGAAGAACCACCTACGGCCCAAGTGTGTGCAAGAATAAGGGAGTAGGCCAAGATCAAGTGTGTGCTAAATGAAGAATTTGTGTGTGCTTAACAAGTGACAAGTGAAGGCCGAACCTAATGTGTGCACTAAGAAGTGTGTATACACATAGAAGAAGAAAAGGGGGGACTCACACTAGAGTATAACACAATTCTAAGTGTGTAACCAAATTGAATAAAGTGTGTGAAGTTCAAGGAGTTGGTGTGTGCTTAAAGTGACTACACCCTTTGTGGGTCTACTGCACCAAGAAGAGGAAAGGAGGAGTGCATGCATGCATGCATGCACGTGCACACGTGAACAGTGCTAAATCAGTGGTGTGCATCTGAGGAGTCCAAGACTTGAAGATCTTGAAGAGATTTGAGAACCCATGCTATCAGTGCATGAAGATGAAGAGTTGCCATGCACTCAGTGCATGATGTTGAAGTGAAGTGAGACTAGACCAGACTGAAGTTAAAGACATCAGTTGTCTGAGTATTCAGTATTTGAGAAGAGCCTGATCAACAGAAGTGATCAGAAGTAGCTGAGCAAGACCAACAGACCTTTTCAGAGGCTGTTGAAGATTCTTGAAGAAAGAGGCCAGGTCATCCTTAGAAGAAGGAGATAAAGCCTGAGCAAGACGAGAAGACCTGATCATCACAAGTGATCAGAGGTACAGAGCAAGGCCAGCAGTCTTTATCCCAGACTGCTGAAGTTACTTGAAGACCTTAAAGAGAAGAAGAGCTACTCGTGTGACTCGAGGAGCCAGGAGAAGACCCTGTGGGACTCAGGGAGAAGAAGTCTTCAGTGGGATTCTGGAGCAGGCCTGTGGGACTCTGGTAACACTGTGTGAAGCAGTATAAAGACCCTCCTGTGGGACTCAGGAGAGATACAGTGGGACTCTGTATCGATCATTGTAATTCTAACAAGTTATAATGGGAGAATCCATGCTGAGAGAGCATGGCAAGGATGTAGGCCTTTGGTGCCGATACTTGTAAATCCTTCTGTCCTGTGCCTTTTCATTACTGCATTATCCGGGAAAGGTTGAGAGACATAAGAAGAGTGGATCGAGGCCTTAACAAGCCATAGAGGTTTAATTGATAAGAATCAATTAGTAAAAAGTTTTTAAGGGATCACTGATTCACCCCCTCCCCCTCTTAGTGATTCACACTGATCTGGGAATTTCAATTGGTATCATAGGGAAGGTTACCTCTAAAAGATCCAAGGGAGTCTTTATGAAGTGCAGATTTGAGGAAACGAGCGACCAGCCTCAAATAGAGATATTTCCCAAGACTCAGAAAAATAGAAAGAAGAAACAGGCCAAGAAGTTGAAGAAAGCCTGTCCTAGCTGTGATGAAGTTGAAACAATGAATGATCTTCAGAGTGCACTCAAATATCTTCAGAAGACAGTTCCCATGGAAGTGGCAAAGTGTATAGCTACAGGCATCCATGATCTTCATGAAGAAAAATTACAGTTAGAAGAAGAAGCCAATGCTATGGAAGATCAGCTGGCTAAAAGGGTTGGCATAACCAACACTCTCAGAAAGCTGGTGAAGGCTAAAGATGAAACAGTATCTCTTTGCAATGAAAGATATGAAGACACTACTGAAGAATTGCAAAGAAGCCTTTCTGAGAAAGATTTCTTTAAAGTAATGGTCAAAGAATTTTTCCGTGCACTTGAAAAATTGCATAGAGTATCAATGAATGTCAGAGATGCTCAACTTGAAGACAAAGCAAAAAGGGTGAAGGAGCTTGACAATTCATTGCTTAAATTGAAGACAGTGCATGATGACCAGATGAATCAGCTGAAAGAAAGTTAGGAAGGAAAGCTAAGAACAATTGAGGATGAGAAGAACTCCCTCAATATGAAGTGTTTAGAAGTGGAGGTGATATTGAAACATCTGCAATCACCAAAAGCTGAATCCTCCCATTCAGCTGCAAGAAGACATGTTGCTACTCAAGTATTCTTTGAGCAGGATGATTCTAAGAGAAAGACATCCTCTTATAAAAGTGCAACATCTTCTAGAAAGAAGGTACCATCCATACCATCTTGTACTGATGCTTCTAATTGTGTTTCCACAAAAAGTGCAGGATGAAAAAATAATTCCAAACAAGTATGGATGAAGAAAATGAAGAAGCAGAGCTCTCCTGAAACAACACAACTTGTCAAGAAAAGTACCCAGCAATCAGAAGGACTGAAAAGGTCAAGATTTGTGGGTCAATGTTGGTGTTGTAAGAAGTATGGGCATTGTGCAAAGGATTGTTGGTACAATCCACTGAATGCCAAAGCACAGAGGAAGCCCATGCCTAGGGGGAGCAAGCCAGAAGAAAAGAAGCAGCATCCACAGGTCCAGAGACATCTGTTTACTGCTAACAGATTTGGATTACTTGACAACATCTGGGATGTTTGCAAAAGTGGTCAAAGAGTTGATACATATCAATCTCCGAATGTATCTGAAGCTGGAATGAAGAGAATATCACTGAACCTGGCTAAGAGAGATTCCTTGGGAAGCAAGCAGAAGAAAGTGGAAGATGGTCCCAAGAAGATTATGAAAAAGGAAGAGAAGTCCTTGGAATTGAAATCCAAGAAGGGTGATGCATCCAGAAGGACCACCAACAAGAAAACATGTTTCTACTGTGGAAAGAAAGGACACATCATGGACCTTTGTAAAGAATCCATGAAACTAAATAGAAGCAGACTGAACTCCAAAAGACAATCAATCCAGAAGAAGAAGGGATTGATTGAAAATAAGTTTCCTAAGAGAGGTAGCTTAGCAGCATCCAAAGAACCATGTGGAACTTCCAAAACTGAGGCCACTCTTCCAAGTGACTTACTAGTCATATGGCCAAATCAGTTGCAACTTGCCAAAGATCTGCAAAAAGCTGAAGATAAAGTTCTGGAAATTGCTAAGGCAAGAGGGAAGAAGAATATTTCACATGAAGATGTATTGAGATCCACACCAGCACCAACATCATTGAAGATCAAATGTGCAAGTCTGAAGAATGGTGAAAATGAGACATTTCGGTTGAGAGAATCTTCTCAACCTTGTTGTTCACATTGATGAACCAAAGAGGTTCCATCTTATTCCCTAGTCACTTGTATTTACATGTACTGACATTGCAGGGAATTGAAGATGATGATCATTCTCAACTGGAGGATGGTTTGGAAAGAATGGAGTGCACCCCTTTAGGGGGAGCAAATCTGAAGAAGATGATGTTCTGAGATTAATATCATCTTAAGAAAATGGATGAATGGGGGAGCTTTATCGTTGCACCTGAACTTTCTAATGAGTTTTTTGAAGTTGCGCA
The DNA here is from genome assembly GCA_963277665.1 of Viscum album. Lineage (NCBI taxonomy): Eukaryota > Viridiplantae > Streptophyta > Magnoliopsida > Santalales > Viscaceae > Viscum > Viscum album. Next base: position 1,736,149,860 of record OY728132.1, on the reverse strand, counting down.
GGATTTAGCAAATTCATTGTTACATCTGAAAAATTTCAAACCCCCAAGCATGATCTCACATGTGTAGAGAATTGTGGACAGCATTGAAAAATCTTGGTTATATCACTCTTTTTTCTACACCGGGTTAGCCAAAGTATACTTAGAGTTGATTTACTAAAGGTTCTTTGCTAAAGAGAACATGTGGCATCATCCCTCTCATAGTGATTTTCAAGAAAATGCTTTTATAAGGGAGGAAGAGATTTTTAAAAGAGAACCACACCACACCTTTGCATTTGATTGCCAATAAGGGGGAGAAATATTGGCACACATATTGACCCATTCATATGTGCTGAAGGAGTGTATTGACAACAAATACAAAGGGGGAGATTGAAGTGCATTGCGTTGCATTTGTTGTCAATGAGGCATGAAGTTGTCTTGGAATGAATGGATGTCAAGGAGTCAAGATGTGAATGTCAAAGGATGTGATGGTGATGGTGATGAAGGAGAATGGCCATGGTACTAAGATGCATGTCACTTAGGAGATTCACTAAGTGGTATTGGAAATGATGGTTGAAACATTCTCTAAGAATATCTGACGATTGTTGAGCTGATCTTTAAGTTCATAGAACATGTATCAACTGGATACAATGTCACAACATGATTAGAAGACCATGCATTGTAGTGACAATGCATGAGGAGTTGAAGATGATCCATTCACATGTTCTAAGTGGATGAAGTGGTTTAATAAAATCCATGCACTAACACTTAGTGCATGTGAATCTGAAGAAGTCCCAATTTGATCTCTGATTAGATCAACAAAGAGAACTGAAGAACATTGGAGATTTTAAGTGATTCAGGAGTTCGGTTGAAGAAGAAGTACCTTCAAGAATTTCCCTCCTAAGTAATGAATATATGTTGAGGAGATTGGAAGAATTCTTATGAAGAAGAAATGAAGAAATGGAAGAAATGGAGAAGAGGAAGAAAGGCTTGAAGTGGCTTGGCATTTGGTATTTGATATGGCTTGAACTCATGGAATACTTTGTTTTTAACAAAGTTATTATTCTGTCCCTTTGCCAAAAAATGTATGCCACCAAGGGCCAGCCTTAAGGGTTCAACCCCCAAGGCACATGCGGGCCTAAGGCGCCACGCCCAAGGGGGGATCCCATGTGGCCAGCCCGAGAGGCAGGGGGCCGTGTGTAAGCCCCCGAGGACACGCGGTGGTGAAACCTGCGCACCCGGAGGATGCATAGTGGGCGCTAGGTGCGCGCCCGCAGGGAGCATGAGTGGGCGCAGAGCGCTCCCGCATGGAGAACACGGTGCGGGGCGGCACCGTGGAGGGGGAAGTTCAATTGAAGTGGGGATGGGAGCGGAATATTGATGAACCACAGAAAAACCGCGCGAGGATTCGATGTGGGACGCGCATTTTTCACCGGGAACGAATCCCAGCCGCTCATCTGATCTCGCGGACGATCGGCGCCGCTCATCGAATCCGCCGCGCCCCCGATCTGATCCAGGCCGTCCAAAGTCTTTTGATCGGATGATCCAATGGCCCAGCGACCGTCTTCTTCCCCGAGCTCGCACGAGGCCACCCGTGAGCTTCCTTCGAACCAGAGACCTCCCCGAGGATAGAAATGGAGTGTCCGACCACATCCGGCCAATCTAATTGCTCCAACGAGTTCGTCTGGCCACACAGAACACGATCATGCCTAAAAATGACCATGCATGCAATGTTTGAAAGAATTCGAAGTTCGGCCGAGGCAAACCAAAGGTGCCGAGGCCACTTGTGTTCGTGGTTTGCATAGATTGGAAGAAAAGAGGCCGTGCATGCGTTCTAAGTCGCATGCACGTGAAGAAGACCGAAGAAAATAAATACACGCGTGAACCGAGGATAGAAACCAGATTTTAAGGATTTTTAAAGATCCGAAATCTTCGGTGATTCAAGATTTATCGCACGCGGATAATCTGAGGCATCTCTGCCTATAAAAGGAGAGGCCAAGACCTCATTGTTGCTTGCTGAAGTTCTGTTGAATACCCGAAGTCCCGCGTGTGCTCTGCCTCGCGAATAAAGAAGCCACTGCGCAAAACATTGCGCGGCTATTGTTCTCGGTGCCATCCTTGGCCCGAAGGAGTCCCTTGTGCGCAACTTCATTGCGCGAAAAGAAGAAGGAGGAGGAGGAGATCCCCCGTGCGCGTAATCCTTTGCGCAGCAGGAAGACCTCGTGGCCGCAACACCTTGCGCGCCCGAGGCTTGTTCCCTCTCTGCCCGCACCCTTGCGCGGCAAGAGGAAGACCCCGCGGGTGTTGCACTTGTGCGCCCCTCGGCAGGAGGAGCTTGCGCGCCACTTACCACATTGAAGACTTGCGCGGCTAAGGCAGTGAGGTCGTGGCTTGCACCAAGACCCCTTGTGTGCCCTCCTTGATTGCTTACCATTCGGGCAATGTGTGCACAAGAAGTGGGAGGCCGAGACCACACCATTGTGTGTGTGTGATATAGTGAAGAAGTAAGCCGAGGCCAAGTGTATGCAAGTTGGTGAAGTGAAGACCACACATTTGTGTGTGTGTGCAAACTTGAAGAAGCACCTACGGCCCAAGTGTGTGCAAGAATAGAGGAGTAGGCCAAGATCAAGTGTGTGCTAAATGAAGAATTTGTGTGTTCTTAACAAGTGACAAGTGAAGGCCGAACCTAGTGTGTGCACTAAGAAGTGTGTATACACATAGAAGAAGAAAAGGGAGGACTCACACTAGAGTATAACACACTTCTAAGTGTGTAACCAAATTGAATAAAGTGTGTGAAGTTCAAGGAGTTGGTGTGTGCTTAAAGATACTACACCCTTTGTGGGTTTATTGCACCAAGAGAAGGACAGGGGAGTGCATGCTTGCATGCATGCACATGCACACGTGAACAAAGCCAAATCAGCTTGTGTGCATTTGAGTTGTCCAAGACCAGGAGGTTCTTGAAGATGAAGAGTTTCCATGCACTCAGTGCATGAAGTAGAGTTGACTGAGACTGGACCAGACCAAAGTTAAAGATATCAGTTGTCTGAGTATTCAGTAGTTGGAGAGAGAAGCCAGGTCATCCTGAAGAAGGAGATAAAGCCTGAGCTAGACGAGAAGACCTGATCATCACAAGTGATCAGAGATACAGAGCAAGGCCAGCAGTCTTTATCCCAGGCTGCTGAAGATACTTGAAGAGCTGAACGTGAAGAAGAGCTACTCGTGTGACTCGAGGAGCCAGGAGAAGACCCTGTGGGACTCAGGGAGAAGAAGTCTTCAGTGGGATTCTGGAGCAGGCCAGTGGGACTCTGGTAACACTGTGTGAAGCAGTATAAAGACCCTCCTGTGGGACTCAGGAGAGATACAGTGGGACTCTGTATCGGCCATTGTAATTTTAACAGGTTATAATGGAGAATCCATGCTGGGAGAGCATGGCAAGGATGTAGGCCTTTGGTGCTGAACCTTGTAAATCCGTGTGTCCTGTGCCTTTTCATTACTGCATCATTCGGTAAAGGTTGAGAGATACAAGAAGAGTGGATCGAGGCTTTAACCAGCCATAGAGGTTTAATTTATTAAGAATCAATTAGTAAAAAAGTTTTAAGGGATCACTGATTCACCCCCTCCCCCTCTCAGTGATTCACACTGATCTGGGCACTTCAATATATGTAATTATAAAAATGTCAGAACTCATCATCATATTTTTATTATTGGGGATAAAATAATAATGATATAATTTAAACTGAAAACTCATTAATACAATATATTTATCATAATTATAGAATCAATATTTTTGAGTGAAACGATATCTATGATATTCTATAAATCTGATGATTCCATCACATCCTAGAATAATATCATCCTTCTGAGAGCATTAGAAACCATGTTACCCATCTTCAAGGTGTGGGAATTGTGAATTTCACAATATTACAAATACTACACCCATCACCTCTTAATGATATTTAGATCTTATTGTGAAGATATGTGACTCATTGACTTGTGATAAAATTAAAATTTAGTACTGTCCAAATAAAGGTAGAGTCATACGTGTTAAGATATTGAATCATTGAAGAAAGTTGCATCCAGTGTTTGGGTTACTTATTCACATGATTCCAAATATGACATGAACAACATCCCATCACATGATCTCAATATACGATAATCAAAGAAAAACCCAAACCTAAAGAATCACAATATAGTACATAGCCCTCATCATCTTCTGAATGATTAAATTAAATATTATATGTAAAAAAACTACAAACCATTTAAGGAATTCCCAGATTATTTATTCCTACAAAAAATACTAATTCTATTAGTGATTGGTTATCAAGAAATACATATTGGAGAATTCCTTTAAGAACATGTTGTGAAGCCCTATTAATAAAAAAATCCTTTATATCTCAAATAAATTTTGTGGTAATTATCATTACATAACCAATTTTACCAATTTATGATAAATATAGATTCCATATTTTGAGAATTTGTGACACAAGAAAATTACTTCTTCAATCCATAATTGTCACAACACCATTTCAAGAAATCAATTGTGACCCATAGGTTGTCTAGTTCTTTACTCAAGATCATGACTAGATTCTTACCAATCTAATATGAAAAAATACTACATTATTTAATACGATAATGAATTATTCAAAATACAACTATAAATTTATGTTCATTAGTTGAAATATCATAATAATAGTGTTTTTGAGAAAAATAGAGTAAAAAGAAACACATAATAGACAAACATGACCCTAAATGTAGTGTTTTGAATATATATGTCCTTAATCATATACTAGTGGTAAACCCAGAAAAAATAAATCATTCATAATCACTAAATCCCTTTAAATTGATGTTTTTTAATGAATTCTAGTAAATTGATGTTTTTTTGTCTATTAATTTATTGATCATCCGATAATAAATTCATATTTAAAGGGTTTTATAGGCAATATTTAGAAAAAATGTATTGGTTCTACAAGTGGAAACATAGTGGATCCAATTACTCCTTTGGAAATCAATTCATCAAAATAATTCATCAATTACTTCAATTTATATTGAATAATTTAATAAGATATGATTTATATGGGATTTCAACATAATACCTATCAATAGTGAAATCTACATCCCTTAGTGGTGGCGGTATAGAGAACTCGTATGAAGAAAAAATTGAGTAATCGTCATATTTTGATGGTGGTTATTTATAAGAGGCTTGTTGATTAAGGGAAAAACTGGATATCATCCTACCAAACTCTATGAGTAGAGTTTTGGATAATTTTCCCTCAAACCCCATTCTCTTTAAAAACCACAACACACCCATTTAGGGGTAGTAAGTGAAAATAGTGATGATAATAGATAATCTGATATTTATGAGAAACTTACATGTAAATTCCATGAATAATATTCATATGTTTCATATCAAGAAAAGGAAGACTCAAATGAGTTTTATATCTAATAAATTAAAAAAAAGAGGGGAATCGAAGACCCTTCAAAATTATCATATCGATAAGAATTATATTTTCTAAAAAATATAGCATATCTACTATTGCATGATCCACACGATCAATATTGTCTGTTGAATGGAATTAATTTTCTGTACTATTATCAAATACGTTTTCCACTAATAGATAAGAAATAGTAATGGTACCTCTCACTATAATAGGTCCCTCATTCAATCCCACTAGTGATTAATCTAGTGGGTTAAGTTTCCTCCATCCTCATTCATATGACTAGAATTCCATTAATACTGCTATATCTAACTATGTTGTGGTGCCTCTCAATACAGATGATATATTTCCACTATGTAGGGTTTTGAAAACAAAGTAAAATGTATTATGTGTTATGTATAACCACGTTAAATATAAATCATAAATACCTCTATGAAATCATGTGGCATCCTTCTAATCATTCCACATTGAAACAAAATTAGTGTACCATTCCATGTTAGAATAGATGGTCTGGGGAATATTTTCTATCTATTAGAAACATTACTATTTCCTCTATGAGGTCCACTCAAATTATTCTTTCCTACAAGGGAATAGGTAAAGCTACTAATGGTTGTTATAACATATGAGATCAACCCAGCCTAACTAGACATGTCAATTTACACAATTAGAGCCATGTCTATAACATCATCAAAAGAAGTAAGATTCTATGAAAGGAATGATATTGTATATTTGGTCGAAAAACCCATCAAAATTCATTAGGCATTCATCTTCAAATTTTAAATATCCTTGTTTGAAATCTTACTATGTTTAGGAAAATGATTTTCATACAAAGTCTATGAAAAATAAACCTAATAAAGATTGAAAAAATGTTTCGGATACTAAAAATGATAAATGATAAATATAATTTATATTTAAAAGGTATATTCATTTCCGTATACTCCAAGTAATCATTATTATTTTCAAAAACTACTATATCTTACCTTCATCTGTTAGGACCCTGATGTTTGAAAATGACAAATTTCACATTAACAAAATCAAGTGGATCAAATAAATCAATTATTATTTAATTATCCCATAACCAATAATCAATCTCTATAATATATTTTATTCCTTGGAAAGAGTTTATTTTGTGACCTATAATCTCTTGGGCACAACTTCTACAAACATCAATTTCATAATACACCTATGGATCCTAAATAAGGATATGTGTAGAACCATATCACTGGGATTTGATAGAATTAACTACACCACAATGTTTTAATAGTCTACTAGAGTGTTCTTTTTTACTGGTTCATTAATATCATTCTCCAAAATCTATATGAAGTGTCTTCTTGGAAGAACAATATTATACAACAAATACATAAACCATGGAAAAATGAAATCATCAAATTGAACTATACAAACATAAGATGTGTTCAAAAATCAGAAATATTGTTTAATAAAAGACTATATTCAGATATATAAAATCCCCAAATACACTTTATCACAATATACCATTGTAACATAAGATTCCCTATGACGAGAGATTGACATGAACTCACTCATAACCTTACCCTAAATCATTAAAAATATTCAATTCAATCTTCCTGAAAATTCTAAATATTATATTGGAATTCATGAAGAGGCGAAACCTCCTCATACACAAATATTTTATGAACCAATAATAATAACCCACTAAAATTAAAAAATAATCATCATTGGAATTGATTGAAATGTGTTCTACATCTCCATGGGATGGAAACTATCACCGGGGAATAAAAAAAATCTAGAAGGGATTATTTCACAACAAGGTTTTCTGACAAAAAACTCAATTTAAAAAATTATGAATTAATCTTTATTACAATATTGCAATGAAGATTAAATTAACACAAAATTGTCTTTAATCAATAGACAATACAAAATTTAATGATAACAACAATAAAAAATTTCTTTAAATGGGTTTGTTTATATGATTTTCTTGTCACATCAAAATCCTAATTTCTTCTTATTTGTAAAAACCATTTTTCCATAGAAATTATTTCCCCTTTTATAAACATTTTAAAATAAAATATACAAACATTTAAATAAAAAACAAGTATATAAGACTTATTATTATGGTAAAATCCGACAATGCATTCCATAGTGATCTATATCATGTGAACCATGTATTCTCATTTTATATAATACATGGTGTGATTATTAATTTATCAATCAATAACAATATATTATATTTAAATATTTTCAATAAAATTATAAATAACTTTTAAAAAATTCCCTAGAATCAATTATGAGTAATAATTCCTATATAAAACAAATAAATACGAATTTTATACTCATTGGAATGTAAATGTAATTTATAATCATATCACCTCAGTTATAAACCACATGGATAATTAGATAATTATTAAAGGATCGACACACATGATAATGAAATATGGAAGAGTTTATTCACACAAATCTATATCTCAATCATAGGGGGAATTTCAGTCCACCAATATGATGGATATCCCAACCACCGAAAATTTAAGAACCATTTCCATTGTCAATCTATGTTTAGTTGGAGCTAATGTATTCCAAGGGTGATTTTCATAGACTAACCATTTTTGTACCCAAACTCCTATCTGATTCACGTAAATAAATAATATAAGATGTTATCATATATCAAACCATTAATTTCTTAAATAAATATTACATCATAATATTGAACATATATATTTCATTATAATACCTTCAATAATATAACTACAATTTTTTACTATCTTTAGAAACATTGATATGAAAACAACTAGTATATAAATGATCTGGGTCATTTTCCATTTATTTCTTCATTACTACTTTCCATATTAAGAATAAGATACATAAAACCATTCTCCAAAACCTTGGGAGGTAAAGCATAATTAATGGGGTGATTATATTACCAATTAGGGTAAGTTTAAGATATAACAATAAATTATCATAAGTGAGATTAAGATAACCATAATATTATGCGAACATTTGATAAAAATTATTGAAATAATAAAATAAATTCATATATGATAATAGTGAAATATGGAACAAATTTTTGTCAACCCAAATCCATAAGACACGATATTGTGCAAACATAAATAATATATCATGATCCATGGAATCATATCATAAGCCCAATCAATATTTTTTGAAATGTAATTAAAAATAGAAGATAATGAAAAAATAAAAAGAATAGTTTTGATATTATTATAGAGGATTTGGTTCAATCCTCATTCCCTCATTTAAATAGACAATTTTCAATAACATGACTATATTATTTTATAAAAGTTGCTACTAGACTAGGTTCACTCCCTTGTCCAATCCTTAATATCTCATAATATATCATTCCATAAACAATTAATTTTGTTGCTATATAATTTTATCCCCATTAATAACATATTTTAAACCATCATTATGGGTACCACATGTTCATAAAAATTCATTATATTATAAAATAATAACATAGGGAAAGGAAGCATGATTCATAAATATATCATCATTATAATCCTAATCAATCAAGATAAAGAATAAATATGGTAAAATTTGATCTAATCTATAGTAAATGATAATGAACCCCAATGTATGTCATTATATATTGAAATTCCATGAAAATATCACATGAAAATTTCTTTGGGATAATAACAGTTTTATTTGAAATTAATTAGTTATAATGTAAACATTCCAACATTTGTGCGGAAAAATTATTTGAAAAAAAATGAATCATATAAGGTAATCAATAATTTTATTATTATTAATGGTCATGGGGGAGTTCATACACCCAATTTTTTAAAAACCAAAATCCATGAAATGTTGTTAATAGAAAGTATAAATTACAGTACTTGGACGCTAATAACAAGGATCATTTTAAACATTGTTGATGAATGTAAAATATAGACAAAAATATAGTTAAATAATCATATGATAATTATTAAAACATTCTTGAAAAAAATATAGTGAAAAATATGTACATTGTAAAAAATATTTTTTGTAACTTCCTCACCCGGGATCTACTTAACCAATGCCCCAATCTACAAGATCACATGTCCTCTAGTGCACCTCCACATATTCTAGGGGATAATAACTATCAACTAGGGTGTCTTGGTGGTTAATTGGGAAATCTATACCCTTTTTCAATGTTGTCGTAATGAATACAACAAAAAACATAAAATCGTATCTGAAGCATATCTTCACAAACATAATAAATAAAAGAAAACCCATCATAAGCATAAATTTAACTGAATAAATGATAATAATATAAAGCCTCTATAGTAGTTTCAATACAATGATGTAACTCATGTTGACATATAAAAAAGAATATAGGGAAAAAATAAAATCATGCTATATAGAAACATTAGCAAGAACAACAATATGCTTTAATAACTTCTCAATCATATACTCGGTCCTCTATTCCTGTGATCTAACTATAATAAAAATATATTAACAACCTAAAGTAGTTCCCTTTCATCTATCGAAACCCATATGAAAATAATTTTCTTGAGTACCAAAGGAATCCCATTTAGGGTGTTAGATAAAAAATTTCAGTAGTTTGCCACCAACCGTGTCTACATGTAATCTAAGAAGTGCTCATAGCTAAATAGTTTGAAGATATAAAAAGAACTGAAAATAAATATTGAGATAAATTTCCATCCCACTCAGCTTCTTATAGAACACATGGGGAGTCTACCTACATCGGATCATGGCTGATATATATGTTCGATATTTTACTATATTTTTAATAGCAATATATATATTTTTATTTATTTATTTTCTCCACCTATATAAACCTTGTAAGTGTGGATGAAAGTAGCCATATACCTAGATTACGAGTTTTTGGATGGACTAGGGCATAACTGTAACACCCTAGGATTTCATAGTATGTTATCTCTTTAAAATGATTTAATTTCCTACGCTACACAAAACACTAAGTTCGAGCAAACCACGTCTTACCAAACTAACCTTTTATAAATATGTTATGAAAAATATTAACTGCATTTTGAATTTTATAAATTCCATATAATATTAAAAACCATATAATGTATTTCTTAGACATAATATATGGACAAATTAAATTTTTCAGATAAAAGAAGTATCTTTAAAAAATGCAATTCTACCACCTTTTAAGGGTAAACCCGTTTTAAATAAAATATTTGACACTTTTATATATTTAATTTGACAAAATAATTTTCTTATTTAGAATCCAAATAATAAAAATTAGTTTGGATAAATTTTTGGTGTTTTTCTGATAACATTCATATTTTTATTAACTGTGAAAGATACTAAATTTTAATTGAAAAAAACTTTTTAAATCGAAATAATTTATAGTGTTAAATTATGAATTTGAGTGGTTTTAAATTATATTTACATTATAATTTATTCAATTAATATAATGTAGGTAATTAGACATAATTTTAAATTCAAAATATACAAAAACACATGTCAATCTTTTGATAGTTTTTACTTCATAAAAACCCGCTTTCTGGTTTGGACAACATGAATTAATTTTAAATTATTTAATGCAACTCATATGTTTTTAATTCAGTTAAATATAAATCATATATGCATTCATATTATAAAAGTTATGTTAGGGTGAATTTTTTGTATTTTTCTAAAAACATACAAATTTTGATGATTAGTGAAAAACAACGTGTTATTTTTTAAAACCAATTTTATTTAAATAATAATTAATTTTATTTAATTTTATTTTATATTCAGTATAGATAAATAATACCTATATTAGTTGATATTAATTTATTGGATTAATTTTATAATAATTATATATGTATAAAATTCAATTGAATTTTTTACCATCTTTTACCTACTTTCTAGAAACTTTTGCAAATTTGCATAAAACGTAATTTTACCGATTCTATGAATTGTGTTTCATTAACCAAAGAGACACGATTGAAATAAATGAGTAAAATTTTGTTCAATATGATGAAAATATTTTTTGATAAATAGTATCATTGGAATTTTATTGACCACTATTAAAAGTAAATTGGGAAATTAAAGGTACAAATCATATTATAATTACCCTAACACATATGCTAATTCTATTGGATAAGTGTATATTAAAAAAATAATCCTTAGGAATAAAATGTGATCCTATTTTCCACTTGGATTAGATTTGGATATTTGTTATTATTTTATTTAAAGAACTGTTAAAAGCATTAAATTCGATGATTAAGAACTAAACCATTTTTATTATAGGATTACACATAATATAAATTCAAATATAAAGATTAATTAAAAATATAAAAATATTTACTACATCATGGAATTTTATTAATAATTTTGAGATATTAAATAATTACATTCATTTATGACACAATGATGATGCAGTGATAACCTTATTAATGAAATATTAAAATAATTGATTTTATAAATATGAAAATAAATGTAAATTGATATTTTTTATGCCTTAAAAGAATTTTATTGACAAATATGACATGATAGGGTTACTTTAATGTATTTTTTTGTAATAAATAATGTTTTTTTTGACTTTTACCAAAACCAAATACTAAATTGTGTAAAAATTGAAAAAAATCCATCTTTAAAACAAATACTATATTATTAAATTATATAATATTCATAAAAATATAAGTCTTGGAAAAAAGACTTATATAATGATAGATATGTTATTAATTAACCACTTGAGGTTATCTTGTATTTTTGTAGTTATTTTATTAACTATGTAATATAAAAATAAATGAAGACATTCTAAATGTTAAACTATCTAACTAGGAGTAAAATATAAAAGGTAAGGTTAATATGGTGGCCTAACCTTGTCTAAAACCTATTTGTTGAGATTATTTCGAAGCCTCCCCACCTCATTATCGAAATTAATCCATTTTAAGCCATTATAGATAGAAAATAATTTCATAATAAAATAATATTTCAAACTTAACCAGATGTGACCCTCACATCTCTTATAAAATGGTACATCCACTTACCTTAAAATCACACATCCAAAGCCTTTTGGCTTGGCCAAACCCTGATAAAATATCTTCCCAACTACCCTTACATGACACTAGAGTCATAAACTTGATCATAAATACAACCTATGGAGACCTTTTGTTCAAATCAAAATGATGAACCTGAAGAAGAGGTGATTATTTCACCAACACTTTCAAAGTTCGTTTCTTTTCGAGTTCCTCTCTCTTTTTAGTTTCTATACCAAAAAAATAACACCAATAACTTATACATACTTTGATGTTATTTTAAATATGGTACATCCATATACATTATATTATCCTTCCAATGAATGACAATGTCAACATACGTGCGTACGTATGGCTTACCATCCACATGTCACAATGTTGTTTGTTATTCAACACTACATTATTTGGATAGGTATAAAAATGAGTATAATTTATGTAAATATTAAATATAAGATGTTAATTATTATGTATATATATAATATGGCATCACATTGAATACTATTTCACCATCATTATACTTATATCGTCGCTGGTGCATATGTATGGCTTACTGTCTCCACGACGCAATGAGATTTATTTCCACGTTCAGCATTCAACTATGATTATTAAAATATTTATATTTAATAATTATTAATATATGAAATAATAATGATATATTAAGTATAAATATATATATATATGTATTTACATATATCTCATTCACTTACTTCCGTTCAATACGGTTTGAAAATAGAAACAATGTTTTTGCATACGTATGACCTACCGTCTCCAGAAACAGTGTTTTCCATTTCATATATATATATTATACATATTTATATTATTAATATATATGATACATAAATAAATTTTTATATTCTGGATGCAATTAAATCATGATATAAGTGATACGATCAATAATAAGAAGTTAAAACATGTATGATAAATAAAGAAATTATTACCCGAAATATTAGTTTAACATAGAAATTATTATTAAATGTGTTGTATAAATCCATAAAGGAATAAAATATGATATAATATATATTAATATGGGTCTGGTATAATTTAATAACATACAATGGTCATTATAGAGTAGGTTAAACAAACCCTCAACCAAAGGAATGTACAAGGTAAGGTTTATTTCCTCAATCTCATTATTATCCTAGAATGTTTGTTTTTCTATATCTACTAAGACATATTTATCATCTAAGTCCATGCTTCTTTAAAATGTTTTATAAAGTAATATTTAATGTTTAAATTTAAGGGAATCATTAACTAAATCATCATTTTAAATGTTTTTAAACTTTTATTTTTTAAAATCATTAATTAATGTCTATATTTTCAAAATGATTTAATGGATTGATTTACATAGACATGCATGTTTTAATGTGTTATTTTCATTCAAAAAATTTAATGTTGTATGGAAAACTTTGTTTCAGAAATCACTTTTAAATAGCTTCCTTTATAAATTTTGCGACCATTAAATAATTTATTGAAAATGGTTATGTATCTCAAATTGTTTTATTGATTATTTTCAACTATGACAACATACATTGTTGGAAATTATTCTTGATTGATGTTTATTTACTATAACAAAATCTTCCATATTTAATTGAATTAGTTATTATATTCTTTACAATGGATATGATATTTTTATACCATTCATGGTTTATGGGAAACATATTGACATTTCAGGTGCTAGTTTCTGTATAAATGATTATATTATATTTCACCCTTTTTCATATGAGGATTTCATTGGACTTAGTATGTTAAGAATGGTAGCCGCAACAGGTCCTCGATGCATCGGTAGGTCTCATGAGACAAACCAGTGGCTTGCATAAGGGCTTGACAAAATCTTATTTGTAGTCATGGAACGAGGCCTTGACTATGTGGTTATGTTGTCCAGAATTATGTATTCCATCATTATGAAATTAGATATTGATATTACATGTGATTATTAGACTAGTAGAATAACCATGTGAATAATTAAATGGAGTTATTTGATTTATATTTTACATATTATTCTGAAATTTATTTTTAAAAGGATTATGTTTTAGTTTTATACAATGCCTTAATTGTTTGTGCTTATTTATGAATGTTTCTGGTATATTGTTATATTTACTAAGAATTTGAGCTCGCCCATTTATTATGTATTAGTTTTTCGAGAATGCGAAGAAGTATATTATGATTGACCTGCAAGAATAGGATATGGTATTTTGAGGGTGTTCAAAGGATAAATAATGTTTTTTATTTAATAATGTAATGTAAAACTTATTTATTAATATAGTACTTAAAAAGCTACTAATGTAAACAATAATTCGAGACGTAATATCTTGGGATCAGGAAAATGTTATGTAATAATGCACTGACTCTGATAACTATAGTAGGTGCGTTAAAGTTGGTATCATAATAATTTTAGTACAAACCTTGGAAGATATATTTAGAGAATCTCTAATCAGATAACATTACCCTGAGATAGACTTTGAGGATCATTACAAAAGAACTTCCTAGAATTTTAGTAACATAAATATTTGGTGTATTTTCCTTGAAACACATCTTTGTCTGGATATTAGAAGCGAGACGCTACTCTGGCATAGATGTACCAAGGATTGAAAACTCTTACAAGGAGTTTTAGGCTTGACCCTAGGTATCCTGATACAAGACGACATACCTTTCAGCACTCTTGGTTACGACACTCTCGGGGGATATTCTTAGGGTAATTCTATCACAATCTACCATCACCAAAAGGAGGGAAGGATCGGCAGATTGCCAAGCCCTTCATTCTTTAAGTTGAAGGAGAGATAATGACCCCCGAAACCTGCCTTCAATAGGTCCTGTAGTGGCGACTAGCACCATGGGTACAAAATCACATAATAAATGGAAGGCATTACCCTTTTTCTTTTAATAGGATCGGGAGATAAGATGGTAAATCCCAACACTATTAACATACCATCCCATGAAATCCTCACTGTGCCAAACATCAGACTCCATCCTATCTCTCAATCCTCCTTTGATACCATTCTATCACGACCCACCTTCACCAAAAGGAGGGAAGGGTCAACAAATTTTCGGACCCTTCCTTCTTTAAGTTGAAGGAGAGATAATGACCCCTGAAACCCACCTTCAATAGGTCCCGGAGTGGCAACTTGCACCAAGGGTACAGAATCACTTACTAAATGGAAGGCGTTACCCTTTTTCTTTTAATAGACCCGGGAGATAAGATGGTAAATCCAAACAACACCAAAGAGTAATGTAAAAATAAAGCCAAGAACCATTCCCAATGAATTTCAAAAAAGTGAGAACCTCAATGTACAAAGTGACTACAAGGGTAAAGTAACAAAGAAAGAAAAAAAGCAACAACAACTGCCCCAATGGACCAAGCTAGTATGGTCCCGCGCGATCCCTGAAGTCCTCTTGGAAACCTGAAAGCAGTTTTATATACGTAGGGTGAGCATACATGTACACTCAGTAGGGAAAAACCAAGGACTCTCGTGCACAAGTGGGGGAACGTGCTAGAGTCTCATGAGAAGCAGATAACCAACACTATCAAGGAGTTCATCCATCCCACTCACCAGCCACACTCACCAAATAATGAAAGCAAGTAATATATATAATACGATCAAATCGATGTTTGGGTACCCCATTCCTCTTTTCCACTGGTTATTGAAGATATCCTACGCATCGAACCAATCCCTCCATTCTATCACTGCAGTCCCACTGCCAATCCCCGCCCGCACACACCCGGGCCACAACCTCACGCAGTCCCACTGCCAAAACCCACACACACACACCTGGGCCACAACCGTCACCTGTAACCACGCCTGCAAACAACTAGGCTAGAACAACCACCACCACACTCAAAGACACCTGGTCTAGAAGATCCACTTCCATGCCTGAAGACACCTAGGCCTCATCCCAAAGACACTTTGGAAACCACCATACCGCACACACCTGGTCCAACAACCACACTACCCTGCTCGAAGGATCTTGGGCTAATAATGGACTTCAGGCCATCACAGCCTGCCCGAAGATACTTGGGCTATCCGGGAAAGGGATGAAAAATGAGCTAATAACCAGCCACTAATAGAGGTGGTCGGAAAAACACCCTCCCCCATGAAATGGGGGTTTTTCGGCACTAAGTTATCATCTTGGGTTGGGCGCGAATAAGAAACACCAAAAATACAAGTATATGTATAGGTTAAAAGCACTCTCCCATGTTTAGATTTTTCTTCTGTCAGCCTAAAGAACACAAACATCACTCAACTACGAGTCCTAACTCTCTCCAAAAAAACCCATTTTTCCCATTTGTATTCATGTTCATTAATGATGTTTAACTATGTTTTGTACCTAATTGGGAAACTAGCAAGCATAAGCACAAGCCAAGGAATGAAAACAGTCAAGCATTAACTACAACATCCACACCCGATTCAATCGTAAATTCACAACAATCAAAGAAAACTCCAAGATACAGCCCCATGTTAAACATCCAAGAGCCAAAAGGGTTTGTCAACAACAGAGGGTCCCACCCCAATTCGTTATATAAACAAGTTAACCACCCGTTCTTTGAATTCAAAACCACTGAATCCATATAAATGGGGGATCCCATCCCCACCCACATCCCCCAGTAAATGGCCCACAATGAAAAACGACCAAACCACCACCAACATAAAGCAGGACCACACCGATATTTTCATATTTATAAGATTTAACACACTCCATGATTTCAAATTCCATTCCTTAACCCGGGTTATCACAGATGGATTGATCTTGGTTCTTCCAATTTATTTAGCTGAATATACGTAATTAACTAAATTCCTTTACACAATAAGGGTTATCCACAAAAATTAAATCCATTTAAACATCACCAGAATCAAGGGTTCATATGTCGACAGAGAGAGGCCACCAACAGCCATGATTTTCAGAATGTGTAATCTCACACAATTCAGTAATCATAAATCATGAAAGATAATAAATCATAGAATCATCAATCACACCCCTCCCCCTTCAATCGTTAGAATCGGTTTATTATCTTCATTAAGGTTTGGTCCATCCAATTCTACAGATTCAAAAGCACGCCCACCCCGCAAGATGAACAAAATGGAGATTCGAAGGTAAACCCTACTTTTTGATCAATGATCGACGCTAAGGCCAGGTGCGGAACTTCACGGATAGTGAAGCGGCTCGTCTGAATGAAAAGCGGCTCATCTGAATGAACGATACTCTTAACACAGGGTGATCGACGAAAGAAACCTAGGGAGAACCCTTAGGTTCTAATGGGTGAGATACAGAATGCCAGGGGATGTTAAGATGTGGAGAAAAAGGAACTCCAAGCCGCGTAAGGCGCGTGGTCGTGGGTTGACCACATATTCATGTCATTAATGGAACCCCCCGTTTTAAACTGATTCACACCTCACAAACATTTAATTTAATTAGATGCTATTTATGGGAGTTACTAGTCTTTAAAACAAGCATAGGGGGGGTCAAAATAGCGTTTAGAACCCAATTTGTGCAAAAAAGAGCGCTACTAGAAAGACCCCATGGGGGTAGGCAAGATCCACTAGTAGACCGAGCTATCGGTACACTACAGCGACCGATAGACCGAGCTACCGGTCGAGAGAGCTACCGGTAGCTGCTGCTACCGGTAGACCGACCTACCGGTAGGCCTGCTACCAGTAGGCCTGCCGGTAGCCTTCGCCTATCGGTAGTAGGCCTACCGGTAGCTCTGTTTACCCATTGCTTGGTCTACCAGGGGCTGCAGCCTACCGGTAGCTCTCAGCTACTGGTGTCTCTCGCCTACCCCCACGGGTTTCTTTCCAGTAGCGCTCCTTTTTGCACAAATTGGGGTTTAAACCCTATTTAGACCCCCCTAAGCTTGTTTAAAAGCCCAATAATGCCCATAAATAGTGTCTAATTAAATTAAATGTTTGTGAAGTGTGCGTTGGTTTAAACTGCGGGGACCATTAATGACGTGACCTCGTGGTCAACCCATGACCACGTGCCTTACGTGGCTTCGAGTTCCTTTTTCTCCATATCTTAATGGCTCGAGACATGTTGTATCCCACCCATTATAACCTACGGGTTCTCCCTAGGTTTCTTTTCTCGATCACCCTGCTCTAGGAGTACCCTTCGTTTGGACGTGCCACTTTTTGTTCTGACGAGCCACATCGCTATTCGTGAAGTTCCGTGCCCGACCTTAGTGTCGATCATTGATCAACAAGTAGGGTTTTACCTTTGACTCTCCATTCTGTGCATCTTGCGGGGTGGGTGTGCTTTTGATTCTGTAGAATTGGATGGACCAAACCTTAATGAAGATAATAAACTAATTATATAGAATGAAGGGGGAGGGGTGTGATTGATGATGCTTTGATTTATGATCTTCCACGATTTTTGATTCCTGAATTGTGCAGGCTTATGCCTTCTGAAAATCATGGCCATTGGTGGTCTCTCTCTGTGCACTAACGAACCCTTGCTTCTGGTGATGTTTAAATGGATTGTATTATGGTGGATAACCCTTATTGTGTAATGTAATTCGGTTAATTACGTATATTAGGCTAAATAAATTTGAAGCACCAAGATCAATACTTCTGTGATAATCCCAGTTAAGGCTTTAAATTTGAAATCATGGAGTGTGTTAAATATTATAAATCAGAAAATACCGGCATGGTCCAGCTTTGTGTTAGTGGTTGTTTGGTCCTTTTGCTTCGTGGGCCATTTCCTGGGTGATGTGTGTTGGGATGGGATCCCACAATTATATGGATTCAGTGGTTGTGAATTCTATGACCGGGTGGTTACCATGTTTATATCACAAATTGGGGTGGGACTCTCTGTTGTTGAGAAACCCTTTTGGCTACTGGATGTTGGACATGGTTCGGTGTCTTGGGGTTTTCTTTGGTTGTTGTGAATTTACGAGAGAATCGGGTGTGGATGTTGTAGTTAATGATTGACTATTTTCTTTCCTTGGCATGTGCTTATGCTTTCTAGTTGCCCATGTAGGTTAAGAACTTAGTTAAACATCATTATTGAACATGAATACAAATGGGACAAATGGGATTTGTTGGCGAGGGTAGTGACTCAGACTTGAATTTTGTTCATGTTCGTTAGGCTGGAAGAAGAAAAACCTAAACATGGGAGAGTGCTTTTTACCTATATATATACTTGTAGGTTTTTTGTTTCTTATTCGCGCCACACCCAAGTTGAGAACTTACTGCCGAACACCCCGATTTCGTGGGCGAGGGTGCTTTTCCCAACACTTCTATTAGTGACTGGTTATTAGCTCTTTTCTGCTCCCTTTCCTGGATATCCCAAGTATCTTCAGGCAGGCTGTGATGGCCTAAAGTCCATTATTAGCCCAAGAACCTTAGGGTGGGGTAGTGTGGTGGTTGGCCTAGGTGTGTGCGGGTAGGTGGTTTCCCAAGTGTCTTTGGGATGAGGCCCATGTGTCTTCGGGTGTGGCAGTGGATCTTCTAGCCTTGGTGTCTTCAGGCGTGGTGGTGGTTGTTCTGGCCGAGGTGTTTGCAGGCATTGTTATGTGTGACGGTTGTGGCCCAGGTGTGTGCGGGCGGGGTTTGGCAGTGGGACTGCGGTGATAGAACGACGGGATTGGTTCGATGTGTATGATGTCTTCAATAACAAGTGGGAAAGTGTATCGGGGTACCCAAACATCTATGTGCTCTTATTATATATATTTCTTTCTTGCGTTATTTTGTGAGTGTGGCTGGTGAGTGGGTTGGATAATCTTTTTGATAGTGTTGGTTGTCTGCTTCTCATGGGACATTAGCACATTCCCTTACTTGTGCACGAGAGTCTTTCGTTTTTCCCTACTGAGTGTACTTGTATGCTCACCCTACGTATATAAAACAACTTTCAGGTTTCTAGGAGGACTTCGGGGATCACGCGTGACCATACTAGCTCAGACCGTTGGGGCAGTTGTAGTTGATGTTTTTCTTTATTTGGTACTTTACCCTTGTAGTCACTTTGTACCTTCTGGTTGTTACTTTTGTAACATTCATTGAGAATGGTTCTTGGATTTACTTTTACTTTCCACTTTTGGTGTTGTTGGGATTTACCATCTTATATCTCGATCCAATTAAAAGAAAAAGCGTAATACCTTCCATTTTGTATGTGATTCTATACCCTTGGTGTCAATCGCCACTCCGGGACCAACTGAAGGCGGGGTTTGGGGGTCATTATTTCTCCTTCAACTTAAAGAAGGAAGGGCCTAGAAATCTGCCGACCCTTCCCTCCTTTTGGAGAATGCGGGTTGTGACAAATTCACATTTTATTTACAAACCATTATGAAGGATTTATGAGTAAATACTTCCTCAAATAATTCATTTTTTTATGATTATCGATTATAGGAATAAAATTTTCAATTTATGTTAGGTATTTTATATTTTTGGAATTTTTCATTTCGATTCATAAGCTATCCTAGTGTATTCCATTGTTTAAATATGGATCCCAGTAAAAGGAATGAAAAATCCAGCAATGTGCATGATCGAATGAGTCAGAAAAATCATATCTATCATGGTCTAATTCCAGAATTTATAAGGAAAATAGATTCCCATGTATTTTAATCATATGAATTAATAGTATCATGTGTTAATTATACTAGTAATTAATTCTCTATGTCATATGGCTATGAGGGAAAATTAGAGAATAATAGAATGTAAGTGAATAAGATGGATAAAGGGAAGAAGGGAAAGAAGGATTTTCCCACATGTGATAAATGTGGAAAGAATAACCTTGGTAAATTCCTGATGGGAATGGGATTTTGTTATTAATTTGGAGAAAAATGACACCATGATTTTGATTGTAAGGGTAAGAAAAATTTTTAAAATATATAATGCTTCATCTGCAAAGAGTTGGGTCACTATGTGAATCAATGTCCCATTCATCAGAGTACACCCAAAATGATTCTATTTGAAAATAATAATGTAACTATAATACCACATATAAAGATAAATAATTAGTTTTTTTATATTTTTATTAATGAATTATGTCATTTGAGTGTTGTATCATTGATGTACTGGTTATATTTATTAGGGAAATAAATAAGGATTGTACTACATTCTTATTTCATTGAGGATTTGAGATTATATGTTACTATGAAAAGTGAATCAACAACAAGTTAAACTATTTGGAAAATACATTGTTGAATGATTGATAATCCTTTATTTGGTCCTGATACTGAGGTAGTGATTTTGGAATTAGATATGGCTGATTTGGAAAAATTATATTGGATAATCCTTACTACCTTGGAATTGATTAACGGTTTTTTTATTCCATCATTGTTGGAGTATTCAAAATTTTGGATATAAGGAATATATCTAGTATTTTATAAGGAAGAAGGTATAATGAATGTAATCAATATGATTTTATGGTAATTCAGGGTGTTACCATGTTTTCATATAAAAATGATGAAGGTACTCACATGATATTATGTGGAAAAAAGAGATCTTCATTATGTTATGTTGATCTTCCTTATAAATTTTTGGACTATGAGTTTGGACACAAGTATTTTGGATAATTCTATAGATTGGAATGGATTAAGTTAGACATTGGATACTACATATTAAGGGTAAAACATTTCATAAGATTATTTTTAGTTTTTTTATAACAACTAAAACCCAATGGTCGGGAGACAACCCGTCGCGTTCGGCAAGGCCACGAGACTTGAACCCACAAGTAAAAGGATACGAGGGTGCATCACCTACCACTAGCCTACGTGATATCCTGGTTTGTATCATGCAGTTTTTAAAATGCGATGATAGATGGAATATAAATTTTTTTTAAACCATCTACGATTATGATTAACAGTATATTTTGGAATTCTATTATCTTCTGGAGAGAATGATGAGTTTGTGGTATAAATTAGTTAATGGATGAAACAATACTTGTCAAGTATTCTTTTTATTCTATGAAGAAATTAATTTTCAAAAATTAGGGGAAGGATCTTAAAACCAAAATTTTTTTATCCTAATACCCTCTGTTTTGTTAAAATAATGATATTTTTATAGCTTTGACACCCTCAAATTTTCATTTATTTTTCACTTGTTTGTGATTGATGACCCCAATCACTCCCTATATGTATTTAGGTTTTCCCTCCAAATATGTGTCTCAAGGTTCCACAAATGGTCTCTTACTCAAATCCTAATTTTTTGTGACTTTTTCATTTCTCTTTCCATTTTATTACGAATAAATTTTAATAACCCTATTTTTGATGTGGGTTTTCCGCAAAGGAATTTTCTCTCTTTAATATTTTATATTCAAGGAAAACTTTCAAATTGAGAGGACAAAATTTATTGATAGAGGGGATAATTTAACACCCCATGATTTCATAGTTCATTGTATCTTTAATGTAATTCAATAGCATGCGTTACACGCAATACTGAGTTCGAGCACAACACGACTTTCCAATCCAACTATTTAAAAAGCAGTTATAAATATAATTAAATGAATTTTGAATTTTATATACTCCATATAAATTTCATATCCATATTTTGTGTCTCATAGATATAGTATATAGACAAATCCTAATTTTTAAATAAAAGTAGCGTCTTCAATAATAAGAAATTTTACTTCCTTTTAACAGTGAATGTAGGATCGAAATAATGAATAAAGATACAGATTGTAGTATCTGATGGTTCACAATATACAAGAGGGGGGTGAATTGTATAATTTAAAAATTATTTAGAACATTTAATGTTGGTTAGATACCATTATATTGTTTAACATGGTTAGACAATGTAAATTCAAAAAACCACTAAATCTAAAAACATGCTTGAATCTGAAATTGTGATTATGAGAATGCAATTCTGGAAAAGTTAATCCAGAAATGAATCTTAACAGAAGTTTAAAATGATGAATATTCTACCTTAGAGCGTATAAAATCTTACTATATCAGAGTGTACAAATGTAAGGAAGTATAAGATAGTTATACATTCCTTAACAAACCAAATGCGATGGAAAACATTAAACAAGAAAGTGACAAGTAGTAAATATTTTAACCCAAAGAGAAGGGTATCCAACAGCCTTGGATCAAGATCCATTGATTTATACATTCCAAAAAGTATGTCTTACCCACACCAGGTTAAACCCTCGATATGATGATCAATGTCTGTCTTGTTATCCCCACAATCCCCCAACTTCAAGGTAGTCGGCATCTCTATCTTCCTCATCAGGAAAGTCCTCGATCTTTATGGTAGTCGGAACCTCTGTCGTCTTATCCTCGGAGGCCCTAGAATGTACTCAACAACATTGGGATTCACCAGAAGCAAATTGCAACAAGATGTTCAGTACACACTATGCATGAGAGAATCTCTTTATAGAAATCACCTAAATAGCGTGTAATATCTAGAGTGCCAGAAACACACAAAAGAAATGATCTCTTTCAAATTATCTCCAATTTGTAGGCACAACATCAACGGTTGGCTCCCTCCTACAACAGTTATATTTTTCCTTGAATTTCAAACGGACCTGTACATGTGTCACTCAAACAACAGTTAGTTAGTAATTGAATGCACGACCTTGTTTTTTAACCAAAACAAGAAGTAATCAAAAATATGGTTACTTAAGAAAATTCATTTTTTAGAGTGTAAGTAAAAAATTGTTTGCAACCTAACCAAAAACACATTTGGTGTCTATAACACATAGATATCTAGATTTTGTTTATTAGAAAAATTGGGAGTTAGTATTCTATAGAATTCCAGAGTCTGAATTTCATGGAAATTCGGAGTCCTGAATTCAGCAGAATTTAGAGTGTTAATTCATAAGAGTTATCCCTCTGAAGATAAAAAATCTTGGATACTGAATTCATAAGAGTTCAGAGTCTGACCTTACAATGTTAGGAGTCTGAATTTAGAAATGTTTGGAGTCTGAAATTACAATGTTCAGAGTCTGAACATAGAAAATATCAGATTTTGAATTCATAAGAGTTTAGATTCTTAATATAAAATGTTCAAAATCTGAATTCATAAGTCTTTAGAGTCTGAACATTCAATGTTTGGAGTCTTAATTCATAAGAATTCAAATATTGAATTCTGTGAAAATGGATTCGGAAGTCAGATGAGTTCAGAGTCTGAATTCATTGAGTTCAGAACCGGAATTTGGACCCTGAAAATAGAATTATCTATATCTATGTAAATATATGATTCTGTGGTTTTGGATATGAAACCAAATATTATAATTAGAGAAAAATTAACAATGAAAAATATGGCAACGATAAATTTTCTTGGGGATGGAAAATTTTCCTTATGAGAGTCCAATATAGTGTAAATAAAATTTTCCTTAAGATAAGGTGATTGTGATTTTAAAACCATGATGAAATGTTAATGTCATAAGAAAACCGTATTGACTCAACAATATCCCAAGACATGAAGGAATGGAAAATTCACAAGGAAACCTTATTGACTTGATAATCTCCCCCTTTTTGGAAGGCATCAACATCCTAACGAAAATAATATAAGAACTAATAAAATATTTTTCTAAACATTTAATATAAAACATATCTCCCTTAACACATGGGAAATAAGGAATATGAATAACTCTAACATAGGCTTTGGAACATTAAGGATCTTATTCTTGTTTTTCGGAATGAGACTGAACATTTTATTTAATATGAAAATCTTCTTGTACAATAACTCCCCCTTAGATGACATGTCCCCCTTACATAGGTATATTTTCTCTTTACATAGAATTCTTTTTCATTTCTCCCCCTTTGTGATTTTCAATAAGAAATATAGGAAATGGAAAAGATAATATGGTACCTGAAATATCATTACTAAATAAAAAAATACAAGTAACCAATCATTACATTTGGATATGAAAATTTTATACAAGGAAGGAAAATACAAAAAAATAGATAGGATTGGGTCTTTCATTCTTCCTTCTCATTGGGAATCAACTTCTTCACAATCTACTTTAGATTCTTGATCTCCTTGTGGTCTTCCTCTGCTTTCTTAAGAATTTCATCCTGATCTGCAGCTTTCTTTTCTAATGATTTTATTCTATAATACTAAGCCTTAGGAGCCTCTACCTGAGCCTTCAAGGCTTCTTCCTACTTGAAAAGATTTTCTTCTATCTCAATATGAAGATCCCTTTATGTCTTCTAGCTTTGAGAAACTGAATATAGTTTTCCATTCAAATCCTTCACTTCATGAGTTCGAGAATTTTGCTCAAGGGTCAGTTTTTCCTCAAAGCTACTCGTGAGATCCTTGATCTTTTCATCTTCAGTGTCAAAATCCTCCTTGAAACACTATTGGAACTTATCAAGATTTCACATTTCCTCTATGGTCTTCCTTGACCAACTGGTCATCACCTAACAAGATATTTTATGGGCCTCGTAGTTGATGAAAAAATTATTGATATCAGACTGAAACATTACACACTTATATGTCACCATGGATACTGAATCCAATTTTTGGTTCAAGGTGTGTTAAAGAATCTGACATCTCGAGTCAATGCTTGGAAAAATCCTAATTGTCTCAACAAGCTTCATCAATGATAGAACAATAAAATCATGTTCAAGGGATGATGGTTCCGAATCTAAAACTTTTCTTGGTGAGGGATCTTTCTCTAGCTCAGCGAGTTTCCTATTTGAAGATCCACCAGCTTCATTCTTCATTACAATATCATTATTAGGTGTATCAACAACCACCTATTTACCATTATCATTTTTCGGAATGGCTTCCTCGTCCAGATATTTATGTTCACTGTCAGATAGATAAACTATTTTATCATCATCTATATCTTATTTATGATCTCTTGTCATAGAATCCTCAGGGTGAATGAAGTCATGATTAGAATGTTCTTCCTCAGAGAGTTTATTCACTTCATCTTCGCTGTTCTTATCCTCTCCATTCGGATATTTCCTAGGTGTATCCAGCTTTAAGGATTATGCTTTTGAAGTTCGTATTGAGAGATTCTCGGACGGACATTCCTTCTCATGAATTTCTTCCACATGCTTAATCAAATCTTCAGTATTTCCACTTCCATATTCTTTTTCAAATTATTCCACTAATTTTCCTTCTTCAACAAATTTTTCATGGGATTTCTCCAGAGTGAAAAACTTTAATCTAGGGGTTTCTGGTAAGGATTCTACCATAAAGAATTTTAGTATTGGGATATTCTCTGATTCTTTCTCAGCGGCCTTCAATAGAGATTGGACAATCTCTAATTCAACCATCTTCTTCTTTTTCTTCTGTTCATTTGCTTTCTTCTCAATCTCATCATCAGCCTTTTATTTTAAATATTTGGCTTCAGCATGATCCAAACCCAAACATGGCTCCCCTGATTTGTTATTTTTCTTTTATTCCCTCTACTTTACTACTATTTCATCGGGATATTCCTTTTTCTTCTTGGGATTTGGAGGTGAGGATTGGATTTCATTAGGCTCTGGTGTTTTTTCTTCCACTTCTACTTCCTTCAATTTCCCCTTATTTCTAGCCTTTTCTGATTGTTTAGGAACTTCTTATTTTTTTCAGAACAAGTTCATCATCTTCCTCTGGTAGGTCACACAAGTCTCTGGAGTCTATACGAAAACCCAACGTTCATTCTCTTTAGAGTTACATCACAGACTAGCATGAAATTTAAATTTCATGACTTCAAGATGTAAGGAATTTTAAAAGATTTTAAGCACCAAACAATTAACATGAAGAGAATGGCTAGATATATGATTATCTGAACCTTCAAGTTTCCATTCATAATATTCTCAATCGTAATGAGAATATTCTTAACCAAGTTGATCTTCCTTATATTTACCAAGAAAACCTAGATATACATTTCACTCTTCTTTAATGTGTCTTTTTCACATATTATTTGAATTTTGAAACCTTGAAACCATAATTCGAGAATCTGATAATTTGTAGACAAGTGGAAAATCATTGGAGTCTTTGCATCAGAGAGTCCAAGACATGCCATAGAATTCTCTTTAACAAAATTTCCTTTGACAGCTCGCAACTTATGAGAACAGAACTCAGCTTCCCCTTCATATGGAATGCCATCCAAACTATCATCTTTAGTATATGAATGGGCATAAGTCTCTACATATCTCTTGAACATAAACTTCTCTATGCCTTCATCCAAAAAGAAACTGATTGATTTATAGAATTCAACTAAAAATTCCATATATACTAAATCCTGATCCCCTGGCTTCGATATGTTAACACTCTCTAATCCATTGAGAATAATTTTCTTCAAGATAATTGAATCATACGTAGAGAATATCTGTGGATGCACCAACCTTTCTCTATAGACCTGCAACTCTGAGATTGGTTTCACAATAAAAATTCCATTCTTAGAGGATTCTTCTACAAAAATTCAGAATTGAGAATCCCTTGAAAAATAGGAATGAGCATATGTAGAGGAGAAGAACATAAGCATGCGAGATATTGAGATTCTATGTGGGAAAACCATCAGAGGATCATTTATATAGTCGTTTGATGTGACGGTTCATCTTCCAAACTCAATCCAATTGTGGAAAATCCTTCTGATCATATCTGACAGTTGATATGATAGTCTCAAGTAAATCATGGATACGATCTTTTGATGTTTTTTTAATAAAAACATTAAGACTTAATGAAAATAGAATATGAAAAATTCAAAAAAAAATACCAGCAAGTAAAAGATGATTACGAAAACGTAGGAATGAATGCTAGAAAGATTATTTTTAGTGAGGATAAAAAGTTCTTGAAGAATATTAGATTCTGAATTTTTTTAATATGAAAAAAAATTAAAATAAAATCCCTATTTTTAAAAATTTATGTACGGTAAAAAAATTTCCACTAGAAAAATTTTTGGACAACGGAAAAAAATTTATAAAATATAAAAGAACTTAATTATGGAAAATTTAGAAAATATTACTATGAAAATTTTCATTATGAAAGATTTGAAAAATCTAACATTAAAAATTTTCTTTAGGATTGATTTTGAAAAGTCTGACTACGAAAATTTCCATTAAAAAGGATTTGAAAAATATGATTACGAAAATTTCTATTACGAATGATTTGAAAAATTTAACTATGAAAATTTTCATTACGAATGATTTGAAAAATATGAATAAGAAAATTTCCATTATGAAAGATTTGAAAAGTCAGACTATCAAAATTTCCATTACAAAAGATTTGAAAATATATGACAATGAAAATTTTCATTAAGAAATATTTGAAAAAAATCTGACGACGAAAATTTTCCATACTAATGCTTTTGATATATCTAACAACAACATGTACCCCCCTATGAAAAAAAGTTTATTACTATAAGGATATTTGTATCAATAGAAAGTTAACAAGGAATATTACCTTGTGGTTATCATTAAAAACTTCTGTTTAATATATTTAAATTTATCGGAAGGTAAAGATTTTGGGAAAATATCATCATATTGATTTTGTATTCCGATATATTGAAGAATGATATCCCCTTTTCCTGTTTGACCCCTAATAATGTGATGCCTAATATCTATGTGTTTTCCATGGGAGTGGTGTGTAGGGGTTTTACTTATGGAAATGGAAATAGTATTATCACAAAGAATTTTTGTTTTTGTAAAACTCATTCCATAGGCTTTGAGTGTGTGTTGCATCTATAACACTTGAGCACAACAACTTCCAACTGCCACATATTCAGCTTCAGCAGTGGAAAGTGCTACTACGTGTTTCATTTAGAATGACCAAGAAACTGAGGAATATCTTAAAAAAGACATGTTCCAGATGTAATTTTTCAAAACATTCTACATCCACTAATGTCAACATCTGAAAAACAATTTAATATATAATCATTTCCAGAAGTATAAAAGAGCCCTAAATCCATGGTTCCCTTTATGTAGCCAAAAATTAATTTCACTGTCTTTAAATGGGATTCCTTGGGATTTGATTGATATCTTTCACATAAACATACTAAAAACATTTTTTCTTGATGACTAGCTATCAAGTAATGTATTCCTATCATACCTCTAAAATATGTCTGATCTACTGGTTTCCCACCATCATCATGATTTGGTGTGCTTCAGTTACCAATGAGAGTACTAATACTCTTTGTGTTGTCATATCCATACTTGATAATAATATCTTTAATATACTTATATTGTGATATATAAATTTATTCCAGTTTTTGAGAAATATGATAACCAAATAAAATAGTTAACTCACCCATCATACTCATTTCAAACTCAGATTTTATTGGATCTAAAAAGGAATCAGTTTAAGATTTCTGAGTTGAACCATATATAATGTCACCGTCATAAATTTGAACAATGAAAACATTTTTCTTATCTTTATTCATAAAAATCATTGGATCTTAAATTCCCATAACATACTTATTTTGAAGAAAAATCCTATAATCCTATCATACCAAGATCGAGGGGCTTTCTTATGTTCATACAAAGATTTGGTATGTTTATAAACAAGTTCAATATTTTTTTATCTTCAATATTAGTAGTTTGTTCAACAAAAACATCATCTTGTACATAACAATTATGGAATGCACATTTCAAATTAATTTGAAAAA
This sequence comes from Viscum album, assembly GCA_963277665.1. Classification (NCBI taxonomy): domain Eukaryota; kingdom Viridiplantae; phylum Streptophyta; class Magnoliopsida; order Santalales; family Viscaceae; genus Viscum; species Viscum album. The sequence continues at coordinate 1,736,120,054 of OY728132.1, read as the reverse complement.
GATTGAAGTTGAAGAATGTTTCAAAGGATAGTAGATTACGAATAGATTCAAGTCTATTTACTGGAGCATATGTTTATTTATAGTCTATTTTTTCTTGTTGATTATAGCCTTTAGTGACCAATCTAGCTTTATTTCATACTATGATTCCATGTTCATCACATTTATTTCTGAAGACACATTTTACTCCAATAACAGAAGTTTCCTAAGGAATTTAAACCAATGTGTAGGCTTTATTCCTTTCGTATTGATTTAGTTCATCTTGCATTGATTTTATCCAATCGTCATCATCTAAAGCATCATCAATGATTTTTGTTCTAATTGAGAAAGTAATTCTAGATGTTGTACATAATTTCTTAAGGAACTTATAGTCCTTACAGTTTTATTTCCATCACAAATGATACTATCACTGGGATGTTTCTTTAGAAACAACTGATTTGGGTTTTGTAAAACTTGTTCATCAACATAGGGTAGGAAGTATTCTTCGGAAAATGATTCAGAAACATCTTCTTGGACATTTTCCTTATCAGAAGGATCTTCTAAAAAAGGTTGATAATCAGTTTTTTAAAACACATACGATGATTGAGTTTGGGGTTGTTTAAAAACAAAGTGATCAGTTTCATTAAATTTGAAATGTATTTTTTTTCAATAGTAAGTGTTTTTATTGAAAACTCTATAATCCATAGAAGTTGTGGAGTAGCCTAAGAAAAATACTTCATCAAATTTTTGTTCAAATTTGTGTAAATAATCTTTAGAATTAAAAATGAATTCCCTGCAGCACAAACCCATACATTAGGAAAGTCTTGGGTTTCAATCATTCCATTACTCATTAAAAGTTTTATTAAGAAAAGGACTAATCAAAAATTGATTTATAATATAAAAAGTAGTACATTCTGTATCAACCCAAAAAAATTTGTCTACAGAATACATACTCAACATGGTTCATGTTTTCTCTTGAAGAATTATATTTCTTCTTCAGTCACACCATTCTGTTGAGGTGTCTTGGGTGCTGAGCTGTTATGAGTAATGTCTTTTCTACTACAAAAAGATTAAAATCATAATATTTAAATTCTCCATCATGATATCTATGACTAGTAATCAAAGTAAGGGTTTTATTATTTTTACCTTGGACTCTAAAACTTTTGAAATAATAAAAACATTATATTTCTTTGCTGGAAAAGAGACCCACGTAAATCTAGTGTAATAATAAACAAAAACAAATAAATAATATTTTCCTCTAATGCTTCCAGTTTCTGTTGGTCCAAAAAGATCCATATGCACAAAATTTAATGCATTAGTGGTTGAGACTTTACTAACTGATTTAGAACTGGATTTATGTTTCTTTCCATACTGACAAGGATCACATACTTTTGAATAATCAAACTTAAGCTCCGGTAGATCCTTAACTAGTCTTTTCTTATGGATTTTTCAAAGGTTCTTAAGGATAAAATATCTTAATCATATATTTCACTACTAATACTTATCTTTCATTTCACTAAGGCAAGGTAGGCCTTGTCTCCTAAGGACTTCTAAGTTTAATGTGTAAAAATTCTCTTACCTATGGGCAGAAAGAATAAACTCTTCCTTGGAATTGTATACTAAGAACTTGTCATTTATATAATTCACTAGGTATAATAATCACATAATTGACTTATGCTAATGATATTGTGATTAATACCATTATCAAATAAAACATTTGAAATCAATGTTTTTATAAGAAGAACGATGTTACTTATACAAATAATTTCTCCCTTAGCATTATGTCTGAAAGTTACTTTTCTTCCATTCATCTTGATAATATTTTCAAATAAGTTTTTGTCACCAATCCTGTGCCATTAACATCAATTACCCTTGTACCATGTAATGTTGTTTTAACTTTTTTTCATTAAAATAATATTGTTAGAATTTTGGAAAACAAACTTTCTTGGATCTGGAAATTTCAGAAAGCAAAATTTTAGGTACCGACATTTTCATAGAAAAATATTCTTTATGTATACCTAAATATTGAGGTTTGATTAGGGAAAAACTTTTTCCCAATTCCCACCCACTGTCATTTATTACTGAATGGAGTACTTTGAGGAATAAAGTAATTGTTACTAAAACTCGGTTTAGAACAACTTTAACCAAAACCAGAATTATTCCTTAGAGGTCATATTTGAGAATACATCTTATAAAAATTTAATTTACATAATGTAATGTTTAATAATCACTTCCCCAAGGAAAATATTTCGGATTTTAGTTTGATAAATAAGTTCTAATATTCCAAAACAATAGCTTTAAAACTAGAGTTTGGCTCTAAAACATATTTAATAGAAATTACATTTTATATATACTTAGAATGTTTATCCTTATCAAAATTTACATCCTTAAGGTTTTTAAAAATACTATTGAAATAAAAAATATTCTTATCAAGATAATTAGAAATATGTGATATTTCCATAGTAAGAATAGTATTCATAGACTTTTCCTTATCATGATTTTTCTTGAATTTTGAATTCTCATTCTCAAGAAGCATAGAAGACCTAGAAACTTCAATATAGGTAGGTAATGTATTACTTCATCTGAAGAAGATTATTCATCTAAAGAGTTATAATATTTACTATCACTATAGTTAGCATTTAAAGAAACATTGGTCATGAATTTAGAATTGTGCACCTTAGCCATTAAGCAATGATTTTTAAAAAGTAGTCTAGATATTAAACCAAGATTCTTATGTCCAGAAGATTCATACTCTGATGATTCATCTAAATAGCCTCCACCACTGGCACTCCAGTTGTCATTAGCTTTTAGAACTTTCTTAGCTTTAGCATTTTAGTACTTATTTCTGTTTCTCTTAGAATTTATTTCATTTATTTTATGTATAGGATAATCATGTCTTATATGTCTAGCTCACTTTCATTTATAACATGTGACTTCTGAATCATTCTTATCCTTACATTATTTCTTCTTGTATCTAGATTCAAAATTCATGTGCCCAATAATCATGTTCATCCTTCGAGCATGATTGGATACTTCATTTTCAAAAGATTCCATTCCACTAGATTCATATTGAGTAACAAACTACTTATATTTATATCTTGTAACTCTCTCAGGAGTCTTGGATTTAATATGAGTTGAAAATGTTGTAAAAGCAACACTGCTATTCCCATTATTCTTCTTAATGTTTCCATCATCTCTCTTCATTCTAGTCTAATGTTGAATAATTGTCCCAAAATGATCATCAAGAGAAAGCAGAGTAAAAATTTTTATTCTCATTTATAGTTTTTCTCTTTTATTCCCAGTCATTGCGCATGATGTCTATGATTTTATCCACAAGAGCTTCATAATCTAATATTTTCTCACCTATATATTGTAAACTATTAATAATAGTCCAGAATCGTTGTTGAACCTTACATATGGGTTCTCCATAAGGAAAGAAAAAGCGATGATATTCAGATTTGATCATCCCTCTTCTAGTTTCAATAACTTTGGAAGTTCCGAAGTGTGTAACCTAAAGTTTCTTCCAAATACAATTTTCTGCTTCACAAGATGAAATTTGTCTATATATGTTTATAGTAATAGAACAATGAAATGTATTTTGTACCTTATAATTTAGTTGATATTCAAGATTTTCTTGGTTAGTGAAGGTGCTAACTTGCTTTTTAGGGATTTTATATCCTCCGATAAGCATGAAAAAATTGTCTACTCAAGAATTGATAATGAATGATTTCATGAGATCTCTCCAATATTTATAATCACTTCCCTCAAAAATAGGTGGTCTAGTTGAATTTAGGTTGTCAATAGAACCATCATTGATTCCTGCCATCTTTAAAAAAAACATTCCACACAAACATGTTAGTAATAAAAGTTTGTAAAAAAGGAAAATATTCCTCAACAAGGAAAATATAGAACAATGAAAAACTTGAGCAAGGAAAACATATATGTGAATATAAGTATTTCAGAGATATGCTCTGATACCAGTTGTAGGATTGAAGTAATGAATAAAGATACTGATTGTAGTATCTGATGACGCTCAATATACAAGAGGGGGTGAATTGTATAATTTAAAAATTATTTAGAACTTTTAAAGTTGGTTAGAAACCATTCTATTGTTAAACAAGGTTAAACAAGGTAAATTCACAAAACCTCTAGTTCTACAAACTTGCTAGAATCCAGAAATTTGATTCCAAGAATGAAATTTTGGAAAACTGAATCTGGAAATAAAACTTAACAAAAGATTACAAAGATGAAGAATCTAACTTAGAGAGTATAGATTCTCACTATATCATAATGTACAAATGTAAGGATGCATAAGATAATTATACTTTCCTTAAAAAACAAAATGCAGCAGAAAACATGAATCAAACAATTAACAAGAACAAAATATTTTAACCTAATGAGAAGGGTATCCAAAAACCATGGATACATGTCCCTTGATTTATACATTCAAGAAATTCTATCTTAACCACTCCAGGGGAATCCCTCAATATGAATATTGGAGTCTGTCTTGCTATCCCCGCAAGCCCTCAACTTCATGGAAGTCGGAACCTCCATGTTCCTCAGCAAGGATATCCTTATGCTTTATGGCAGTTGGCACCTCTGTCTTCCAATCCCCAGATGCCCTCGAATGTACTCAGCATCATTCTGAGTTTCACGAAGAAAATATGAGCATGTTGATCAGTACTCAGTAAGCATGAGAGTATGTCTCTCTAGAAATCACCTTAACTGCGTGTAATCTATAGAATAATAGAACCACACAAATGTCATGAGGTCTTTCAAATGAGCTCTTATTTATAGGCACAACTTCAACAGTCGGCTCCCTCCTCCAATGGTCATATTTGGCCATTAATTTCAGAGGGACCTGTACACGTGTCACTCAAACAATGGGTAGTTAGTAGCTGAATGAATGACATCATTGTATAACCAAAACACAAGTAAGAAAAAATATGGTTACTTAAGAAAATTTATTTTTCAGAGTGTGAGAAAAAAATAGTTCGGAGTCTAACCAAAAACACATTCGGTGTCTATAACACAAAGATATTCAGATTTTATATATCAGAAGAATTCAGAGACTGAATTCATAAGAGTGCAGAGTCTTAATATAAAAATGTTTGGAGTCCGAATTCATAATAGTTCGGAGTCTGATCTTACAATATTTAGAGTCTTAATTAATTAGAGTACAGAGTCTAAAGTTAAAAAGTTCGTAGTCTGAACATACAAAAGATCAAAGTATGAATTCATAAGAGTTCAAAGTATGAACATACAATGATCGGAGTCTGAATTCACAAGACTTCGGAGTCTGAACTAACAATAATTGGAGTCTAAATTCATAAGACATCGGAGCCTGAATTTATAGAACTCGGTGTCAGAACTTAGAAGTGTTCGAAGTCTAAATTTATGGAGTTCAGAACTTGAATTCAGATCCTAAAAATAGAATTCTCTATAAATTATTATATATATGATTCTGTTTTTGTGGATATGAAACCAAATTTTATACCTATAGACAAATGAACAATGAAAAAATGGTAAGGATAAATTTTCATTGGGGAAGGAAAATTTTCCTTATGAGAGTAAAATAGTGGGTAAATTAAATTTTACATAAGATAAGGTGATTGTGATTTTCAAAACATGAAGAAATGGTAAAGTGATATGGAAACATTATTGACACAAATATCCCCCCAAACATGAATGAATGGAAAAGTCATAAAGAAACCCTATTGACTCAATAATGAACAATTTTAAATCAAATATTTGACACTTTTATATATTCAATTGGAAAAAATAATTTTTGTTATTTAAAATCTAGATATAAAAATTTTGGTTCGATAAATATTTTTTTGTTTTACAAATAACTTTCATATTTTGATGAATAATGAAAAATACTAAATTTAAATTCAAAACAACTTTTTTAATGAAATATTTTTTAGTGCTAAATTATTCATTTTATTGGTTTTAAAGTATAATTAGATTATATTTTAATAATTTAATATAATATATGTCATTGTATGTAATTTCACATTTAAATTGTACATAAACACATGCCAATCTTCTAAAAGTTATAAATTCTTCAAAAGATGCTTTCTTGTTTTCAAAAGAGAATTATTTTTTATTAATTAATGTTACTCATATGTTTTGAATTCAGTAAAATATACATCATTTTTGGATTCATAAAATCAAAATAATCTTAGTGTGATTTTTTTTATTTTTCTGAAAACTTTTGATTTTTGATGATTTGTGAAAAACAATGCGTTATTGTTTAAAACCAACATTTATTTCAATAATTATTATTTTTATTTAAATATTTCAATGTCAAAATAGATACATAATACCTATATTATTTCAATTCAACACATTGAGGTCATTTTATAATAACATTATATGTATAAAATTGTATTGAATTTTTAACGCCTATTACCCACCTTCTTAGCACATTTGTAAATTTGCATAAAACATTATTTTACCACTTCTGTGAATTGAATTTTAAAAATTTGACACACAAAATTGAAATATGTATGTAAAATGTGGTTCAATATGAGGAAAATAAATTTTTATGAATAATAACTTTTGAAATTTATTTACCACGATTAAAAGTAAATAGGGTAATTAAAAGTAAAAATGATATTATAATTTCCCTAACAAATTTCTAAATTTTATTGGATAAGTGTATTTTGACAAAAATAATTCTTAGGAATAAAATATGATTCTTTTGGTTTATTTGGAGTATATTTGGACATTTATTATTATTTTATTTAAAGAAGAGTTAAAAGTGTAAAATTCAATGTTTTATTACTAAACCATTTTTATTTTAGGGTTATAAATAAGATAAATTTGACTATAAATATTATTTAGAAAGCTAAAATTTTTTCCAATATCATGTTATTTTATTTAAAAAATTATCCATTAAATAAATAAATATATTTATTACACAATAATGATAAAGTAATTAACATATTAATGGATGATAAAAATAATTGAAAATATTAATAATAAAATAAATTTAAACTGAGACTCCTAATGAATTCCACGAATTTTATTGGTTAATATTACATTTTAGTGTTCATTTAATTTGATTTTTAGAAGTAATCAAGTTTTTCTGACTTTCTCAAAAACCAAATACTAAATAGTGTTAAAATTGACATAAATGAGTTTTTAAAACAAATACAATATTATTAATTGATATTGTATTCCTAACAATAAAAGGTTTTTCCAAAGGACTAATATAATTATATATATGTAATTAATGAACCACTTGAGTTTCTTTTTTTATTTTATTCTAATTTTAGTGACCATGTAATAGAGAAATACCAAAAGACATTGTAAAAGATATACTATTTATCTAAGAATTAAATCTAAAAGATATGGTTAATATGGTGACCACAACATGTCTTAAACCTATTGGATGAGATTATTTAGGCCCCTCCCCACATTATACACAAAATAAATTCATGTGGATCCATTATAAACCAAATATAATTTTATAATAAAGAAATATTTCATTCTTTTCCTAAAGTGATCCTCACCTCTCATATAAAAGGTTACTTCCCCTTCTCTCAAAATCACACCTCCAAATCCATTTGGCACAGCCAAACACTACTCAAATATCATCCAAAATACCATCATGTCAACCTAGATTCCATATTTGGATCATAAATCCAACCTAAGGAGACATTATGTTCCTATCAAAGGGAATAACCTAAAGAAGAAGTAATTATTTCATCACATATTTCAAAGTTTTTTTCTTCTACCACTTCCTCTCTCTTTGTTGTTTCCATATGAAAATAATAAATTCAGTACCTTCTACAAACTATGACGTTATTATAAATAGGGTACAACCATATTCATTATCTTATCCATCCTATGAATGAAAAAGTCACGATACATGCGTACGTACGGCTTACCGTCTCCACGTTGTGGTGTAGTTTGTTATTCAACACTTCCTTTTTTGGATGGGTAAATAATCAGTATAATTGATGTAAATAAAAATTATAAAATATAAATGAATGGTATATATAATATACCATCCAATTATATAATTTTATACTATCAATAGAATTATATCTTCACATGTGCGTACGTACAACTTACCGTCACCACGATGCGATTAGATTCATTTTCATGTTCACCATTCATCGATGATTATAAAAATATATATATTTATTAAGAATGTAATATATGACATAATAATGATACTGTAAATATATATATGTTTGTATGTATGTATTTATGTATGTATGTATGTATGTATGTATAAATGTATTTACATATATCTCATTCACTTACTTTCGTTTAATACAATATGAAAATAGAAATAAGGTTTATGTATACATACGACCTATCGTCTCCATAGAAAGTGTTTTCTATTTCAAATATCTATCTATAATACATATTTGTATTATGAGTATATATGATATATAAATAATTTTTTCCTACTCTCGAAGGAATTAAATCATGATATAAGTGATACGATTAAAAAAACAAGTTCAAAAATGTACAATAATGAAAGCGATTATTACCCAAAATATTATTTTAACCAAGAAATTATTAACATATTGGTAGTATAAATCAGTAAATGAATAATTCATGATATGATAAATAAGATTTTGGTTCTTTTATAATTTAATAACATATTATGGTCCTTATACATGAGGCTAAACGTACCCTCGACCAAAGGAAAGTACAAGGTAAGGGTTATTTCCTTAATCTCATTATTATCCGATATTGTTTATATGTATGTATCTACTAGGACATATTTATCATCTATTTCCATGTTTCATTAAAATGTATTAAAAATTTATATTTTAAGTCTTTTTGGAAGGTACTATTTACCTAGATTATAATTTTAAATTTTTTTATGATTTATTTTTCTAAATATTTTTATTAATGTCCATGTTTTCAAGATGAATTTAAGGATTTATTTAAGTAGACATGATTATTTTAAAGTGTTAATTTCTTTCATAATATTCAAAGTGGAATGGGACAACATGATTCAAAAATCTCTTTTAAATGAGTTCTTTTATAAATTTTATGACTATTAAATGATTTATTGAATAGGGTTATTTGTCTCAAAGTGTTTTATTTATTATCTTTAACTATATCAACATCATTTAATTGATATTATTCTTGATTGAGGTTGATTTACTATAATAAAATTTTCTATATTTTATTGAATGAGTTATGATATTTTTGATTATGGATGTGTTATTGATATACCATTCATGGTTTATGGTTAATGTATTGACATTTTGTATACTAGTTTTAGTAAAAATGTTTAGGATATGATTTACCCTTTTTCATATGTGGAATGAATTTGACTTATTACATGACGAGTAGAGCCCGCTATAGCTCCATGATGCATCAGTAGGACCCATGAGACAAAATACTGTCCTGGTACAAGGCCTTGAAAAAATAATATTTTTTTATTGGCATGAGGCCTTGACTATGTGGTTAGGATGTGTAGCATTATGCATTCCATTATTATGAAATTAGCTATTGATATTAAATGTGATTCTTCGACTAGTAGAATATCCATTTGAATAAAAAAATGGAATTATTTGAGTTATATTTTCCATATTATGATGGTATTTAACTTTAAATGGCTTGTGTTTTAGTCTTATACATTGCCTTATATGTTTATGCTCATTTATGAATGTTTTTGCTATATTGTAATCCTTAATAAGAATCTCAGCTCACCGATTTCTTATGTTTTATTTTTCCTAGGATGGAAAAATATATATTACAATTGACCTGTATGAATAGGCTAATGGATATTGAGAGTGTTCAAACGATACACACTGTTTTATTTTTATTTCATAATGTAATGTAAAACTTATGTTTGTATCTAGTATTTCCAACGATACTAAACAAATCAGTATTTCGATACAAGATCTCTTGTGATCATGATAATGTTACGTAATAATTCACTGAATCTAGGTATGTAGGGTCGGGGTGTTATAGTAACTCAGACATCCATGACCAGTCTAACATGCCTATAATCTCATGAAACATGGTCCATTCCTGATATCATTGTAAGAGTGTGAGACTTCAAGCATGACAGTTGTGATGGTGAGTAAATCATTAATTCGTCACTCTAATAAGAGGAGTGGAACATAAATACCATCATCCAACTACTTTCAACAGTGTGATATGTCATACTAAACACCCAATGTAATGGAGTGTGATACTGACAAGATCAATCGATCCCTTACCATCATATCACATCTATAACAGGGAATGATCACATTTATAATGTTAAGAATTAGTCAATACCTCTCATGTAATACAATACTCAATTTAGGATACATATATATAAAGAATATTCATATTTTTAAATATATAAAAGAGGCATTATCTCTAATTAATATCTTTTATCAAGTTCAAATTTAACAATGTTCACAATTCAATTAATTTCATTTGATTAAACATGAATTAATATGTGTGGAATAACTACCCTTATAAGTCATTCCTTTCAAATCTTTCAATTTATTCAATTCATTTAATCGAAATAAACCCATATAAACAAGGGTTTCCATGTAATAATCCCATTTTATTTTTATATGACATGGAAAACCCATTTATAAAGATCAATGGGTCTTTTAGAAGAGGATGTGGTCATTAAGGTAATTTCCTCTGTGGGAAATTCCAGGCATAGGCTAGCCAATCTCATGGGAGGTACACTTGGTCCAATTATATATTCACATTAAAAGGGAAATTTTCATTTTAAAACTAGTTTAAACGTAATTTGGAATTCCATTCCTTTGATTCAGTTACTCATAATGGCCAATTACATTAGGAACACCCAAGTGGTGACCACATAATGGTTATAATACCTCTAAATTTATAAAAAAATTATAAAAAGGAATATAATATGTTGTGATCAATAGTTTTATATTAATAAATACATTAATAATGGACAATTGAAAAAATCTACTGTGTAGAAAAATGGAATCCCTTCAATGAAACAAAAATATGTGGGAAATTATTTGACAATATACCTCAAGGTCGTAGAAAACTCCACACATGACGTCAGACTCAAATTTGATGTAGGTGGGAAGATATCTAATAAAATGGTCTAATTCAGTAAATATGGTCAAAAAATATTACACGTATATAGGACTTTGCATTCATAAATAATCATTTATAAGAGGTAAGACACTAAGTGAGATTACTAAGCTTGATATGGTTCTTCTGATAGATTGTGAATCGGATATCAGATGCAGGAGTTACAGCATTGGCTATGTTGGGAGATTTTTGAGGTCACATGTGAAGAAACGAGAGGCCATCCATTAGAGGAATAATGGTAAATGATTAATAGTTAAATAATTATGACTAATTGAACATTGTAAATTTTCATTAAAATATAATTGCACAGGGTTTGGCCATATAGTTTTCTAACCATGTGACATTGCCTACTACATGGGGGGATCACAACACGGTTAGGTGCACAATTTTTCTAACTATGTATAAACCATGAAAAGGGTTATATACCAAATCCCAGTAGCACTACATTTTTGTCACTTTTCATACAAAATTTTTTAAAAACCTTATTTCCCTAAGTTCTTTACTATCTCCAACCGCATGGATTTTGAGAAATCGTGTGACCCAATCTTTTCTCTTGATTTCATGTATTCGTAGTCCTATCGAGACATGGGTGCGCTAGATATCTACTTGAAATGATTAGAAATAATAATTTGGTTTTTATAAGGTATTTAAATTTAATAAACAATGATATGTACCATTATAAAAGGATGGGTCATTACAACCACACCTACTTAAAGAAACTCATCCCTGAGCTTTCCTTCTAAGGGTAAAGTGGTATCATCGGTGAAGAGTTCCAACCACTGAGATCGTATATTAGCTTCACATCCCTCAGCCCAATCTTATACTCATCCACACATCCATGTTTCGCATTACAACATAACAAAACTCCTAGAGAGTGTCTTCACACCTCGATAAACAATACATACAATATACTACTCAAAGGAAAAATCTTCATCTAATTCTCCCTCATTAGACTGAAATCCGTGTGACAGATATGGATAATAATTTTTAAATGAGATATGTAAAAAATGAAACGCATTGACTAGTATAAATATGAAAATTTCAACTGGTAAGCTACCAGTCCGATCTGTATCCCAACCTCGGGGAGTCAAATGAACCTTGGTGAAGGCTTACCCTGCTCTTGAATACGTCTATACCCTATCTTTTGCAAGACCTAAAAGAAAACATGGTCTCCAAACATATACAAGAGAGGATTCTATCATATGTTGGAATACATATTTCTTCTAGACTGAGCTGTAAACATGGTCATTCTGATTAGTTGTACATTATCTATATTCTTCTATATGTTATGTGTTATAGGTATATCTCTCTCCCCTACCTCTATCTTCCATAGAAGTGAGCATCAAGGACTACCATATAAGTCATCATAAGGATACATCTCAATGGTATCATTAATATTTTTTTATTATAAGGGAACTAAACATGGGGAATGTATTTCACCCATGCACCCCAAAATCCAATGAAAAATGCATGAACATGTCCTCTATAACCTAAATTGAAAACTCAATACATACATCGGTCTGTGGGTGATTGGTTGGGGTCTTAATTACCTATATACCCAAGGACATCAAAAACCACTACCAAATCCATGATAATAAATGAGAATCTCTATATGAAAATATAGAACACAGATACCCATAAATACATACATCCTCCCTAATGTACATCATTCATAGCTCATATATTGAGAATATCTCTCACATAGTTTTGAAGAATCTGACTTTTTTCCACCAATCAATGACACCCACACAGTATAATTTATGTGAGGTGATATGGGTTGACATGACTTGAAATCCAAAAATACATTATCCAAATTTAACTTGTGAATGGACAATGGATGTAAAATCCTTTTCGAACATTAATGGTATGCCTTCACCTATTAACAAGTGGAACACTGAGTGATGAAAATAGAAATCTCATTTTTTTATACCAGGCCACCAATACTTGCATCATAGATCACGATACAATTTGGTTAAACATGGGTGAACCACCCATGATGAGGTGTGGAATTCCCACAAAAATATTTTTTCTGATGTCATCTAGGACTCATACATGAAAAATAAATAGTAAAGTATCATCTCCATTCATGATATAACACAAGTATGTATCATTATATAACACACTATTTTTAGTAAGCGGCCCTTGATAATAATGAAATTCCTCATTCTAATATGTTCTAGAACATTAGAAGTCACTACTGAGGATAAAAGTTTAGAATACCTAATTCAAACATGTTCTATAAGATTATACGTCATTACTGAGAATGAAAGGATATTATTACAATGATAATACTGACCTCAATATGAATCGTTGAGAATAACACCATAAGCATCCATTAACCACTTGACTCCATAATCACCTATGCCTGAGTATTTCATATAAGAGAATTGACCACACGAATTTATTTTCCAGTCATGTAGAAAATCTAAAAATCTAATGACTATAGGTACTCCATCCACCTTCATTTTAAGAGTTTTAAACCTCTTTCAATAAATATTTACTTGATTATTTGGTTATCAGTAACTACCAAAAATCCCTCTCTATATAGATAGTGTCTTAAAATGCTTGAGGATGAATTATAAAAACTAGCTCTAGGACATGTGATTAGTAATTCCACTCATGAGGCCTCAAATAATGAGACCGTCAGGTGAAAAAATTCACGTCAGGCTTCAGAAATCTCCAAGGTTGATTCTTGATGTGTCGCATAAGACCATATAACTCCAGCCTAGCTCTGGAAGAATCATTATCAATGCTGGCATCCAACATCCCTTCAACTTTTGAAATTATTCTTCACAAGCTTCTGACCATATGAATTTCACACCATTCTTTATCAAGACCGTATGTGGTGCTGCATGACATGACAAATTCGGGGTAAATCCAATGTAATATGTAGAAATCCTCAAAAAATATGAATATCAATGATGTTCTTGGGAAACATCCAAGAAACTATGGATCTCAATTTTTACAAGATGACTAAAACAATTAAATCCATAATTATGGGACATAGAAAGTGCCTTTTTTCAATCCAAAAGTGGCATTTACAAAGTTTAACATAGATCAGATGATCTATTAATATATCTATAACAATCTCAATATGGTTGGAATTTTCATGTCTATAGAGAAAATAAAATAAAATATCATCAAAAAAGGCTACCTCAAATGAATCCATATATGGGTGTATGATTTGATTCATAATATAAAAAAAGAATGTAAATTTGTTTATAAGTCCAAAAGGCATGACTAGGTACTCATATAAACAATGCCTTCTCCTAAAATCGTTATGAGGTATGTAAAAATTAAGGACATGAACATGGTGATAACCCATCTTCATATATATCATTGATAAACCATTCTCTCGATGGAGTATATAAAATATTTTATCCATTATAGAAATTGGATAAAGATTATTTTCCATGGCCTATTTCAAATGATTGTAATCCACATAATTCCTAATGGTATCACCATCCTTCATGAGAAATTGACTTGAGAACCCCATGAGAATGTGTTGTATCATATGATGCATTTATCCTCCAAATCCTCCAAATGCTTCATGAGATCTTGGATCTCTTTGCGTGTCTTCCCTTAGGAAGGAATGGTCATATGTGCAGCTCTAGGGACAATCTCAATAGTTAAATATACATTTCACACAATATGTAATCTAGAGAAATCCTTAAGAATTACATTCCTATAATTCACTTCTAAATGATGGAAAATAGATGGTTATAACCATAATCGTCGAGTAAAACACTTTTAATTTGATTTGTCACATTACCCATCCTATACATCATAGGTCTAGCTCATGTCCCACTTACATCAAATTCTTCCTTAATAAAATTTATAATTTCATCTTGTAACATAACCATCACCTGCCGATGATTGCGTTCACCATGGGATTAATTGGGAATTACCAATTCTATATTGACGATAATGCTAAAAACCTTCATGTTGATGACATAACGATTCTACGTGAAATGACATCCACTTATCTCAATGGGATAGTAATTACAATTGAAGAATAAATAATTTAATATGTAGTGGAATAATAAATTGAAATGAACATCTGATAATACTACAAATCCGCTTTGGAAATATCAAAAAATAGATGCATGGAATGCTGATATACAAAAATGGAATAGAGAAACATTTATAAAATCATGCAATATAAAATGTAAAAAGAAAACAAAAATATGATCCATTGGAATCATGATTGTATGATCAGTCCTCTACACTGAAGCTCCAACTATAAGATAAATAATTCAACATCCGACAGTAAGGACCTTTCCATAATCCAATCCGATAATAAAATTATCTTCTCGGGTACTAAAGGGAGGTCGAGTAGGGTGTGATATAAAAATATTAGAAGACTATCACTGATGGATTCTATGTTTAATCTAATCAATTCTCATAAATAAATAGTGTATAGGTATAATAATAATAATAAATCACTACAAAAATAAAATATTCAACTGCAAATGTTTCTATAGGACACCACACGAGTCTACCAACATAGACTCTTGGATAGAATAGATATATGGTCAGTAACTATATATAGTAATATATATAGTTTAAATTTATATTTTATCCAACAATATGAACCAAGTATTTGATAAAATAAGTCTCCATAAACCTGGAATTATTTTTTCTTACTTGACCATGACATAACAGTAGAACCCCGAGACACCCTGAGCGGGGAGTGGTGAATCAGGGTGTCAAATTTTTCTTTTACAAACAAGGATCATGTTCCCACGTTGGTAGGAACTTGTTAAACCTATATGATGAATATGATCAGAAATGAAACATTCACATGGAAAGATATGACACATCAATTTTTAATTGGTTCACATCTAAGGGCTACGTCCAAGGAGCATACACCGACAAGTTGTCGATCGTACCAAATTCCACTAATCTTAACTAGTTGTGGATTATAATGGTTTGGGAATAGTCACTCTATCCCAGGCACACTACCTTTATAACGGTTCAGGGAAAGCTCACTGCTTCCCTCTGGTCACTCCCGTTGACTCCCCCTAGCTCACTGCCATTGGTGGAGTCACACTCAATTTATAGAAGTGAAGGTCTCTTCATCGTTATAAAAGTACGAATCCTCTGTTTAATGTAGATTCTCTTCTGAAGTCCAACATTCACTCTTATACTAATCCCACTTTGCACTGAAGGTATAGGAAAATATTCCAGTTTTTGTACAGATCCAAAAGGACCGGCATACAACAACCTCTCCAGGCGCGCTTCTCCAAGACCGGCACGCAAGTTTAAAAATGGCGCACAAGTAACATTAACGGTAAAAAAACATCCCACAAGTGACACTGGCACACTTTCGCAACACTGCCTCCTTCAACTCCAAACTTGCGTGACTCTACACCTTTAACTCCCAAACCGCCTTGGTCGTGCAGCCAAAAACTGCCGAGCAACCTCTACTTGCACGTCCCAACTACCACTTGCGCGACACAACCAATTGCACAATGAGTGCTCAAAAAATCGTTATGTCTTGAACATTGTTGAAAATGAGGTTGGGTGGTCCTCTATTTATAGGAAAACTGGACCCCCTATGCGGTGGTGTGCATGTGTCCCCACGGCATGCAAGTCCCAGCGCGCAACTCCAACCGCCCTAGCCTCTGTCATGCAACTCACTTGCTTAACCCAACCAATAATTACATGACCTACTTTCCGTTGACATATTTTGATGTTTTGATCATGAAGTAAAACCGGTGCGCAAGTTTCCACACCTTTTAGGCATCGACATGCAAGTCCATTCTCGTCGCGCAGGTCACTTGCGAGACCAGCCCAAAACCTGCATGGCCCTTATCACAATGCCATTATTCCATGTTCTGATATTGAAAAATATATGGCACACATGTTTACTCTCCTTCATGTACACGACACACAAGTCTCTTTGGCAAAAACACTTTTTCCCCATTTGTCGATTCTCAGGCCCAAAATTTTGGGATGCCCTTAGAAACAGTGCAACCTTAAATATTGTTGTTTTCTTGAACTGTATGATCACTTTGCTGGTACACATTCTGAACATCCACTGAGGATTGATGAAAAACACAAAACATAGTCCAATTCATGCATAAACGACCATGGTTCCAACAATCTCCTCTTTTGGGTTTGTTGGGAATCAGAAAATAAATTCAATAGATCCCCATCCGTGTGCAAACCAAAAATGCAAGAATCAACTCAGCCAACAATCTAAGCCTACATGAGAAATGCTCGGTGTAGAAAACAAGACAAGAAGCTTTAATTGGGTTCCAGTGTGCTTTGGAATTCTCAATGATGTCCATGAAGCATTACATGCCTGAAGAGGCCTGAATTTATTCATTTCTCCCCCATTGACAATAAACTCAATGACTGGTAATTTGATCATTGTTCAGCTCAAACCATACTCCCCTGGATATTATCTCCCCGAAAAACTTGTATCACATCCATAAACTGATAAAAACATTTATCATAAATGGGGAGAGGGGTAATGCGTAACCTTCTTATGCACTGGGGGGTGGCTGAGCACCGAGGTTCATCCGATGCTTCTCAAACACAGCTACTGATAGTGACTTGGTCAAGATATCAACCACTTCCTCATCAGTTCCCATATGATCCATTACAATAAACCCTTGCTCAACATTCTCCATCATAAAGTGATACCTAATTTCAATATGTTTTGTACGAGAATGCTGAACAGGATTCTTCGTGAGATTAATTGCGCTCTTGATATCACAGTAAATTAACATTGGTTGCTTCACCTTATCTCACATATCCCTTAGTTGTTTCATCATCCATAGCAGTTGATTACAAGCCTTTTTGGAAGATATATAGTCAGCATCAGTAGTACTAAGAGAAGTACTTTCTTGTTTCTTGCTCAACCAGCCAACACATTTCTGCCCAATATAGAAGGCTCCACCACTGGGGGACTTTCTGTCAACTACATCACCAGCCCAATCAGTATCAGAAAAAGTTGATAATTCATAGTCCCCGCCTACAGAAAAATATAACCCAATGTTATGTGTACCTTGAATTCACCTCATGATTCTTTTTACTACTGCCATATGTTCCTCCTTTGGATCACTCTGAACGTGGGCCACAAGACATGTGGCAAAGACAATATCTTGTCGTGTCGCTGTCAGGTATAGTATGCTCCCAATGATCCTTCTATACATGGTGCCATATACAATGTTCCCATCTTCATGTTTTCCAAGTATATTTCCAATTTCAATCGGAGTTGACATTGGTTTTGAGTCTTGCATATTAAATTTCTTCAGTATCTCTCTTTCATATATTTCTTAAGAAATGATAGTGTAATCCTTCTTTTGAGTGACCTGCAGTCCCAAGAAATCTATGAGCTCTCCAATCATAGACATTTCAAATTCGGATTTCATGTGATTGGCAAATTCATCCAATGATTTATGGCTTCTTCCACCAAATATGATATCATCAATATAGAAAAGAACCATGAATTGATCTTCTAGAGAGTTCTTCATATAGAGATTGTGATCTACTCCTCCGCTTTTGAATTCTAGCTTCTTGAGATAAGAGTCCAGTTGGGAGTACCATGCCTGTGGTGCCTGCTTCAAACCATATAGAGCTTTCTTCAGTTTGCAGACCTTTGTCTCATCAGTACCAAGAATAAAACCCACTGGTTGTTCAAGGTAGACTTCTTCTTCAAGTACACCATTCAAGAATGCAGTATTGACATCTATTTGACTCACTTTATATCCACTTTGGAGTACCATAGCAAGGAAAAACATGATTGACTCCAGTCTAGCCACTGGAGAAAAGGTATCTTCAACATCTATACCATCAATCTAGGAATATCCCTTACATACCAGTCGAGCCTTGTTTTTAATAACACTTCCATGCTCATCGAACTTGTTCATGAAGATATATTTTGTACCAATCACATTGTGACCTCCGGGTCTCTGGACAAGATCCCAGGTCTAATTCATTTCAATCTGATTGAACTCTTCATTCATGGATTTTACCCAAGATTCATCCTTTGCAGCTTATTCAAATGAGGATGGCTCCACAACTGACATAAATACAGATTGCATGTTATTACTCATCCTCCTTGTTTGGGTGGGTGCACTCATATTTCCTATTATGTTAGATGGATCAATCTCATATCTACAATTTCTCTTGTGTGGTTCAGTTGCATTCTCTCCAGCCATAATCTCTTCTTCAGATTCTTCATCTGTGTCAACATCATGATGTGACTATAGAGTGTTTTGTACAGCTTCCTCTATTTCTGTAGTTTTATTTTCACCACGTTCACTTTCTTCTTCACTTTCTATCACATCATCATATGACGTCCTTGATGCATTTGTGATTTTCTCTTTAATTATGTTAACATCACTGCTTACTAGAATATTTACTAATCACTTTTTGAAACACTTGTAGACTTTGTTGTTCATTGGATACCCAAGAAAATTTCCTTCATCAGCATTGTCACCAAACATCCCTTGATTTCTTTATTTTTTCTGGACGAAATATTTTCTTCCGAAAACAAGAAAGTATTTTAATGAAGCATTCCTTCCATGCAAAAGATTATATGGTGTCTTCGTTTCTCCCATATAAATCCCTGTTCGATTCTGAATGTGCACTACAGCTTCAACCTCTTCCTCCCAGTAATGGGTAGAGATACCGCTCTCCATCTACATAGTCCTGGCCATATTAGTTACCTATCGATTTATATGCTTAACAACTCCATTTTGTTGTGGCTTTATCATAGAGGCTATGTAATGTTGTATCCCATGCTTCTCAAGGTAGTTTTCCAATTCAGTGGACGTTTATTGACTCCATTGTCTAATCGCAACACTTTGATTGATCGTCCAGTATCATTCTCAGTGATTCAACGATACGTCTTCATGTAGTCAAGCACTTGTCGTTTCCTATGTATAACCAGTACACATACCATTCTGCTGGAATCATCCACGAAAAGGATGAATTACTTTTCTCCATGTGTTCCAGCAACATTTATCGAGCCATAAACATATGTATGAATGAGATCAAGAAGATGTGATTCCCTTTTCGTCTTTGGCCGATATGAACTACATACCAGCATCCCACGAATGCAAGCATCACAAGATTTTTCCCGTTCACATTTCAGAATGGGGATATCCATGACTATCTTCAGCTTAGATATCTTTTCCATGTCTTTTTTTTAATGTTCCCCATCCTTCGATGCCTCAAATTGTTTTCTTCTTCAACATAAAAGTAGAAAGAGTTCACTTTGATGTCTACCTAATATAAATTTCAATCTGTTCTACATTTGTTTATAAGATAATTCCATATTTTTCCCTTTATAGTGCAGCCTTTTTGATTGAATGTTACTATGAGCCCTAAGTAATAGAGTTGACTTATTCGAAGAATATTTTGACGTAGACCGTCCATATAAAGAACATCAGTCTTATTTAGCTCTCCATTGATGAGAGAAGTATTCAAAATACCTTTAATCTTCAAAGAACCATCATTACCAAACCTCACTGTTCCATCAACCTTCTTATTAATGTTCTTTAAAAGATCAGCATTTCCGGTCATATTGGAAGAGAATCCACTATCAATAATCCAGGTGATGCTGCTCTTTGTAGCTTTGAGGTCTACTTCTGTAAGATTGGATTTCTCGATCTTCTTCTTTTCATTCCATGAGATATTATATTGAGTATAGTATACAGATAGCCTTTTAATACTTTCCTCCACATAGTCTAATTCATCATACCCATAATCTTCTTCTATAGGTGAGAAACGGTTTGTGAGTACAACACCATAAAGAGGGTGAAAAATGGCCCATCTTTGAGTGTTGCATGAATTTCTCCTGTCAATCCTCTCCCTGAAAAACATATCATTATGGCCAAAGTTAGAGCAATAAAAATAGTAACCATAGAAGCTATTTCTTCTATAAGATGGAGGATATGAAATCAGTCTCTTTTGTTGACTTCCCAAATCATACCCATTCATGTAGCTCATTGCCACTTCACAATATGACATGGTATGCTCCAGATAGCCATAGAACACCCAATTCATAAGAGGAAATGTCTTCTCACTTGAGTTTCTCCTCATAATTTCTTCCATGGGGGAATAGTTGGAGTGGATGTCATTTCTGAAGGTCTGGGGATAATTTTTTGTTCACCTTTTAGTTTGGAATGAGGGATTCCTTTTCTGCACTTCCAGAAATGTTTCAACATGTCCATCATTAATCTTGTCTTTCTTTTGCCTCTCTTTACTTCCAGCAGTAGATGTCTCACCTTCAAGGCCAATTCCACTCTTTCCCATGCAAGTGGGTCTTTGATCACTCAAAAATTTTCCAACCCCATCTGAACCACTTTTGGCACTTTGCAGTAATTCTGCATATGAGAATCTCCCAAACTATACGTTCTTCCTTGATTCTCTTGGATTTTATTCAGTCTCATGTTTACTCTTAAGATTAACAACTTCCTCCTCAAGACCCTCAACAATCATGGATTTTTCATCAAGTCTAGAGGTGAGGTCATTGATGACCTTTGCTTATTATTAAATTCTATGATTCAATTCTACAATGTCGCATGTACTTTCAAGGATTGATGATTGAACTGTCACTAGTTATTCTAGTAGTTCAATTTCAGCTTCAAGCTCATCCACATATTCAGATGATTCTTTCACCATTTCCTTCCACTTACTACATATCTTGCATTTGTTCTCAAGCTTTGAAAAGGCATCCTTAATTTTCAACATGGGATTACAATTATGAGTCACATGATTTTCACTGCCTTTGTTGATAGAGGATTCTATCTTTTCAATGGTATCAATCATGGAAGCTGGTTTCCAGTTTTAAATTCAGGTTCTTCTTCTTTACACAATTCAATATCATCCACTTCTTCTTCCAAAACAAAACTCTTCTTCTATATCTTCTTTCTAGATTTGAAGTCACAATTTTTGAAAAAACTTTTTTGAGGCTTATCAGTGTCTTCTTCTTCACTTTATTCATTATTGATCTTTCTTTGGCACTGAGAGGCAATGTGCCCAACTCTTCTATAGAGAAATCATGCCAGAGGTAACTTACCCTTAAATTTACCTTTTCCCTTCTTCATCTTCTTGGAAATAAGAGAAAGAATTTATTTTTCCTCATCATCTTCATCACCACTATCTTATTAAAATTTCATTTTTTCCATGGATTTGAATTCCATTTCCTTGATAACACAAGTTGTATCATCATCAGGTTTTACTCGCATCTCATATGACACCAGACTACTTAGCAGATTATCCAGAGATAGTTTAGAGATATCTCTTTCTTCAAGGGCAGATAACATTGCATTTTACAAAGGGGGAAGTCTTCGCAATATTTTCATTACGATATCAAGGTCTTTTATTTCTTCTCAAAGCCCTCGAATTTATCCAACTACTTCAATGATCCGATTGAAGAATGAATTTTCATTCTCATCAGGATGCTTTTTTTTATCATCAAACTTGTTGTGTAGGACTTCATTTTTTTCCACTTTCACTTTGTTGTCTCCTTCATAGATATTTTTATGTTTATCCCACATATACTTTTCTAAGGTGAAACACACCACCTTTAGATGAATTTGATTAGAAAGAGCTGTAGTGATAGCATTCTGAGCATTAGAATCTACATCAAGAACCTTCCTTCCTATATCAGTCATAGCCAGACCTGTTGGATCAGTAACATGTATTCCTTGAACTGTATCAAAGATGAATTCCATTCCTAGATATCTTAAATGAGAACTAATTCTTTTTCTCCTAATCTGAAAATTTCTTCCATTGAAAAGAGGGACTCCCCTGGAATTGACTGCATTCTCTATGACGAAAAAGGGAAGATTCAACACCAGCAACCTATACCCTCTAATACCACTCGTAGAACCCCGGGACACCCTGAGAGAGGAGGCATGAATCGGGGTTTTATCTTTTTCTTTAAAAAAGGATCTTGTTGCCACGTTGGTAGGAACTAGTTATCTAGTATGATGAATATGATCAGAAATTAAACATTCGCATGAAAAAAGATGACACAACTATTTTTACTTGGTTCACTGCTAAGGGCCACATCCAAGAAGCATACGCTGACATGTTTTCGATCTTACCAAATTCCACAAATCTTCACTAGTTTGTCGATTACAATGGTTTAGGAACAGTTACTCTATTTCAGGATCACTTCTCTTACAAATATTCAGGGATAGCTCAATGATTCCCTCAGGTCACTCCCATTGACTCCCTCTAGCTCACTGCCCTCGGTGAAGTCACACTCAGTTTATAAACGTGAAGGTCTCTTATCACTACAAAAGAAAGAATCCTCTGTTTCATGTAGAATCTCTTTTAAAGTCCAACATTCACTTGTATACTAATCCCACTTTGCACCGATGGTATTGGGAAATCATCCAGTTTTCGTGCTGCTCCAAAAGGAAGGGCGTACAACAACCGCACCCGGTGCGCTTCTCCAAGACTGGTAAGAAAGTTTCAAGAACGGTGTGCAAATCAAATGCACAGAACAAAATCATCCCGCAGGTGACACCAACACACTTGCACAACACTTTCTCCTTCAACTCCAAACTTTCACGACTCTGCACCTTTAACTCACAAACCTCCTTGGTCGCGCAGCTAATGACTGGCGTGCAGCCTCTACTTGCGCGACCCAACTACCACTTGGGTGACTCAACAACTTGCACGAAGAGAGCTCAAAAAATCTCTATGTCTTGAAATTCATTATAAATGAGGTGGGGTGGTCCTCTATTTATAGGCTAATGGGACCCCCTGCGCGGTGGCACGCAAGTGTCCTCATAGAGCGCAAGTCCCAGCGCGCAGCTCCAACTGCCCTAGCCTTTATCGTGCAACTCACTTGCGCGACCCAACCAATACGTGTGCGACCTACTTTCATTTTCGATATTTTGAAGTTCTGATCATGAATAACAACGGACGCGCATGTTTCCAAACCTCCTAGGCATCAGCTCACATGTCCTTTCTTGGGGCGCAAGTCTCTTGATCGACCAGCCCAAAACATGCGCGGCCCTTATCCCTTATCAATTTTTCCATGTTCTGATCTTGAAAAACATATAGCGCGCAAGTTTACTCTCCTTCAAGTACAAAAAACGCAAATCTCTTTTCCAAAAAAACTTTTCCCTCATTTATCGATTTGCAGGCCCAATAATTTGGAAAACACTGGGAAACAACGCCACCTTTAATACTTTTGTCTGCTTGAACTGTATGATCACTTTGCTGGTACACAATCTGAACTTCCACTGAGGATTGACAAAAAACACAAACCATACTCCAATTCATGCATAGAATACCATGGTTCCAACAATAACTAAGATATACATGACTCATCTACCAAGCCTATAAGCTAAATAAATAGGATAAATTCTCTATATCTGAATAAAAATTTAAGACATCATTCACAACGCTCATGGTAGTGAGTGAGACATCACGTCTTCACTCTTACAAGGGATGTGGATGTAAATCCCAATTTCCACCTAGTTTTAACAGCATGAGACATCATGATCAACTCTCAGTGTAATTCATAATGATACATTCATGATCAACAAATACCTTACCATCATATCACAACCATAATAAGGAATAATAACATTTATAATAATAATAATGAGACAATACAACTAATTTAATTAAACAACCAAGTTCATATATATATATATATGAGTCATATTAATATTTTTAAATATAATTATGAGATATTATCTATCATTAATCTCATTTATCATTCATAAAGTTAACAAGGCTAAAAATTAAATTAATTTAATTTTTTTAAAGATGGAGTAGTAAGAATTTTCTTATCACCCTAAAAAATCATGACATTCAATTCATTTAATGTGAAGAAATCCAGGTGCATAATGGTTTACAAGTAATCAACCCATTAAATTTTTCTAAAACATATGAAATCCATTTGTAATGATCAATGGGTCTTTTATATGGTGACATTAACATTAAGGTAATTTCAAACAATGGTAATTATATGCATATTTTGGCCTATCTAATGGTAGTTAACCTTGTTATATCTAAGAAATCAGTTTATAAGAGAAGTAAAAATATAAAACTCAATAAAAAGTAAAATTATTCATTCCACACCATTGATTCAATTAAGAATATTGGCCAAGGACATTTGGAACACCCATGGGGTGATCATATAAGGGGTATAAACCCATTATATTACCAAACAAAAATAAAAAGATATATAAAAGGTTTGATGACTATATTGATATGAATTACTTTACTAAAAAGTTCCCCTTTAGAAAAACTAGTTTTTCGCACAATTTAGTATCTACGAAGAATAAAAATAAAGGGAAAACTATGTGTCCACATTCATCAAGGCCATAGTTGACTCCATGTTTGATATCAGCTTCATATTCAAGTAGGTTGTGAGAGATCTAAAAAATGTTCTAGCACCCTGAAAATAGAAAATAGGGGCTTGCAATGAAATATTGTGATGGATTAAGAAATAAAATTATCTATGAATTAATATCCTACGAGAGTTTACTGAGACAGATTTAATTCTTCTGATGGATCATGAATTGGACAATAGACGTGGGAGTTACATAAAATCCAAGGATATGTTATTTTTGAGAACATTGGTGATGAAATAGAAGTCCATCCATTAGAGGAAAAATGAAAAAATGTAACATAGGTATATAATTTTATGTTTGAGAAAAAACATTAATTTCACCATAAATATATGGGTGTAGGGGTTGGACACACATTCAACCAACTATACAACAATAATGTTCCATTCATTAATACTTAAGGGGAACACTTCACTATTTTGCTGACGGATTATATAATTGTGTACAAAACCTGAAATAATGATCTATTCTAAATATCTGCAGCACCGTACGTTCATGTTTTTAGGTTCATACATTTTTAAAAAAATTGTAATGCCCTCATTTATCCACATTCATCAACTATATTGTTTTGTAGAAACTCTGTGGTCTAGTATTTTTTCCCCATTTTAAGGATCTGAACTTCGATCAATCCAAGATTCACCTGAGACCTACTTGACATGATTAGGAATAATATTTCTTGATTTTTAGTAAATAGGAATTGAAAAAAAATTAATTATACCTTCATGATTGTAGAGGTTATAAATTTTTTGATCGAAAACAAATGTAATGTTAGTTTTCCTAAAAAACATTATATATGTATCGTGCATAAATACAAAGAGGAAAATGATACAAATCGATGAAATATCAAAAAAAATACTATAAGATAAGGAAAAACATATGATATAGGGGATTTAGATCATACATGACACACCTTGACGGAAAAAATTCTAAAATATATCTATTAATTATATATATATGGTATCCTAGAGTTTTTCTAATAATTTTGCAGAATTGGTGGTTTTTGGGATTGAAATATAGTGGTTAACTGTTGGTTCATGGTTAGTTGAAACCACACTTTATCCCATTTAAAAATATGTATCCCAAAATCTATGTCAATCAAGGATACACGACTTGGAAGTGTTCTATGAACTATATTCTTTTCAACCTTTCATCCCATATAGTAAGCATTATCCACCACACATGGTTTCTTACATCATCATGAATCCTCACCAATGAGGCTATGTGGAATCCTACTTCGAATAGTGGTCACCTCATGGTTACTATATGGCATGAATGATTATGTATCCAATTCGTATGGTCTTTTATTTCTCTTAAACATTAAACAATTACTAATTTTATCTTCTTTATTTTTACCTTAAATATCCCATTTCTCCCATATTCAACCTCCTATAGTCTTAGATCCACTCCTACACCTCCCCCATTGGTTCTTCCCAAAATTCATGGTAATATAATTAGATTTAAACATGATTTGAGGTGAATTTTTAAAGGTAAACATTTCTAGATCAATCTTCATTCTTCATCCTTTTTCGTAATGTTCATCTTCCACATTGCGTTCCGACAACCATGGGTTTTTGTTACATTCATTTTTAATTAGGAGTTTTAATATTTCTAGTTTCTACATTGTTTATTTTTCTCCCTTAGTCCTTTTATATATTTTTTTATTTTCCATCACTATGAAAAGTATTATTTGAGGTAGGTTTTCCCATTTCTAGGATTTTAACATTAATTCTATTATTTCTTGGTATTTTCAATGTGTGTTTTATTTCTATTTGAAATTTATATTATATGTCATTTTGTAAATACTTATAATTGGGTCCTATTTTGTTTCCTAAATAATTTTTCTATCCATGTCATGGATTTCATAGGTTTCAAACTACATTTTAGGTTTTTCAATTGGAGTGAATTATTAATTGTTTAAATCATTTTTTCAATTTTTTTTATTTTGGTTGTAATTTTTACCTATGTTTTTTATGGTTTATTCATATGAAGAATGTGTTATAACATTTTCTTGGAAATTATATTCTTTTCATGCTATGATTAGGGAATGTTGGCACTTTGACTCTTTTTAATAGAAATAAAAACATTTATTACGGAATTCCCCCCTTGATTTGGAAATGTGGGGTGTGTAATAAATATGTGATTTTTTTATGTTACTAATAAAAGTTCTTGTGCTTGGTGTTTGTGTGACATAAAATGAGGATTCACATTATGTGGGGAGATAGAAGGTTGGAAGTGGATTATTTCCAAATGAAAAATGTATTGTATATAATTATATTATATCTTGATAAAACATTACATGGATTTTGAGATTACGCCATGGCTAGCAACCCTGAGTAGATACATTCATTTTTTCCCTATGTAGATACATACATTTTCCCTGGGATTATACCATGGATTTTAGCCCTGAGTAGCTTGTTAGGTATAATCCTTAGGTAAACATGATGTACTAGTTGAGATTACGCCATGGCTAGTAGCTCTTAGTAGATAACCTCACTAAAAGTTGAGTTTTTCCCTTCATTGATCCCTTGAGGGTATTTCTAAGTGTTTGGGAAGTCAGTTTGGATAACTAGTACCGAATGTGATTTAATATCATATAATATTTATATCAACTCCCTCGGACATATCAACCAATATCTGAGATCCCATAACACTAGTCTTAAACATACGTTGCTTTTCATTATTCCTAGATTCATCAAAAGAGATATTTCTACTTTTTTTCACCCTGTGATACAAGGTTCACCACAACATACCATTTTCATAGTATTTTTGGAAATAATTTAATATTTTAGAGAAGATTTAAATATGATAAGAGTTTATTTTTTATTAAAAATTTATGCTTGCTACGTTTTTTGATTGAAATAGAAAACCCAGTTTTAATATATCATATTTTTAAACTATAAAGATAAGATTTTACAGTAAATGTAATGAAATGGGAATTTTTTATCATTGGTACCTCTACTAATCATATTAAGGATCACAACTATGTGTTGATTCATTTTGAGCTTCACGTTTTCTTCGTTACTGATCACTCATTGAGTGAACAAGGTTCTTTGGTTCGAAGTGTCCTGCAAGGTCACATAATGGTATGTTTTGTTTTTATTACATTTAAACTAATAGTTTGTCATTATTTTTTCAATTTTTTTATAAGATAAATTTTTTTAAGTGGTCACATCATTTTTAGGTCTTGTTTTGTTGCCTCATGATTATAAAATTTTACCACAAGTAATCTTTTTTCTGATCATCTTTTTTATGTGATTCCTTTATATCAAAATGACTATTTCACCTTAATATATGACAAAAAGTTATATTTTGGTTAGTTCTAATTTGGTTGTCAAGGTTACCCCATGGGTATGCCATGTAGAATTACCCCTTTCCTGATTAATGTACTTATTTATGGATTACCTTTCTAGGGCTCATTAAATCATTTAAATGTGATTTACCTTGAGACTATAATATTAAATGGAATCAAAAGAACCTCTTATGTGTTGTCCCTCTTATAGTTGGAATTGTTCAAATAGGAAAATCCCATGTTTCCCATGTCAGTTCCTATGTGACCCCAAACCCATATGAATTGAGTTTCCTTGTTTTAGTACAATTAATGGATTAAGTCAATTTTAATATAATACTTAAAAGATTTCCCATATTTTAATGAATTAAATGGATTAGTTTAATGGAAAATAAAAGATGGGTAACCCCTACATTTTAGTTATGCTTCATCTAAATGGGCATTATGAATTTAAATGACACGTATGTAACTGAACATGGATAGAATGGAACATGAGATGTAATGCCTCATGGTTTTAATATAAAATATAACTATGACTGATTTATATGTATATTCTTGATCAATGTGATGGATGAGAGGTAATCCACCAGGGTATTTATAATTATATTGTTCCATTATAGATGATATTCCACGACGATAACAGATCATATGATCATAGAGGCATCACACTCTCTTAAATCAGTTATGGGTCACGTAAGGACCTTTCTAGATTATTCCTAACACTAATATTGGGGTGAATCAAGGTTCTGGACATTTTAAAAAAATGTAACTTTTTATCCCTATACCTCTTATAACAGTTAGGATATTGTTTATCTTATTATATTTTCCCATTTCATGCAAGAATATAAATAAACTAAAGATTTTGCATGAGATTTTTAGAGGGTTCCCTACTCATCAATAGCATCTATATCCTTGTTATGGTTATGAAAAAATCCAATACCACACAATCCATAAGAAAATATTCATTTTTGTGGACTACAATTAGAAGGTTATACCCTTACACTCATATAGAACATTGAAAACAATCCGATAGTGTGTGTTCTATAGCTCTTGTCTCGATCATTATACTATATCCCAAGATATTATTATCCATTTTGATATGGATTTTCAACCCCAAGAATGTATTCCAGCTATGAATACTATTTGGATGCCATGGTACTGCTTTTTTGTTTCACTCTTCACATGTTACCTGCTCTCTAGGATTGAAGTAACTCTTATTACTTCATCCCAACAACAAACTTGATATTTTATCTATATTATACATCATTGTTTACTCACAATAATATTTATTTTGTTAAAGAGTAAAATGAAATATATCTAATAAAAATGAAAATCAGATGATATAAATTTGGTCACCAAATTTTCTTCTCTACTTTTATCTTCATTCTTCATTGTAACACCAATAAAACAGACATATCTTATTTTATTACTAGCTATAATTAGAAACTACATTTGTTATTATTAAATCAATGACAATCATAAGATCATATAATCATCAAAATTATCCATACCTGAATTATAAATAATATTTAATTGTTCATACTATATTCTTTTTAGGAATATTAAAAAATGGAATAGTGTTTCATTGTATTGATCTTCCTATCTTCTTCCATGGTGAAAATATGAGTTAATGTGCATGTCTATTTCTACATCTCACACAAAAATAATTTTTGTTTGTTCTCATCTTTCCTTCGTGTATCAAAATAGTACACAAAAGGTTTTACAAGATGTGTCACTTTTGCGGACTGTCATATATCCACCACAAACTGTCTTGAAAAACATGGTGCAAGTGATTATCTGATAGAATTCCCTTAAATAAATACCTCATCTTCATGGATGATAGATCCCCGGTGTATTGTCAATATACCACGGATCACCCTTTCTCCATGGATGATCATTTCTTCATAGGCTACGTTTCCTTCTACGGACTGCTTATTTTTTCATCTATGTCCATCTCTTACAAGGACAATCCCTTCTTCTCCACACTATCTTCTCATATGTGTATTTTCATATCATTCATGAATAACTTACTCCTTCAAAAAATCCTCCTATGTGAACTAATTACTTCTTCCTGGAATTATACCCACAATCTTTTTATCCTTCAGGGATCCTTTTCTTTTGTGAACTGTAGTACCACTCAAGGCTTATTATTTTTTGCAGAATTCCATCCATCATAATTGCTTCGTACATTACCCAATTATTCCTACAACAATGATCATTAATTACAAAATTATCTCTAACATAATTATGTTATTAGGGTCCTTTGTATTGGAAAATAAATTAGAAAATCAGGATAATCTTATTTACAAAAAAAATTGATGTCGGTTACCATTCACTACATTATATGATGACACTGTGAAATATTTCCCCTTCGTGGTCTTCGTAATGTTTTTCTTCCCTTTTGATTGTTGATTCCTTACAAAAATTTGTCAATTCCAATAATCCAAAAATAAAATTGATTTTGAAAATGATTGGATTTCCACATACCACAAGCCTCCCATGAACTATGAGCCTCTCATGAATGGTTTCCCAACTCAGTCTGCATACCACGATTCCTGGTCCACATAGAACTGTTATTTGGAATCCTTATTTTTTCTATTTTCCATCACCATTGTGCTCCAATGAATCTTATAAACTATCCTTCATGGTATGTGAAATATTATTTACAAAAATACTTCCTTTTTCAAAAAAAAAACTCTTTATTTTAAGGCTACATTTTTGGATAATTCTCGGAAATGGTGCCACCGTAAAAAATTTATTTGGAATCATCAACCATAAATTTTTTTTCCAAATATCTCATCAAAAACTACACATTTTAGCATATATATATTTTATTATCGATCATCATATCATTTTCAGAATAAATAAGGAAATTATTACAATGTCAATGTCATACAATAACGAATTTCTTTTTGATCTATTAGGAATACAATTGGCTACACCTTTACTCCCCCATTCCATTTAATGGCTTGAATCACATATTAAATAAATAACTAATTATATTTGTGAAATAAAAATTTGCAAATCTTTATCATATTTACAAGGATAATCATTAAACCCTGATATACAATGTCATCAAATGAATCAAAAAAATCTCTAGGAACCACTACAAAACTAAATGTATTTAAACCATTAACATGTTTCATGGAATATGAAGACATGGGGAATTCATCCAAACTACATTAATGTTGGAACTACTTTATCATGTTGGCTACATTGAGATATTATTATTTCATTGAACTCCATTTACAAGTAATCATAATATGTTGACAACAAATGAAATACATACACAAAGTGGGATCTTCATAGGATGACTTCTCGCACCATTGAAATTATATATGTGTTGGGGGTTACTCACCAAATTCCATGTTTAAATTGTATTTATAATGTCACACTCACCATCTTCAGTATTTTAGAATGGATTCTCTCTCCCTATCTCTATTGTGATGTATGGAATGTACCCTATTTCATGAGCATAAAGGATTGTTAGACATGTCAGGGAGTTCTAAGATAAGCCTTATTCCCACCATCACTAGTATTCTAGGTATATGGACACTTACATCCAAACAAAAATTGTTCATATGGGTGGATACCATATAAAATTACACTATATATATTACTACTATGTATATATTAACTGGTTAGAAATCCATTCCAGCCATGATCCAAAGAATGTAGACCCCCCAGCTGTCCTATATGAACCTTAGTGGGTGGCTATTTATTTATTCAGTTGTAATTATTAATTAATTAAGCCTTAACTCTATTTAGTTATGAGAACTACTTGGAATACACATTGACACCGTTTTCGATGGCCTGTTGAGATTTATATCCCATGCCCTATTCAGGATGACTCTAGAAACTGAGAAGACGATTTGATTATAGTTATTGATAATGGAAAATTCCAGGCTTTAGGATGTGGATATGATTAGCTTATATTTTGAGTCAGTGTGGAAGATCAAGCATATTTTTTAAATGATTATGAATCATATATTGTTATTCTTCTCTCTTGTATTATTGTATAGATTTATTGGATATGACTAACCCATGATCCTCTTTCTATTATTATCATGACATGCATCATGTATCAGAACATTCCTTAGAGGATTTCAATATATTTATTAGTTTTTTGGTTATCTATAACTTCTACTACTTACATATTAATATATACACTAAAATTTCCATAGTTTACATATTCTATTTATTTTTATTATACTTCCTCTATTTAATTTTGTTTATTATATATGTTGTTATTCTTTGGAATGATTGTATAGTCCTAACATTATATCTCTTTACACCCTCACTTCTAGTTCGTAGCCTCCTGTGTATGGGTAGATACACATGAGGCAATGTGACCCACCAAATTGGGGCATATGTTATGTTGATCATAGGATTTGGAATTTATGAATTTCTATCAATGGGGTTTTCCTTTATATTTCTATTTGGGTATTATTCAGGAGACAATGAGTTAATGGGATTTGGAATTTACCCTATACATGGATATTTCAAACACATTTATAGTGGAATCCTAAATAATCTGGGATATGTAATTATATTAATTGATTTTGAATTTAATAGTTTTTAAGACATCACCATTGGGTGACATACATGTGTTTTTATGTTCTTATTATTGAGGACAACAAAAGGATAGTTTTTTATTAGGTGAAAAAATAAGGTGATTGTATTATTTCACGAATCGTCATTAGGAACAGTATGAGAAATATTACATGCACCTTTCCGTGCAATTTTTATATTTGGCATGCATTTTTTGATTCATATTGATTGTTCGATGAAAATGTATTGAATATTACTAAAACTTCTTATAGGTATTGGAAAAAATAATTGATAACATAACGTGAATCTCTTGGACTAATAGTTTTTTCCTATGTAGATCAATGGAGACAATATATGTAGTCAATACGGACCTTGAACTATGGAACATTGGTCATACGAGCTGGAATGTGGTATGGTGTGGGTTAAGTGGATTTTATATTTTGGTTGATAAAGAGTATGGGAGATTATGGATTTAAAAACCAAATAAACTAACATCATCTACTAATTTATGGTTATATATTTTGAACAATCACTGATTTAAAATAAATATTATATAAAAATTGAATTACCCATATTATATTTATATATTTTACAATGATACTTAGACCTAAACCCAAACATAGCAGTGGGTAGTAGGGTATCTATGATCGATCATATGGACATTATAACATTATTTGTATAGAATATACCAAATTTTTACAGCCCGAAGATAGGAGTGATCATTTATAGAGGAAGGTTTCAAACCATTAATATATTTCTATCTATAATATTTCCATTTTCATAATTATATTTCGAGGAATTTGTGTGTAATTATAGCATTATTCCACAATTCAGTCCAACAGTCGTTTTCTCTAAAGGTTGTGGCAACCATGTTCCTAATGTGGTGGGTTGAGAACTGCCAGTGATTCCTCATATATAGAAACATATGCCTCCACGTCTAGTTCCAAATATAGGAATTGGCATCAGTTTAGTGATGTATTTCTTCTACTACTTTATAATATTCAAGTATTCATTAAACCCTCCCCATGTAAGCTAGATTTGACTCGTGAGTTTCAACAACATAATCTTTACACATTATTAGGGTTGTTGGACCTCATGTTGTGGAGTCTTTTCATGATGAAATTTTTTATATATTTGATCATCTAGAGACACCACCAAAGTATGGGGTCAAACTAGCTTCTTACGTGCTACGTGATTCTACAATGTGGTGGTGGGATGTTATTAACCAAGATGTTCTACATCATGATATGGTCTTGGAAGATTTTTAGATAGTTCTTTTTGACTAATTGTGTCCCCAAAATCTGATATTTGATAGGGCCAGAAGGTTCATGAACCAATGGCATGGAAACATGTTGGATATTGAATTCTCTACACATTTTTATAAGCCATGGAGGATTTCTCAAACTATAGCTGCTGATGATTTGATTAACAAAAGAAGATTTGATGATGGTATGGATTACAACATTTTATCTCAGTTCAATGTATTTAGGATGGCTAAAATTTCTATAATTTTCAATGACAATTTATTATAGAGTATAATTTGAGGGATACTGAATTCGTGGGTAAGGGTGGTTTAAAACTTGTTGTTATCAATGGTTATTATTCATGGTGAAAGGGATGGTTTGGTACTACTCATGGAGACATTAGCAGTCATGCTCCTTATACAGATAGTTTTCTTATCTGTCACTACGGTGGGAAGCCTGGTGACATCAATCCTTATTGTACATAGGATCTAATTGAATTCATAGGTTTTAGAAGGATGGATAATATCAATAACATTTGTAGGACCTTTCCCTAGGGTCTCGTGAGAAGGTATATAAACCTACCCATCATTACATAGTAGGTTTAGTAGGCTCCCAATACATAGCTATCTAAAATACCACTGGTCGATTATGTCGTGGTGATGTTTGAGGCAGTGGTGGGAAGGCTTATGATTCCCAGCACCAGCAATGCGTTCTTTGTCAGGGAAGTCAGGAAGTTACTACGGACTATGGAACATGGTATTTACATGTAATACAGCCTATTTAATAGGATAATATAACAATAACTTCAACTATATGAGGTAAAATTCTAGTCACCATAGCTTTAGTTTCTTCTCTATTTGACATTGGTGTGTCTAACTCATTTATTTATGCAGAAATCACTGAGTGTCTAGACCTTGATATCAAGAACATCTTTGTTGTTATGAAGATAGACACTGCAATTGGTATGCATTCAATAGTTGTTCATCATTTTAAGGAATTACCTATTTGGAGGGGTGGTTACCCTTTCACATGGAATCTATTTATCCACAATATGACAGGTCTTGATGTAATCCATGGGACTAATTTTTTTTGTCGCCAATCATGTCCAAATTAACCAAAATCATAAGAGAGTGACATTTAGATCCTCATAGGGAACTATGAACATGAATAATATAGAATGGGATATCAGTTTGACATGAGTATGACCCGAGCATAAATATTTTGGCAGTGTAATGACTTAAATCTCCTGTATTTTCCAATATGACAGGGTGTTACGAATAGTTATATTCTTCAATTAGTCTAGTGTTTCATGGATATATTTGCAAGAGAGTAATTTATTCTACCTCTGGTGCTGGAGGTAGAGTTTTTTATTGATAATTTTCTATGAGAATCCGCAAATATTTTCATCTTTATAGGACGGAACCTATGGGGATTTTAGACCTCATGAATCAATTGGAGAATCTATAAAAAAAAGTTTTCATATACCCAAGAACTAATCGGTGGGGTTCACTGGTTCAATATTAAAAGAAGGAAGATGATACCCTCAATATCTATGAGTATTATTATATTTTTAATATGCTCATAATAAATAATCAGTATTTATTACAATGAATAGAATACATATTCTGTCTTCTCTGAGGAGTAAAATTGATTTAAAAAATTGATATGATGTTGGGATATCATCAAGTGCGTTTCATGACTTTAAAATTACCTCACAAGAATTTTAGAAGTAGTTATGGTCTACATGATTATTGGGTTATGTCAGTCATACTCAAGTACACACCTTCTATTTTCATGGTTCTTACGAATTGGATTTTCTGTACATTTCTGGAATCATTTGTGGTTTTGTTTATTGATGATATCATGGTGTATTCATTCTCTATACACAACCATGAAAAATCATATTGAGATCATACTAAATACACTGAGAGAGAAACATGTCTATTCTAATTTCAATAAATTTTATTTTTGAATAACTAAATTCCACCTTCTAGGTTACATCATTTTGTAGTCAGGAGTTTCAGTAGACACAGAAAAATTGAGAGCTATTGTTTCTACGTATCTTCCCAATAATGTATTGTAAATTTTGAGTTTCTTGAAGATTTTTGGACATTAAAAAAACATCATGAAGGATTTCTCACACATTGTTGCACCACTTATTTCCATAACAATGATGGGTGTAAAATTTATATAGGAATAAGCCTGTGAAGTAGTCTTTAAGAGATCAAGGTAAGACTGAATTCAGAACTGATATTAATTCTACTGTATTGATGAATGTGATATACTATATAATGTGATGCATTATGTATCAATATTAGAGCTATTATGATATAATAAGAGTGATACATACCATATTGGTAATTTCTGTTGAGGGCCCATGAGCATAATTACCCAACTCAATACATCATGATCGCTATTTTGGTCCATTCATTACGTTGTTGGAGACACTATCTTCATGGTGAAATTTTTTGGTTTTCACTCATAAAAAATCTCTCAAATACATCATCAAATATTTGGATCTTAATCTTAAATAATGTAGGTTGGTGGAGTACATGAATTCATTTTGGGATTTCAAACACAACTAGTAAATGAAATTTTGTGTATCATGTTATGATTTATATAAATCCAAAAAATATAGTATTGGATCCCATTTTTGAATGACATATTATGAACTCATTCATAAATACACATGTTTAATTTCAAGAGGACCATCTTAAGCATACCATCATAGCCTTATTAGTGACTTATACTCCTCTGCAATGGGTGGGAATGTGGTAGTCGTCATATCCTAAAGGCCTTTTCCTTACAGGAAATAATTTCAGATGATGATACATCATCCATAATGCCTGTGGGTTGGGATGGTACTTAATTTTTCCAATGGATTATATGGGTCCTAGTATAGATCAAAGAGTTTTTAATGAGGGAATTTGACTCCTCTACATTGGCAGTTCACTCTGGATTTACAATATATATCGAGATCTTTGGTTCTTGTATTAGTGGCATGGTAAGAACAGTGAGATTTCCAACTTCAACACTATGTGTTAATAATGTCAACAGTTGAAGGTAGAACATTAGTGTCTGGTAGGGCTTTTACCACCATTTTCTATTCCTAAGTGGAAATGGGTTGATATTTTTATGGATCTCATGACTGGTCTAACTAGGTTACGATGTTGTATTGATAATGATTGGGGTTTCATTGATAATTTTAAAATATCCACACACTTCGTACCAATGTGAGAGAGAATCATGGTGGATAATTCAGGATAGTTGTAAATCAACCTGAATATATGTATTCCAGGATATCTTTATTCTATCATTTCAAATTGAAATTCTCATTTCACCACATAGTTTTTGAATGGGTTGTAGAAGTCCTTGGGTACACTGGTGATTTTGAGCCTAACATGTCACCAACAAACTAATAGACAGAAAGAGCGTACTATTCATGTGCTAGGGGAGAAGCTTCATGCATGTTTCCTTGACTCAGTAGGTTCTAGGTAGAAAAAAATTCCTCTTGTGGAATTATCTTACAATTAAATATTTATAGCTACCATAAATATGGATATTTATGATGAAATATATGGTAATCCTTTCCAATTACATATTTGTGTGCTATGGGAAGTGATGTAGCTATGTTAGCACCACATCATGTGGAGGAGACTTTAGAGTTGGTTTAACTAATCAGGAATCACATGTTGATATCTCAGTACAAATACTAGACATATTCC
The DNA here is from genome assembly GCA_963277665.1 of Viscum album. NCBI lineage: Eukaryota > Viridiplantae > Streptophyta > Magnoliopsida > Santalales > Viscaceae > Viscum > Viscum album. The sequence continues at coordinate 1,736,081,869 of OY728132.1, read as the reverse complement.
AATTAATTTCTTTGACCACTTTAGTTTGAGGTGAGAGATTTGTTTTTCATGGAAGTCTCTCCCAGGTTGGGGAATTGACATATTCAGAGGACGGGTAGGTTCTCAACATGGTTCATTGGACCCATTGAGCTTTTAAAACATTTTGGACTAGAGGATTACTAGTTGGTACTTCCTGGATAATTACTTTTCAAAGAATGATGTATTCCACGTATCACATCATTTATAATACAATATAGAACTAACACATTTCATTCATTCCGAAGTTGTCGAATAGGTTGTTGATTCTTCCATTGGGGATTATCCCATTGGTACAATTGTTCAGTCCATGAAGACATATTGAGGTTGGTATGTCCTGTTTGTGTGGGTTCAATAGAAGAACAATTGATTATACGATGATACCAAAAAAAGGGAAACATATATACAAGATTAGTGGTCAGATCTATTCATAGAAAACACCTCTTTAACCTCCGAAGGCTAACTCGAGGATGAGTTTTTTTTAAAGAGGGGAGGTTGTAATGACCTTTATTTTCCTCGAATTAATAGACTATTAGATTTTCATTTTTAATACATTAATCATATATAATATGTATTTCAACTAATGGCATGGAGTTCTAGGGTGTGTCTGATGCTCATTCAGAACATGGTGCTCTGAAATGAGAAAAATAGGCTGGACTGCATAGTTTCTCTAGATTTGTGCAACCCAGGGTACATGGCCATGTGACAAGTTGCAGAATCAAGATAGGGCTCATTAATATAGTTGTCCCATGGTTAGTCAAATCATAAACATAAAAATTCAGTGTCCCCTAGTCTATTAAAGATCTAATAATGATTTTTTCGTGTCTCTTAAGAACCAATTGTCCCAATAATGCACATATGTTTTTTGGATGAAATTACATTTTCTCCCTAACATAAGATTTTGACTCTTTTTTTCTCTCCCGATTCTTATTGTGGATCACCTTGTTTTTCTCTCCCATGGGATCCCTCTGCCATCAACCTAGTTTCATAGCTATCTCCCACATAAGGTGCCAATTTCTCAGTCCATCAGGTGTTTTGGACTCTTTAAGGTATGGCCAAGACCACTTTTACTACCTATCATAGTTTTAATTTAGATATGTTATTCTATTTATGTGTAGGATATTTTACCTTATTTTCATGGTATTGGACTGTTTCTTAGAAATATTGTAACATACTATGAATATGAGGCCCATATCAATAGTGGATTTATCAAAGCCCTTTAGGTTGGTGGTCACATCATTTTTCTATCAAGTTTTGATTCCTGACAATTATGTTGTAGTGCCACACACTATATTGTTCCAAGAAACTTTTTTTATTTGGTTCCATCATTTCAAAAATGTCATATCTATTTAATACATTACAATTTATTCTTTTTTGGTAAGTTATTTGTTATTCTTCTTGGTTATATACATCCCATGGCTCTTCTATGTATAATTACACCAATTTTGATAAATGAACATACATCTATATTTCTTTTCTAGCTATAGACATATCCATTAAATGAGATTTCACTAGATAAATGAATATTAAATGGAACCCAATGAACATGGATAGTGTGGAACATGAGAGGAAATAAATCATGATATACTATATAAATATACTTATGAATAATTAATATATATATATATATTCTAGATCAAATACATTAATAAGAGGAACATACCCATTTTAGTTATAATTATAATGTGCCTTTATAGAGAATGTGACAATATGGTATGGGACTAGTTGATCTTTTTGGAATCACTCTCCACTACATTGGGTGTCGAGCATGACATCTCGCACCATAGTCACTATACGGGCATTGGGATTTATGTGACACATTCCATTATTACAGTGTTTCAATGATGGATCACTTACCATCCCAATTATAGTGGAATGATGTCTCTTACACTATTGAAATATAGGGAGTGTACCATATTCCATGAGATTATAGGCTAGTTATACTGTTCTTGGATGTCTGAGATATGTGTCTATCCAGTCAAACTAGTTTGCTAGCTATTTGGCCACATAGTTCTAAACACACGTGGTTCATACTGGGGGATTAAATATTCAATTATAATATATATATATATATATTACTTTAATATATATCGTAACTAATCATAGATATATTCTGTTCATGATCCAAATCTTGTAAGACACACTAGTAGTCTTATTAGAACCTATTTGGGTGGTTATTTATTTATTCAATTATAATTATTAATTCATTATTCTTCAACAATTTTTAGTTATTATAACTACATGCATTACACATAGACACCACTGGTGGGGGGCTACTGAGATTTATATCCCACAACCTACTCAAGATATACCTGGTACCAAAGAAAACTATTTGACTAATAGTATAGAGAAGGTAAAAGTTCCTACTTAAGTATACTGATATTCTTATCCTGTAGTTAAAGTAGTTGAAGATGATCCAAAATTTTATCAAGATGCTTATGTAGAAGCTTTTTTCTTCATGGGTTTCGTACAGTTATATATCATTCTTGTACCTATCATACACTTGATCCTATTTTTAGGTTCAGTATTCCATGATTCATGTAATATAAACTACCTTAGTGTCTTTTTAGATATTTTCCAATTTTTCCATTATATATTTTTTCCACTACTTAATTATTATTTTATGTATTTTTGTTTCCAAAGTTTATTGACTCTACCTATTTATATTATGATTCTATTATTTAATTTTATATGTTGTATCTCTTGTGATACATATACATTAGGGTATAGTCTCCCATTTTACAAGTCATACACCCATGCTACTTGTCAGTAGCCTCAATCCTACATAGAAGAATAAATTAAGCCATGTGACCCACTAGCTCAGGGAATGGGTATTTTGTATTCTGGTTCAATAGGTTACATAGGGTATGATCTCCCAAATTTGTTCCCATTTTCTTACACCTTTATGATGTTGTTACATATATCCAATAATTACCCTTAAAAATCATATGATTTCAACCATTTCATATGATTATATTTCACAGATTATGAGGAAATGTTTTTAATGAATTTTTCAAAGAAAAAAAATCCAATGGATGATGTTTATAACCAATTATGAAGTAATAAAATCTCTTTATAGTGGAAATAATGTTGATATTTATGAACCAGATGATTATAAATTGAAATCATTATGATTTTTTTCAATTTCCCTAATACTCTAAACCTAAAATGTCCTTGTGTATATAAGTGATCCAGTATTTTCTATTGACATCGTAAATTTTCTAACGAAACAATTGTTTCACATTTTTAATGGTTATCTCTTTAGTAGTGGATTTGGATGTGTAGATTCAGGGATATTTTATTTGTTATCAATTATTTTTTTAGGTAACTTTGGATGTTGTGGTGTTTTCATGAAAATTTATCTTCAGAGTTATAGATATCATCATGTGTATGTAAGAACATGTGTTAATATTCACAGAAACCCCTTAGGATATTTTATGTTCTGAAAATTTAAGGCCAATAATGATTTATTTGGTAGATTTATTCTCGAGGAAATTATGGGTTTATACATTTTGAGATGCAAGATGATTTGTAATAGATGACCTATGTGGTTTAAAAATTTCTCTAATATTCAAAATTATGAGGCTATTTATTAGAATTTTTATAATGTTTAATTATTTTTATATGGATTTTATTAATATAGTTTTATAAAAATGACAAACCATAGGATAGGTGACAACCTATCACTTCCAACAAGACCATATGGATTAATCCCACAATTAAAAGGTGATAGGGGTTTATCAAATACTGTTGGCCTACATGATTTTCAGATGAGTATAAAATTATATTTTTAGTTGAAAATTTTTATATATTAATAAACTTTTGATGTTTGATATCATATTTTTTATCATATATATAACCATGGGTTTATATATTTATTTTTGGTTAATTAATAAATTTTATTTTGGAAGAATATTTCTATTTTGGAATGCCTTATATGATATCATGTGATATTAGTTTGGGAGTAAATGATGAATTGTATTTTAGAGTCATATCTGTTTAATAGTGGATTTATGTTGATAGATTTTATTTATGGAAACAATTCTCATATCTTGATTATTATTTGGGAAATTAGTATTTGGTATGAGACATTAATATTGATCCATGTTATTTGGAGAGAAATGGTAAAATGTATATTTCAAAAATATCAGGTTAAATCCATCAGAATTTTTGGGATTTAATCTTATTCTTAAATAAGATTGATGAAATTTTTATGGAATATATTTATTGATTGATCAATTTTGATAAATGGGTATTAATGGTATAATGGATTATTTTTTTATAGAATAGTCCTCTCTTTTAATATCTATTTATGTTTTGATAAAACATAAATATAAGAACAATAGATTGTTATATTTTTTGGATTTTATAATTTGTAGAAGGTGATTTCAATGCTTAATGAATGAAAAAAAAACATATTGATTACTTATCCTTAGAGCCAACGATTTTTTTATTGTAACTTATTCAAGGATAAAACAAATATGTTCAAATAAGTATATTTTTTATGTTCTCAGTGTATGTAGTAAAATAGTACCTCAACCCTATAATGAGGATATAGGAAACAAAATTTTATCCTTGTACTTTTCCTTTGTAAAAATAAATTTCTTTTTAATGGATCAAAAATTTATAGTTTTTTTATTTTTAACTTTATAATGACTATATTTTATATCAATATTCATTAAAACATGATAGTTTTATTTCACTTTCAGGGATTTTTTTTCACTTTTCACTAATGTTTTCCTATTAAAAAGCCAAAATTAGAGGTTACCTTTGCATTTACCATTACCTCTAATCATAAGAATGTTTTATTAACCTTATTTATGATGTGGGTCTTCAACATAATAATTTTCATGTATCAACCATTAATTTCCAAAGTTAAATTTAAAATTTAATGGTTGTGACTTAATTTTTAAATTATTTATTATTTTTTAATGATATCTTATCAATTAGTGATATCTAAAAATCTCCCCCAAATTCATTATTCATTAAATGTATCTATTTTGAGGAAGTAAATATCATACCCTTTACATGTACTAAACTCAGAGGTCGTACCAATGGAGATAGATTTTTTTTATAATGCGTAGCTGGTAGACATTATTCATCATTGATATAAAGTTCTACAAAACAATAACACTCCCCTGGTCATAGTTTTTGGTAGAAACCAATAGTCTTATGAAGTTATTTGGGAACTTGAGGATATTATGAGGTAGAAGAATATATATTTTATCAGAATAATGAATTTTGAGGGTTAAATTTAGTATAAGGTTGGAATAGTGTAACACCATGAGTTTTTATGAAAAATAATTTGAATAAATTAATATTTTTGGATAGCTTTGGTAACATGATTCACCATGTTATGTGTTCACTACATGCATTATCTTTTTATCTTGCATTACACAGAACACTGAGTTTTAGAAATCAAAATTTTATTGTAATTATTTAAATAAGACACATTATAACCAATCTAATAAAATGGAGGGTATAAAGAGGATAAATTTAATTTAGAAATTTTTTTAGACATGTGTATATGTTAATTCTTTTATGTGAAATTAATTATAAATTAAAATAAAACATTTTTTTAAAATAAAAGGGATTTTTTATCTGAAGAAACTATTTAAACATGATAAATATTGTGTTATACAAAAGAATATAAACATTACCCTTTAGAATTATATTTTTTAAATATTTATTTAATAAATGGTTTAAAAATCATTCTATGTGTTTTCTAGATATGATACAAAAATAAATTCTAATTTTATGCTTAAAATTTTAATTTTACTAAAGTATTTTTATCACATTTTAATGGCGAAACTATTTTAAAAATAAATTTTGACACTTATATAAAATATATTTAACAAAAAAATTATTTTTTTAAATAAGAATTTAAAAATTATCTTAGGGTGATTTGTTTGAACATTTATTGATATGTTTCTATTTTTTATGTAAAATGAAAAATACTACATTTTAATTAATATATAATTTTCATCTAATTTATTTATATAGTTAAACTATTTTTTCAATTGGTTTTAATGTTTTTTTAGTTAAATTAGAAAAAAATAAATCTAGTTTCAGCCTTTGGAAACAATTTCACCATTTAATTACAAATAAAATTATTTCAATCTCTTGATTAATTTTATTTTAAAAACATTTTGTTTTTTCACATTTGAGGATTTAATTTTAAATTAATTTAATCATCTTTTTTGAATTTGATATTAAAAAATGTAATCCAAATTTATAGTCATAATTTAAATTTTTTTAAATAATACGTTTTTAGTTTTGGAAAATACGAATATTATCTTTAGTAAATTTTTGTTACTATGGTTATGTGTAAATCAAGTAATTAAGGATAAATATAACATTATAAATATTATTAATTTATCCTCACACATGGATTATTTTATTTTGAATTTTATTATACCCTTAAAAGACAATATTTGTGATTTAATTATTTAATGCATACTTTTCCATAAAAATTAAAAAGATATTTTTTAAATTAAAGAGATTGAAAAATTGTTACAATCGTACCTTTAATAAAATTAATATTATTAATATAGGGATAAATAGTATATATTCTAATCAATAAAAATTATTATAAAGTATAAATGGTTTATATAGATTATAGAAATTCATTTTTAATTTTTAGAGAATAAATCATCATCATAAATAATTACACAATAATGATAGACAAATTATTTAATTACTAAAAAAATAAATTAAATAATATATTTACAATTAAAAAAATATATTTTGAATTAATTAATGATCTAAACTAATTTTATATGTTAATATTAAGGTTTATGGTTGTATTAAATGATTTTGATTGAATCTATCTTTCTATATTTATTTTCATAAAGTCAATGTAATAAATATTATCAAAATTGACTCTAATGATATATTGTGAAAATTATAATTTATTAAATTATTTAAAAATCATAAAAATATTATATAAAGAAAAATGGGATAATTTCTGGTCCAAAATATCATAAATTGTACATTTGTAGTCAAATTTACATATTAAATTTAAAAATATTTATCTTTTTAATAATAAAAATGTTATTACCATATTTAAAATAAAAATAGGTTAATTATGTTTAAATAAAAAATGTAAGGTTTACAACAACAAACCAATGTATGAAATATATTGGTTAATGATATTAATACTTTATACAATATTATCTTATAATAAATCATCATGTGTATTTGTTTTTCTTTGGATTTAATTTATTATAAATTAATATTTTGGGAAATTCCAAATGTGCGCTTCACCTCTCTTATAAAATAAACATATTATTCTCATTCCATCACAGCTCTCAAGACCTTTTCAGGTAAATACCTAACCAAATAACCAAAAAAAATTACCTCCCTTAACAATAGTGGACTTACAAGGGTCATAAATTACTTCTCCCGAAGTGTTTCAGTGGAAACAGAAAGTAGTTACCCATAGAAGAGGTAACATCTTTTAACAAACACTTTGGTTTCATTTCATTCTCCCCACTTAAATTGTTCTTATTTATTGATTAAATAATTTAATTATTATGCTAAAAATATTTAGTTGTTTTAATGATAAGGTTTTAACCTACACAAACACACACATCCATGAAATGGGGTACATAATCATCGTTCATTTGTATAGAGGACTACCACTACATGAATTGATGTCATTCATTCTTCCACTAAATATATTGATGGTTATAAATAATGTTATATTTTTCTTTTTTAAATTATATTAATGATATTTATTATGTATTTATTATTCTATAATTTTTAAATAACTCATACCTTCTAGAATTCCATTTTGTGGGAATATAACTTTGTCTGTGGATGTGTGGAATATCACTTTCCCAAATCGATGTGATCCGTTCAAAGTACACATGAAATATTTTAAGTATGAATTTCATAAATATTTAATATATATAAAAATAATTATTATACTATAACCTTAATATATATATTCATAAATTTATTTCATTTACCTTATTTCTTTCAATACAATAAGAAAATGGGAACATTGTTCAAGTGTACGTACGACAAACCGTCTCAATGATTGATTTATTCCATTTTAAATTTATATATAAAATTTATGATTATAAATACATATAATATGGATATATATGATATTTATATGATATTTTAAATTATTTAGATCTCAATATAATATAGATGATCGTAAATATAACAAATAAAAAAACATAAAACACAAAAATGTTATTACCAAAAGCATACCTTTCATATTAAATTGTTAATAAAAGGGAAATATAACGTTATAATAAAATAATATATGGTTTTATATATAAAAATAATGTATTTTGATTAAATTAAAAAAAATTATACTTATTATAGGTCATTTTTGAATGTGTATGATGAAATTAAATACTTAAGGTACGAGTTTTCTCAAATAACATTTATTTCAGGGAGATACATGATATATTCAACAGTTATTCTTATTGAGCGGTGTATATTATAACTTATAAAATATTAAATAATGAATTTATATTATTTAATTATATTAAAATATTTAATTTCTGTTACTCTTAAATGGGGATCATTATTCAAATGTTAGTCATTTTGTAAAAGGATATTTAGTTTTTCATTTATTTCTATGAGGATTATTTTATATTCACCATTAGTTTCTTTTTTTAGGGTACATACTACCAATGAATGTAATTTTTATTTTTAACCTTCAATTTATGGGTATTTACATATCTATTATATGAAATATCTTCCAGGGGTTTATGGTTCAAAAATTAACAAATTGATAAGGTAATTTTGTCACAATTATTCTTCATTTATAAAAATATTATTTTATACACCAATATTATATTACATGTTATATATACTTCTCTTTGACATGTTTTATCATGAATATCCATATTTTCCTAATACTATATATATATATATATATTTATTTTTTATCTATTTGGTCAAAAATATTTGTTCATTAAAAAAATATTTTATAAAAATGATCTTAAATGTGTTTGAATTAGATTTTATACAGTTTCAATAAAGGAGATTTAAAAGATGTTTCTAATGTTTTTAAAAGACTCCATTTGATGTTTTTGAATTTATTTTCAATGGAAATGGTTTATTAAATGTTTAATTATTTTTAATGGTGGTTTTTTTCAAATTGGAAATGACATTTTCTTCATGAATTATTTAAAATTATGTTTCAAAACATTTTCCCATCTATGATAACATTATTTAACGTTACATATGATTTATTATAGTTATGAGTCAAGTATTTTTATCATTATCATTTTATGTTTATTTTTTTTATGAGTAATGGTTTATATTCTTATGGAGGACATAAGTATGGATTTCATTATTTGAAAAGTGGGGCCTACATCTCTCTAAAATGATTTGGGTAATGATTTATATCTCAATAGATAATGATGGGAAACAGTTGAATTTGCTTTAGATAATATGCAAATAATGAGAAACCCAATATACTATAATGAAACGACTGAGAAAAGTGATGGTGGTTTTTCTCACCCAGTTGGTGCATCCCCCATGAAGTTCCCTTCTGAGTTTTGGAAATGATCCTTATCTTTTAGGGAATTTTATTACATTTTTTTGAGTCTACCAAAATCTCATGTCATATGTTTGAGTTTTGATCTTAGAGAATAAGATCGTTGATTCCCTTATGATTCTTTTCATCTAAAATTAAAATATTTTCTATATGATTCATGTATAAGACATTTGAAATGTAGGGCATGATCTCCAAAAGATACTCTTATTTTCTCATACCCTAGTGATATTCTTACATATCTCTCATTTTTACCCTCACTAAGAAAATGATATCACACTTTTTTGATGAATCTTTTTCACAGGTAGGCATAAATATGTAAAATGAATTTTATATAAGAAGTATTTCACATTTATTATGTTGATAGAATATTGAGAAATAATAATATCTGGGTATATTGAGATATAATTTTGATCTTTATGAACTAGTTTTTTATGAACCCAAATTGTAAAGATTTTTTCCTCTTTCTATAAAAATCTAAACCTAACTTGTACTTTTGTATATATGTGACCCAATATTTTCTTTTTATGTTGTATGTTTTTAATGAAAAAATTATTCCACATATTTAAAGATTATGTGTCAAGGAGCCTATTTGGAGGTGTGGATTCTAGGCTATTACACAGTCTCATAAATTATTTCACCAACCCATGTGTAGATGTTGTTTTTCTATTTTTTAGTATTATTGAACCATTGAGTGTTCGTTTTCTATTTTTTATTTATGTTTTGGGTTTGGGATAGCTTTTAGCTATATCATTTTGATTCTAAAATTAGTTTTTGTTTAATAAAAATTGATTAAAAATTGAAAAAAAGATGGGTTTTTAAAATGAAATGGTATTATTTTTAAAAAAATAAAATAAATTGTGGTGGCTATCAAAAGGTTTCATAAAATTAGTAATGGGATGAAAATTTGTATTTTTAAATTTGTAATAAATTTATTTTTTCGAAGTGATAATATCTTATTTTGGCCATTAGTATTCCTGGGAACACTCATATATATGGCAGGGATGTGGAATGTTTTGATGGGAACCAGAGTTTTCAAGGAATTTTGAATGTATGGGGATTCATAGGATACCTTTGGTTGGGTCCCAACCGTTATGGGTTTGTTTTCGTTTACTAAAATGTCATTTTGGGATGCTTGACATCAATTTTTTGTGCTTCAAGACTCAATTATCAGTCTATCTATTTTTTATTATACGGTTTGTGATGATTAAATGGTGTATAATTTTTTGTTTTTTCTTTCTGATTGAGAAGGTGGGTTTTGGTTTTTAACGATTTTTGATTTATTCATTCGGTTCTTTTTTATTGGTTTTCCCCCATGGAGGTATATGAAATTCTAAAAACCATATTGGCTGTTTCCCACATCGTGTAATTTTCTGTTGATCATGTTATGCCAAATATTTCTACATCATTCTAGATATGGGGACTAATGGCCCTCAATATCAAGAACTTTTTTAGATGTTCTAGTAGATGAAAACTCCTCATTTCTCTATGAAATTGGAGACTGGGAAAAGTGATGAATTGTTGTGGAGAATTGTGTAGACCTTCATTGATCATGATATCAACAAGCCTCTTGATGACTTGTTCTTAAAATGTATTCTATAAGGCCCATGCTACAAGTGGTGGAAGTCTATTTTCTGTACTAACCCAAAAAACGTCAATTCATGGGAAAGCTTCATGGAATTGTCCATCTATCAGTATTTCTCGAAATCTATGAAGGTATAAAATTATATGAAGATATACCCTATTAGACAATGAGATTAATTGTTTTTGGTGTAAGATGAGATATTTTCCATGTTAGTCTCACATCTCCCATAACATGAATAATATAAGTCCTTAAAGGATTGATTCATTAAATTTGCCTCAAAATAGAATGTTTCAAAATAGTTTCATCGCATCCAGATAATTATTAAGATGTAGTGAGGCTGTTTGTTCAGTCTAAATCCAATTTTCAATGTGACCTATAGATGGTTTATGTCTTGCCTGTCCATGGGAGAAGTTGTGGTGGATCTAGAATCGGGAATAAATGATATATATGAATGGAATTTATAAAGATAAATGAAGCATCCATCATGTCTCGTCTCTTCATAATTGTTTGTGAGTGTGTACTATGTGGCCCATTAGTGTGGAAATATGGGAAAATATACATCATTTCTATAAGAATCAAATTCTATAATACTTCTAGATTATTGGGTCATTTGTGAATTTTTTATGTTTATGCTAGGAAGATATTTAGATCAAAATCAACCACTTATAAGGACCCCCACCCCATCATCTTTCAATAACCATAGTTCTTATGTCTACTAGGATTATAGTATATTTGTTTGAAATTTTTTCTTCTTTTGGGATGTGGATCATGGTTCTTTAATATTTGTTTTGTAGTGGGGGAAAAAGAAGTGTATTGTGTGGGGAGACATAATCATAATGAAGGTGTCTTTAGGGAAATTCTAAATATCGTGGTTAGAGAATATTGTGGTTTCAACTATTGTGTATCATCATTTATATAATTTCTTTAATCTATGGTATAATTCTTTTTTGAGAAAGCAATATTAAACTAGGGTTTTAAAATTATTGGGACACTACACTTAGAGAGCTCATGGTGAGCCTTGATCACTAGTCCTTATTATATTCTTCAGAATTTATAGCTCCAGGTTTCTATTTTTTTCTATGATTAGACCATTCATGACCCAGATAATAGTATTTTAGATAGTTAGGATAATGGTTCATGTGTCTAATTCCCCTGGACATCCCGATTATATAATGATGGGTTTCTATAGTTATTTCTCTGTTATGGGAAATAGTTCTCTATTTTTTGAGTGTGTGTATGGATTTTTACTAAATTGATCATTGTTAAATTTTTGGGTGGAAGAATAATTTTTTTCCTCTCATCCTTTTAGTGATTAATGATTCAATTGGGTTGTGTTCATCCTTCCCTAAAGTTTGTATTAGACATATATTTTAGGACTTTTGTGATATAAAGAGTCAATTTTTGGGAGAATTGTTACTATACGAACTAACACAACCCTATTAATTAATCAATTTCTATTCAATTCATCATTTCCCTATATTTTCTAAAATATTTTCTTTATAAAATTGGGTTTTTTTGGCTGAGATGAAGTTGGAGAATTATTAGTATAATTTGCGTGAATTCCCTTTTCAAATAGTATGGCCTAGACAGAGGGCATAACAATGCCTCATGACTAAGCATATGTCCTTCCGCCACAACCCTTTCAAATTGGCCCAAAAAAATAAGCATTGTACTCACTACCTGGTTAAATGAACAATCGTGGAACCTTTCTATTGAAGTTTAGTGACATAATACTCTATTTGATTGGGCCCACTGCCCTATCGGGGCACTTTCAGTCCAACCCTGAGGCTATACCATGAAACATACTAGGTCACGTAGAAATTGGTAATCTACCTCCTTTCCCTTCTTGTTTTTTAAACTGAATCCCCCCTTTTACACTACTATTCGTCCTCTATAAGCTGTGGAGCCCCTCCCATCCAAAACTATATTGTTACTCTCCTCCTCCATTTTGAAATCATGGAATTTTCCATGATTTTATGTGGATATTAAATGTTAAACCCTTCTTACTCCACATCCTTCCTTATTCATCATTTTTCTTCTAATTATTATTTTTCCTTGGGTTACAATATCCTAGGTTCATGTAAACATTACTTTAAGTTGTTTTTTCTAATAATTTAGTGTTCTATATGGTTTTTCCCTCTATAATGACTCTTAGATGAAATTTATTATTTCCATCACCATGTGAACCAATATATGAGGTAGGTTTTCCCTTTTCTAATAATTTATCTTCAATCCGATTCTTTATTGTTGTTTTTGATTTTTTATTTCTATATGAAATCTATTTTCTATGTAATTTTTTATATCTTTAGAATTTGGTCTTCTTATGTTTTCTAAAAACATATTATAACCTTATAAATGATTTATTTGGCTGTAAAAATGTACTTAATCTTGTTTATGAATGGGAATAAATTTTTAACAATTTAAATGATTTCGTAAAATGGTTTTATTTTATAAAAAAAATGACTTTTTTCACATATTGGTTCTTCATATTAAGAATGATTTATAACCTTTTTATAGAAATTATATGTTTTTCCATTAGTTTATTAGTCCCTATTAGAACATTTACTTTTTTGAATAAAACTTAAAATCTTCTATTGATACATTCCCCCTTGATTTGGAAATATGGTGTTTATGAAAAATAAGTGATTTTATAATGTACAAAGTGGAAGAGGCTTGTTCTTGGTTTGTATGTTACATTTTAAGGGGAGGTACTTATAAAGGGAGACCATATGTCTAATTTTGGTTATCGTTTAATGAAAAGTGTATGGTATTTATGTATATTGTAGTTTGACAAAAATTAACCTACATCTTATAGTCATGAGAAGCCTTGTGTGGTTATATGGGAGCATTAACTATATATGAAACCCTAGATGAGATAATGCACTGGTGAGTGGACCAAAGTGGATAACATTGTTTCTTTTGGGGTTAACCCCTCAATTGAACTGCTGAGGATGTCACTGAGTATTGGAGATTAATTATAGATAACCAATACTCAGAGATATTGAATATGATATTGTATTTATTTTCATTTACTAGGTTTTCATTCACAAAACATGAGATCAGTTGACACTGATTTTACATGTATTCTAATTTTAATTATTCATTTATTCTATTTAATGTGAAACTTTTAATTTTCACATCTTTAAACAATGTTTTCCACTGGATACCCTTCACAAAAAATTAGTAAAATGTATTTAATGATTTAGAGAATTGTTTAAAAATGATATAAAATGTAGTTTATCATAAAAATGTCTGTTTCATTCTTCATTTTAAAAGAAATGGAAATATCCATTTTCATATATCTTATTTTCAAACTTACATGATTCGATTTCACTTTAATGGTAATGCATGGGGCGTTGTTTTTCCTTGGCATCACTACTATCAGTCTTTGGGTTCAGCACAATATTATTTATCATTTTTTAGCTTCTAGTTCTCCCAATTCTAGATAACTCATGTGGAGACCATGATTATTTTCATAGAAGTGAATTGTATGGTTACCTGGGGGTCTATTACATTTTTATTTCTTTCTTTCTACATGTTTTTTATCTTTGTTTTCTGTTTACTTCTCATATATAGTCTAAATGATTCACAATTTATAATTCTAGACGCTCTGTATTAATTTCAATTTCTGGTTGATTTGGAATGCATCTAGAGAATTGTCAAATATCAGCTTAAGATTCCATTTCTGGGTCGACCCGTGTTGGTTCAGGAACACCCAACTTCATATTTATAACATTTAATCATAAAAAGTACCTAAAAAAATTATATTGTAACATAAAACCCTTCCAACATCATCATCTTACTTTCTAACCACTCTATCCTCTAATATAATATATTTAAATTTTATTATAATTTACAATAGAATCATTATCAAACATCTAATACCGTACATTTTTTACTTATAACAACTTATCACCCATTTATTAATAACATAACTTTACCATCATAATTCCTTGTGTTTACTGTGATTATTTTCTTCTATTTGTTTTTAAACAGTTATGGTCTATACACATATATAATTATTCTATCACCGCTAAAATATTTATCTTTATAGTAATTTAATATATATATTTATTATATACATAATTATACATATTTATATAATTTAATGATGAAATATAAATTAAATCACTATATGGAGACTATAGTTTTAATATACGGAAAATTAATATTTCCATTTATTATGGATGCAAAGAAATAGTGGTAAATATTATTTCAACATAGTGAACCATTATTATTACAAAACATCATATATATATAATTAATCTATCTCAATAAAAAACATGAATGATTTTGTTGGAAAATTAATTTCATCACTATGTATTGGTGGTAGTCTATATGTACGCACAGGTGAGACATTTATGTCCCATTAGATTAAAACTGGGAAGAAAAATAGTTGTTCCCTAACCATATTAACATATACTAATTTTTATGATTTATTAATTATAATTCATTTATGGATAATTCATATATATAGAAAGTATAAGATGTCATAAAATTGAATGATATTGGTTAAGATCATTAAATATTCTTCAAGATACCTCCTTTGGATTACACCCTAATCATTGAAATATTTGTATTTAGAGAACACTAGAATAAATAAGATGATGTTATGGATTCATAGATAGTTTTCAGATGATATTTTTCAAATTTAAATTTTTTATGTGAATTGAATTATCAGAATCTATATATTCGGATTAAATCACTGTTCAATTTCTGAACTTTTTTATTTGAATAATTTTTCAATGAAGAATAAAATATATCAATTTTTCAAATAATATAATTTAATTTAATTAATTCGAGAAATATAAAAGATCCCTTATATTGTAAAACTTGTATTTATTTAGAATATGCTTCATTTGATTATGTTTAATCATATTAAAATCAATTTTTTTTATGATTTTGATATTAAACATTTTTTATTCAAAACTACACATTTTCTAAAATTTGATTTTCATTGAATTTTATTCATTTATTTTAAAATTAATTTATTCCACTTAATAAATATAAATCTTGAAAAATTGATACCATATTTGGTTTGAGGAGTATATAATTTGGTAAATAGTTTCTTTTCATTTTTATGCACTATTTATATTAACTATTAGAAAATTTATCATGCTCGTAAATTGTAAATAACGTAAGTAAATTTTAAAATAATGTGATAAGGCATTAAAAATCAAACCAACACATTTATATATATCATATGATGAGTTGAATTTGGGCATATGATATAGAATTATGATTTTATTTGATAGTGGTAACGGAATTTCAAATATTTTAGGTAATGAATCTTTGAAAATGTCCATCTCTTGCTTATAATTTCACTTATTTTTCCACATAATAATAATAATTTTTATGAAGGATTTTAAAACATTATTTTTAAAATAATATAATTATTTTTGTCATTTTAATTTATATATAATTTTTAGGGTTTGAATAATCGGTTAATTTTTTTTAGAACTTCCATAAAAGTATTTATAATATAAATAGAGTAATATAATTATTAATTTTTAAATTTTATTTTTTTATAAAATTTCAATGGTTTATCATGTCACATTATAATAATATATAAATATAATATATTATTGATGTTTTAATGGTATATACTTTAATTATTATTTTCATGTTAGTTTTGACATCAAATTAAATGAATTGTTCTAAACATGACATTAATGATATTTTATAATATATAATATTTTTTAAGGAATTTAAATTAATAATAATACGATCTTCACCCACAATAATTGTATAGGTTTTAAAACCTCAACCATGGTTCATTTATGTGTCTTGTTCCATTTTATGGTAACATTTCTGGCCCTTAATTCATAGAAAACTATAATATTTTTATAATTTTCAAAAGGTTAAATTAGGTGTTACAATTAAAATATAAGGGTTAAAACATAATTAAAAGTATCTAAATTTATTTTTATGAGTGTATTTCGACCCATAATAGTTTTATCTTTTATATATTTTCAATTTTGGACCATTTGTTTATTAATATTAATTTATATATAAATATGAATTTATCAAATTTCCATAATTCCCCTTCCCTCACTTATAAATGTGCACCCCTTCTCTCTTTTAATTAGTCCACATTGAGAAACTATTATCCACAAAACACTTCCAATTTCTCCATTAAAAATAAATATAGATGTTCTAAAGTTTATTTTATTTATGAAATACCAAACTAATTTTCATCAATAGGATATCTAAAAGAATTTAACCATAGAAGAGGTAATTAAGTTTAACTAATATTCTATGATTATTTCATAATCTACTTAATTGAAATAGTTTCAACTAATTATAAAAAAAGATCCCCTAAATCATCAATATACTATTCTTCTATTTTGATTATGGAAAAATAATATTCCATATCTTTTCCATCCAATGTTAGGTAAAAACACCACTCATCTATATATATGACTTACCTTATCCATATAGATATGTAATTATTCTTCCATCATAATTTTACATAGATATATATAAATATGGAAATATGGAATATATTTGATTATTTTTACATTATTTTTATTCTTCAATTATAATATAATATATACCTTCTTATCATTCAATCCATTGGATAGTGATAATGTCGTTCGTGCATGCATACAAACTATCACCTCTAGGATGAAATGTGAAATGTCTCTCCTTTCATCCTCACATGGATAATAATAAAGATAAATTTAATGAATATATATAATATTTAGATTACTATTATAATTCTATGTTTTATTGAACAATATTCATATTAATGGAACGAAAACTGAACGAAAAAACATACACAGTAAAATAAAGTAGCTTACAGCAGAAACAACGATAATAATGAAATATTATTAATAAATCAGATATAAGATGATATAAAAGGATCAAATATAACATAAATATCTTTGTTATGTAAATTAATAAAATTTTATAAACAATTATACATGAAAATAAATCACATTCCATTATTTTGAAATTTGAGGTAACATATATCATCACTGTTGAGACATAATTTGTATTTTGAAACTATTTATTTATATGTTCTATATTTACAACACCATCAATTTATTATATGTGAATATATATTAATTATAGATGCATAATTGTTTTACTCATGTTTAATCTTTAAATAGTTTAGAAATTAAAATATACAAAATATATAAAAATTCACATTATAATATCAGCTTTTGGGATTTCATATATTTTTCATTGGGGTAATCTTATAATCTATACATCATAAACACTCTATAAATTACTATCCTCTATATATTTAGAGTTTTCCTGTATTTTACTCCATCATTTCCTATTTTTATAAAATTAATTAAGAAAATTATTATTTATTTAATTGTAGTTTTGACCTGGTATATATTTCTACCATGCCTAGGTTTTTCAATGTTGTTTTAAAAAATTCAAATTTATTACTAAATTGTTTTTAAGTAAATTTTATTTTATCCTTGGATTTTTAATTGTATTGGAAAGGATATTTCTAATATTTTATAAATGATTTATTTTAATTTTTCCTTACAAAAAGAAAATAATGAATGTATTTTAACATATACAATATTAATAAATGTATTGTTTCCATAACCAATATATTCTCATTAAATTTTCGTGATAATTTCAATGGTTTAATGTGGAAGAAACATTATTGTTTAAGTATCTTATTATTTCAATTGTATTGTTTATATTTCTATAAATTACATTATTTTGTACAAAATATATAATTTAAAAAAATTATTGGTCACATTTTATCTCTTATTATTATTTTAGTTGTTCACTTTCTACTAAAACATTAATTTTTTTTGGAAATTTTTCATTGGAAATTAAATTTATCATAAATAACAATATTCATTGTATCCTTTAATTTATTTTTTACTCTATATGGTATTTATCTTTGGATGTAATTTGGTATTTTTGGAATAATAATGAATTTTTTTAATTCCTTACTAAATGAAAATATCAAATGATAAAGAATAATATTTATAAATTAAAATTATTGTCAAACATATTCGGAATATATTTTAAATTCATGTAAGGGAGGGACATATAATTATATATCCACTTGATTCATCCTATGGTCTCATTAGAAAAAATAACTACATAAACAAATTAAAAATATTTGGGGGTATACTTACCCATTATTTAATAGTTTATGGCCCAAGTCCTAGGATATAATGATATAATGATGTATGAGAAAAATAAATAAAAAATTAATTATTTACATCATTGATAATAAATTTATTAGTAATTATCATATTCTTTCATTTGATGTTTTTTGGGGATTCATTTCATGTTTTAATGGTGGATTATATTGAATGTGTTTTCAGATATATACATTTGTAATACAATGTTCATTATCCATTATTTTATAATAAATATTTATATTTAACATAACCCCTCTTCATCATATAACATCACGCTTAGTTTTTTCATTCCAATGAATGTGAATTGGAATTTTTTACATACGATTCATGGATGTCTAATGGTTTCTTTTAATACATCTTATTGTTTGTTTCCAATTTAAAATGGGAATCAAGTATGTATCTAGTCCTTAAAAAATAATAAATTGATAAGTACATTCATATGAGAACCCTTTTATCTTATTCCAAATTAATAAATTATACATTGGATCTAGGTCATTAGATTTTGGGTTTTACATTTTTGATCATTGTATTTATAGTAAACCAATTGTGATTTTGATTTTAATTGAACATTTATAACATTAATGTTACGATAATCTTATATAGAATTTACGAACATCAACCATTACCTAGATTTTTATTTGTTGGATTATTATTAATTATAATTTATGAGATAACTGATTTAGTTTCATTATTTAGTTTTAGAACCTAATGAAATAATTTGAATAAACACTCATTGTTATTGTATGGATTCCTCAATTGTGAACTCCAATAAAACTAATGTTGGATCTGAGAATATCATTGATGCATTCGAGTATACTTGAAAGGATAGTAATAATAACC
Source organism: Viscum album (assembly GCA_963277665.1). Taxonomy (NCBI): domain Eukaryota; kingdom Viridiplantae; phylum Streptophyta; class Magnoliopsida; order Santalales; family Viscaceae; genus Viscum; species Viscum album. The sequence goes on along the minus strand of OY728132.1, from coordinate 1,736,061,780 downwards.
TTTCCAATATAGATAATCATGATATTCCATGTAATTAAACAACAATAATTGATCAATTAATTTGATATAATCCAGAATGACTTATTAAAACATCTAATATTATGGTTGTGGAGAAATTAAAGAGATCTCTTTAAAATATCATTCACCCATAGAGATTAAATCAAAGGTAAAAATTTTTGCAAGATTTTTTTTATCTTAGAAGATTTTGTGATAAGAAATGGTCCCTGGACTATAAAAAGTTAAAGGAAAAAGAATTTGAACATACTGAGTCATGGTATTTTAGTGTAATATTCATCTAAAAATATTTTGATTTTATGAAATGAAATGAATTTTATAGAGAGGTCCTTATAATAAATAGAAATTTAATGAAAATGTTATATATTACAGAGAAACCATTATATTATTATATATGTTTTATATAAATTACATGTGTAATCTATATTTAATGATGGATAATTTATATCATGTCCTTATATCAAAAGTGAAAAGGGTACTAGTTCCTCAATGTTTTTCATTATATAAAGAAATATTATTATCTTACATCAAAATAAAGAAGGAATTTTCAATATCCTATATCATCATATTAAATAAATATTATAAGAGATTTGTATCCCCCCATGAAAAAATAATGTTGCATAGAATATGGTAATTGTTAAATTTCCATCTACTAAAAATTTGATAAAGAAATATCCTGGTGAATGTTTGAAGGAATGACAGTTTTTAACAAGTTTGAACATAAGGGTCATATGGATATTGAATTCATAGGGAAGATAGAGAAATTATATTATGTTACTTCAAATATATATAAATGGTGAATTATTATCATGTATTTCCCAAGAATCAATATAATTTACTATATAAGAGGCCATGAGGAGAATTACATGGTATTGTGATTACAATATCTAAGGTTTACATTTATGGAGATGAAGTCGTATGTACCTTAATAATAAACTAAAATTTTTCTAATAATTTATATTATTATTAATAATTATATTCATTTTTGTATTCCATGGTTTCTAAGAAAATTATTTACATCACTGGCAACATAATATGGTAGTTTTCAATCAAAATGCTCAGGGAAAATATCACTATAGTAAGGATGTGTTACTCAATTCCAATAATGATTCATATTTATTTTCAATATGAAAACATTATTGTTACTCCTATTTTTAAATTTTAATGTAATCTTTTTGGTGTATTTTTTTTCAATGTATAATGAAAATATTTAGAGATGTAAATTACAATTCACTATGTGGATATATAATTAATTATCTTAAATTTTAGAATTTATTATATGATTCGTTTTTTATCCAAATCTAGTAGATATTCTAAATAATATTCTGTGGGATGAAAATAAGACATCATATATATATATGGAAAATGTATTATTCAAATTGTGGAGGTACCTATTGTAAAATAATTCATTAATGTTTTTCCCTGGGAATTACTTATACATCCACCAAAATGTGAATCTATTTTTTCATTGACATAACCTCTTATTTGTAATCTATATATAAGGATCCACATAGAATAGAAACTGACAAAAAATTGGAGCATAAGAGAGTACTACAATAGTAGTGTAAAAATGGTATTATAATACCCATTGTTTCATGTTGGGGATCCCCAATTTCATTTTATTATATAAAATATAGATTAATGATGTTGTATATTTGTTATATATATTTCAATGTTATTAATATAATGAACATGTATCCTCTTCCTGAGATTGATTTAATTTTCTATCCAAATAATGGTGCTCAATATTTTTAAAAAATTGACAATCATTTATGGTATCATCATGTGTGAGTAAGAAAATAACATATTTTTAAGACATTATCAAATCTAAGGCATGAAAACTAGGGTTGTAGAGATATTACATTTGGATTTACAAATTTGACATATTTATAGGGATATAATGAATATATTGTCACAACCCGTCCTCGGGGCCCGTGCCGTGACTACCCCAAGCCCGCTTTCCATAGGCCAGGGGCTGGCGACTAGCACCAAGGCGTAAATCCCGGTAAAAAGGGAATACATTGACTTTGTAAAGTAAACAAGCACCACAAAGTAAGCAAGCAGAAAAGTAAACACTAAGTAAAAAAACAGAGTACAACTGAAGTGCGGAAAAATTTAATGGGCCAGTATACAAACCCAAACTGAAAGTAAAGTACAACTCGAAGGGGAAAACAACAACTGTAAAGTAAAAGCCGCTACGCCGAGATGTCCACTGAAAATCCCACCTGTAGGGTGGGTACAGATAGCTCCACTGCTCCTCGGGTCCCGATGTATGCTCCAAGCACATCCCACCCAGTGGTCCACCTCCAGGTACCGTCCTGCTCTGGAAGCCTCAACCACGATCAACGATGTCCGTCGTCTGCAACCAACACAACGTAGTGCGGGCATAGCCCATGCAGGGGTGAGTATAATGATACTCAGTTGGGACCCCGAGACCCTCAAGGGATCACTAAAACCAACAAGGATAACCACAAGAAGATCTCAACAGATAACCTCTACTTAGATATATTCCCATACATATACCTATGTTATCAAGTAACCCATCTCAATCATGAGGAAACACAAGGATTGTGAAATCAACGAATAACCACTACCTAGGTATATGCCCATACATATAATTAAGTTATCAAGTGACCCATCTCAATCATGAGGAATCACAAAGGTCAAAAGTCTCAGCTCAAACCAGGATTTTCATTATCGAAACCGTAACTGCTGAAGAGCTCCGTCTCTGGAGTGTACAGTGGTTCTGCCACGACTCCGAGGTACTGCTCACTAACCTAAGACCGCTGAGGTACTCCTCCTGTCGAGTACCGCAAGCCTGCCACCTCACACAGTAGTGCTTCCCGTCGAGGTCTTCCACCCAACACAGTAGTTCTCACCCCTCATAGCCTACAGAGTTACGCCTCCTGTCGAGTACCGCGGGTCTGCCACCTCACAAAGTAGTTCTCCTCCGCTATGGGTCTGCCACCTCACAAAGTAGTTCTCCCCACTGGGCTATGTAAGTCACTCCGAATCGAATCGGACAAGCATTCTTCAGGTCTCGGCAGGCTACACGGTCTCCGTACTCCGTATGCTCGCCTCTGAGAGGGTCCGCTCCACGAGCTACAAGTCAATACTCCAAGTATCTCTAAATTCTCACGAAGAAGTATCTCAAAGGACCGCCTCGTCATAGGGGTCTCAACGCAACAGACGGCGCATCAATCGGACGCCCGGTTTGTGAGTTATTAGCCTTTTCGTCCCAGGGGCCCGGTTGGTTTCGTGAGCGAACCAAACCCGGCTGTATCTCAACTGTACCCCGAACTCTCATAGGGTATACTCATTGGGACTGTTTCTCAACGAGATCACCAACGCTGCTGACGGTTCGTCAAACGGACGTTCTGTCAGAAAAGTATCAGCTTTTCCATTCTAGGGGCCCGGTTGGATTTCGGTGCGATCCATCCCGGCCACTATCCATCTGCATCCAAATCTCGGGCGGAGGATGCCAAAAGTTCCGTATCGTCAACAGGAATGCAACGAGACAGACGACGCGTCAATCGGATGCCCGGTCTGTGAGTTATTGTCTTTTTCGTTCCAGGGGCCCGGTTGGTTTCGTGAGCGAACCAACCCGACCGCACTCCGAAGGCATCCAAACCTCGAGCGGAGTAAGCCAAAATATCCATCTCACTTAGAGGAACTCAACAAAGCTGACGGCACGTCATTCGAATGTCCGTAGCTCAAGATATGTGTGTTTCCGCTCCAAGGGCCCGGTTGGTTTCGTGTACGAACCAACCTGGCCAAACTCAAAGTATTCTGAAACCTTAAGTGCGATATACCGAAACGATTGTCTCGATCCAAGGATCGCATCGCCACTGACGGCGCATCATTTGGAGGTCTATAGCCCAAGTTATGGGCATTTGAATCCAAACCGCTCGATAACGGGGGTTTCGGGCCCGGGCCGTCCCGGCCCGAGACCCCCCGGTTGGCCCGAAACGGGTCGACCCGCCCTGGACAGGGTCAACCCGGCCCGGCGCGGCCCGACCCGGCCTAGCCTAGCGGACAGGCCAGGCGCGCCGGTTCGGCGCAACGCAGCACGCTGGGCGAGCTGCCAGCTCGGCCGAAGGCCGAGCTGATTGGAAACGGGTGGTGCCAGCCCCCCTTTGTGAAACCGTGCCCCCCCCATTATGGGGGGCCTTTTTGCTGGACGGGGGAATTAAATTCCCCCAGTCTTTCTCCCTTCCGGCCGGCCCGACCTGGCCGGCCGGTTCTTCCTCAACGGGACCGGCAAAGGCCGGTCCCCTTCCGGCTTAAAACACCGGTGGCCCCGCTGGCCGCCGGTCTTCTTGTTCCGCCGCGGCCCGGAACCGGCCACAGCCTTTGTCGTCCGGCGCGGCACGACGATGTCGCGCCCTTCCGCCGTGGCCCTGCTCCGGCTGCGGTGTCTTCGACTTTCTTTGACGCGGCGCGACGGCGTCGCGTCCTTGCATTATTTTACGACGCGGCGCGACGGCACCGCGCGTTTCTTTCCATATGATCCTGCGCGGTGCAACGGCACCGCGCCACACCCGTTTCAATCTAGAACAGAATCAATATGAAAAAGGAGGAGGTTCGACCATGTTTGTGCGGTCCGTCCCCCTCGCGTTATTCGCTAACAATTGGACAAATTTCATGAAGAAATAAACACGGGTATAAATCATGAACAAAAGAATAATAAAATAAACCCCTACCTCGGTTTCAAGTGCAGAGCACGTCAACAAGCCGCGGAAGTCTAGCGTCGCGGAGGTCGGGCGTCACGGAAATCGAAAGTCGTTTCCATTGACGTCGAGGTGCGTCCGAAGAGGTACGTCGCTGGAGAAGCTTCGTAAGCTGACGGAGATAGTCCGAGGAGGAAACGGTGTCTCCTTTCGTTGACACTGGAAGAAGATCGAAGAAACGGCGTCGTCGATCTTCGGAAACACACCAGCTATGAAGAAGAGAAGCGGCTTCCTTCGTCGGAGCTTAAGTGTTCTACGTGTTCTTCGTCAAGGTTGATGAAGATGAAGAGAGAGCTTCCCAAAACCTCTCAAGGGACAAAGGATACTAACCAAATAAAATAAGCTTAAAGCTTATTTTATTTACACAACTAAACCACTTGAATTTCAAAAGTTTGAAATTAAAACAACTCAAGTCAATTAATAACCCTAGTTGTCAAGATTAAATAGAGAGGAGTTATTGGGAGTTAAAAGAGGAGATGAAGTGTTAGGGTTCGTGCGGGCCCCACCACACTTAATCCTCTCAAGGGAGGTTAAGTGGATGTGGGTCCGACCCCTAACTCCCTTTGGGAGGATATAACCATCTTGGATAAAAATAAAATGTGTTTCCACATTTTATTTAACTTCATTTTAAAATCCCCAAAACTAACTCTCAACCCGCATAAAACGCAACCTCGGAAAAGGTCTCCTTAAGCGAAAATCGGTGCTGCGAGATCGTCGGTGCCCTCAGAATTTGATTCCGGGCACCGGTTTAAACGTTAGAAAAACCCGCTCGTTCGTTCACTGAACGTACCTGAGCCAAACTTCGGAAAATGGTACCGGGCACACCGGGCCTCGGAATCAGGTGCCATTAGAAACTGCGTTCTTATAAAATTCAAAAGAAAATTAAGAAAAAAATTCCCTTAAATTTTACGGGTCTTTACATTACTCCCACCACAGGGCTTTACGTCCCCATAAAGCTTCACCACAAACTTAGGGAAATAAAGGAGGTACTGAGCACGCATCTGAGCCTTCCGCTCCCATGTGCTTACCTGGAGGTTCCCGTACTGCCAAAGAAAGCTCACCCAAGGAATCGATCGTCCTCTTAGGATCCACTCCTGTCGATCCTCGATCCCCACTGGAACCTCCGTGAAAGACACCCCATCGCCATCGTCCAGCTCCTCATGGTCGATGATATGCAGAGGGTCGAGCACGTATCTCTTTAGTTGAGATACGTGGAAAACGTCATGCACCTAGTGCAACTGAAGTGGATGGGCCAAGAGGTAAACCATCTCGCCAACCCAGCTGGGGACTTAGAAAGGACCGTTGAACATCTGAGATAACTTGCCTCCCTGGCCACATCTCTGTAAACCTCATCGAGGTGAGACTCGTATAAGGACGTGATGGTCATCCTCAAACTCTAGAGGCCTCCATGTCCTGTCAGTATAAGGCTTCTGTCAGCCCTTTGCCTTCCTCATCCGCTCTTGGATAACCTGGACCTTCTCTAGTCTCACAAGAGATGCTATGATTTCTTCTTTGCCGAAAAAGAGAAATCTGGTCTCATCCCCTGGATGAACCACATTCGTTGCCTAATACAGTCAATCCTGACATGAATGATGCATTCATGCCATGGATGACGTCGTAAGGGCTCGACGTAACTACCAAGAGATCCAACTGTCACTCTCGCCTCCAAGGATCGAGTCACACTGTCGTCATCATTGTGTGGTCACTAGGTCTCCTTCAGTAGAAAACTCGAAAGTGAGGGTCAAGTCAACAGTCTTAACTGGAACCTCTTAATAACAACACAAAAGAGGATAGGACAGAAAACATCACAAAGGTAAGCATCTTTTATTATTACAGCTCATAATACAAAGATGATACACAATAGCAACAAGGAACTAGAAGTACAAAGGACGTATCTACTAGTTCCGCTCCTGTCCATCTGCTCCAAGAGCTCCATGATTGAAGGCCTCAGCTGCCTGAAGCTGAGCTCTCGCATGTCCACCAACTCCCTGCGGTCGGGGAGGAAATCCTGGTGGTGGTGGTGGCAACACCTTGAAGCGTCATCCACCTCCAGCTGCCCGGCCAGCTCCTCTGCAATGGCCACCCTGATCGAACCTCTGCCTCTTCCTCGGAGGATCTTCATTTAACTGCTGGTCATCTGCATGGCGGGTCGGACAGTCACGTGTTATGTGACCAATTCCGTCGCAGGAGTAACACCTCATGGAAGGTCTGGCTCTATCACTTCCCTTGGTTCCCCGCACTACCGACCCTGAGTCACGCGGTCGACCACCTGTAGGTCTGGTCCTCTTGGACCCCTGCGTCATCTGTCTATTGTCCGCTACAGAAGACTCCGCCGCATGCCGGCTAGTGGTGGGTCCTACTGCTGGAGACTGCTCAGTAAGGAAACTCTCCACTAATAGGGCTCGCTCCAACACTCCAGTCTGCGTCAGAATGTTGTGCGATACAACTGAATCTCTGATCTCCCGCCTGAGCCCCTGCTCGAAGGTTCGGGCCCTGAAGAACGGGTCCCGTACCATATTTGTGGAGTAGCGCGAGAGGTCTGTGAATCTCGCTGAGTACTGTGCCACTGACATGTTGCCCTTTCGCAGCTGAAGTAGCTCATGTATACGCACCACTCGAAGGGTGGCTGGTACAAACTCTGCCCGGAACAGGCTCTCGAAGTCTGCCCATAGAAGTGTCGCCTCGTCATGCATCTGGTGCATCAGGCTCCACCATCTGCCTGCTGCTGCCTGAAGAAGGCTAGCAGCAAGGATCACCATGAAATCTATCGGCGTCCCCACTAGCCTGAAGACTCTCACCACAGCCTCCAGCCAATCCTCATCCACCTGCTGGTCTGTCCCTCCCTGAAACCTGGGTGGCCTCTGGCGCTGGAACTCATGCAGTGCGCTCAAGCGAAGTGCATCCTCTACTTCTGGGGCTAGTGGAATCGGTGGCCCAATGGGTAGTAGTACCACTGGTGCCTCCGCTGGTGCCTCAACTGGAATAGGGCCCTGTACTGAGGCCTCGTCGCTCGGCGGGCTGTCAGTACACACCACTCTCGGGGCTCTAGCTGGTCGTCCATGGGTAGGCATCCTGAAAGAAACAACGTGACACGACCAAACGATTTATACCTAGTGAGCTGACCTGGTTTGAGCTGATATTCAAATAAAAATTCTGGAAAACACACACACAATCAGTGTTTTCGTGAACAAAGTCAGAAATCAGTGGCCAGGGTCCTGGTGTATGGATACGTCGGCCGCCCGCACCAACACTGGACTCCCTGAACTGAAAACCACACTCGGTACTCTTAACACTATTTCTTCACAGAAAGAAACATCAGAGTTATAAGTTCTGCGATAGAACCGAACTCCTTTGACACCAATTTGTCATGACCCGTCCTAGGGGCCCGTGCCGTGACTACCCCAAGCCCGCCTTCCATAGGCTAGGGGCTGGCGACTAGCACCAAGGCGTAAATCCCGGTAAAAAGGGAATACATTTCCTTTGTAAAGTAAACAAGAATCATAGAGTAAGAAAGCGGAAAAGTAAACACTAAGTAAAAAAAACAGAGTACGAATGAAGTGCGGAAAAGTAAATGGGCCAGTATACAAACCTAAACTGAAAGTAAAGTACAACTCGAAAGGGAAAACAACAAATGTAAAGTAAAAGCCGCTACACCAAGCTGTCCACTAGAAATCCCACCTGTAGGGTGGGTACAGATAGCTCCACTTCTCCTCAGGTCCCGCCGTCTCCTCCAAGCACGTCCCACCCAGTGGTCCACCTCCAGATACCGTCCTGCTCTGCAAGCCTCAACCACGATCAACGCTGTCCGTCGTCTGCAACCAACACAACGTAGTGCGGGCATAGCCTGTGCAGGGGTGAGTATAACGATACTCAGTAGGGACCCCGATACCCTCAAGGTCTCACTAAAACCAACAAGGATAACAACAAGAAGATCTCAACAGATAACCTCTACTTAGATATATACCCATACATATACCTAAGTTATCAAGTAACCCATCTCAATCAGGAGGAAACACAAGGATTGTGAAATCAACAGATAACCACTACCCAGGTATATGCCAATACATATACCTAAGTTATCAGGTGACCCATCTCAATCATGAGGAAACACAAAGGTCAGAAGTATCAGCTCAAACCAGGATTTTCATTATCGAAACTGTAACTGCTGAAGAGCTCCGTCTCTAGAGTGTACAGATGTCCTGCCACGACTCCGAGGTACTGCTCACTAACCTAAGACTGCTGAGGTACTCCTCCTATTGAGTACCGCGGGCCTGCCACCTCACACAGTAGTGCTTCCCGCCGGGGTCTGCCACCCAACACAGTAGTGATCCCCCCTCATAGCCTACAGAGGTACTCCTCCTTTCGAGTACCGTAGGTCTGCTACCTCACAAAGTAGTGCTCCTCTGCTATGGGTCTGCCACCTCACAATGTAGTTCTCCCCACTGGGCTACGTAAGTCACTCCGAATCGAATCGGACAAGCAGTCTTCAGGTCTCGGCCGGCTACACGGTCTTCGTACTCCGTACGATCATCTCTGGGAGGGTCCGCTCCACAAGCTACAAGTCGATACTCTAAGTATCTCAATGTCCCACTAAGAAGTATCTCAAAGGATCGCCTCGTCATAGGAGTCTCAACGCAACAGACAGCGAGTCAATCGGACGCCCGGTCTGTGAGTTATTAGCATTTTCGTCCCACGGGCCTGGTTGGTTTCGTGAGCGAACCAAACCCTGCCGTATCTCAACTGTAACCCGAACTCTCATAGGGTATACTCATAGGGACCGTTTCTCAACGAGATCACCAACGCCGCTGACGGTTCTTCAAACGGACGTTCTGTCAGAAAGGTATCAGCTTTTCCGTTCCAGGGGCCCTGTTAGATTTCGGTGCGATCCAACACGGTGACTATCCATCTGCATCCAAATCTCGGGCGGAGGATTCCAAAAGTTCTGTATCGTCAACAGGAATGCAACGAGACAGACGGCGCGTCAATCGGACGCACGATCTGTGAGTTATTGGCTTTTTCGTTCCAGGGGCCCGGTTGGTTTCGTGAGCGAACCAACCCGACCGCACTCTGACTGCATCCAAACCTCGAGCGGAGTAAGCCAAAAGATCCGTCTCACTTAGAGAAACTCAACAAAGCTGACGGCACGTCATTCGGACGTCTGTAGCTCAAGATATGAGCGTTTCCGCTCTGAGGGCCCGGTTGGTTTCGTGTACGAACCATCCTGGCCGAACTCAATGTATTCTGAAACCTTGAGTGCGATATACCGAAATGACCGTCTCGATCCAAGGATCGCATCGCCGTTGACGGCGCGTTGTTTGGAGGTCCGTAGCCCAAGTTATGGGCATTTGAATCCAAACCGGTCGGTAATGGGGGTTTCGGGCCCGGGCTGTCCCGACCCGAGACCCCCCGGTTGGCCAGAACCGGGTTGACCCGCCCCAGACAGGGTCGACCCGGCCCGGCCCGGCCTGGCCTGGCGGACCAGCCAGGCACGCCGGTTCGGCGCAAGGCAGCGCGCTGGGCGCGCTGCCAGCTCGGCCGAAGGACGAGCTGATTGGAAACGGGGGGCGCCAGCCCCCCTTTGTGAAACCCCCCCCCCCCCCCCATTATGGGGGGCCGTTTTGCTAGCCGAGGGAATTAAATTCACCCGGTATTCCTACCTTCTGGCCGGCCCGACCTGGCTGGCCGGTTCTTCCCCAACGGGACCGGCAAAGGCCGGTCCCCTTCCGACTTCTGACACCGGCGGCCTGGCTGGCCGCCGGTCTTCTTGTTCCGCCGTGGCCCGGAACCGGCCACGGCCTTCGTCGTCCAGCGCGGTGCGACGGCGTCGCGCCCTTCCACCACGGCCCCACTCCGGCCGCGGTGTCTTCGACTTTCTTCGACGCAGCACGACGACGTCGCATCCTTGCATTATTTTACGACGCGGCGCGACGGCGCCACATGTTTCTTGCCGTATGATCCTGCGCGGTGCGACGGCACCGCGCCACACCCATTTCAATCCACAATAGAATCAACATGAAAAAGGAGGAGTGTCGGCCGTGTTCGTGCGGCCTGGACCCCTTGCGTTATTCACTAACAATTGGACAAATTTCACAAAGAAATAAATACGGGTATAAATCATGAACAAAAGAATAATAAAATGAACCCATACCTTGGTTTCAAGTGCAGAGCTCGTCAACAAGCCGCGGAAGTCTAGCGTCGCGGAGGTCGGGATTTGTGGAAATCGAACGTTGTTTCCGTTGACGTCAAGGTGCGTCCGAAGAGGTACGTCGCTGGAGAAGCTTTGTAAGCTGACGGAGATAGTCCAAGGAGGAAACAACGTCTCCTTTCATTGACACGGGAAGAAGAAGGATGAAATGATGTCGTCGATCTTCGGAAACACACCGGCTATGATGAAGAGAAGCGGCGTCCTATGTCGGTGCTTAAGTGTTCTTAGTTTTCTTCGTCAAGTTTGAAGAAGATGAAGAGAGAGCTTCCCAAAACCTCTCAAGGGACAAAAAATACTAACCAAATAATATAAGCTTAAAGATTATTTTATTTACACAACTAAACCACTTGAATTTCAAAAGTTTGAAATTAAAACAACTCAACTCAATTAATAACCCTAGTTGTCAAGATTAAATAGAGAGGAGTTATTGGGAGTTAAAAGAGGATATGAAGTGTTAGGGTTCATGTGGGCCCCACCACACATAATCCTCTCAATGGAGGTTAAGTGGATGTGGGTCCCATCCCTAACTCCCGTTGCGAGGATATAACCAACTTGGATAAAAATAAAATGTGTTTCCACATTTTATTTAACTTCATTTTAAAATCCCCAAATCTAACTCTCAACCCGCATAAAACGCATCCTCGGAAAAGGTCTCCTTAAGGGAAAATCAGTGCTGCGAGGTCATCGGTGCCCTCGGAATTCGATTCCGGGCACCGGTTCAAAAGTTAGAAAAACCCACTCGTTCGTTCACTGCACGTACCCGAGACAAACTTCAGAAAATGATTCCGGGCACACCGGGCCTCGGAATCAGGTGCCGTCAGAAACTGCGTTCTTGTAAAATTCAAAAGAAAATTAAGAAAAAATATCCCTTGAATTTTACGGGTCTTTACATATATTATCTTGAAATATGATTTTAATAATTTTTTGTGTTTATTGATGATATCATGGTGTACTCTAAAATGTATAATGACTATGATAATAACATTCATTTCATTATTGATAGTCATTGAGAAGAAGATTTATAAGGAAAATTTAGTAAATGTGAATTATACCGTAAAAAATTTTCTTTTATTGTTATATTATCGTTATGGATGGAATCACAGTTGGTACTATAAAGACAAATTCTGGAAAATAATTTCCAACACCAACAAACATAAATGACGTATTTAATTTCATTATATTTTCATGTTACTATCTATAAATTATTAAAAATTTTCCTACTTGGAAAATCTATAACCCATACATATATGTGAAGATAATATGATCACTAGATCAAAATATTGTGAATAATTTTTTGAAGAATATAATAACATGTTGGTGAATGTTATTATTTTGAATCTACCATCAAGAAATGATAGGTTTTTTATATATATTGTTGCATCTAAAAATGGGAAAAAATTCCATTGTGCATATATAAATTTTTATTTCCTATGAATATATTTATTTAATGAACAATTAATAGAAATGTAAGACTCATAATATTATGTTTGAAGATACAATTTTATATTTAATAATTGGGAGATATTATCCCTATAGTGAAAGATGTGAGGTATTCAGAAATAATAAGAGCCTAAATTACACATTTTAATAGAAATAAATTAATATGAGGAAATGAAAATTTCCCAATACACTTGTGGATTGTGATTTAAAAATACATGACCACCTAAGAAAGGACAATATGGAAGATAATGCAGTTACTAAAAATTATAATGATGTTCTGACCAAAATGAGGATTGATAGGGATCCAGTTTTTTTGAATTTAGTAATGTTAAATATGAGAGTTAATATGGAATAGAAAACATCACCCATTTTTCAAAATATTTGAAGAAAATAATTATTATAAATGATAATAATTTACTATCCCAATGATGATAATTTTCAATAGAAAATCAATTCCATTGATGTTTTGAAATTTTAAGACTTCATATGTAAACATGGAACTCCCAAAAATTTAAAGAGGGGAAGTCATCCATCTTTCTAAAAAAGGAATTATTATATTATCCACATAGCTCAAATTTTCCAATAAAAAATTGATATTCCCCAATTTATAGAGATTTGAGGGAACGATTTTGGTGGGATAATAATTATTATGAAATTTATGACTGTTTATCTAGGTGTTTTGTTTTTTAATAAATGAAGGCTTGTATATATGACACTATATGATTCATGGATCCTATTACGATTTTAAAAAATAAATGATATCTCAATATTATGAAAATTTACACTATAAGACTAAATACTCCTACGAAGAATGATCCAATATCACTTATTATTGATTACCTTTCATTGTTTTCCCACTTAAAATTATAATATAATATTTACCCCTCAAGAAACATGTAAGAATGTATATTAATAATATTGAAGGATTTATTAGTGAAACATATTTAAATTTTTCTTATAAATATCTTTCTTTTTATTTAAATTTTGGAAATTTCTTTAGAAGGCCTTGGATATGGAGCTTTATTTGAGAACTTCTAATCACCCAAAATCTAGGGGCATTCTAAAATAACTGTTCACACATAAAATGAAATATTGTGGTCATACTCAACTAAAATTATCTTAATGTGGGGTCATTATTTTTTTTAATATTTAAAATTATAATAGAATCCAATCAAGTATTCAATTGGTGTATTATGATGCATTATTTGGAAAATGATTTTGTACTCGAACTTGTTTGGGTGAATTTGAATGAAAGAAGCTTATGAGTCAGGTACATGTTGAGTATATACATTACAGGGCCAATGAAATTTCTCAACTATAAGTAAATTTAATTGGATACACATTTATCTTATTATGATGACTATATAAATCTTATAGACACCGATGAATAAGTATTGAGTAATCAGATGACTTGAATGAAAAATAAACATTGAAAAATTTATATTATAGAAGGTAATATATGGAAAACTGAATAAATTATGATAAATAATTAACCAATTATATATATTATGTGACATTTATGAAATTTTGAGGAGGAATGTTTTTATGGATGGAATAATGTAACACCCATGCTATGATAATTATAAGCGTTCATTTTTAATGAAATAATATCACAATACACAAAGTTTTCTTCAATATTTTTTTTAAATAAAATTATACATTTCATTTCATTTAATTTATTTACTTTTTAAAATTAGAATATCAAATTGAACATAGTGTAAATTTTCTATAATATTATGATATGAAATTTTTTTAATGAATATTGAAATATTGATTTTTCCAATACTATCCTTCAAATAAATAAATTAATAAATTAAAAGCCAAATTATATTTTAAATTTATTTTTAATGTAAAATATGGTTCATTTCAATTTTAATAATCTAATTTTAATATATAAATTTCATTAATATTATCTAAATTTAATTTTATGATTAAAACATAGTATTCCAAAAAAATAATTGCATTAATTGAATTGATATTAAAATTAATTTGAACCACATATATATGATGAATCAAGAAAAATGAATTTCAAATTTTATATCATGAGGTTAATATTATTTAATATATCTCTTATATTATTATGCATTATTAATAGAAATTATTGTAAATAATATCACATTGTTAAATAGTATATCATGTAATTCATGTTATATATAATCTGATAAAACATTGAATATGAAAAAAAAATTATATTGTTTCATTGTACGGGTTTAATTCAACAATATATATCCCTAATTATAATATATGGAATTTTGGTTCTATTTAACATTATTAATGTCATTTTTATTATTGTAATTAGATAAAATTAAAAAATATCCCTATTTTGTTTTCACATTATTTTAAATGTTCACATTGGGATAAGAATATGTTAGTAATTAATATATACAAAATTTAGAAACAAAAATTAATTATTTTTATTGTGTTAATTTATTTTTAATTTTTAGTTGTTAAATAATTACCATAATTTTTTGGGAAATGTCAAGAGATTAGTTATTAAGTTAATAAAAATATAAATTAAATGATATTAAGAATATTAAAAGATTTAAAATTTAATGAATTAATAAATATCTTCAATTTCATAGAAAAATTTAACATATAGTGATGTTTTATGTCTTATATTATAATTCCAATAAATTCATGTTCGTTTTAAAGTAAAATTAAATGAGTAATTCTAAAAAATGTATTTAAAGATATTTTCTAATAAATAATATTTTATTATGTTAGATAAAATTATTATAATACTCCATTTATATTATTGAATATGGTAAGGTAGAAATAATAAACTATTATGCATTTATAGGTTTCTCTATTTTAATAGATACATTATTGACACCTAAAGTGGAGTAATCTTTAATATTAAGGTAAATGCCAAAACGGGTAAGAATCCTGTAACCAGAAATATATAAGGGTGCAATAGTGACTAAACCATATCTATATATTATTTGATGATATTATTTATCCTTATAATAATATTATAATTTAGTTATGTTATTTTGAATCAATTTGGTATTGAAGAATTTTATATATTAATTTAATACATTAATAAATTCCAAGATTTCAATTACCCTAACATATAAAAGGAAACCCCTTATAACTTTTCTATAAACCACATTTGGAAACCTATAATGACTTAAACCTAACAATTTCTCATAAAAATTTACTCTTCTTTTTTTATAGGTGTTGTTATTCATTAAAAAACATATTTCCATCCAGGATCGATATAAAGGATGTCCACTAATGAAGAGGGAATCGTATGTAAGGACTCCATCGAGATTATGTATATATATTTTTAATTTAAATATATTATACAAATCATAAAATAAAAAAGTACAGTATCATAAATCAACAAATAATTTTTATCGTGTAATAATATTCCATATTTTTTCATGCAATAGAACTTGAAAACAAAACTCATTCATACATATGGGTTACTATATACATATATCTTTTAAATTTATTTTTATTACCATTTTACATGGATGGTTTTAAAGATGAAAATAAATAATATAAATTATATTTATGAAATAATTATGATTTTAAAATAGTAATATCATATCAAAATTTTTACCATTCAATATGTCATAAAATGATAATGTCTCCCATGGGTACGTGTGGATTGTCACCTCTATAAAGGGATGTGATAATTTTTTCATGTCTTCCATATATGGATGGAAATAAAGAAAGCTATAATGAATATATTTTATATTTTAATAATTATTATCACTATAGAGATGATGAAATCGTAATCATGTTACAAGGATTTGAAAATTAGTGACAAAACTTTTATGAAAAAAATCAAGAAATTAACACCTGAAGCAATTATAATATTTAAATATTGTTAATGAATGGGCCAAATGATGTTATTACAGGATAATTTATGATAATAAAATTATTGTTTTATAAATTAAAATCATATTTCAAAAAATTATTAGATTTTTAGTAATGTTAAACTAATGGGAAATGCGAGGTAATAGATTCTATCTCATTATCAACTCTATTTGCGACATACATGGTATTGTGAACCAATTTGTATTTATATAGATAATATACATCCCTTTAGAAGTATTAATCAAGAATTTATATAATTACAATTAGGATTATATTTTTCATTCCATTTTTCACATTCATGGGGTTATAATTAACTAACTACCAATGATGTAACAATTCAAATTAAAATCAAATTTTTCTTTGATTGTAATTATATTTCAATGGATGAATATTATAATAATCCTTCAAAAAATTGTAATATTTTGTTATCATATATAAGTTTAATTTTTTTTTTCATATTTTAATCCAATACTTCTTCTCATTATAACTTTAATTTATAAAATAAATATAGAAGAAAATTATTTATTATATATTTATGGTTTATATTTTTCTTCCAAGTGCATATATTTTTAAATTAGTTTAAAAAAGTAATTTTTATAACCCAAATGACTTTTTATGGAAAATTTTTATTTTCAATGAGATTTTCAATACTATTAATTTAATAATTCTAAGGTTCTCAAAAAGGATAATTTTTATCTTTCTTAAAAAAAGGCAAAAGGAATTTTTTTTATTGTATATGATGTTAATGAATATTCCCAACCCCATAACTATTTTATATAAATCGATTCCTCTACAACATTTTCAATGGGTTCTCATTAAAAACCATTTACCATTTAATTGTTCTAATCTTTTCCAATGACATATATTTTTTATCCATATGACATTATTTTATTACAAGACATGTTTCGTTAATGAATTGATAGTAATATTTTATCTCTTATTCATTTTATGGTCATTATAATTATCTACAAAATTTGAAAATCTTGGGATAATTTTTCTTTAGAAATTACATTTATCCTATATGTAAAAATAATTTTTATCAATGATATGATTATTTCTTAAAAAATATAGAATTTATTCATATAGGGTTTTACATTGATATTTAATTGAATGAAATTGAAAATATTTCTATTTTGAATTATTTAAACTATATGTAAATCTGTTGATATATGATATTGTATATTTATTGAATTTTTAATTCAATATAAGGGAAATATATTTTACATACATTGATAAGTGGGGGCTACAATTATGATTCCTCTCGATTAAGTCACCAGTCTCATGAGATAGACTAGTTGGATGAACATAATAAATGGGTTGTTTTGTATGCCTAAATATTGATTAAAATGTATTTACATAAGGCCTTCGTAGTAAATCTAACATGATGTCATAAATCATGAAATAAAATATTATGAATATAGTTAGAATTATTTTTTAGATTATTTCTTCGGATATTATCCATGGATTCATTTAATGCTGAAGTAGTTCATTACATACCATTTATTATCAGTTATATATCATTCCATAATGAGTATTATCTATTTATTCATGATATATTTGGATTTAATAAACCCATAATCAGCATTTGTGCTTGCCGTTATTTTTTTTCCTTTCACTTGTATGTGAAAAATAAAAATTTGAATGAGTTTAAGATATACCAAATAATTAATTTTATTATGTTTTAAAATTATTTATAATAAAATGGAAATAATATATATATATATATATATATTATCTCTTCATAGCCAATAAAATGATTATCCCTTCAGTATGAGATCCCTTCAATCATACACAAGTTTAATAATTCATATAATGAATTTGTGTTACAAGAGTTGGTTTTGGGAAATTACACCAAGAAAAATGAATTCCCCCTATTAAATTCAATTAAAATAGTTCAACAAAATAAGGATATATTGCTTTTATCACATCCTCATGTTCCCATGTAGCTTAATAAAACATATGATTCCTATATAAATCATTAACCAACCAAGTACTTTGGTTATGCAGAACATTATCTTTATCATCCATGATTTCTACCAGTTGTTCATTAAAATAATGATCATGATCTATTGGTATAAGCTATCCTTCATAAATTTTAGGGATCATGTATGTACTTCTTGAGGATAAAAACATAGTAGAGCATATAAACTTATGAGAGGTTTTCTAAGAGTACCAATTCTTAAGATAAATTCCTTACCCATTCAATAATTTCACAAGTAACATTATACTTAAGAATAAATATTCCATTCTATTTTTATTATTATAACATTTTTCCAAAGTGAAATTCTGAGGGAATTTTTCTTACTAATATTAATTTCTAAATATCATTGATGATTTTTAAAATTACCATTTTATCAAATATCACCACCAATTATATGATAATGAATATATCTAACCTTCTATTCTATTTCATCTACCAAATCATGTCTTGATAGAATTATTTCGGTAATATCAACACAACATGTTCGAATTATAATCATCATTCCATAGAAGGATTCATGAGAAGCTATAACACCCAAGGATTTTTATGAAATATATTTTTTTAATCAATTTGTTGTATTGTGCTATAAGCTAATCCTTAATAATCATTCACAACACGGAATATTGGCCTAGAATTCGGTATATGCTACTATATTCTTGGCTTCTATTGGACAAAAGTTAGATTTATTTGATGGATTATATATAATGAATATTCGAATTTAATTAAAAAAATTAAATATTATTATGTGACCTTTTTACCAAGCCATTATAATGAAATGTATGAACTTTATAAATTTAATTTTGAAAATAATCATTAAAAATGTATATAGAATTAATTATTATGATAAATTAATTATAAATAAATATATAACCCAGTTAAAATAATAAGAAATGTTTTTCTGGCATACTATTTAAATGAAAATAAGTGAGTTGATAAAATAAAAAAAAGCAGTACATATAAATTTTATTAATGAAATATTTTAAATAAATTTTTCAAAATACATTTTATATGTATTCTATACATGATACATGAAATTTTTTTAATTTTCATACAAAATAAGAATTTTTTTATTAAAAATTGTAGTTTTTCCGCCATTTGATTTCTTATCCATTTTAAATATTGTTTTTGACAATTATTTCTGTTATATTTTAAAAAATAAACTTATAATTTGAAATTGAAGATTTAAAATTTACTTTTGTTTATTTTTTTGTATTTTTATGATCAGATTAAAATATTGGTGACTAGTAAATTAATGCATTTTTATTTAAAGCTAGTTTTTCAAAAAATGTATTTATATTATTAAATTATATATTTTATTTTTTAAAAGTATAAATACATTAATTTGTTTCCTTTTAATATAATTTATCTCATTTTCATTAATTTTACAAAGAATTTATATGTAAAAACAACTCAATATTTTGCATGACTAATGTTTTAAAACCATTTTTCTCATTCTGAAAATGGGATTAATTTTACATTTATTATTACAATATATAAATTTTGAATTTTCAAAAATTCATTCCGTATTTTGAATAAGAGGATCCAAATTATTTAAATATATTTCTTCTATTTTTTGGGAAATATGAAACGTGTCTTCAATAAATTTTTATTAACATGGTAAAAAGGTAAATCAGGTAATTGAAGGTAAAAATAATATTATAAAATTAGCCTAAGACATGTTCTAAAATCATTGGATGTGTTTTTATCAAATTTCACCATCCTGGGGAATAAATTATATCCTTTTGAAGCCAATTTTATGATATCAGAACATTTAATATATTTTATTTAATGAAATGTTAAATACGTGTTACTCAAATTTTAATAACCATATAATTCTCAATATATGGTATTATAGAGGAAATGTTTGACTATAAGTACTCATTTGAAATAATTTTTTTTAATCATGATAAATTTTTTTTGGAAGTATATAATAACTTCCAGGGTTTATACAACGATGATGAAAAAATTATATAGTTAATGAAAAATTAGTGATATAATTTTAATTAAATGGATACCAGCTAGTAAATGGCCCAAATACTTTTATAAATACTATTATTTGAGTATATATTGACCATAATTATCTAAGGGTAGAATTATTGACCATTTAGATCCACATAAATATTATTATGAAACTTATAATATTTTGTATTTTGTAGTGTTAAATTTCCCACATTCATTTTTCAATAAATATAGCATTTTTACTTTTGTCTTTTTGAAATGATATTTTAAACTGCGTATATTCCTCTAAAATATAGAAGTATTATCTTCACTAATATATTATATTTTTTATTTTCAGTAAATAAATATTAATAAAAATAATTACAAAACATTTATGTTGTAATTTGTTTGTTAATGGACATATATATTTAATGTTATTAAAAGTAATAAATTAATAGTATTTTTCGATAAGTGTTGTTATCAAATAATTTTTTAGATGACCATGAACTAATAGGGATATCATAAAATATTTCATTCTAGGTTAATTCATTTTATTATAATTTTTAAAAAATCCATGAAATGGATAGGGTCCAAATTTACACTATTGATATTTTTTCATAAGAATTGTTTATTAAATAATTTAAAAATTATACCATATTTTTAAAAAATTTAGATAAATATTATCTGGTAAAAAATATTCTATATTTTTTATTTATGTTCTAATAGACCAATCATATGTAAAAAAATATACTCCTTTAACATTAAAACATTTTTTACCTATGTTAAAATTAATAAATAACAACTAAGGGTTAACTATAATTATAAAATTTAAATTAATATTAAAAACTGCATAAAATATATTTTCTGATGATATTACAACCATATATCATATGATATTTTAAAATTTTACATTGTGGGAGTTTTTTATGTGCTTTAATTTTATTATAATGTAATTTTTATGGAGATTCCAAAAGTGCTCCAGAACATAATTATAAAAGGGAACCACCACCATCACTTTTTTACCTCCATTAAACATTAAATGTCATGAACCGTCCCCTAGGGCCCATGTTGTGACTACCCTAATCCCGCCTTCCATAGGCCAGGGGCTGGTGACTAGCACCAAAGGCATAATTCCCTTAAACAGGGAAGGCAATTCCATTATAACCTATAAACACCCAAAATAGATAAAATCATAAGTAAAATGAATAACCAACAAGTGTGTACAGTATGTAAAAACGGGCCAGAATACAAGCCCAAATAGAAAGTACAAGAAACTGAAAGTTCAAGTACAACTATGGAAATAAGAAAAATAGCCATTGGGTCATCCTCTGAGATTCCTACCTGAAGGGTAGGTACATATCGCCTCCTTAGCACTCCACGTCTTTCTGTCTCTTCCGTGTACCGAAATGCCTTAAATTCCACCTACGGGTACCTTTCAGTCTGGGTACTCTCAGCCTCGGTCAGCGCGGTATGTCATCTACATCCAACCCAATGAGGTGTGGGCATATTCCTTGCAGGGGTGAGTATAACGTTACTCAATAGGGACCTGAGACCCTCATGTTCTCAAAAAATCCAACAAGGTTGAACCACAAGGTGTGAAATCAACAGTTAAATCCACTTTCGTATATGCCCATACATATATCAAATTTATCAAGTAATCCATCCCAATAATGAGATAAACAAAAAAGTAACTAACTCAACTCACATAGGTATTAAACATATGTTGAGAGATAAAGATTATTAGATGTAGCCACTGAATAATTTACTCTGTCGAACCCACGTAGGATCTTGGAGTAGAAAACATAGCCTTCGAACACACATAGGATCCTGGAACAGTAGTCAGAGCTGCCGAACCCATATAGGGTCCTAGAAGAGTATCCAAATCTCTCGAACCCACGCATGGTCCTAGAATAGTAGTCTGAGCTATCGAACCCACATAGGATCCTGAATTAATAGTCAGAGCTGTGGAACCCACGTAGGATCCTCGAATAGTAGTCAGAGCTATCAAACCCACATAGGATCCCGGAACAGTAGTCAGAGTTATCGATCCCACGTGGGATCCTCGAGTAGTAGTCAGATCTGTCGAACCAAAGTAGAAGTATCTCAAATATCTGGCATGTCATAAAGGTCTCAATGCAATAGACGACGCGTCAATCGGTCGCCCGAACTGTGAGTTATTATCCTCTTAGTTCTGAGGGGACCGGTTGGATTCATGCATGATCCAAACTGTATTTATCTCAACTATACCCCAAACTCTAGTGGGGTATACTCTAAGGGACCACCACACTCCATGATTACCAGTGCCACTGACGGTTCGTCAAACGAACATCCGGTTCCAAAGATATGGACAATTGAATGTAATGGGTCGGTATTGGGCCCAGGTCCGTTTTGACCTAGTCGGACTAACCCAACCTGACCCAGTCTGGGCCGACCTAGTCTGGGTCGACCTGGCCTGACACGTTGGATCTGGCATGTCCCGTTAGGCTGGTCATCCCGTTAGATTGGTCCCAACCCGCTCGACCCAACCCAGCGGGCTGTGAGAGCGCGAATTAGTCGCGAGGGAGTGGACCGATTGTGGGTTGGCATGATGGAAGTTTGGGCCAGAGGGTGATTTGTAGGAAGCTCGACATGGAGGCGTGGAGCTAGTTCATATAGGAGTGCCACTGGGGCACAGTTCATGCAGTGCAATTCGGGAGGCAGAGACCAGTTCAACCCAGAGCGCGGCGAGGGGTGCGGTTCAGGTGGCTTAGACCGGGAGTCCGTGTGGCCAGAGGGCTGTTGGGAGTGGGGAGGCACATGCCGGAGTGGTTCGGTAGGGGCACACGAGAGGTCGGTAGTAGCCAGGAGGCCAGTGGGCGGCCGGGCAACCGGGAGGCCTATGGGCGGTCGGGAGTCGGTTCGGCTGAAGCGTCGAGATGGCGGCGTGGGTTGTGGAGTCTACGGATAGAACGATCATTGCATATCTCCACCATCGCCTCATGGTTTTGTATTCATGCTAAAGAACATCAAAAAGGAGATCAGTGGAGGGAGTTAGGATATGTTAGTTTGGCCAGCATCCTCCATGATCAGGGTGATAGAAATAGGTTCAAAACCTTCTTGATTTATCAAAGAATTGTCATGAAAAGAAGAGAGGAGAATAACACCCCACATCATCCTACAAATAATGGTTCCCACCCCTCAAGGTAAACAAACACAATTATACTTTTTTTTTAAATGAATGAAATATTATAATAATATCATATTAAAATAAAACCGCTACTTGATTATTGTTCATCGACGGAGTCGCAGGAAAGAAAACAGGTCATTAGAAAGGATGAACATCGGCATTTTCCTCATTCGTCCATTTTTGCATCAGTTCATCATAGTTGAAGACGTCTTACATTGAAGGAGGTTCCACATAAGAAAGTCAAAGGATATTCTTTCCGTCATTCTTCGTTGGAAGAATGCGTTTTTCTTTCTTCGTTGTTGAGAGCTTTTCTCCCTAAGCTCTCTCCAATCCAAAGTTCCACCCAATAAATTCCAATAAAATATTTTAGTAACCTATTAAATCATTGGCATAATATTAAAATGGTTAAATTAATTAATTGAAATCATTGTCTGAATTAATAAATGAGTATGATTTTTTACATTAAGTGATAGGAGAGTTAAAGGGGCTACCCTGTACATAATGAAAAAATTGAGGGTTTCTCCCCATTAATGGGGAGTTTCTAGAGGGTTTAAATCATGGGTGGTCCCCACCACAATTAACATGGAGAGGAGGTTAGGTTCAGGTGGGCCCCACCACCATAACCTCCCAAGGGAGGTTAAGGCGTGGTTGTAACAATATCTAACATCCACATGGAGGCTTTAAACAACAAAATAAAAATAAAACTACGCAACATTATTTTTATTTAATTCTTTCACTAAAAACCCAAAAACAATCTTTAATTTTTGACCCACTGTCATCATGGTGAAAGTCTCCTTCAGAAAATATCAGCTTTTTGAGTTCAATGGTTCCCTCAGATTTTAATTCTGAGCACCAGTTAATAGGGTATAAAAATTCTCATACATTTACTGAACGTACCCGAAGAAAACTTCAAAAATTGATTCTGGGCATATTAGTCCTCGAAACCACATTCCGTCAAGTTTCATAGACTCGTAAAATTCCCATTTAGTTTTAGAAAACATATATGGAAATTATGGGGCATTACATTTAACCCAACTCAGTGCTTTACCTCCTGAGAAGCTTCAACTCTAACTAAGGGAACAAGTGGTGGTACTGAGTACACATCTGAGCCTCCCGCTCCCATGTGCTCTCCTGGAGGTTCCCATGCTGCTAGTGAACACACACCAGAGGTATCGACCATCCAAATAGGACCCTCTTCTATCGATCCTAAATCTCCATTGAAACCTACATAAAAGTCGCCCCATCATCGACGTCCAGTTCGCCATGGTCAATGATGTGTGAAGGGTTATGCATGTATCTCATTAGCTAGGATACATGGAAGACGTCGTGAACCTGGTGCAATTGAGGTGGAGGATATAAGTGATATTCCACCACACCAACTGTGCTGAGGAACTAAAAAGGTCCGCTGAACCTTGGAGATAATTTTTCGCCTCACAAAAATCTATATAAACCTCATCGAGGTGAGACTCGTAGAAAGACGTGGTTACCATCCTCAAAATCCAACGGTCTCCATCTCTTGTCAGCATATGACTTATACCTACTCTTTTCAGTCTTCATTATATCCTATATGGTCTGCACATTCTTCGTGGTAGTCTATACCATCCCCGGTCCCACTAGTGCTGACTCCATAGGGTCAGTCCAACCCGAGGGTGATCTACAAGGGCGCCCATATAATGGCTCAAAAGGTTCCATCCAAATTGTGGAGTGATTGATATTGTTTTATGAAAAATACACCAAATTTACGTGATCATCCCAGCTATTACCTATGTCTAGGACACAAGCACGGAGCATGTCCTCAGGGTTCTGAATGGTCCACTCAGTCTGAAAATCAGTCTGAGGGTGGAGGGCGGTGCTCAAATGAAGTTGCATCCCAAAAGCCTCCTGCAACCCATTCCATAGCCGAGAAGTAAATCGTGCATCACAATCAGAGATAATATTTGAATGTAAATAATGTAGCCTCATAATATCCTACACATAAATGTGGCATATGATCTTTACTGAACCCTGCTCTCTGATCGGTAGGAAGTGGGACGGCTTGGTGAGTCGGTCAACGATCACCCAAATCGAGTCATGTCCCCTGTATGTATGTGGAAGTCATGTCACAAAGTCCATTGATATCCCATCCCACTTCTACTCTGGGACCTCTAAAGGGGGAACCCAGCCTGCTGGTATCTTGTGATCCGCCTTCAAATGTTGACAAGTGAAACACCGAGAGACAAACTCTGTGATTACTTTCTTCATTCCCAGCCACCAGTGCTATCGACAAGGATCCTGGTACATCATCGCCACTCCTGGATAACCGCTATAGGGGATTTGTAGAACTTCTTCAACACTTACTCCTAAAATTAAACGGGTACTGTGGTATGCCCTCTGACCCCACCTTTAAAAATCCATCAGGTGCATGCCCTGTGGATATCTGAGCACATCATGTCTCGCAATCAGTGTCCACACTTTATGCCTCCCTCACTCACTGGAAAAGTGGGGGAGTGACTGTAAGAGATGAAAGGAAGGATGATCCATCTCTATCTACAAAAGATATATATAAAGCAGCCACCTGCCCCATTGCCTTGCCTAGCAGTTGTATACAACATATCCTACTAAGTGCATCTGCAAAAACATTCCGCTTCTAATGTGTATAAGCTATCTCAAAGTAATAGTCCTCGATTAAATAAAGCCAATGTCTCTGTCTCAGGTTCAGATCCTTCTGAGTGAAGATATACATAAGACTCTTGTGATCAGAGTACATGGTAAAATGCTCTCCCATTAGATATTGTTTCCAAATCTTCAAGGAGAAGACCACTGCTGCTAACCCAAGGTCTTGGGTAGAATAGTTCTTCTCATGTTTTCTCAGCTGTCCTGAACAATAAAATATCACTAATCACTCCTACATCAATACACATCCGAGTATAGTCCCTGATGCGTCGGAGTAAACAATGTACCCAACACCTTCCTCGAGTTTCTTAAAGATGGTGGCACTAGTCAGCCTCTTCCTCATCTCTTGAATGATTTATAGGAATATCTCTGAATACACAAAGGGTTTCCCCTTCATCGTTAAGGCTGATAGTGGTGTCGTAACTCTATAGAAGTTTGGTACAAACCTTGGATAAGATCTAGCCAGACCCAGGAAACGAGATACCTCTATAACACTCCTGGGTGGCTCCCAAGCAAGTACCGCCTCAAGCTTCACTAGATCCACTGTAACTCTAGCCTTTGAGATGACATCTCCTAAAAAGTGAACCTCTCAAATCCATAACTGACACTTCGAGAGCATACCATAAAGCTAGTGCTCTCGGAGTATGTCCAGTACTACATGCAAATGGTAGGCATGGATCTCATAAGTAGTCAAGTATATCAAAATGTCTTCGATGAAGACTATGAAAAATCTATTAAGGTATGGCATAATGATCCTATTCCTTAGTCCCATGAATGCTTCTGGAGCATTGGATACACCAAATGTCATAACAAATAACCTTTAGTGGCCATACGGATAACTGAAGTTCGTCTTCTGCGCATCCTCTTCTCGATCTCTGAGCTGGTGATAGCCTAATATGTGGTCTATCTCTGAGATCCTTTGTGCTCCCTTCAGTTGATCAAAGAGGTCTTAAATCCTTGGGAGTGGTTATGTTCTCTTCAATATCAACTAGTTTAGGCACCAGTAGTCAATAAAATTCCTGAAGCTCCCATATACTATTTTGGTGAACAGAATCGGGGCTTCCCAAGGAGAAAAACTAGGCTGGATGAATCCCTTCTCCTCGAAGACCTCTAGTTGTACCTGTATCTCACGAAGCACTGTGGGAGACATCTGATATAGTAGGGAAGATATAGGTTCCATATCGGGATACATGTCAATTTAAAATTCCACCTCTATGAAATGAGGTAGACTTGATACATCATCATGAAAAACATCAGCATACATGTCCACCATTACTAGATAGCCCGGACTCTCCATATCTAGTATTCCCTGGGTAAGTCAGGGAAACTGATGAGTGATCGGCTACACCCTCCTCTTAGTGTGACCATCCTATGATGAAAGGTCTCTTTTCTCGTAGGTGAATATAAATCTAGTTCCATCGGTGCGGACACACCACACGTTGCGCCTAATATAGTCTATCTGAGCATGGACTGTAGATAACCATTCCCAATCAAATATGACATCGTAAGGCCTCGACACCACTACTAGGTGATCCCACCCAAAGCTCTCTATATCTAGATTAAGCTCCCACGGCCGCCACCAGTACGTAATCATAGAATCTGCTCCTATAATAGTATCTATTCGTAAGGATCGAGCCAACGGATCTGTCGGAATATTCGAGCTCCGAATGAGGGCGGTGGATATGAAAGAGTGACTGGAACCTATGTCAATAAAAACTGCAGCTAAGGTGGATTAGACATATATGGAACCTCAAATAATATCTAGAGCACCATGACCATAAGCCTCAGCTACCTGGATCTGAGCTCTCGCCAACATTCCTGCTCTCAGAGGTTAGGGTGGACCTTCTGGTGGTGGTGGTAACACCTCATAACATCGCCCACTTCAAACTGCACGACCAGCTCCCCTTCCATGTCTTCCTAGGCCTAGCTGATCGTCTCGATTGAACCTCTCACTCTGCCTTGGAGGTCCCTCAATTATCTTCTGATCATATGCACGGCGGGTCGGGCAGTCTTGAGAAATGTTACCCTGCCTGTCGCATGTGTAGCACTGTATGTTCCTCATTTGACAGCCTATGTCTCATGTGCCTCGCACAACCAAACCTGTGTCCTGAGGTCATCCACCAGATGGTCTAGTCCACTTGGAAATATGTGACATTTCTCTACTACCAGCTACAGAGGACTCTACTACGTGACGCTCGGTGGCGGGTCTTGCGGTTGGTGACTGCTCAATAAGGAAACTTTCCACTAAGAGGTCTCGCTCCAATACCTCTGCTTGCATCGAGATGCTGAGGGAGATCATTAAAGCCCTGATCTCATGCTTGAGCTCCTGCTCTAAGGATCTGGCCCTAAAGAATGGGTCCCGCACCATATCTTTGGTGTAGTGCCAGAGGTTGGTGAACCCCACTGAGTACTATTCAACCATCATGTTACCCTACTACAGATAATGTAGCTCTTGTATCTGCACTGCATGCAAGGTGGCTGGGACAAACTCCTCCCAAAACAGGCTCTCGAAGTCTTCCTAGAGAAGTATAACACCATCATGAACATAGAGCATCAGGATCCACCATATGTCTACTGCTAACTGAAGGAGACCGACTGCAAGGATCACCATAAGTTCGGCTAGTTTCCATACCAGTATGAAGACTCTCACAACAACCTCCATCCAATACTTAGCTTCCTGTGGGTCCATCTCACCTATGAACCAAGGCATAATCTAGCACTAGAACTTGTACAATGTTCTAAGGCAGTGTGTATTCTCTACAGCTATGTCTTATGGGATTAGTGGCCCACTGGGTAGTGGTACTGTTGGGGCATGCACTGTGATAGGGCCCTTCACCAAGGCCTCATCGTTCGGTGGTCTGCCATCTCATACATACCATGGAACCCTAGCTAGCGGTCTGCGTGGGGCCATCTTGAAAAGAAACAGGTGTGCCACTATTAAAATTTTATACCTGGTGAGCTGTATCAAAGAAACCTTTTGAAAAAACACATGCAATTAGTGTTTTTGTGCACAGAGTTAGAAATTATATGTCAGGGTCCTGGTGTATGGATACGTCAGTCACCGAAACAACACTAAACTACCAGAACTGAAAACATCACTCAACACCCTTAACACAATTGCATCATAGAAAATATCAGAGTCCTTTGTTCAGTGGTAGAACTGAATCATCTGATACAAATTTTTCACAAACCATTCCCAGGGGCCTGTGTCGTGACTACCCCAAGCCCGCCTTCCATAGGCCACTGGCTGGTGACTAGCACAAAAGGCATAATTCCCTAAAACTGGGAAGGCATGGCCTTTATAACCTGTAAATAAAAATAGCAGATATGATCACAAGTAAACCAAATAACAAAAAAGTGATTACAGTAAGTAAAAATGGGCTATAATACAAGCCCAAATAGAAATTACAAGTACAACTGATGAATTAAGAAAAACTGCCACTTGGTCATCCTCTAAGGTTCCAATCTGAAGGGTAGGTACAGATTTCCTCCTCAGTACTCCATGTTAGGCCACTTCATCCACGTACCGACACACCATTAAGTGGACCTCTAAGTACCGTCCAGTCCTAGTACTCTCAGCCTCGGTCAGTGTTGTCTGTCGTCTATATCCAACACAACAAGGTGAGGGCATAACCCATGTAGGGGTGATTATAACGATACTCAGAAGGGACCCCAATCCTCTCAAGGTCTCACAAAATCAAACACGGATAAAACAAAAGGTATTAAATCAAAAATTAACCTTACATAGTTATATTCCAACTCATATACCTATATAATCAAGTAATGCATCTCAATCATGAGGTAATCACAAAATTTACTGACTCAACTCACAAAGGTATATAACTTTTGTAGAGAGATGGAGATGATTAGATGTAGCCACTGGATCATCTACTCTGTCGAACCCACGTAGGATCTTGGAATAGTATTCAGAGTGGTTGAAACCATGTAGGATCCTAGAATAGTGGTCAGAATTCTCAATCCCACGTAGGATCTTGAACAGTGGTCAGAGCTATCGAAACCACGTAGGATCCTGGAAGAGTAGTCATAGTTGTCGAACCCACGTAGGATCCTGGAATAGTAGTCATATATTTAGAACCCAGGTAAGAGTATCTCAAAAGTCCAAAATGTTATAGATATCTCAACACAATAGACGGTGCCCCAATAAGACGCTAGGTCTGTGAGTTATTAGAATTTTAGTCATGGGGGCCTGGTTGGATTTGTGAACAATCCAACATGATTGTATCTCAACTATACCCCAAAGTCTTGTGGGGAATATTCTAAGGGACTGCCATACTCGGTGATTATGAGCACTACTGACGGTTCGTGAAATTGACGTCTGGTGACTATGATATGGCCAAAAGAAATTAAAGGATCGTTAGTGGGCCTGGGTCCAGTCTGACCTGGTCGGACCAACCCGGACCGACCCCATCTGGGCCGACCCGGTTTGGGTGACTTGGCCTAAACCATTGAGTCTAGACCAGCCCATTAAGCGGGTCAACCCATTATATTTGATGCGGCCCGCTTTGCCCAGCCGAACCTACTACGAGTGGTCGCGAAGGGTCCCGAGAGCACGGATTGGTCATGATGGCATGGACCGGTCGTGAGTTGGCGTGATGGCGTGATGGCGGTATGGCCCAGATGGTGCCACATAGGCAGGTCGTCCCAGAGGAATAGAGCTGGTTCATCCTGGAGCGCCATAGGGGTATGGTTCAGGCAGCTCAGCCCGGGAGGACGGGTTGCCATCGTGCGGCAGGGAGTCGGGAGGGGCGGGCCAGCGTGGTTTGGTCGGGTCACACGGGAGGCCAGCGGTGGCCGAATGCGGGAAGGCGAGCAGGTGGATGAGAGGCCGATGGGCGGCCGGGTAGCCGGGAGGCTAGCGGTCCATGGGGATCTGTTTCGGCCGAAGTGCCGCAAGGGCAATGCGGGTTGTGGAGTCCGCGGTTAGTGGAGTCGTTGCCTGTCACCTCCATCACCTCGTCGTTTCGTCGCCATTCCAAAGAACATCACAAAGGAGATCGGCAGAGGGAGTCAAACCATATTAGTTTGGCCTGCACCTTCCGCATTCAGGATGATAGCAATCAGTTCAAACCCATCTTGATTTTTAAAATAATTCTAATGAAAAGAAGAGAGGATAATAACACCCCACATCTTTCCTCAAATAAACGTTCCCAACCCTCAAGGTAAACAACCATGAGAAATATTTGTTTTAGAAGGAATGAAATATAGGAATAATATCATATTCAAATAAAACTCCTACTTGTTCATTGTTCAACGACGGAGTCGCATGAAATAAGACAGATCATTGAAAAGGACGGACATCAGCGTTTTCCTCGATTTTCGGTTTGTGCGTCAGCTCATCGTAGTCGAAAACATCCTACATCGAAGGAGGATCTGAGAAAGAAAGTCTAAGGAGATCATTGTCGACATTCTTCATTTAAGGAATATGTTTTTTTTGTTGGTGAGAGATTTTCTCCCAAAGCTCTCTCCTCTCGGATGTTCCTCCCAAAAAAATGCCAATGAATGATTATAATATCCTATTAAATAATTAGCATAATATTTAAATGGGTTAATTAATTAAATGAAAGTGCTGGATCAATTAATTAATGAGGAGGATTTGGTAAATTAAGAGATAGGTGAGTTGAAGAGGATCCCCAACACATAATGGAAAAATTGGGGGTTTCTCCCCATTAATGGGGTGTTTCAAGGGGTTTAATACCTGGGTGGTCCCCAACATAATTAACATGAAGTGGATGTTAGTTTTGGGTGGGCCACCCCACCATAACCTATCAGTGGAGGTTAAGGTGTGGTGGTTCCCACCTCCATCTTCCACATGGAGTCTTTAAACAACAAAATAAAAATAAAGCTACACAACTTTATTTTTAATTAATTCATTCACTAAAATCCCAAATACTATCTTTTATTCTTGACCCACTGTCATTGATATGAAAGTTTCTTTAATAGAATATCGGCGCTACGAGTTCAACGATGCCCTCCGATTTTAATTCCGAGTAGTGTTTCGAATGTTATAAAATATGCTTGTATGTTTACTGAATGCACCAAAAAATCATCAATAATTTATCCTGCGCACACCGGGCCTCGGAATCACACGCCATAACGTATTGAGGACTCGTAAAATTCCCATGTATTTTAAAACAAATTCCCTGGAAATTATGGGTCTTTACATTAAACCTCATCCATCCCTTTTAAATTTCCCATATAAACATTCCTATTATCATTCTAGAAGTTCTAGTATTTTAAAATTACTAGCTCTTGTGTCCCTAAAAGGAGATCTAGAGGGAGCTCGTTGAAAACATGGCAATCTCTTATTCCGATTCTTTCATATGTATTTCTTATTATAGTTACTATTAATTATTTTATTCAACTATAATTGTATATATATATATATATTATAACATATATTCTTATATGTTATTATGATTATTTTACAATCATGTTCCACGTTTAATCCATTCATCAAAAAATAAAATCACCACACCTATGTACGTACAACTAATCATCTCCATGTCGGGGTGTAATCTGTTTTTCACCAAAACTTTTACATGGATGGGTATAATTATTTAAATAATAACAAATAATGATTATAATATAATTATATTAATTATATAACAAAATATATACCATAAAATTCTATACCTTTCCACAATGAAGGGAATGATATTGTCACTCGTGTGTGTGTACGACCTTCTATCTCCACGATGTGATGTGATTCATTCTACATGAAATTCATAAATAATGATTATATAAATGCATATAATGTATAAATATGTTATATATTAAATTAATATCATTATTTATAAGATATAACTATAACTCAAGAAGAATAACCAGATCCTATACACCAAAACATGCCAACCAAAATGAAGGAGTTAATACCCAAAAGATTATTAATAATGAAATATTATTATTAAAAATTGGTTTATTAGATGATAATATCAAGTATATTAAATATAAATATGGGTTTTCAATACATTAATGACATTATTTAAACAATTATATAGGAGGTTTGGATGCTTATCAAGGGAATCAGACCTATTGTAAGGGATTATTTTTTTCTCACCTTTATTTCTATTAGACACATATCATATATATATATTGTTTCTTTTACATAGTCTATATAGTGACCATGAATTTATTTGATGATTCATATCCCCAAAAAATGTTATTTTCATAGTTTTTTAATATTTACTGGGGTATATAGTTCTATTTTTTATAATATGGTGTTTATTTATTTCACAGTCTCTTCAATATTTAGAATTGTTTATTTTTAGGTCTTCATTATGGAATAATTATCATCCGTGTCCTTGTTTTATAAAATTGTTTCAAAAAAATATTTTACTATTATTTTATGTATATTTTAATAACATTTTAACCTTTCACTAAATGGTTTTAATGGAATGATTCCATTTTTTCCAAATGTGGTACTTTTGGACATTTTCATGAAATATGTTGAGAATAATGTTTTCTTTTCAAATTTACTGCTTGAATGAAATTTTACCCTTTCATAATGATTTATTTCCTTGAAGCCTAACATAAAATATTTCATGTTTTTTTAAAATAAATTATATTATTTTAAAGTTGTGAATCCTTAAAAGAAATGAAAACATTTCTAATGAATAAATTTTTTTCCAGAATAATTAATTTCAAGTTTTATTTGAAGATTATTTTCCATATAATATGATAATAATTAATATGGTTATGATTAAATTATATTTTTCCTATTAGTATTATTGTTTTATTATGTTCATTATTGAATTTTATTTACGAAATCCATTTGTTTAAAAGGATTTTTTATGATAGAATGATGCTTAAGAAATCCATTTTATTCCTT
Organism: Viscum album; assembly: GCA_963277665.1. Classification (NCBI taxonomy): domain Eukaryota; kingdom Viridiplantae; phylum Streptophyta; class Magnoliopsida; order Santalales; family Viscaceae; genus Viscum; species Viscum album. The sequence goes on along the minus strand of OY728132.1, from coordinate 1,736,027,976 downwards.
GGTTATTCTATGATGAATGATTTATGTTTTTTAAAAACAAGTAAGATTCATTTATTTATGAGATTAGTGGGACCTATATATCCCTCTAATGAATTGGGTAATGATTTATATCTCATAAGACATAAATTTATAGAATGGGAAATGAACATGGTTTAGTAATATAGGCCTAGAATGGGAAATGATCTTGGTTAAGTAATAGAATGATGGAATAGTATGTAAACGTTGTTCAGTAATATAGTTAAGGAATGACTATCGAACATGGTTCAATAAGGGTATTTTTATAATATATTGGTCTTGGAAATGATATTTGGATAAATAGAAATTATTTTATATTCTTTGGTATTTACCAAAATTCCATATTTTATTCCAAATCTATTTTATAATGGCTTGTGTTCCGTTTCTATTTATTCCATATAAATTTTACAGATTTATTTCAAGACTCACTATTTTGATATATTTTATATGTAGATTAATTATCAAATTTTTTTCATGTTTTTACATTCATATTTTCATGGTTTGTTTGATACTTCCCGTGGTTACCCTTACTGAGCATCTAATCTCACTCATTTCATACGTATTCATTTCCACATGAAATACAGAAATGTTTTAGGTAGTAAAAATAAAGGTGATCATATTTATGGTATATTTTGAATAACATTCACCAAATTAGAATAATGTGTCACATGTTTCCAAGGTTACTAAACTAATAATGATTTTGGGTGTCTATTTTTGCAATATAATTAGTGTTCCTCAAATGTAATGTAATATTCATATAGATAAATATTGGGTCGTTAGAGAAGTCATATGAATGATTGCGTGATTTTTATTATTATAATATAAAATGACTAATGTAAGGTGTTAATAATAGTCACCTTTGATATCTATAAAATAGGATCTCAATATATACTCTAGTATTTAAATTTTTATTTCAGGAAAAAAATATATTTGATGATGGTAAGAAGTGCTTAAAAACAACTACATATCTAGGTAATCCTTTTATCCATATAAGATACAATATAAATTTTAACCACTTGTAACCTTACCAAATTATTAATATATATCCATTAATGATGATTATTATGGAAATATTTTCTAATTTCCATTAAATTATTTATAATGTGCAGAACTTTCCCATTGGCACCTATCTATTATCCTTACCCAAGATTTTATACACATACTCTAGTATATTTCTCTTCGTATTCTCCCACCATAAATAATATTTTAGGTATCTGTATATCCTTGTGCTTATATGATGAATAAACTATAAGTAGAAACAAATTTTTTCCAATAGTTACTTAATAAGGAATCATATTTTCTTGATATATTCAGGGTCCATGATATTTATCATTATATAATAATCAATGTTGAAGTAAGGAAAATTTCACACTATGTCCTTTAAAACCACATCCTCCATCTATAATTCATTAATTTTTACAATGATTGATGGTTAAACACTCATTTGAAAATTATATGATTTCATCATGTCCCTCATTATATAAATATATATCTATTTTAAATCAATATATGTTAGATAATTTTTATCCCCATTATAGAAAAGATGGAATGAACCTTTCATCTCATAGATCCATCCAACATTATCCATTTCCCATTTTTTAATGTGTTCACTAGTTTTAATCATAAAAAAATCTAACAATCATACTTATTTCATATTCAACTATTTAACTATAAATATATACTCTAAACATTCCAAACCTTTTTAAATGTCACAATTTTGACTATATAAATAATTCCTTCAAATTTTCAATTCAAATATTACCACTATGGACTCTACATCATTGTCATGGTGAGTATCCCCATGAGTATTCAATTGGTATTATGAATCAAAAAATAATCATATCATTCTATGTAATAACACACCCCTAACGCCTTTACTGATTCAATAATTTAAAACACAATCCCTTCCCCATAGTATGGTTGTGTAAGAATAGGGGCACTAACCATGATTCTCTTCAGTTCATCGAAAATTTCCCAAAATAAATAATTCCAAATGAATATAAATCTTTCCCCAATTAACATATTGAGTAGACTATATATTCCTAAAAAATATTTAAAATCATTCATCAATAAATAGATTGTATAATAAAAGAACATATCATAATTATAATGGTTCTCTATAAAAGTGATTAATAAATTCAGTCATGGATGGGTCTATTGATAATACCATTATCGATATTATAAAACATATAAATGTAATGTTCTTTTACAAATATTCACAATTGGTAATTTTTGAAATACATTACTCCCTTCTTAGGGTCTTCGAAAAAATCCCCAAGTAAACATTATACTCTTATTTCCATTAGAATGTATATGTAGACCATCAATAAATAATACCACAAATATATCAAGGTAATATCAAAATATTTTTTTCATTATATATATTATGATACCATGGGAATTAAAAAGATCATATAGAATGACTATAAAATAACTTTTCACATACATAAATCTAAAGGATTTATTTGGTATGTATTTACATTTAAACCACAATTGATCTGATTTTGATAAAAGTTAAAACATAAAAAAAAATTACTCTTCGTAGTTTTTTTAAAAAATATTAAATATGGGGAATATTATACTTATTTAAGATTTTGATCATGTTATGTTCTGGATGATCAATGTGGAGTTTCATTAATATATCTTTCTTTCCAATAAATAAATATTGTCCTCCTTATAGTGACATCCTTGGTTTTATACATCACATATCAATACTATTGTGTTGCTTTATCCTCAATCCCAGTAACAAAATCTTATACATTCTATATTCAGTCTATGAAATATATGTTTCCTCCAAAATGAGTTATATTGAAAAATTTACGTCATGATTCATTATAACACAAGGTATGAACTTCAGAAAGACAACATCAAAACTATTAAAGAAAGAATAATGGTGTTGTTCATTTTCCCTAATCATATATGATAAATACCAACATTGAATATGAATCAGGTCTCATGAAATTTTTCTATTTTACATAAGAATTTTTCATTTATCCTATCTTTAATAGATAATCAAATGTTTCTTCAAGATATCAAATGATAATTACCTCCATCAGTAAGTGTTATAAGATTTATATAATAATACCCAATTCAATCCAAAAATTACATTAAATTAAACTAGTTGATGAATACCATTATATTTAGGGAGAAAATTTCCAAAAACATATATTAAAGAATATTCATAGCCTTGTGATTGAATCATCATAATAATGGGATTTTTCACTATTATCTCGTTATAAAATCATTGAGGTGGTAATTTTATTCCCTTAAAAAATTATTGTATATAAGAGAGAAGTTAAAAAGTGAATAAATTAATATAATATTTTTTCTAGATTGGTTATTAAGTGTACCTTTCACTAGTTGTTTCATCTCTTCCCACATATGTGACATTTATTACATCAAATTTAATGTTATCTATAGAAATATTTATTTACTGGATTTGATCAGTACCATTAACCTACAATTTCATGAACATGGTAGAATAATAAACATAATACTACATATTTTAGTATTATTGTATAGGTGTTTAATTCATTAGAGTTGTATCTATATTTTCATCACAAGATTACTTTTTCAAATTACTAAATCATTATACTTTCTGATAGAATTCATTTTGAAACCTAAATAATTTACCATAACCGATATGAAGATTACTTCTATGAATCTTTCCACACATCTAGTATAATGTAAAACTAATATTCTTATATTTATGGTTTTTTATTAAAATTATTATTGAAATTTTCATTTATATACTTATTAAAACAAATAAAATTGTTGGGTGGCTCTAATATCCACGTCCACCAAGGCAACACATCAAATTTTTTCTTCATAGTTAATGATGTACCTTATGGAATAACCTCATCTAAAAAATTGTATTAATATATAAATTAATCAATAATTATAACATTATAGTCCTATAAAAACTATAGTAATACCTCATAATAAATATTAAATTTTAATCATTGGTGCAAAAATATTAATGAAACTTTTCAAAAGTGTTACAGAAATATATTTCCATCTTTTTAAAAATATTGTAAGAAAACTAAATATTGAAGAAAAAAATCTTAAATTACTCCCACTACATGGGTTTAATTATATTATATACTACTATATTCAACCCACTCCATGAGTTTAATACCCTCTCATTGCCTCAAATTCTGGATAATTAAAGACCATTATAACTAGGTATGTTAAAAATATTAAAAGTTATTTTACCTATTTCATGTTATGAGAAATAGAGAATGAGGAATGTAGTTTTAGTGGTACTAATCCATTACTGAATAATTATTGGATCAATGAACCCACTATATGATGTTATATGTTTGTTCATGATGGAGTCAACCATATCTTATTCATTTCTTTACTCATTTGGAAGCCCGACATTTATTGTGTATTTATAATTTTTCATAAGTATATAAAGAATATTTTTCATTCTAAATCCAATAACATTCAACAACCCTAGGGTATAATCGATTCATTGTCCATTTTATTCACCATTAACATGGTTATATATAGTTTCTTCATATGAATGGAATAATAGTAAAGAATGATAAACAAATCAAAGTGGAGAATTCTATATTATTGAAAATACATTAAAATATATCTAAATGATGAAAAATAAATATTCAACTTATGACACATTATATTTAACCTAGTTCATCCATGTTTGTTACCTTTTCAAATTATTTATAATATATCTTATATAAAATGTAAATTAACCTAATAATGTTCTCAGCGTGTTTCAATATAGGTGAGTAGTAATAATAAATACAACATGATCTATAATTATGGATGAGATATACATGAACAACTCTTTTTTGGTAATCGATTCTAGATGCATCTATTTCATAAAGACATCCACTTGTAGTATCCTAGATGAGATCAATTTTCATTGGAAAACCCAAAACTAATATTTACAAAAATATAGGTTTTCTTCTTATACAAAGGCTTATACAATGTTTTATTATGATATTTAATTCATTCTACTTTATTTAATTTATTAATCCCGGTCTTGATATACATTATAGAAATTAATACTCCTCTTATATAAACATTTAATCATATTAGTGGAAATGTCTATTAAAAATGAATATGACCCAAGTCAAAAACCTAAAAATTTGTGTATTTAGGAACATAGAAACATAAGTAACTAGAACATAAACGATCAACTTTATTTCTCATTTAATATTTAAAAAATAGAAAACATATTTTACACATCACAATTAAATATTTTCTCCACAAAACTAGGGAATGGAAATTTAATAAAGAGTGGTCTCAAATACTCAGTAACAGTAAGAATAATATATATCAATTAGCATAGTTAATGAAAATATAATTATAATGGAATGAGAACATGAGATAAACATAATAAAATCATATCGATCAATTCATTTTTCATAAAAATAAAACATTGAATAATGTTTTTTCAATAAAAATAAATAAGACACACATGTATGGAATCACCAATAATCAATCACAAGCTACGATAAAATATCATAATCATTAGTTATATGATTTTTTTAATATCTATAATAAGTGAAAAATATTTCATAATTAAAGTCTCAATGTTAATACTATTATAGTGGATTGATTTCAATCACCATTTCATAATTTCCTTAATCAATGTTCACTCACAATACTATTTCACCAGAAAAAGCCACTTACTAAACTGAGTTCACTCACCATTATAATCATATTTTTTCATTAGATGTCCATCCTTACCCAATACATTTTTATAAAATTTATTTCATGTTTCACCCATAAAATAACTAAAACAATACATATGAGTGACAAAAAATAGAAAAAAATTCATCATATTATTATAATATAACATGTATAAAGGATACAACTTTCAATAAAAATTCTAATCACAATTATAAAAAATATATGGAATAAATATAATTAATAACATTAGATCACACCAACATTAAATCAGAATGACTACAAAGTGATGGTATTATTGACAATAATAAATTTAAATGTCCACCAATTAATTTCATGATTAAAATACCCTTTTAGTTGAAATCACATATCTATAATCTAAAAATTTAATAAATATTATGTAATAAATTTTCATCACATTGAAAAAGGAAACACAAAAAGAGAAATATTAAAATAATAGAGTGTTCATGATTATGGAGGATAAAATTATTTTGGTGTATATAAGAACCAAAATTAAATTCATATTTTCTATTAAATGTAAAAAATATTCATGTCTAGAAAAAGATAAGTAGTATCCTTCTGAACCATTTCATGTAAAGTTAAATATATTAAAAAATGAATTTAAATAATCATTGTATATTATTAAAATTTTCCTCACAGTTTTTACAATGATAACGTGGATATTGATGATAATATTACTGGGTGAAGGGGAAAACAAGTTAGGTTTTCCTTAAAAATATTAATTTTATATATTTAGTAAATTTAGATAGAATATAAAAAAATCACTAAAAATAATTATATGTTTTGAATATGAAAAATATAATATGGATGGATTTTATAAAATTTCACAATAAAAAACATAATCTAAACAATCTTTGTAAAAATGAGTATTTACCATGAAACTAATACCTCATTCAATCATGCATCATTATTCCTCTAAACTATTGTATAAAAATTAAAAATTTTATTAAACTTTTATAATTAAACATTATTCATTTTTATTACCCATACATGATCTAAATAAATATTATTTTTAGTGGTGACACATTTTTGGATTTGGTAAATATTGAATACTTATTTTGAAAAATTGAATACCACCACTCATTTTATTATTCAACATTTATTGGAAATTGTATAATTTTATTATGTGAATTGATTTATAAAATTATCCAAATTTTAATATTCATATCCTTATTTGGTTCCATATTTAATTGATATTTTAATTATCTTATATATATTATTTTCTTATTTGTATATAATTACATAACATGTTTTAATTTTTTTGAAGAATCACTAATTTATTTGAATAATATCAATAAATTAAATTTATAATATGTTTATTTGATTTAATGGTTTTACCTCATTAATTATATTTATATACACTATATTCCATTTCATCAAAAACATATTACATGTGTTAATTGGTTTATATTTAAACATGAGTTTTTTCTTATAAAAATTTGGTTCAATTTAGTTTTTATTTAATTGTTGGTACTTTATTTATTATTGATATTCTTTTATATAGGTTTTTGAAAATTATTTCAAAAAAACAATATTACATTTATTTTATTTACCCTTACATATACATCATAAAAACCACTTTCCCCTTTGGAAATATTTATTCTCACCCTTATATGAAAATTATTAGTTCCCTATTAACCTTTTATATCAATATATATAACCTTACACAATGTAGGGAATATTTCTTTACACTTATACATCATAGTTTTCTACCCTTTCATATCATATATATTATATTATTTATCATTGAATTGTATTTATTATTTTCTATTTACCATTACCTAATCCTAGATGTACCCATATGTTGATTTTTTAACTAATTTTTTACCATTATAAATCATATTATTTTTAATATTTTCATTTTCATGAGTTTTATACTCCTTAAATTTATGTTTTTGGATTTTTATTACCCTTATGCATAACATATATCTTTATTTTTACCTCTACCCAAGTACCCCTTCATGAGTACCCTTACACATGTACCCTTATATGAGTACCCTTTTGAGAGTTAGTATATATACTAAAGAGATAACTATAACCATACATAACATGGTAAAACATAAGATTACCCTTATTTGACAAGGCCTTTACCTTTACACAATAGTTGAAATCCATGGTTACACTTACATAATATTTCAAAATATTTTTTCATTTACCATTATATTGAAATTTAATTATTATATATAAGTAACACATGTAAAATAATATTTAAACTTGATCAAATTCTATGGAATACATTTATGTAGCTTACAATTTCATGAGATATATGAGTAACATTATGAATAATTCCCTTATGGGGTGCCTAAATTTATCATTAAATATCTTCTATAGAATCTATTTTTCCCTTAAAATTCCATTAAAAATTTATTTTTACTCTTATTAATGGGATATAAAATCCATATTACCAGTATATAGTAGCCTCTATAATCTGTTTCAGTGGTATAAAGTCTCATTCATAAGGAAAAATTTAAAAATAATATGTTTCCATCTTTTTTTATAACCATTTATTTTTAATATATGATAAATAATAAGAAACAAAAATTCATATATGATTCATGGGATTTATGATATGTTTTATTTGTTACTGTTATTTCTATAAATAAATCTTTATCAAATTTTGGAAGTGGATTAAAAATGAGGGACACAATGTTATACAATTTTACTCTATTAATATTCATAGGAATTACTAATTTTCTTAGATTTATATGTTTTTTTTCATAAATTCATGAATGTTTGATGACCACTCATTCAAACCATCCTTATCCATCTACATATTCTATTTCCCTAGTTAGTTTTATTTCTAATGTAAGTGTATATAATTCATAGTTCTCACAAGGTTATACCTCTAAAAACAGATCAATTGATTATACTGACATAAAAATGATGGATCATATAGGTTATGATTTCCACTTTATAAATAAAATTGATAGATTTGGTTAGCCTGTAAAATATACTAGGTTCTTCCAAATCCTGAAAAAGTTAGGAATGGTTTTATATGTAATTATAATATAATTGATATGAGAAAATAGTCTGTATCTTCTTGATCCAAGAAAATGTTAGATTTTTTCGAATAAAAGTAGAATATAATAGGTTCTTCTTATTCAAAAAAATTATTAAAGGACTAGTCGATCCATAAATAGACTAGGTTGAGTCTACACAAACAATATTATTAATCCCTCTATTTTATAGTGAGTACCTATCACCTCACTTTGTTATATAGAGTTTATGATTAATGTAGGTTAACTAAGAACCTAAATAATATAAAAATCTATGTATTCTTCTTATTTCTTTTATTCAACCTATAATTTATACTATCGATGTAGAAAAATTCATTTATTATTAAGAATCTAAATGGAAATTTGATATCTCTTAAAATAAATCCCACATCAAAAATCCAAGACCATAGTTGAGTTTATAATGTTATGTTTACCCTAACACGACATAAAATGGGTAGGCATGGGGCGTTTGGACTCCTCACTAATTTTTGGTGCATTCAATGAAATAATTAAATCACTCATTCATTAAATTAAACAATCTAAATTAAACTATAATATTATATCGTATGTGAATTCTCCTAGGATAGCTGAATAAATCGTCAGAGAATTTAAATGCTCCTCATTCCTTCTATTTTGGCGAAGATCATCATATGATGACGAAACACTATATCATAGAAGATCATGATGTAGTTAAAGAAATTAACTACTCTTGTTCATTAAAATCCAATTTCTTGGATGATAAATTGTCCAATCTCTAGGTATAGATCATCAATTTTTTGATTTATTCCATTATTATTAAATTTATTGAGTTGGTCGACTCCTTACATCTATCTGAGCCAATTAAATACTATTTTCACATAGTTATCGATTTAAATTGATTTATTTCAATGTTTGATAACCCTAGATTCGGGCTATTGATCTTTTTCAAAGAACTCATTGACAAATATATATAAAGATACTTTTTGTGAATTTTTCCTTTATTTTCTTGGTGTTTTTCAACTGTTGGACCCAACAGTCCTAGTTCGACATTATCAGGATGTTTTGATCCCAATCCAAACATTGAAAACATAATAAATTTGAGAAATATCCATAGGATGATGAATTATGGGCATATCGTGGATGTTTATTGGTTATAGATGTTTCTTCCCCTTCTAATAGTTGAATCATCACCAGCAGATGGTATGGGGTATATGGTTTGAATGAAGCACCACCAAAGACCATAAAGAAAAATCTATAGTGAAAGACGGCTTGAAACAATGATTCATTTCCAGATCTATCATGTGGATAACAAAAATGGTTTTTGTAAAAAAAACTACATGACATGTACAATGATGAGAACAAAGTGTGTATCCAATTAACTACGGAGGAAAGGGTTTTTGGAGATGTTTAAGAGGACATGTCTTGTGTCCCTATTACATGTTGTGTACCCCATTCCCCACGGGAATGATCATGTGTTGATGTACACTACCAGGTACATGGTCATGTACCTAGGTATCCAAACATGAGGATAGTTCATGGACATAGGGATTGGTTCACAGAAAGATGTTCTAGTATACAGACACTTCCAACTATACACATCTCATTCTCAGTTGGACTAGATAGACTATGTAGTCCACCTACACAACATGTACTACTATATGGACTAGTATTCATGTGTTGGACAAGGACAAGGCTAGGTGGTGGAGCTAGAACACAAGCCATTTTCTCATTGACTTGTTTTGTGGAATCTTCAAGAATTTATATCTTATTCATTTTAATTCATATTTTGTACGATGAGTGGCATATCTAGAGTTTTCATCTTCTTATAATGTTATGGTTCCCTTAGTTGTGAAATATGAGATATGTTGTAAAATTTTCTATGCATGGATCTTACGATGGAAACAACCAATGATGGATGTGATCATGAAAAATAACTAGAGACTATCGAGTTGTTCACTCTAATATAACATGGTAGTTCATTACTCTATGGTTATAGAGGAACCCACCATCAGTGTGGGTATGGGTCCTCTATATATACCTTTTATGTGTAACCCCTATTAGATAGGGTTTGTGTCTATGATGACCATAGTGGAAGGCCCAACTACACCAGGCATATGACCTAGACCTAGAACTGTTGAGTGGACCCCACCCCCTCTATAGGAATGGGTACAAGTCCTCAACCACACTGAGTGGAACCCCCAAAAACATTAGGGTGAATGTCTTCAAGATAGTAGAGTGGACCCCCCCCCCCCCCCACCCCATCGACATAGGCATTAGTCCTATACATTTCTGAGTAGAACCCCCTATTGCACCAGGGTGTGGGTCCTTGGGACACTACAACAGAACCCACATCGAAATGGGAGAATGTTCTCATTGAATAATATCAGAGTAGATCCCCCCCAACTTATTAGTTAGTGAGTTCTCTAGATTGTGACTGTTCACACCTTAATTTTTTTTCACAATGACAATGTGTGTCTTGACTTAGATAGTTAATTCTGAGAAGACATGCTAGATTTTGGGAATTGTTCATGGTATTAAGGAACTATTGGCTACTCATATTCTTCGAAGGGGTTGTGAGATAGATAACTGTTCACTCTCTCATTTTGGATTTTTTAACTATGAATATATATATTATTTTGTATCCAAAAATCGGATTCTGTTACTCTCTTCCCATGTGATGAGAAGATGTGTGAGGTATTCCATGAACTTTCCATATTTATGTTCTCATGGTTGGTTAGGTCCATTTTCCTACTATATATGGAGAACAATCAACAGGTAGTTCATTTACTCACCATGTTACCCCCTTGATTTTGGAAAAAGATACTTTTAATCTTGGTTTGGTTGAGCTTTTTAAATTGAGTTTATCTTATTTCAACAACCTTTTTCCTATTTTATATCATATTTCTACCCCCTCAACTTTTTGGGGTGTCTTACTAGGTATGTATATAATTACCACTACATTGGATTTTCCTGCATCTATAATTTATTATATATTAAATAGAATGATCAGCGGTGACTTCAATGGATTATAGCGAAACACAGTTTTTTGGACCATGTATGGTGGTTGTAGCTTAGAATTCTGGAGCGCGGATCTCTTGGATGTTTACTTTTCAGTTTAGTGAGGTTGGAACCTATTTATGGTTGGGAATATATTTTTCCCCTTTAAATTTTAATTTTAAATTTCTATTTCTATTAAGCATTAGTGGTTATTCTTGTTTGTTTTACATTAAAGATGTGTTTTATATTTTACTCTCTCCATATTCACTTTTTCATCAAGATGGTTCTTTTTGTTTATGTGTATAGGTAGATAAAAAAATCATCCCAGATTTAGTTAATCCTTTAGTGCTTCGCCCCTTGGCCTATGGAGGTGTTCATGGGGAATTTTTTCCTTGATCACTTTCTTTGGTTGGTTCTATAATGTATGATCATGATAATATTAATGATATTTTCAATAAATTTCATGAATATTATAATGAATAAAGTAATTATTGAAATAATATTTCAAGAAAAATCTATGAAGTACGACACAAATAAGTGTTTGATTGATGAATGAAATTATTTCACTCAATATACAATGGAAGATCTTATTTGATCTCATTATTAATACAATTTTGAGTTTAATAGTAAGGACGAGGATGCAGTTGTTGAAATGAAGTGAGAATCATATTATCTATAATCATATTTCTTTTATATCTTCTATGGGATGTGTATGATCTTTCTGTATTGAAAAAGGAAATGAGTTCAATCAATTCAGAAATTATTTGTTATGCAGGAGAAGAAAGGTCAATTTGTTATGGAATAAACATAAACAATGTATAAGGGGGACTTCCAATGGAATGATAAGCCATATATATAAAAAATTAATCATAATTAACATTATATAAATTTAAAAAATATGACAATTAAAATTATATTTTCTAGAATTAATGATGGACTTGAAATATAATAAAAAAATGAAATTATTTCATATTACCATATTAGAATGAGTTTTTTAGTGTTTCTTATTTATGTAGTGAGTAATCTCAAAATCAATGAAAATGTGTTATATTTTATTTGATGGATACACATGATGAAGTACCTGAATAATTTTTTTTTACCATTATCATTACCCAACTATGTAACTGAAGATTCAGATTATTAATCCAATTATGAGTTAGATACAATTTGATGTGATGAACTAGACTCTAAAAGTGTTGGTTATAAGGTATTAAAAACTGAACTATCTATTACAAGGGCATGATTTAAAATAAATATATTATTTATAAAAACACGATGAGGAATATACAAAGTTGAAAAATAAAAATAATGGTATGTTTTAGGATAATAAAAATTATAAAAAATTATAATTCATGTTGTTATTTTATGGATATAAATATCATTACAAAATAAATTGAGATATAAATAAATTTGACTGAAATAAAGTATTATTTTATTTCATTTAATGATGGTTATCAAAAAAGAAGATACAAATTTTATCTGGATTTTATGTTTCTAGTTTAGAAATAATGAAAAAAATAAAAAGGTACAAAATTGTAGACAATAAAATTAATATTTATGTTCAAATTTTAATTATTGGATATATTCATAAAATTATAAAAAATCGAATATAAAACATATAAATGAAAAAAAAATCAGCGGAACGTTTTAAAAAATTTATTGGGAAATTTATAGTTTGATATGATGATGTCTATGAATGGACTAAATAAATACATATATATTTTGGTTACAAATAAAATATTCTTATGTTGTATAATACTATGTTAATTAAGATTTCCAAAGGAAAGGGGTTTTATGTAAAATGTTTCACATTTAGCTAATTTAGATACAACGCTTCACATTGATCACTATATCATGCTCAATCATTATTATATGAAAACATATTTCACAAAAAAAATTATTTTAATGTTTTAGGGATTTAGAATTTTATATCATGGTTTCCCAAATGAAAATATTCAAACCAAATCAGTCCCTAGTTCATCTACATTTATGTATTTTTCTTTTTTATATAATTAATTATATATCATTTTTATAAAGTATTTTATTATTCCAAACATCAAACTAATTTTTATGTCAGTGAACATATTTTTACTTTTTATGTTATTGTTTTCTAACATGTTCAAAAAAATTAGATTTTTATTTAATTGAAAATTTACTTTTAAATATTTAAATTTCCTTTTGGTAGATTCATAAATGTAGGGGGATAATATATTGATAAATTTCTTTACTCTCATTTGTTGTGGGAAATTACATTAATTTAGTATTAATTTTCATTTAACTCTTAAATTGTCTATCATGATATGTTTATTTGAGGAGTATGTTCTGAGTACATGTAAAAATTTTAATATGGGATTATAAATTTTTTAATTATTTATCTAAATCAATCCTCCTTCTAGGTATTTTTATGAAACTAATTTGTATCCTCTATTCTTATTTGAATATTTTTTTAAAATTCATTATGTAAGCATGTTAATATCATATACTTGGTTTCTCCAAATTATATATATATTTTTATCCTATGATTTTGTGATTTTTATTTAAGTAGTGTGAATAATGGTAATGATTATTCAGTAATTATTAATTATTTCTTTTTAGAATAAGTTGTTGATAAAAAATAAGGAATTATTTTAGAATTATTTTTTGTTCATTTTGATAAATATAAAAAAGGTGGAATATTTTTGAGATTTTTAATTTAAATTTTGGGTTTTCATTTAACAAATTTTTTTAATTTTTCGTGTGAAAAACCTTTGTTTATTAGTAAATTGGGTTTTATTATTTGGAATAACTGATTACCTACCATCATCTTATTATTTAAATTTTATTTGTTATTTTTTATGTTTTTATAATAGTGAATGATAAATGATTTCTAAATTTTAATATCCATATCATTATTTTTTCAATATAAAATGGTTATTTTAATTATATAATATTGATTAAATATTTAATTTTACACAATTTTATTATATTTTTAATTTTTCTAACAATATTTATATGTACTAAACTATATAACTAGTATTGGTTTACTACACCATCATTTAATTTAATAGTTTCACAACATTTATTATTATTCTATATAATATATTCAATTGTAGGAATATTTTATTACATTTATTAATTATTATATCTTCTATCATAGTTTAATATTTTTTGTTATATAGTTTTTCGAATTTAATTATTCATTAAATGATAAATTTTGTTATTACTATTACTATTATATACAGCAATTTTATATTAAATAATGTAAAAATTTGATTTTCTATGTATTTTAATTACCCTTATGTATCCTTCACAAAAATAGATTTATACACACAAATCAACTATTTTTACCCTTACGTAACATGAATTTGATCAAATTTACAATTATGTAGCATTATATATTCCCCTGTATCATGTATGAAATATTTTCTTACCCTTTTATACTGATTTTAATACCTATATACATAATATAAATTCCAATATTTTCCCATATATAGAGTTTATGGTTTATTTATTACCTTTACATAAGCTTGGAAGTACCCATACATAGCCTAAGTAATACTGTTTTTTCATAATGTAGATAATAGTTATTCTACATTACCACTAGGTGAATTCTATATTACCTTGACAAGAACTTATGGGTTTTCATTTTACCCATAAATAAACAATATAAGTTTAATTTCAATGTTATACGAGTACCCTTACATGATTACCATTACATGAGTTACCTTTTTCTAGTTGGTAACCATACACGAGAATACACATTAACCTTATGTTATAATGTAAAACTCATGATGACCATTACATGAATAGGTATATACCATAATGTAACGGCTGAAATACAAAGTTTCACTTACATTACCTTTGGAAATAACAGTTAACACATCATATTTAAATAATGTCTTAGCTTTAAGAAACTCACGTACAATAATTTATACCATTATCCAATTAATTTATCATAAATTTAAATATAAAACCATTACATGATATATATATATGAGTACCTTTATGTATATTACACTAACCTCTGGTAATAATTTACCTTTTATATCATGTATAAAATATAGTTGACCATTACAGAACATTTGAAAATTAATTTTACTCTTATTATAGATATATAAAACACTTGAAACAATTTATAAAAACTTTTCTCATATTTTTCAGTAGTACCATACCTCAATCACATGGTAATGGTACCATAATAATATTTATAGGTATTAATTGTTAGATTTTATCTCAAAATATAATGTATAAGTAATGATAATAAATATTCATTTTTTTCAACCAATTGAATTTAAATATATGATGAAGAATTGGTATACACCTATTTATAAAATATTCATATGATTTTTGAGGAATATTAGTTGTTTTGTATATTTAAATAAATAATGGCCGAATAATTTTACAAATTATGGTAAAAAGTATAATCAAATTTTTATACTATTTGACTCGGTTAATATTTTGAGGCATTACAATTTAATTACTCTATATAAATATTTAATTAGATCATGATAACTGTTCAAAAACATTATCCATCATTGATATCTTTATATTATAATATTATTATCATTTTAACTATGGATGTTTCTATAATTCATAATTCAGACACAATTATACCTATATTTTAAATGTATTCATTGGTTATACTCAGTTGACGCAAAAAAGAATCACTTATTTTAGGTTGTCCCCTTTATAAAAGGCATTGATAGGTTTACTCTTTCCTTAAAATAAAATTCATTCTTCTTGATCATCAAAATGGTAGTAAAGGTTTTCTATATCCATATAATATACTAAAATCTTTCTAATCAAAACAATATGGGAATAATTTATTCTATCAATAGAATAGAGTGGGTTAATTATATTCTCAAAACATATAGAATGGTTTGGTCTATTTGGCGATATACTAGGTTTAAAATAAACCTATAATGGGTTTCATATCTTTTTTTAAATTATTTAATAGTCCCCTCACTATGTTTTATTTTATTTAGTTTTAGTTGGGGCTCATTGTAAGAAAAACTACTAACAAATTCATTTTGGCCTTGTTTATTATTTTTATTAAAGTTAATATATGATCAAACACAAGGATCACAATAATTTATTTATTATTTTCATAAATATTACTCTAATAATTTTTTATTATGTTTAATTTGTAGAAAAGTTCTATTCACCCATTTATAGTCAATTTTTCATAAGATAACTCTATATAATAATCTTATTATACATTCATTAATAATCAATCATTTTCATCATCATTTCATGTCTTAACTACTTCATTTTTTGATTTATATTTTGTTATAGTAGTTATATTCTAGTCACATTAATCATGTTTACTTCATTTAAATAATGTAAATTAAGAAATAATATCATATATATTTATATTATAAATATCTATATCAATTCATATATAGTCATGATGAGAAAAAACCATAATCACCATATAAAAATTGTAGTCCATAAGTACTCATAAGTGATGTTAAATTTATCGGTTTATGTATAAAAAGAAAAGTAAATAATAATTCACCCTTCTAAATTAATTATTATAAAATAAATTAAAATATTATAAATTTAATATATAATAATAATCAAAAAGTAATTATGGTGGTCAAAAATTAATTGCATCTCTATGTGGATGTGTGATTCCAAATATATATATGAGGGATACATTCGTCTCCCATTTGATTGGGAAGATATGGAAATTTTTTTTTATAATAATAAAATATAATTATATTGGTGATTTATAATGATCATACAATTATGGTTATACCTTTTTTACTAGATTTACATTATAAAGTAAAAATTAATAACATTGGTTTTTATGTAAACCACTTCCTGATGATACCCCCGTTTTCTTAGAAATTATTCCATGATTAATTAGTATTATGATAAATTAAAAAAAATTGAAAAATGGGAAGGAATTTTTGATGGTTTTATAGAAGGTATTTTATGAACTATACGGATAAAATATTGTGAATTAGGGTGGAGATATGGTTCCCTTATATAAGGGAGGGGTGGGATGACTACGAAATTTCATAAACAATTTGAAGGATATAATGTCACATTCAAGGGTATGTGGCTCAGAATTTCCCTTAGTTTTAAATAAGGATAATATTAGTTTTAAATATCCTAAACTAATAATAACTAGATATGATTATGTGGAAATTCTACCCTTATCTCTCTGTTTCAACTTGCCCTGATAAAACTGCATTAACACTGAATATGGTAACAAAATTTTACACATATTAATACTCAATATAAAAATAATTATTTATTCTTATTATTTTAGATAAATTATACTGACTCAAAATGTTTCATCTATTTTACTTGTTCCAATTTTTAAAAGGGTCTAAATTTAATTTTTAATAAACATGCAATCCCCAATGAGAACCCATTTTAGAAATATAAATCATTTGACATAAAAAAAATTTCATAACATTTACTTCCAAAAAAGCATAAAACGAAGATTAATTTTATTTATGTAATATAGAATATATATATATATTTCATTAAAACCATTAATCAATGAAAATTATTTTATTTTCTTATCATAAAAATATATTTCACAAATAAAATTTGTTTTTGGAATTATGTGATTCTACACACATAAATAATTTTTTATAAAAATAAAGTATAATGATCATTGAAAAGTAATTAATTATATTATTAATAAATAAATTAAAATTATATACTTTTAATTTAAGATTTAAAAAAATCAGTGGGCCTTTTACTAGTAAATAATTGAAAACTTTTACCAAAATCTACATTTTTCCTTATTCAATGAAAATTAAATATTATTTGTAATAAAATAATTAATAATATTATATTGATATGATTATTTCAAAAAAATATTCATTTACTCATATAAAAATTATAATAATTGTGTATTTTAAATATATATAATAAATTCAAATATTTCTTAAATCCCATTTTTTGAAAGAATTATATTACTCAATGTATAGTTCTTATTTATTAATAATTATTTAATTAATACTAATTATTTGAACAATTATACTAATTTTTAATATAATATTTATTACAATTATTACATTTTAGTTTAATATATATGATAGAATGACTTATTATATCATAGTTCATATGAAATGAGGGTTTGTGTGTATGGTATGCTATCGAGTGCTTCATGATTTCTACATATAAAGTAATGTTGTATTACATATCATAAATCTCAAATCAACTCAATAAATATTCTTATTCATATTCATGTTCAATAAATAGTATTTAAATATTATTTTAGAACCAATATCAACATAAAAAGACTCATTCCGTTCAAAAATGTTATTTCATATCAAAATATACTACATTTCATGAACTCAATTATCAATGAACATAAAAAAATTCGTCAATTAATTAATTAAAATTAAATAACATTTTTTCAAATAAATTCATTATTTGATGTGGAGTGTCTATAGAAGTACAATATATATCATTCCATATTGAAATAAATTATTATTTATCTCAATTCATGTTTCAAATAAAATAAATTCACTTCAAATCATGAAAGTAAAATGGTTTTAATTGATTGGAATTTTGTTTTTGAAACACCATTCATCTTAAAAAGTTCCATCAATCACCCAACATGGAAACCAAAACTAGTAAGAAATAAGGGTTGTAAATAAAAAAATATTAGGTCTATGAACAAAATTCATGGGAAATACCTCTAATTACCTTTCACTGATCTTTGAGAATAGATCAATAACAGATGATTGAATAGGAATTATTAATCATTTATAGAAGAAAAAATACTCAAAACCCCCCATGAAAGGATACATTGAATGTAAAATCAAAGTTAAAAAAATGAATATTTTAATAGAGGAAAAATTATGTTAGTGGTGAATTAAAATGAAAAATTAATATCACAAATGATCAGAGTTGCCATCCCAAAATATAGACATACTTTTCAGATGTTTAAATTTTTGAAACCCCCAAAACTAAGGCCTTGACCATTCCCTTGTGTGAATTTCAGGTAAATATTGGGCATCTACATGGCCTCCACCTCTCTATAGTGGGGCCTTTTTATCGTCATATATATGGTGAATAACAACAAGTAATTTCATGAGACACACCAAGTCATGGACATTTAGTCATATACAATCATATATAAGAATCACCTTGGAATAGAATTCTATAGAGAAAAGAATATTCCCACCTATTTTTAACAGATAATTCCAAACCCCTCATTTATTCCATATGAATCCTAAATAAACTCTGACCTATAAATAACATAATTTTTTCAAAAATATATCATGGAAAACTAATTAATATATCTTAAAGAAATAGTCTATATTTTTTTATAAACATGAAAGAAATCAATCTCATGTCATACCCCTTCTATGAATATCACCCCAAAACATAATATCCACATCCTCTATATCACAACAACACACATAACAACATCATTTCCAAATAGAGAAAAATAAATACCACTAAATAATAATAAAATATCATATTTAAATCAAAGTATGTTATCATTATCATATAAGACATCATTCTTGTTCCCTCGTTAACCATGCATGACTGCGACCATATATCATGATCAAAACTACATCACAGAGTCAGAAAATTATTTCATACACAATTATTTTATACATTGAAGACCAGAAAAATAAATTGATTAAGATATATTATATCATCTAATAATATACTAACATAGAAACATAACATCCTATAAGCTTTCACCCACCATCTAATTTCTCCAATTTACATCCCCATAGACATATTCACAGATTAAACATTAGAAGATAATAATAATGAACAAAAATATCACATTCTGTATAATGTCACCATAAATAGATAATTTAAGTCTATGCGAAAATAAAAATGCACCATCAAAAAATTAATGCATTTTAAATAATATTATTATTCAACAATTTTTTAATTGAGAAACTCATTATTTTCATTATTTAATTCATTTCACATCAAATAAAAGTCATCAATCAACACCCCTTTTTATTCATTTAATTTATTAAATTTATATTAATATATTATGATCATTAATAATATATTTACAACCCTCTATCCATTACAATAATAATAAATGAAAAAATATCATTCATTCCAACCATGATAATATCACAACAACAATCTCTTTCATACATTTTATTTTTTTCATAATCCATGAATCATGAAATTTATAATGGATATTTTAACTTTTAGAACATAATCTATTTGGAAATAAAATCTGGTCCTGTACCTATTGTTGTTGTTCCTTTTACACCTATACAAATTTTTCAATTTCATGAAGATTCATAAAATACATAAAAACATTTATACCGATATTCCCACTATACCAAATCAACCAAACATAGTTAACTCCAATCCTAACTACTTTAAAAAAAAATAAGTCCAACCTCAAACATAATCATCAATATCAACTATATTTCCCAAATTTAGTACTACATAAATTTACATATCTATAAAATGTCAAATTTATTATCCATTTATTGAAGTAAAAAGGTGAATAAAAAGATTAATAACAAAAATGAGAGTCTAGTAATTGGATTTCCTCACATGAAAATTATATAAAATTCCATAATGAAGAAGAACATATCTCTCATATACTCAATTCCTCATACCATGTTTATCAAATTTTATTAATATCATTTTATCTTATAGGTGTTACTCTTGCGTTTTACCCTTCTTCAAATCAAGGATAACTCAGAAACAAATGTACAAAGAAATATAAATAAATTAAAATTGGATCCATTGAATAATTCAATAAAATATTATCAAAAGTATTATTTCAAAAGATATAATATGTGTTAAAATATTTTCTACATAAATGATGTCTTTTATATACATTGTGAAAAAATTGAGGGAATGTGATTATATCACTAAAAGGAACAATAAAAGAAACCCTATATATCCTTTAAGAAATTGATTATAATAAATAATTTTACTGATAATCATCCAAATCAATCATACACTACTAGAAAGGGACCCAATGGAGGAGATCAGGGTGATATTCTAATAAGGTTGAAAGATAATCTTAGATTGGATGAGAGGAACATGATCTCATAGTTAAAACAAAAGAAATTTGTCTATGAGGTATCAATGATATCCATGGAAGAAAATTTAAAAACCCAGGTTTTAGGGAAGAACGAAAAAATTTATAAGAATTAAATTGTGATTATAAATTTATATTGGTTTTGTAATGAAATATAACTAGGGTACAATATGAATGACTATACAAAAAATGGGGTTTTTTACAAATAATTTCAGGAAATCAAAATCTAGTTTTTCATATTCATCCACAATTTATGTAATGGTTAACCACTTACTCAATATAACCCTAGAAATACCATGTTCTAATGGAGATTGATAAATTTAATTATTCAAAAACTCATGACCAGAAAAAGGTCATGAAACAAATTATGATGTGACATAATATTAATGAAACAAATTAACCTAATAAAAATATCCATGGAAAACAGCCTATATAACTTTATAGTGAATCTCAATAACTATACTATAAGGATAACCAAAATAAATAAACCATAATACAATCCCTCCATGATCAATGTGGAATTAGTGATAATCATATTACATGTCTCTGTCTTCTATTCAAGATGAATAACCCTAGAATAAAGACATACATTACTAATGGACTACCCAGAAGGAACAATTATTATTAAAGAAATGGTGAATGAAAATCTCTAAAACCCCGTGATGTTTCTCATTAAATCACCCTAATAATTTACCACTATAATAAATCATATAATAAACTCAAAATTTATTCTCTTATCATCTTCCTGGTCCTTCCAATACAAAAAACATGAATTGTAACAAACTAGAGTGTTATGTTTGGTTACATTAGATACATATCAAATTATTATATTCCTCGAGAACAAAAAATATTAATATATAAAAATAAAACATTATTGAGAGATACATATAAATGTAACATAATAATTATCAAGACCTTAAATTATTGTAAAAAATACAATTCTAACATTCATATAACAAGGAAAATAAATATAAAACCATATAACAAAGGGATGTACATATCAAATAATAATATCACCAATGAATGAACTATATTCAGTTCAAACCACCCCTACTCACTATAAAATCATCATTAGTTACATCTTTAAAATTTACCATTCTTTGAAGTACATACCATTATGATAATCTCTTAGTAAATTTCCGAAAAAAATAAAACATAATTTTCATAAAATATAAAAAATAATAAAAAAATTACATCTCAACCAAATAATTTTATTATATGAAATATTTTCATTCATGGATATATGGTTTTAGAAAAAGGCTCCACCTAACAAGGACACAGAATATTCTAACTCTATATTTAGGACTTAGAAACATGATGTGCCTTGGTGTAGTAATGAAAAAAATTCCCCATAAGATTTTATCCAAAAAATCATCTCTCCAAACACACTGCACCATAACCTTCTTATAATTTCCTCTTATATGTACTCCAATATATGATTTAAAAATCAATATACTTACATATGATTTATTAATATAATTAAACATGACCCAACATTATAAATCCAAAATATACAACATAAAACATAAATATCTGATCACATACATACCTAATAACCATTTAGGATTAGTGTTTCATAGGAATTGAAAAATATTACTTTATAATGTAGGAATATCCAAACAAATATCATAATTTCACACAAAACAATTTCTTTATAAATAAAAACATTCTATTTTCAAGTTGACACATATATCATGAACTTTAACTTTATTAACACCTCTATTATTAATTATGAACTGTGAAAATTAATTTTAAATAATTAGAATATAGAGACATGGATAACATAAGGTCAACATAGCAAAAAGGGAAAAATGTTAGTAAATTTAAAAACCAAGAGTTTATGTAACATATATGTAATTAAACATACAAAACCTTGATCTTAAATAATCAGTTAATTACACATGAAATTGGTTTAGTGAAAAATTGTTACTATTAAATAAATATTAAGAAAATATACATATAAAATCATAATAATGTAGGTTTCTATGAAAACATGTGAACCTATAAAAAAATTAATTAGAAAACCTTTTGGCCGCAAAGGTAAAAATCGATCCATTAAACAGTCGATCATTAGTTTATTTTATAAATTACAATAATTTCCTAAAAATCTATTAAATGAGTTGAAAAGTGAATTTTTCCCTTGGTACATAATCATAATAAAATTATTATAAAGACCCTCATAATTAAAGTTATACATAAAATGACATACATGGTCAATTCAAGCATAATTCTCTAGAGGACATAATCGTTACCCAATTCATTATATAAAAATATCAGGCTCACCCACCATTCTAAAACTGTCCAAGGGATATTAAATTTATAAATAACATATAAAATTTAATTTAAATCATAAAAACAAATAAAATATAATGTTTATCCGATTTAAAAGGATTATTCATTGTACATAAAATGTATGGAAAATATCTTTCTGAATTTAAGCAATAGAACATTATTTTCCAAAATAATGAGAAATGGTTTTCTTTGAAAATTAAAATAGATTTTATAGGAATAATAATATTAAATACAAATGATCATGATAATGGGAATTCATTTTGATTTTAGATATATTGAAATAAATACAATTTTTCCCACCTTTGATAAATAGTTAATTATTTAAAAGAAGAAATGAATATTATTTTTTTATCATTTTTATTGAAATTTAAATTTAATATAAAAACTATTTTAAAACCCATTTATGTTCATATAAGATCTCCCATAAATAAATTTATGAAAAAAATAAGATGGATTATATATAATATAATGAAATAATTAATAAGGATTAAAATATTTTAGAATGAAATTCCATTAGCTGGAGTCTAATTTGACAAATTATTTCTTCAACTCCTATATAATGTCATACATTCATTATTTATGTTCATAAAAACATTTTCCTAGTTTACAAACTATCATTAAATATTTTATTTCTTTTAAATATTTAATTACATAATTGTATAATTCAACTTCAGGTATTCTAAGGATGTTCTGTTCGAAATTTCAATACGTTATCGATGTCTCTACCATTGTAAAATAGTTTATTTTTACATAATATCTAGAATAATAATCTAGTAATTATTATAATTTATATATATTAAGTAAAATTTTACAACCATAATTTAAATATATGTCTCTGTGTGTGATGATGTAATGAATCACATCTCTTCTTGGAGGTGATTGTCCCCACAAACAAAAGAATGATGATATCATTTTAAATGGATAAATGCGTAACAAATTAGATGATATAATATATTTCTAGAATGATAATTTTTATGATAATATTAAATATTTAGATAAATAATAATATTAACCAGATTTATGTGGTGGATATATAAAACAATAAACTTCAGTTTTTTGTGGTGTTACTCTAAGTCTACAAATGATTGATGATTTGGTCCCCTCATAATTTGCAAATTAAGTTGAATTATATTCAACCATTAACATAATACCATCTTGTTATAAGGTAGTTAATAAAGCTATTTATTTAATTGGTTAGTATGGAATTTATTTTTGTAAAATATTATGTAAAATGTAGGTAATTAGTTAAAATGGTTACCTATTCCTTGAGATAGTAAATATTGATTTCCTTATAAAAATCTTATAAAGAGTAATTTAGGAAGTCTAGTAACTCTATAACATGGAAATAGATGTCTAGAAATAATTTTACCCTTTTTAGATAATGTAAGTTTAATAAATTTATTTTAAAAACATTGGATTGATGGTGTATCACCAAAATAATTTAAAATAAAATCATTGTTTGTGTTAGCATACATGACATGCAGTATTGAGATTAAACAAACCAATATTTAAATTTATTTATATTTAATATCATTAATTTCATGTAAAACACACATCCCTGTGTCTAAATGGAATGTGATATAGTATTAAATAACACAAAATATAATAAATTGTAAAGTTCAAATAGTATTAAATAATTTATGAAAATTATAGTTACCTTTTTATTATAAATATAACAAGAATATTTTAAAAATGAAATTTTGTTTCTGAAAAACTGTAGTTTTTCTAAAAGATAGTTTAGTCAAACATTACACAGATAATTTAAAATTTAGTTTTACCAATTTTAGACAATTTATAGGATAAAATGAAATGAAATTACAAATAAATATTTAAAAATTATCACGGTGGGAATTATTGGGTTTTTTTTGAATTATTTAGTTTTTAAATTAATAGTCAAATAGTGGATTTCAATATTATACTATCTTTTTTTTAAATTATTTATAAAGTTATGTTATATTTTAAATTGTTTTCAATTTAATATAAGATAATATATATATATATATATAATTCATATTTTGTTCATTATATCTGTTTTTAAATTGAATTTTGACTTAAAAACCTTGTAAACTTTTGGACATTAGGTCTTCAAATACTTGATACCGTGTCTTTCGATATGGAATAATTATAAAATAAATTTTGTGAATTATTAGAAGGTAATTTTGTATAATTTATTACACAAAAAATTTTAGAATGGTTTATATTATATAATATGTTCAAATAATATTTTACAAATATGAAATTTTAAGGAAACTATAATTATCTAATGTGATTGTGGTAAATATTATTTTACTGAGGGTTAAACTAAAAATATATTGGTTATAAAGACCTTGTAACCTATCTATGAACAATTTTCCATACTTATTGGGACATTATAAAGTATAATTTCTGATAATAGAACATTTTTTAACCCTGTGGAATATAGGAAACTTTGTTACACTATTTTCTTTTAAAAAATTACAAATATTCCACTCACCTTACTTATAAAAGGCCACCCCATCTCATATCATCTTCACACCATAAAACAATGTTAGTTTAGAAAATAATAATAAAATAACTTCCCAAATCCCCCCACACCACTCATCCTAGAAAACTATTGTTTTGTAAAAAAATCCAACCATGGAAGGCTTTGGTGTAAACCTAGGCAGATTACCTAATGAAGAGCTAATTTTGTTCATTGAGCATTTTTATTTTAAACCTTCCTCCACCTCCATTAATTTATATACAACCATAATGATATAATAAAATAGGTAACATAAATATACATATATGTGTTTATGATAAGGTAATAAAATAAAACCAACCCCAATTCCATCAAATGGGTTACGAAGTCAGAATTCGTGTGTATAGTTGACTACTGCCAAGCAAACCGATGTTATTCATTTTTTCGTTACAACCTATCGTTGTTGGGTATGATGATTGATATAATGTATATATATATGTGTGATATTTATGAAATAATTATATGTTTTAGTTAATTATTTTATATATAAATTTTTACATTCAATTCCTTAGGTGATACGATATAGTTGCCTTTTCTACGGCGGACTACAGCCTCACTGAGCAATGTAATTCGTTTCCCACTATAGCTTTTCATGGATAGTTATAAGGATGTAGATAATAAATGTATGTGATATATTTGACATAATTTTGAATTTAATGACATATTTATCATTGAAAAATGTTAATATTTCATTTTATTTATTAATTTTCGGTTATTTAATGATGATTACATTGTTCGTTTATTTGTTGACTACCACATTCATAAAGTGATATAACTCTCTAATCATCACCACACCACATGGAATATATAAATATATATTTATTAAAACAATTAAAACATTATTTATTATATTATTATCAATCTTGATTTATAAAATATTTACTTCCTTATTTCAATATTGATCATTGAAAAGTGGAAATGATACTCATGTGTATGGTTAACTTATTATCTCATTGACCGTAACATACATCATTTCTCAAATCCATCTTTCATTAATGATATTAAAAATGTAATAGATTTATAATTAAATAATTATTTCATTTTTTTATTATGGATATGATGTAAATATATAATATGTTAAATAACAGAATATTTCATGATTAAACATGCATAATAACATAGGGAAATTAACACCCGAAACAGTGAGAATAATGAATGGTAATTATTTAAAGAATTATAAGATGTTATAGAATGATAATATATGAAATTAATAATATTATTATTATTATGGAATTTGTGAATAACATGTTTAAACCCATTATAAATTAGTTTAAATAATATTCCACCAAAATGAATCTTGAGGTTTGTGATTTATTTACTAAATTTACTTAAATTTATTTTAACATACACATCACGTATTATGTAATGAAAAGATTATGGTTGTAATAGATATATATTAGTTTATACTTTATTTCAACATTTTTTATTCATATTTACTTTTAATACACTTAATTAACTCATTTATTAATCCCAAATTCAATGATGTTATCTTTGTATGGGATTCTATCTCAATTTGTTTTTGAGGAATTTTTGAATGTTATAAACCTATTTCAATTATATGGTGTCTAAATTATCCAATTAACATTTATTATATTTAATTCTTCAAAAATAATGGTAGTTTATTTTTTTACTTTTAATTATCTCATACATTTGGACATATATAGAATGTCACAATGTATTATGATTCTTCATCTCGATTTTCCTTCATTAATGAATATTTTATTAATGTCCACATAATTTATTTTATATTGTATCCATGCAAACACATTAACATATAATATAATTACTCCATACAAATTTAGGATGTTTTAGTATTATATTTAAATTATTTCAACTAATTGAATTTGAATTAAAAGTTATGAGGTAGTAAATAATTGTATAACTCAATTTCATTCCATTGAGTTATATTAACTCTTCATTTTCATTTATTTTTTGTTGTTGTATAGGTATTTAATTAAAGAAATATTATGTTTCATATCAACTTTTTATGGATTTATATTTAATATACTAAATCTCTTCATTTTTTAATTCTCATTTAAACGTTATGATATTTCCAAGTGTCTACTTCACTGTCTCATTTCAATCGGGATGGCATATACGTGAATTAATAATAAATGAAATTATTTGATCATTGATCAACAAAACACTAAATTTTATCTCCATATATTTATTCATGATATTTATATTGTAATTATACATTTTTTAACTCATTGTTAATTAAAATTAATGAGATTTTTTTTATTTAAAATCCAAATAAATTTTTACATTCAGTATTTTTCATTCAAACCCATGTTTTCTAAAAATGTTTTCGAAAATGTTCATAAACCTTCTAAAATTGATATATTTAATAAAATTTTACCCATTTTAATTTTGACAATAATTAGTGGAGGTGTTATTCATGTGGTTTTAAAAATCATGCCCAACTTATATTTATCAAAATAGTGATTGGAATCTATCATTAAACGTACTCATCTTGTATGGAATTTCTATCCTTTATGAAAAAAAGATATTTCAAAGAAAATTAATAGTTTTTAGATGATATTTTAAAAGAAAATTAATGTAAAAAAAATTTGTGAGCCATAATTTTTTAAATTGAAATTCCACGAAGAAAATGATATTATTCTAAAAAATGTTTTATGGATATTTTTATAATATTAATATTAATGAATGACAAGAAACATTTATTTTGATTATAATCCACATAAGATATTTTATATTGATAACATCCTTATTCATCCTTTGGATGGTTTATTATAATTTTGACTATGGAATGTATTGATATTAACAATATTGATTTGTTTTTTAATGCATTAACTTTCATTTGAAATATTCGCATTCATATGTTAATTAGACAATAACAATACCCAAAGTATAAATATTATTTATCATGGACATGATTATTTATTAAAACATATTACATTTATATATATTTTATTTTATATTAAAAGTTATTTTATTTAATGGGTATATATTAATAATCATCATTCATTATTATTTATGATTTTTAAATGTAATAAATATTGACTCCTAAATTAAATTGGTTCTTTAATATTTTAGGAATGGTTTTAATATATAGTTATATATGGGGACCATAATTTTATATCCCATTTTTTATTATTAGTATGATTAATTGAATCCCAAATATAGAATTAAATTGGTTTCTACTCGTATTTTTATACCATCTTATGAATGGTCATAATGTCAGCAGCTTAAGGATTCTTAATTTCAGGGAAACAAACAATTATGAAATACCATTATAAGGAAATCAGTAATTATTATGCAAGATATTTTCATAATTATATTATATACCGATTCATTTCATTATCAATGTATTTATTAAATGGAATGTGTTTTAGGTTGCTTACCTTTCTATATTGATTTTTTCAAATATAATTATTATAACAAAGTTACTAATTAAATGGAATGTGTGTTAAGTAATTTTCCTTGACATATTTATTTTTCATTATTGATTCATGATATCATCATTTGTTAATAACCATTATAGAGAATGTGATCTCACCCTGATTTTCTTCCATTCCCCATAGTTCAATGAATTATAATATGATTGATATTAAATTATATTCTATAGTGAATAATGTTATTATTGAAAAAAATGATTTAATTTTAAAATAAGGTAATACATGAATCATGTATGCTTCTAAATTACATATACTACAATAATATTTGGTTTAGTGGGATGTGATTTATTGTCTCTCATACCAATTTAAAAAAGTAATACACCATTCCGAGTTTATTGAATTAGGGGTAACTACTGTTAGTATGAGAGTAAGTTTGGTATAATACATGGAAAATATATTTAAGAAATTAATATATTATAAATAATAACTATATAATAGAAATTGAGGATAATTATAGAAAAAAATTCTAATGTATTTAGATGGAAAAGATTATGTGGATTCTCCCATGAATACATACCTTTCTTGATAATATTAATGGGCATGGTTCTATAATGTTTTTACCTTGGATTAATAACTATAAAAATGGGGAACTATCCTTGACATGATAATCACCATGTTTATGAAAACATGCCTTAATTCCCAACTGATTCTCCAATAAGATGGGATATTCCTAGGATCATTAAAATTTTCATTACAATCAATAAAGATAGATTTGAATTGATGATGTCAATGAATAAACATGGTTAAACCTATGTTGTCTTAGATTGATAAAAGCTGACATTATCTAAATATCATATAATTGATTATATTTTTCTCCCTATGATTATTGATGCTTGGAAAATGTTTTTTCGTTTCATCCAATGGTTGAAACCTGAATGAATCATGTCAAAATTGAGAATAAAGGACAACATGGTGACTATGATAAACATAATGAGATGACTGTAGGAGTCAAAAAAAAATTTATTCCTTATTATTTATGTTGATATATGAATAACATCGAATACCTGAACCAAGTATTAGACTCATCAATAATGATAATGATGGTGCACACTAAGAGCTTGAGTTTTGTAGACCTTAGAGGAACGAATGTTTGATTTATATTATATTAGAAATATGGAAAGTCAAACCTATGAATGTATCACAATGTAATTTGAAATTATTTATGTGTGGAAAAGAAGGGAATAAAGAAAACAATTATTGAGTAAAAATGAAGTGTATAATGGAATGAGATAAATAACATCATATGGATCCATTAATAATTTTTTAAATAAATGTGGATAACAAATGTATTATCCAAGTTAATTCCCTCAAATAAAAGTTAACCCATAAAACAAAGAAGGACCAACATTAAAATAATATGGTTGAAGTATTTTTCTATTGGGATTCATGAATTAAATTTTTTAAGTATTTTTACTAATGTTATATTTGTTATATGAGTAATGAAACATATATGGAACATGTACATCTTCAAAATCATTCATGTATTCAAAAACCAAGCACATATAGATACATTTATAGGGTTATGAGTAAAAAATTGATCATTTGATCAAAGCATTAAAGACAAGTTTTTTGTTTATTTGATGGGATTCTTCCAAGACTAATTATATTTTCGGAGAAATCTATGTTAAGTATCTGTTTTAGTAAAAAACATATTTCCTGAAAAAAAATCACATTATATATTTTATTTCGAATCTATTGATATCATTTACTGTTAATATGAACAATAATGAAATTTTAATAGTACTCAAATATGATTATTATACTTTATGAACAAAAAATGCATTTTATTCAAAACCGATGAGAATTTTTTATTTAATGACTAATTTTATTTCACGGATGTCCATCATATTTTTTGGGATTTTTATTGGAATTATATTAATATATTTTTTGATAAATGACAAACCCAATATTTGGTAACAACCCATCATATTCGATTAGATCGTGGGGATTGAACCACAAATATAGGGATGATAATTGTTTAGTGTATACAAATATCATATGTGATTTCTTTGTTAATATTTCATTATTTTTTGTTATAAAATTTTGAAAATAAATATTAATGATGATACTATAGTTTAACATATTATATTTAAATATTAATGTATTATATTGGATAACATGGGTTAACCATATTGGTCAATGAAATTATGTAGAGATATATTGAATGTTTTTCCACTATTTTATAGTTATTAAGATTTTTTAAAAGATAAATTTAGTGTTTTGTGCATAAAAAATTTATTATTGTATATTCATTTCATGGAGTAAGGGGAAAATTGTAAATTTATATAAACATGACCAGATTATGAAATCATGCATATGAAATAAGAAATTTAAATCATAGTATATTTACTTATATATTTATAAAGTAATGAAAAAAACATTAAATGGATATTGAAACAAAAAATTTATCTGATAACCATCATATATAATTAATCAAATAGTTTTTTCAATCGTCACAAGTTCATGGTTCTAATGTCCTTAATTATACATTTATAATTCACTTTCTTGTTATCAATAACCTCTATTATTCTTTATAATTATTTTTTCCATTATTCTATTTTTATATATACACTTAGAACTAATTTTATCCAATATATAAACCTAGCTACTTGTTATTATATGTAACATTTTTATTTCCATTTATTGTTTATTAAGAGGAAGTTTTATTAAATATATTTATGAAGTATTATTTCAAAAAATGTGTTTTCTAATATCAAAACATTAATTCCAGAGATTATATTTAATTCTAAGGATTCAATTTTTTTAATGTGGGATAATGAGGAAACCTAATATTCTAAAATAAAAACCATTTATTTTATAGTTTACGTGACAATAAACACCATTTTTAAATCTCCCAGGAAATATATTTCTTTAAATTAAATCTATTTGATAGCATGAAACCAAATCCTAAATGAAAATTAATATAGTGTTCCATTATAATATAGACATTAAATTGGTCTATAAGATTAATACAATCAAAAATTATGAAAATTATTTTTTTAGTTAGATTACAAATAAAATAATAATCATCAAAACAAAACCAATTTTTTTCTGAACAAATATATTTTTTCTAAAGAACGATTTAGTCAGGCTTTGTACCCATATTTTAAAAATAATTATTCCCAAATATAGAAACATTATTCAATAAAATGATATTTATTTTTTAAATAATAATATGAAAATTATATTAGGATAAAATTTCTAAATATTTTGAATTGTTTCATTTCTCGATGAATAGTAAAAATACAGATTTCTAATTGAAAAATCTATTTTGAATTATATTATTTTAAATGATAAATTAATTTTTTCAATTTTAATTATAGTAAAATTATTTCAATTTTATTTCCATTAATCTATTTTGATCTTTATAATCATTTTTATATTTATTTTTTACAAAAAAACATTGTAAGATTTTGAAGATTTTCTATTTACAATCCTTTTATAATGTTTAATTTTCATGTTTAATTTGAAAAAAAATTCCGCTTCTGTGATTGGAATCCATATTTTTTTATTTTAATATAAATTATCTTATAAGGTTAACATAGTTTTTTTAAAATTATAAATCATGAAATATGTAAAAATAATTATCTTTTTTGAGGTAAAAATGGGTTTACTGTGGTGTTAAACTAAAAATAAAAGGGTTTAAATGACAAAAAAACATTTAAAAAATATATTTTATAGATATATTTATACCCTATAGTTTATGATATTTAATAATAATCCATTTTTATCCTTCTTAATGTAAAATACATGTGTAAACCTTATTCTTTTCCAAAATTACAAGGGTGACTCACACCTCCCTTTTAAATGTCCACCCAATCTCTTCTCCTCTTTCCACATCCATACAATTTTTCAGCCAACACAAAAAAAAACTACTTCCTTAATTAACTCACGTAATTCTATTCCATACCCAGACCATTGATATTTTAAATATTAAAATTATTTATTTATTTTCGAGTCTCTCTTCTGAGTTTTGGTAGTTTGTAGGGGTAATTTTTAATTTTTGTTAGCCATTTCTTCTTGCGTAGTTTGATAAAAAGATCATTAGTTACCATGTGGTGCTTATGAATGTGACCATGTGGTGTAGAGGTATGGAATACAACTCATTCATGTTCTGCTAACTATGCATAAAGAATGTTTAATGGTTTTGTCAAATGAAAGAGTAACGGTTGGTGCACGACTTCTCAAACTGATTGAACATCCCATACGTCTACCCCTTTTTCCAATAAGGTGTCCATAGTTGGTGCATATCTTGTATGAATGTATTTCCAAAACATATGGGATTACCAATGATTAAAAACAATAAAATTATATAAAAAAAGTAATAATTAAAATAAATGAAATAAAATTTAACTAATGATTAATAATAATAATAATATATTGTTGTTATTATTATTAATATTAAGAATTGTTATTATTATTAATTGTGATACTAATATTATTATTCTTATTAAAAAATTCTATTATTATTATTATTAAATTTAGGTTTTATTTACGTTTTATTTATTTTGTTTATCTTTAACTTTTTCTTTTTTTTCCTTCTCTCTTCTCCTTCCCTTTACCTTCGCTCTCCTGTGATCATTTCATCTACCTGATTTCCAGGAAGTTCCCTCTAATGACTATACTCTTTCTTCCCCTTCCCATATTTTTTAGTTTTCATCGATTTTATGGTGTGAATATATTTTCGATGTACCATTACTCATTTTTTTGGTCTATTCATGGTGATTAGGTTTCGTTAGCCACATTGAGGATCTCCCTCTCCAAGATTGATGAAGGGAGTGGGTTTTTCCTAGGATTTTGGTTAAGGATTCGTTCATTAATCTGGTTTAGATTAACATTATTTTTGGATCTTGTGGGTTTTTTATTTGTTGGTAATTTTTCTAGTCGTTGTTGTGTCTCGCAATCATTTTTTCGACATGTTGGTATCAAAAAATCTTATATATGCGTGCATAGGCATGTCATATATATATATATATATATTACATAAAAATAAATATTTTCTCATTGAATAGAGAATATGTAAAATTAATCTAGGGGTGTATATATATATAAATTATTTTCTATGTATGCTCCAAAGGTCGGTTCTAGTTCTCGTAAAAAATAAAATCTCGTATGAGGTAGGTTCCCTATGACTTACCCATTAATTTGAATCCCATAATTGATTGGTTGTTTTAAAATTATTTTTTATATTTATATATTATATTTAAATTTCATTTGATCTAGTTATTCTTATTATAAATTGTTCTGAATTTGATTTAAATAACTTATTTAAATTTCAATGGGGAGATTTTATTATTGATATATTTTCATGACCTTGATTTTCAAAATGTAATACATATCCACTACCCAATTAGATCTAAATTATATTTCTCCAAACTAGTCTTCCAAAAAAAATTAGAGGGTGATACTAATTTTTAATGGTATTTAGTAAGTATAAAATAACTTTGCAACCGTACTATAATGAAAATGGGTTAGTGAGTGAATTTAAAATTGGGAAATTTCAGGTTTTGGTTATTTTGGGAAAAAATGTATGGGTTTTGTAATTAATTTGAAGTTAATTGTTTATTTTATCATTCATAAGGGGTTTAATTTGTTCTAATCGTGTTTTATATATTTATTTTAAATGTTTTGTGTCTTGGTTGAGAAATTATATTTTAAGAAGACATTAAAACTTAAAGATGATGATAAACAATGTTTTATATTTGATAAGGTTGTTTTTTAAATTAATGAGGCATGTTTGGCACTTTGATAATGGTTTAAAACTTGTAAAACCCATCTTGAAAAAATCCCCCAATATTTAGAAACTTTTTGTATGTGTTAATGTGTGATTTTTCATATGTACCTAGTGTAGAAGACTGTGTAATGTTGTGTGGTTTAAAAAGAAGAATGCACTTAAGGAGGGATGTTGGTGGTGGCATGTTGGATGGGATATTGGATAAAGAAATTGATTTTTTCATGCATGTTTTATTGATAAAATGTAACACCCCAAGCTTCCACGGTACATTTCTCTTTGAATAATGTTGTAACTTGTATTGTACGCAACATGGAGTTTTAACACACCATGACCAATCAAAGAAGCCATTATAAATAATAATACCCACTTTTTGAAATTTTAAAAAAATTATTTTTTAAAATTGACTTCATTTTTGGATTTGGAATAACAAAATTAGCTTAGGGTAAATTTTTTGAAATATTTTAAAAACATTCATTTTTTGATGAATAATGATAAACACAGAATTATTGTTTTCAATCGATTTTTTTTAAATATTTAGATATTTGATTTTAATTTATTTTAGCTTAAATAGATATATAATACCTATATATGTTCAATTTTATTCATTAGAGTAATTTTATAAAAACTTTAGATCTATAAAATTTATTGACCTTTTTAACATCTTTTAACTTCCTTCTATGAGTATTTACAAATTTGGATAAAACATAATTTTACATATTCTGTGAGTTGAATTTCAAAAATCCAATTGACATGGTTAATATCAGTATGTAAAATGCAGTTCAATAAGATTAAAATATTTTTTGGTGAATAGTAATTTTTTACTTTTATTTACCATGGTTAAAAGTTATAGGGTAATTAATGGTAAGCAATGATTGTATAATTACCCTAACACATGTACTAATTCTATTGGATAAGTTTAATTATAACAATAACAACCTTAGGAACAAAATATGACCCCTTTGGTTCACATGGATTAGATTAGCACATTTGTTATTGTTTTATTTAAAGAAGAGTTAAAAGAGTAAATTTCAATGATTAATAACTAAGCCATTTTTAATGTAGTATTATAAATAAGATAAATTTGGTTATAAAAAGTCATTAGAAATATAAAAATGATTTCCTACATAATTGTATTTAATTTCTTAATTTTAGACATTATATGATATAATTTATTTATGACACAATGATAATGTTGTAATTACCATATTAATGAAAGATTAAAATAATTGATTTTATAAATATCCAAATAAATTTAATTTGAGACTTTAGACAAATTCCATTCATATTACTGGTTAATATTACATGTTAGAATTAATTGTAAAAAAAAATTTCGTAGTAATCATGTTGTTATGATTTTCACAAAAACCAAATACTAAATAGTGTCCAAAATGACATAATTGAGTATTTAAAACAAATACTACATTA
Organism: Viscum album; assembly: GCA_963277665.1. Taxonomy (NCBI): domain Eukaryota; kingdom Viridiplantae; phylum Streptophyta; class Magnoliopsida; order Santalales; family Viscaceae; genus Viscum; species Viscum album. The sequence continues at coordinate 1,735,990,943 of OY728132.1, read as the reverse complement.
TTAATTGATATAATATTCATAAAAATATAAAGATCATCCATATAACATTGATAAGGTTATATATATTAATAATGAATCACATTTGATTCTATTGTCTTGTTATAGTATGTTTATTAACCATATAATATAAAAGTTCAAAGAGACATGGTAAATGTCAATCTATTTATCTAAGAGTTAAATCTAAATTATAAGATTAATATAGTATATTAAACATGTAAAAATCCTGTTGTTTTAGAGGTTTTTAACCCATTCCCACCTTAACCTCGAAATAATTCATTTTGGATCCATTAGATTCCAAAAATAATATTGTTATAAAATAATATTTCTAGCTTTTCATAAAGTGAGCCTCAACTATATTATAAATGGCTACATCCCCATCTATTAATTTCACACAATAAAATCCATTTATCTCATATATACCCTACAAAAATATCCTCCCAACCTTCCTTTATTAATCCTAGATTCCTTACTTTGGTCATAAATCCAACCATAGGAGCCCTTTTGATCAAATCAAAATGAAGAACCTGAAGAAGAGGTAAATATTTCACCACCCCCTTTCAAGTTCTATTCATCTTCCAATTCATCATTCATCGTTATTTCCATTCTATAATAATAACTCCAGTATCTTATATATACATTTATGTTATAAAATTTTTTTTTACAACAATATTCATTATTCTATCCATCATATTAATGACAAAGTCGCCATACATGCGTTTGTACGTCTTACCGCCACCATGTCGTGGTGTAGTTTGTTATTAAAGAATTTCATTATTCAGATTGGTATAATAATGACAATAACTAATGGAAATATAAAATATAACATGGTAATGATTTTTTATGTATGATATAACATCAAATTATATATTATTTCACCATCAATACAATGATATTGTCGCTCATGAGTACCAACGGATTACCATTTCCACGAATGCGATGATATTCATTCCCATCGTAATCATAAAAAAATAATTTTAATTTTAGGATTAAAATAATTTATAAGAACATAATATCATTATGAATATGAATAAAATACATCCTATCCATAAAAAACATGTCATATATAACCGATTATATAATGGAAAACATATCTGTTAACACCTGAAACAATTATGCTACTAAAATATTATTTAAAAATCTATATTAGAGGATCATATATTATATCATATTTACTAATAAAGTTATTTTTTAATTTAATTACCATGATTTATCTATTATATAGGAGGTTAATGCACCCTCGACCGTGGAAATGTACAAGTTAAGGGTTAATTTCATAATCTATTTATTATTCGAGGTTGTTTTTATGTAAGTATGTACTGGGACCTATTTATAATCCAAATACATGTTTCTAAAAATTTTATTTCAAAAAAAATTTATTATTTTCTAGACTTTTGGATAAAGTCATTTATACCCATGTTTTACTTTTTATAAAATGGTTTGAAAGGAATATTTTTATCGTGGTTCCAGCAAGGTACTTTATACACTTTTTGACAAAATTAAGGTAAGAATGTCTTTTTTATCTTATACAGCGACTGTGGCTATTTTTTTAAATATATCATCGTCAAAGCATCTCATAAAATCTTATAAAAATATTTTCAAAATAAATGTTTTATTTTATAATTATGTGACTTTTAAATGATTTAAAAATAGAAAGAGTTATTTATTTCAATTAGTTTTCATTTAATCTATGTCAACATACTTTGATGGATTTTAAAAATGATTGAAGTTGATTTAATATGATCCAAATAATCTATATTGTAATGAAGGTTTTTTGATATTTTTGATTGTGGATGTGTTATTTTTACACCATTCATGGTTTATGGATAAATTATTGACATTACATATGCTTGTTTTAATACGGATGTTTATGTTATTTTAAAACCTTTTAATACAAGGGATTTATTGGACTTAGTTTCTAATTAGTGGATCCTGCTATAGCTCCTTGATGCATTGGTATGTCTCATGATACAAACTAATGTCTTCACACAAGGCCTTAACAACATCTTTTTTGTAGTCTTGGCAAAGGCCTATACTATGCGGTTATAAAGTCTGGAATTATGCATTCCATCATTATGAAAGTGGCTATTTATATTTCATGAGATTATTCAAATAGTAGAATATACATGTGAATACGTAAATGGCATTATTTTTTTATATTTGTAATATTTTGATGATGTTTAATTTTAAAAGGTGCTTGTTTAAATCTTATGCATTGCCTTAAATGTTTATAATTATATATTAATGTTTCATCTATATGTTTATCACTGAGCATCTGAGCTCACCCATTTCTATGTTTTATTTTTCCCAAGATGCGAAGATGTATATTATGAATGATCTGTATGGATGGCTATGGGATATTAGTGTGGTGTATGGAGAATTATTTTTGTAGTTTTTCATTTTATATTGTAATGTAAAACTTAATAATGTGTCTAGTACTTCCAAAGCTACTAAAATGTTTTGTCTTTCGAGATTTGATCCCTTGTGATCATGCTAATGGTATGTAATAATGTATAGAATCTGGGTAACTGGGGATGGGGTGTTATATAGAACCTCTCCACCATTTGAAATGTATCAAATGGGTAACCCTTTTTGCCTGTATGGGAAGACTAATACTGCTATTATAGATGATACATAAGTGGTTTGTACTAGTTTTTCTTTGTAGAAATGATGATTAAAACACTAACTAATTTATTATGATGAATTGATACGAATTGGCTTTGGGGGTTTCCCCTACTAGTGGATCATAAATGAGAATAATGATGTTTGTGGTTTCAAATCCATGTTTCATAGAGGTAGAAAGATCTTAGGTCCCCAACTAACACTAGGGGAATATGGATTCCCATGGTTATTGTGATGCGGTTTTAATTTCAGTTGTTTCATGCTTGTACTATATTGTTTGAAAACCATATTTTAATCTACATTTATTTCTTTTCCTTTTAAAATGTTAATTCATGCATGGGAACTATTCCAAAATTGAAGTGTAATAGAAATGTTTTCCATCAAAATGTAAACTTCTGAATTCAATTTGAAAAGAATAAAAAATAATTTTATTATGCCATATAATGAAACTTGCATTATTTGGTTTCATTTTAAAGGTATGGGAATAGGGTGTTGTAGTACATTGGTATTCCTACTGATAATATTGGTTATCAGGAAATTTTTATTTTCTCAGTTTTAGGTTCTATTTTTGTATTTCTCTTGTACGGGGCGTGTTTCTGTGTTTCATAGTCACCAATGAGGTCAATTGGAGTTATGAATCTTTCACTCAGTTCTATTTTTATTTCCTCCAGTAGAGTTAGTTTTATTTTTTTCAGATTATGATTATTTATTGACTCTTATTTGTAAACCAAATCATTCCAACCTATTTGACATTGATTGATATCATTAGTTTCCAGCCTGTGGGGATTGGGAACGCCCTTCAGGCCATCTCAGGGGTTGCTTGGGTGACCAGTTCTAGTTTGACCTAGATTAGTTCATGAAAAAATTGTATCATAGGGAGGTTTTTTCAATTTTGTTTTTTATCTAGATGAATATTAGGAGTTTTGGGACTCAAGAGGTAGGTATGTGAAGGGATTCAGGAACCCTTGATCTCTATGATCCTTGAATCGCCATAGGTGGTCTGGGGTTTGATTCATTTGGGTTTGTTTTGATTTGAGAGATGAAAATGGAGTCAATCCAATTCCATTTTGTGACATCACATGGATTAGTGACCCATGTGGATTCCTAGTGCACATTTTAATTTCCTCATAGTGTTATGGATTACATGGGGAAAGGCCCACTACTATGAAGTTGGGTAAGGCATAGGAACAAGTTCCTTATTCTCATATTCCATAGTACGTTGTGTTCCATTTTTGTCCTTTTTTTCCTAAATGTATATTGATAATGAAAATTAATTTGAAATGACGTGTATTTATATAAAATGAATTTAAATTAATAAATTTAGTATTATGAATTTATCGTGATTTGGATTGAAAATTTGGTGGGTGTTTGGGTTTACAAAAGAAATTGTTTGGGGTGTACAATTAGAGTTCTTTATGAACTTTTCTATGTGTGTGGTGTCTGTGGGAAGTTCTTGTTGGAACGTGTGGATATAAAAGGATGGGAACATGTGTGAAATTTTTCATGAGATGCGATGGGTGGGTTTTTGAAATTAATGGCTTGACATTGTTTCCCTATATGATTTTATAAATTGAATTTAGTAAAAAAAAAGTGGGTTTCCGTTCATGAAAAATCGATTTAGAAGAAGGCTGTTTTAAAATATTATTGAAAATGGTGGCATTTGAATAGAATTTTTTGGTTATGTTTTTGTTTCATTTATTTCCAAGCCTCTTTTTTAGCATAAGGTGTTCCATTGTATTTTTTTAATTTTTTGTTGGTTTTTGGCTTTGTGTTTTTTGTGTAGTTCGATAAAATTCTCTTAAAAAAGTCCCCAATGATGCTAATGATTAATTACCATTGTCTAGTTTCTATTAAAATTTTCATGATTATCTCATTTACTGATGTTCTTTAGAGGTATTGGAGTTCCTTGAAGAGGAATATGGTGTGCTCATATTGTTGGTAAATCCCAAAGTAGTGAGAATTCATGCTATCTGGGGTTATTTTTAGAGTCCAACCATGGCCTCGCAGAAATAGGTTTATCCTAAACCCATAAAAGAGGGGATGATATTTGATTATTTTAGTTCCATATTAGTCTTATGGTTTATACCAAGGGATGTGTAGATGAATATGATTGAAGAGATTATGTGTATTCCATAAGGCCAGTGGACGATGAAGGCCTTTGTTGACCACATGAAAGAATTTTTCTTAGGGGTATCCATCTATAGATCATAAATGAGGTCCTATTTTCCAAGGACCATGGTTTTGAGAAGTTGGTGGATGATTATTATCATTATAACATGGTTTCCAAGATGAAATCGGTTGGAAATATGGTGTCTCATGTCAGTTGTGAAGGTTCCCCAACTGAAGAAATGGGTATGCTAGAGGAACATGTCACTAAGTAGTTCCTTCAATGGTTTTTATGGTAGTTCATCCAAATATTATTTTGTGTTCCATAACTATGTTTTATCATGTTAATTCAACTCATCTTGTCACATCCCTCTAAAGGCCTTCCGTCATTGTGGATGTTTAAGTCACTTGGAGAAGTTCTCCAAGAACCCTCACCTGAAGAAGTAGCTTTGATGATATGATGATAGTACAAGACTAGGAGGTAGGGGGTTATTTATCCATCAAAGCCCCAACCACATGTCTTTGGATGATGACCGTGCACAGTCAGGAGTTTTTAAGGGTTCATTAAACCCTGGTCATAGTTTTATCTTTTATGCTAGGATGGAGATGTTTACAATTTTCTTTATTTTAGAATGGTTTCTATTCATAATTAATATTTTTAATATAAAAGAGTGATGAACATGTACTTTCATAATTTAGGTGGTCATGTTCATTTGAGTGTTTAATTTAGAAATACTAATTTTCTGTTAATTGTTTTTACCCTTGAATGGGTTGGTTGTGGTTGTGGTGTCAATTGTGCTCCTTTCGAGTTGTCTAGATTTTTTAATATGGGTAGATTGTGAATTTGGATCACTGTTTGGTTTTGGTTCGGGTCCCTTTTCATGGATTTTCCATAGTTTTTTGGAGTATCTATGGGTTTTTAAAAGGTTTTTAGTTCCAATGGTGTTTTTCACCACCCTTTTGTGAAGGGATATTAGTTTTGTAAGGGGTTCAAATATCCCCGGTTCTCAGACATGTTGAGGGTGGTGATTCATATATAAATTTTTCACATTAGTTGAGTTTTTATTATGGGGATAACTGTTCCCGTTCTCCCTTAAAAATATTATTGTGGAATAATTTTGACTCATCAAGCTTGAATTTTGGAATGAATAGTCGCCCTAGAATTTTGTGCTTATCTTAATCGTGACCGTACATGAACTCATGTTTTAGATATTCATTGACATGGTCACTTTCTTGTGGCCGAAAGGGTCTATGGTGGGGTGAATTGTCACTCCCCAAACATTGAAATATATATTATTTTTATTAATTATTTTTTTCATTTTTTTTATGTATCAGTATTTTTCTAGTCGCATTTTTAATTTTTGGAAGCCTTTTTGTTGCTGAACAGTTGGCTCGCATGGTTAGTAGTAAACGTGAAGTGCCTATGCGAGTTCTTAGGCGGAGTAGTGGTATAAAAAACAACTTTTGCACTATCTATTAACTATATTGAATGTGTGAAAATGGGTTCTATCAAATGATAGAGTTGAGATAGATGGTTGGTGCATGAATTCTCAAATAATATAGGAAGATTGTACATTTGCCCCTTTTTTTCTAGTAGGGTATGCATGGTTGTCTCATAGTCTGGATGGTCGTATCACTAGCCCAATGTTTTAAAATAATTATATTAAAAGAAAGAAATGAAAAATAATATAAAACATGATAAATAAAATAACATTAAAATAAATATTAAAAAAAATAATACTATGTAAATAATAATAATAATTTTAAGCTTTCGTACTATTATTATTAATATTCTTTCTATTACAAATATTATTAAAATCAATTAATGATAATATTATTAAAACCTATTATTATTATTATTAAATTTAGGTTTCTTTATTTTCTTTTTCTTTGTTCCCTTCTCTCTTCTCCACCCCTTTCTCTTCCCTCTATCTCAACCCATCTTCCCCTCTCCTCTATGTGTGACACATCCCCCCTTCCTCCTTCCATTCTTATACGACCGCAACCCCCCGGTGCACCATACATTTTGTGGGCCTTCCTCCCTCATGCGTCTAGTCTCCCCCCTTCTTCATGTTCACGTGTGACCCACCTAGGTCGAAACCTAACGACATGCCTCCTCTCCAGTGAAACAATCCCTCCCACTTTTGTGCATTTCATCCACCCTTTTGGTGTTTAGTTCACTCAATTGAGTGTCCTCTTCCTTCCCCATCCTCTATTTTGTGGTTTTTTATTTCATGGGGTGCATAAGGAATGGATGAAACCTAACTCATTAAGGGTTTTTATTTTGGTCTATTCTTGGTGATTTGGTTTTCTTATCCCCTTTGAAGAACTCCATTTCCACCATTTAAGAAGGTAGTAGGTTTCACCAAGATTTTTTGGTAAGGATTATTTGATTTCTCTATTTTGGAATAATTGTAATTAAGGACTTTTTGGGTTTTCAGTTGTTTGTAATTTTTCTAGTGTATGTTGGGTTCAATGGTCATAGTTTTGATCTTCATGTATCAAGAATTCCTATACATACATTTATAGGTAAGGCATATATATATATATATATTCCCTCTTTGTAGATATTCCCTCTTAGTGAGGGGAATATGTGTAATAGATCTTGGGGTATATATATGTATAAATGCATGAGTGTGTATGTTCCAAGGGTCAATTCGAGTGGTCATCCAAAAACAATAGAATGTTTGAGGTTGGATCCATTTTCCTAACCATTTAATTTTAATACCATTATTTCATGGTTGTTTTAAAAATATATTTTCTTTTTATGTAGTGTATGTAAATGTCATTAAATTATTTCAGGCTTATTAACAAAGGTTCTTCATTTTTTTAGATAATATATTGAAATTTCCAAGTTGTTCTTTTCTTATTGATATATTCTCTTGACCTTGTTTTAAAAAATTGAATACATTTCAAGTTCCCAATTGGTCTTAAATTATATTTCCTCAAAAGAGGCTTCTTAAGTGGATTTGAATGTTTCATATGACTTTTAAAGGTATTTAGTGTGTGGAAAACATTTGTGCTAGTATAATTGAATGATTATGGGTTAGTGAATGATTTTAAAAAGGGGGAAATTCATGTTTTGGTTATTTTAAAAAAAACATGTCTTTTGGTATGAATTTTAGGTAATTTTTTAATATTCCTTTCGTATAGGGTTTGATTTTTTGTAAAAATGTTTTCTATATTTCATTTAATTATCCAGTACCTTGGTTGTGAAATTTTATTTTAAGAATATTTTTTAACCTAAAAATGTTGAGAAACATTGTAATCTAATTGACAGTGTTCATTGTTAATTAATGGGTTGTTTTTGGAATTTTAGAATTGTTTGTGAAATTTTAAAAACTCTTTTGATTCATTTCCTCTAGTTTTGGAAATGTGATATACGTGTTAATTTGTTATTTGTGATATATTCTTAGTGTAGAGGCTTCTAAAATGTTTTGCAGATTACAAGGTTAATGTGCTTAAGGAGGGAGATCACTGGGGGGATGTAGAATGCGATTTTTTTTGATAAAAATGCATTTTTTTCATATGTGTTTACTTAATAAAACCTTGTAACCATTTGAAAAGTAGCACATCTGTAGACTTAGGTTCCAAGGTATGTAGACAAGGACTAGTACATAAGATGATCCATAAGTGTTTCGTACTAGTTTCTTCTTGCAGGGTTAATGATTACCGCATTGACTAAATGATTATAATGATTGGAGACCACTGGGTTATGGGGGTGTCCCTTACTAGTGGACCATTCATGATAATTCTTAGGTTCATGGGTTTTAATGCACATTTCACTAAGGTACAAGGATTATAGGTCTGTAACTAACACTAGCTTCTTAGGGAATTCCAACAGTGCTTTTGATGTTATTTAAATGTCATTTGATTCATTTTTGTCCTCTATTATGAGAAAACCATATTTTAATATTTATTTATTTATTTCTATTTTAAAATTGTAATTCATTATTGGGAACTATTTTGACATTTTTTTGGAAGAGAAACAGTTTTCATCAAAACGAAAACTTATGCCTAGATTATGAAATGAATTAAAAAACATTATATTATTAGGTCGTAATTTCATACTATCTTGATTGGTTTTTTACTAAAAGGAAATTTCATAGGAAATTATTTTACTTTTTCATTTCAAATGTGCATCTAAATTCTCATTCCTACTTTTTCTTTTCAGTTTCAGGCTCTAGTTTTAGAGTTCCCTTATAGTGAGCGTGTCTCTATGTTTGGTGGTGTCCCCCAAGGTTACTTTGAGGTATGATTTTTCACCCAGTTCAATTATTATTTCCACTGCTAATTTTGTTTTTATTTTTTTATCTTAAATTTATTTATAGGACTTTTATTGATGGTCTAAATCATTCCCACTAGTTTTACATTGATTTCTGGCAGGAGTTTCCAGCCTCTAGGGACCAGGAATGCCATTCGGGCCTTATCACGGGCCAACTTGAGTGACCTATCCAAGGTCAACTCAGTTTGGTTCATTATTTCCTAAATGTATTAGATTAGTCATAAATCTATCCTTATAAGGGTTTTGTGAAAACCAAAATAATTTACCTGAGGAAGAGGTAATATTCTTCATTGTGTGTTTTTATTTTTTTATATACTAAACATCATTAAATTTTTACTAAACCATCCTGATATAAAAAACTCAGTATATTCCATATTCATATATGTTTTTATGGTGTGATCATGACATAAATTCATGCCCACATTCATCAAATAGATTATAAATTCATCATTCATCTGTACCAAGGGATGATGCCTCACGAACCGATGACATTCATTTTTCCATTACTACCTCCTGTTATTGGTTATAATGATGGATATAAAGTATATAGTTTATTTTTATTACATATTTATACCTATAAATTAATTATATCATACATAACTATTTTAAAACCTATTCTTTAATGGATATGATAACATCACTCGTGTGTTTGGCAGACTACAACCCACAATGAGATTTATTTTTTTTACTAAATCGATATATTTAATGTAATAAGCATAATGTTAGTAATTTTGTGTTATATAAATGAGATAATTTTGATTTTGATGAAAGGTATATAATTTTAAAAATATAATATATCATTTTGGTGTTTATATTTCAACGCACATAATGATGATAACATCATTTGTGTATGAGTGGACTGTCACCTTCAAGAAATGATTTGACTTTATTTTCATCATATTGGAACTTGAATGATATATATATAATAATATTATAATAAATATTATGTTATTTATTATATTATTATAATTATTAAAATATAAAAGATTACTCTTCTCTATTCTATAATGATCTTTGAAAAATGACAATGTTATTCATGTGTGTGTAGGGAATACCATTTTCATTATCGAACGATACTTCCTTTCCCAAAATATCATGACTCGTATTAAAATGAAAAATTTAGTTTTTAATATGATAATTATTTCATGATTATTACTATTCAGATGATGGAACAATATAATATAATCTAAAACATGATGTTTTATGATGAAACATGGATGATAAGTCAAGGGAATTAACTCTTAGACCAATTAAAATAATGAAATATAATTAATTAATGGGAGATAAGATGTTATAAAAGGATAATATATGATATTATAAATATTAAAATGGTTATTTTAAAACTTAATAACATGGTTAAAACCACTATACTTGATGTCAATGAATGTTCAACCCAAAAAAACTTTGAGGTATGGAATTCTGAGCTCAATTACCATTCATTAGGTTAGGATTCTACATCATTGATTATGTCATGAAATTTTTATTTATATAATGATCAATTATTATTTAATTTTTTATTTAAAATCATCTTTTTATTCTCTTGTGATACAAAAAATCAATTAATAGATCAATCCCCACTTCGGTGATATGATCCTTGTAAGGTATTCTGACTGAATTTCCATTCATTCAGACATGTTTAAATGTTAAGCCCAAATTTATTTATTCAAATTATAGACTATCCATTTCATCGTTAATATCATGAATAATTAGTATATCAAGGTAATTTATGTTTCAATTTTAACTATTTCATCCACGTTGATTTAGATTCAATATTAACAAGTGGTACAGAAGTTCATCCCAATTTCCCTTTAATGATGGATATTTTATTGGTTTACAGCTAATATAATTAATATGTTGTAAATACTAACTAGTTTACATGTAATATCTTGATTACATAATAGATAATCATATTTTATTCCTCAATTTATCATATTTAATTCCATGAAATTGTGGTTAAAATTTATTTATCGGTAAGGAATTATATAACTCAATTTCAATCTATTGGGTGATATTACTTCTTCATTTTAGATGATATTATATAGTTATGTGTCTATCTAATTTTGAATATATCTTCTTTTATATAAACTAGTTTTACATGTATTTATATTTGATATACATAATTGATGTGTTGGTCAATTCTAACCTCAATATTATGATCCTTGAAAGGGTTTATTGTACAATCTCGCATTGATTGTGATTGTTTATACATAAATATCCATTAAAGGATATTATTTTATCATTATTTAATAATTAGTTTTATTTCATTCTTCTGTTTTTCTTTATATCCTTTTTAATGAAATAGTTTTTCTTTATGATTATGTACACGAAATGATTGGTAAACTTTTTTAATAATATTTTACTTCATTTGCCTCTTCGATTGAAAAACCTTTTTATTCCACTACCCTATTTTATAAAGATGTTTTAGAAAATGTTTTTAACCCATTTATACATGAATTTTTAATTAAATTTTAAACCATTTATATTTTTTCATTAATTTTTGAATGTATTATTAATGTTGTTTTAAAAAAATCTAGTTTTTATTTAATCGAGAATGAGAAAGGAATACTTCTTCTTAAATAGTCAACCTGTATGTAATTTTCTTCTGCCATGACTACAAAATGTTTTAAAACATTCTTTAAATATTTCAAATGAAATTTTAAATGAAATTCTTTTAGAATTGTTTGTATAACTTTTAGATTTTAAATAAAATTTCTATAATGTAAATTATATTTACCTCAAGAATATTTTTAATGGACATTTTATTTTCATTCTATTAATCAAATAGAGAAAACCATTATTTTTCATATAATAAAATGGGGATAAGATGTAATGATAAGTTCTTTATACTTACACGAGATGTTTTATGATCATTCTGACTAAGGAAAATATTTGAAGCCTCTTTCATAATTTATCTATGTTTAGATTGGAATTCCATTGAAATATTTTGTTTACATTGATCATTTTACATAAAATTTACCCTAAATATCCATATTTTTTATCATGGATATATTTATTGAATAAATTATATATCATCTCTACATAAGATGTTACGATTGTATTTTATTTGATTTAATAGGGAGATATTTATACTTTTTATTATTTATTAAATACTCATATTTAATGGAGATGAATATTTATTAATAACGTAAATAAATTATTTCATATATGAGCAATGCTTTTGGAATGTAGTGATGGGAGTGTCTTAGAATTATACAGACCCACACAACATTAATACTATCATATGGTGAATTAGTATAATAACATTAAATATGTTTCTATTGTTTTAAATTTTCTTGTGAATGATCTTCATGGTAGATGTACCATGATGCTGAAGATCATGGTGTCTATTAATTATGAATTTCCATCATTAATAATTCAATTTTTATTATCCATCATATTTCCACAATGATATTATATTCAGATGACTTTTATTCTCAGTTTATTTATTTAATCTCATGTGTTTTTAGTTAATTCCCATTACAAATTGATTATTCCCAATCTATTTATGATGTACATTTTAGTTATTAAATGGAATTTGTGATTAGTTGTTTAAAATTCCAAATTGAATATTTTTAATTGATTTATAGTAGATTCCATTATACATGACCCTTACAGAGAATTTGATCTCACCCATATTTTTTCCATTAACATAGATTTCATAAAGATTACTATGACCAAAATAAAATGGTATTCTAGGCGGAATAATGTTGTCTAAAATTGTTTTTTAATATTTTTGTTGAAATATAATATATGAATAATGTATGTATCTGGTTTACCAACAATACTAAACTATTTGGTACTTTAGGATGTGATTTCTCTTATCTTATTCCAATATAAAAAAGCAAGACACCTTCTCCTGGTTACTAGGGTTGGGGTTTCTATATGTGGTTCCATTTTATATTGATCAAAATGACACACATGGAATTAAATAACTAATTATCAAATAATAAATTATTTTTCATATGAATATGGACCCATATGTCCAATAATTAAATGTTTTGATAGAATATTGTTGAAATATTTTGAACAAAAAAACAGTTTTTTTTGTGGAATTTTAATTTTTATCTTTGGGTATAACCCATTCATTATCTAATTTTATCCTTAATTATGGTAACATGATTTTCAATAATAAAGGGATATAAATTATCTTCAAAGGAAAAAATTATATCCCATTTAGTTATGAGATGATTTTTTGACCACATTCTATATCCTTTTATTTTTTTATATTTAAATGTAATTTTACATCAATCAATAATATATTTTTTAGAATTACTTACCACTAAATTCATTTTTATAACTACTCATGTATTTTGTGAATAAATACCTTAATAAAGATACAGAATTCAAATATATACACATTCACCAAAAAATAATACTTTATTATTAATTAAAAAAATGATGTCATATAATATTCAATCCAAAAGATATTACTATTACTATTTTACAATAATTTACTCTTTTTCTCTTCTACCTGGATAAGCATATTTTTAGCATTATAATAAATTTATCATAATTTTACCATCATGGGAAATTAAAAATAAATTACTATCATAAAATTAATAAAATATTGTTTATGATGAAATTTTATATTATTTCATATCATCTTTTTATCCATATTTTAATTTATAAGGAAAACTGATAGAAAGAAGGTGATATTTTAGAATTTTACTTATTTTTTAAATTATACAAAGTATATTATCAAAAAAAAGGCACCAAAATTCTATATGATAGATTTTATAATTTTATTTAATAAATAAAATCACTAAATTAAAATAATTAACTTCTTAAATATATTTTAAATATCATATCCAATAATATTTAACCTAAATTTCTTGATTTATCATTTTCGAGATGAAAACCATTTATTTTGGTTACTATTCATTTAATAAAAAAGAAACATGAAATATTTACCAAATTTTATTATTTTGTTTCAAAAAATGGATTTTATTTTATCATATTATCAATTTATTGTGGGGTAAAATTATATTTAGTATAACTATATAAATCACATAAAGAAAATTTGAGGAAAAAAATTGATTTATCGACAAAAATAATTTCACTATCTAATCAATTAAAAAGAATATTTAATTGTATTGATTTAGTTAAAAAATAATACATGATGGTATTTGTATATTTTTATCATCATAAGACATAATATATCCTTTATACTATACTATTTAATTGATATATATAAAAACATATTATGAAAAAAATATAATTTATTTTCATAAAAGTCATACATGGGTTTCCAAATTCAATGTAATGTATTAAAACACATTATTTAAATCATATAGAAAATATTTTTTAAAGAAAAATTACTAAAAATTTATTTACACATGCTTACATAATAATAATATCAAAAAAATTATAATTTTCAAAGAAATAGTATTTTCATTATTGAACAAAAACCAAATGAATTTATTAATAAAAAAATTTAAAACCTAATATATTATTATTATTTTGATTCAAAAATTTATATCCTTTTGATCATATATTATTAATTATATAGAAAAATTGTTTATATTATTTCGTAAAAAGAAAAAATAAATAACATTTTTTAAAAATAACATATTTTTGAAGCATAAAATGAATTTAATAAAAAAAGGTGATTATTTACTATGAGTTTAACAAAATATATCATTGATTAGTTACATTTTTTAAAAACATAATAATGCTTCGACACATATGCATACACTCCAAATTAAAGACCATGTTGTATTGGTCATCTTAAAATATTGATATTTTATTTTCATTAAATATTATTTGTTTTGTATCATATATTCTATCAAATATATTACTCCACTAAAATATATTAGTGTTACACTACTAAATCCAATATTTCAATGAAAATCTATAGAATTGGAATTCCTCCTCATTATAAATTTATGGGAACCATGATATGTACAACTCGAAACATTCATCCTAAACATCTCATACCTTATATGGGGAATTTACATGGATCCCCGATCACATAAAATTTTTTCTCCAGGATCTCTAATTGATCTTTGAAATATTACAATGCTCTATAATGTAAATATATTTTATTTCATTCAATCTCTAAAATCAATAAAGACTCAAAATTTTGGTCAATATTCTCTCATTAGGAAAAATATATAAATACCAAGTAACCAGATCCACATAATAGTTGAACTATAACACACACTCTTAAACCGCGGGTAATGATTCTAAAACTAATTCACATGATCAATATTTTAAATTTATGAAGAAAAAAAATTCATGAATACGTGATATTACTCGTCGGATTTGTTACTAATAATCTATTCATCATATCCCACAATAATTGTGAATCCACTTTAGGCCCCAGCTATTACCATTTGAATATACGTTAATTTAAACTTCAACAATTCTTAAACATAATATTTATATTTCAAAATTCTATCTCAAATATTTTATTAGAAATTTGGTATAATTATAAGGCCCCAGCCTTAAACCTTACTTAATCTTGAGTTATTACAAGATTACACATTCATGATCTTTTCAGGATTAGAGTTTTAGAGAATTAGATCATAAAACTTGCATTACATTCCATATTTAAAAAAAGTTGTTACATAAAAGATAGTATTCATTTTTCCCTTCAACAGAAACATATTTAAAATAAAACATGGATTCTTTCTTGACACTTCCTTGACACTATCATCACATCATTTACCATTCCCTTGAACTCTGAAAAACATTTCGAAAACGTGGGATGAGCATAAAAATCTCAGTAAGGGTTACAAAAAGTATGGAAAGGAAACATGAGTACATATATACATAATAATGAAATCATACTTTACCCATAAAATATAAGCACTTTAACATACCTCATAAAATCATGAATAAATCATAGAAATCATAATACATAAAGGTAACTTGAGACATTCATAACATTATTACGTAGGGAGTAACCCTCTTGGTTACGTTTGGAATACCCATCGCAGTATATTCCCTAAATCTCTTTGGAGAAACCTTAACGTAGAACTCCTTCGTGTTACCCAATGCATTGGAGAGCTATATCGGGCTCACCCACCCTTAGTTTATCACGGAACCACCCGTTTTCATAACAATGCAAAAGAACCATAACATAAACGTATCACATAAAACATGCATAAAGGAAACATAACATTTCCATATTTCAATATCAATATAACATTTTAGGATATTGAAATAATCAATCCATTAAAAAACCCATTTTCAAAACCATTTAAAACATTTAATAAAGAGATTTTTGAATCAAAGTGTCCAATACCACCTTGAAGATTTTAAAATTTTAAACCATTATTAACCATATTAATAAATCCTTAAAACCATTATTAAAACATGGATATTTATGAGAAATATTTATAAGATTAAATCATTAAAACATTTAAGACGATATTTTAGTTAAAGGGTTTTAACAAAATGAGAGACACTTGAATACAATAATTGAGGAATAAAATTTAATAAAAACAATATAATATCATGATAATAAAGGGATTCAGGATATAATATTCCAAAGGATAGTATATACACTATATAAGAGTGAACTGGTGCATAACAACAATGAAGTCTCAATAGAAATGTAAAATGAGATGAAATCCATTATAAAGAAGGTATCCTTAAATTGAGGATAAATCAATCCCATAACTATGTGTGACAAATATAAATACACCCAATATAATTGTATATTAATTGTAAAATAATCAAAGTTCATTCAAACATATTCAAAGGATGACATATTCAATAACTACATGTTGAACCCAATGAAATCGAAATTTGGATAAGAAGTTCCATTGACAGCCTAATGGCGTCACATCAAATTTTTGAAAAAGAGTTGATGAGAGAGATAAAGGGTATCTCATCTCTTGGACATAAAATTTACGGAAATAAGGATATATAAGAACATATCCCAACATAATAAGATGAAAATTAAAAGACATAAAAAAAGAAGTCTTTTAAAAAGAGGAGGGTGAAAGGTTCCCTTACCGATTTGGGTAACTTTCGAAACGTACACCCCATTGAAGAAGTGTCAGACAATGAATATATAAATACCCATAAATTGAGTTATATTAAAAAATGGATTATAATAATGGGAAGTACATACACCAATCAAATGAAATGGTGGCAAATGTATCATAAATCTCACGGGAATAAAATTGAGATGAAAAATCCCTTACGAAAACTCGGCAGCCTAACAGCGCAACATAAAACATCTAAAAATGGATTGATGATATCAAATAGGGTCTCTCATATTATTAAAATAAAATGTACATAAAGAGGAATATAAAATAACATCCCCCATCATAACAAAGATGATATTAAAATATGTGACATAAAGGAGAGTAATTAAAAATAAAGAGAGAGGTAGGATCTCTTAGGAAAATTCTGCAGCCTAACGGCGCCACTCAAAACTTCCAAAATGGATTGATGAGAGAAAATAGGGTCTCTCATCAAATGAACATAAAAATTACAGTAAGAGTAATATAAAATAACAACCCAATCATATGAAATATGAGCTTAAAAGGAATGACATAAAAGTGTGTACTTTAAAAAAAGAGAGAGGTAGGATCCCTTACCTCGTGTCCGACATGACTCGACCATTCTTTAATCTCATGATTAATAAAATTTTGTCTATTTATAATTTTATAAGGACCTACATGAAATATTATTATTCAGTTAATATAACATATTATAATGTTATAATAATTGGTTAATAAAGTGAGTTCATATCAGACGTTTTTGTCGATGTTCGGTACATGAGTAAAAATCGAACTTGTTGGAAAATAATTTTCCATGTAGTTATAAGTACATCATATACAGAATAGTATTGATGTTTTAAATATCATATATATCCAGTATATATTCATTTTATACTATTCCATATCATTTGGATATATAAAAATAAAAGCACCGTTCATGGAGACGGTAGGTCATACGTACGCATGAACGCTACTTTCATTTTTTTGTCATATTAATGGAATTAAAACAAAATGAGATATATATATATATAATAATTTCAGAATTATATCCATAATTTAAATGTAATATATTACATATATATCGATTATATATATGTACTGATTATATTAAATAACATTTGGAGATAAGAAATAAAATGTACCGTTCATGGAGACGGTAAGCCGTACGTACGCATCAATGATACTTTTTTTTTTTATTAAATGGAATTAAATAATAATTATATAAAGGTATATTATAATTACAGTAGGATATAATATGTAATACCATTAATTACATCCTTTATATGTCCCACATATGGCATTAACGAATCAAATAACTTTGAGGGGGCGGTAGTCCGCACTTCCTAAAATGAAGATATCGCATTTACCCATAATTGAAACCATAATGGAATCCAATAAATGCAAAATAAAGAAGCTTAAGGAAATCATAAACATACTATATATCATATATAAATATAGTGACATCTTAATGGACATTTTTTAAGGTGTTAAAATAATATTGAACAATCATCATTTCGTGAGGCAGTAATTCTCTATCCACAGAAACAGTATGTTCTTTAACCATTAGACGGAGGTGTGTAAAATTATAGCTCTAATACTTCTTATAAAACCATACTAGTATATTTTAGATACTGTTGTTGTTACAAAAAAGGTAATAGAAAGAGTTTAGGGGTTTGGATAAGAAAAATAAGACAAAAGAACACAAGGGAAGACATTACCTTTAAATCGGGTAACTCTCATTGACTTGAGATCAAAGGCTTCCTTGGAAAGGATTCTGCCAAAAGTGAGGCTTCAATGATGAATATAGGGATGTGGAGATATGAAATGGGCAGGGTTTGGAAGAGCCAAAGGCTTGAGAGGTGTGTGTAAGGTGGTAGAGGTGGGGGCCTTTTATAAGAGGAGAGGAGGGGCACTCTTGGAAAGTTATAAAAGGTTACTTTATTATAAAACGATTTTCAGATTTTAAAGGTCCCAAAATTATATATTTCTAGGATAAGGTTATAGGAGTTAGAAATACACCAATACAATTGGTTTTTTACAAGTTTAAGACTTATATTTCACCCTATCTTATCATTTTATTTAAATTGTTCATTTATGAGGTAATCACTGCATCATCATGGTTTCATACATAAATTAATATATATAATATCTAAAAATTATATAAAAAATATCATGATGTAGTAAATCTATTTATATTTCTAATTAATATTTATAGAAAAAAATATCACTTGTATAACCCCATCTAAAAATTGATTTAGTAAAACAACACATGTCTGGGACATTATAATTTCAACTTTAAATAAAAAGGTATTAATGTCATTTCCCAACCAAAGTGGCTCCATGGGGTCCCCAAGTTGACCCATGGATTTTCTTTTTCGTACATGACTCATCCAATGAGGGTATAACATGTGTCTAGGTCATTTCATATTATTAAAACATTATTTTTAACTTAAACGACACTAATTACCTCTAATCGCGATTAAAACATAAAAGTTAATATTCACCAAAAAAATTATTTTAATCCCATTGAACCACATTTTACTTCTTAATGAAAACCATGTATGTCTTATTTTTGAAATTCAAAACACCGAGGTGGTAAAATTTCATTTAAACGAAAAATCATCTTTTTAAGTACCACATAGTGGTTTCACTATTCATCAAAAAATGAAGTTTTCCAGAAAAATACCAAAAATTCACCCTAAGCTATATTTGATATTCCGAATTCAAAAATTATGACTATTTTAAAAAAATCAAAACATTTAAGTTACATTAATTAATTTAATAATTAATTTCCACTGTCAGAGCAAATAGCGTGTTTTTACGAAACAATAAGTATCAAAATATTGACACTAGTTTATGTCCAATTTCAAGATGAAAATAATTCCAACGACCACTATTGGATTAAATGGTAAAAATATATTCTAATTTCACATTAAAACAAATTCAAAATATAATCTAATCATATAAATAAATTAGATTAAAAATGGGTTTTGAATTAAAATACAACATTTTTCACTATTCATTAAAAAATGAACTTTATCTGAAAAATACCAAAAATTTACAAAAAGTTAATTTTGATGTCCCAATTCTAAAGAAGAGTTTTATTTTGTCAAATATAACACATAAAATTGTCAAAAATTGGATTTAAAAGAGGTTTTTCATCAAAAGGTGGTTAATCATCCTTTTAAAGAATATTAGAATGTTTACGCTTAAAATTGGATTCATTCGCATTTTTAATCCTCTAACATTTATTGAAAAAAGTAAAAATATTTGACAAACATATATAATCATTTTGTAGTTAGTTCTTTTCATTCCCTTCATTACAATGGCTAGGTGTTAACTACCATTTAATATAAAATTATTTTATTATTAGAGTGCAAGGTAAGATTTCAATGGAACTCGTTGTTGTGTGTTGGGTAAGCCATCGAGCATAAGGATCCCTTTAAATTAATATTAACATTTTATTAACAAATATGGATAAATATAAAAATGTCGTATTCTTTATTTACATGGGGTGTTACATCCTTCCCCCCTTTTGGTAATTGCGTCCCCGTAATTTTAAAATTGGGCTCTAAAACATCATTGAAAGTCCCACATCAGAACAAGTGTCGGAAAACAAATCACTTTAAATGAATGAAAGAGAAGTACATAGGTCACCCAAGTTAACCCATACTAGGATTCCATTTAAGAAAAAATGGATATGGAGGAAAAAACAAAGGGTCATGTTCTGAGGGAGAGTGATAGTAAGCATGTCTATGAGAAATTTAACCCTAAGAAAATCAAAAACTTGTGATGGGTTAAACGGTATTCAGTTCTCCAGTAGGAAAAGTTAAGAGACGCCATTTTTGTTTTTAAGTTACTTTTCATTGAGGAATTTATTTTTGAGCTTAACTAAAACCTAATGAAATATACATACTTGTCATGTTGACTTTCAACTATTACTAGATTTCATACACGAACTCATATTTTCTCCAAAAGATGAGTATTTAGGATGACTTGTTTACATTAGGTGAGCTATAATCAACTTCTACAGAATCACTTAATCCACAGAAGAGAACTATATACATCCAATGTCTTTAGACCATAACCAAAAAGTTTAGTACAAGATCAGATAATCCACAAGAGGATAATCCTTTATAAAAAGAAAATCTATTCTTAATCTCCAAAATTTGTCCATCAAAACCCAAAGTTTAACGAAGACCATTAAATAAACAATTTTTCCATAAATTTCATCAAAGATAACCAAACTAAGATTGAAACCCAAATATTTTAAGGATTTAATCACATAGTCTTCGAAGGTAAAAAAAATAACATTTATCTCCAAATAACATTAGTTTCTCTTAAATTCTCATATTGAAAAGTAATTAACCGTATAACATATCCCCCATGATAGGTTAATCATTTCCATAGATAACCCAAAATAAACATACTCTTGATTCCTAAAATCATCTGACTAATAATAATTAGTCAAAATAACCAGGGACATCACGTAGTCTAGTGGTAGGAGATAAATACCTGTCGCACTTTGGTTGTGGGTTCAATTCCTACGACTTTGTCCGACGCGACGGGTTGTCACATGGACTGTGTGTTGTTCTTTTTATAAAACTCCAAAAATAACCCTAACATGTTTTAACCTCAAGTTTATCTCAAGTCGTTCATATTCCATCATAACATGTAGTAACCCATAATTACTTCAAAATTAAGGATCATATAAACCCTAATGGTTACCTTTATAATTATTACCTGAACTTCCACATCAAGTTGGTCATCTTGTATATGATGCATTAGAGAACTCACCAAGGTTCAAGTGGTTGATAATGACTCCTTGAGTGTTGGTTTAGAACAACCATGAGATTCCTCATTGAATCCCCCATTTCATCCAGTCTCTTAATCAGAGAACCACCGTAGTTTCCTTCAAACCTATTGTCACTTTGGTGCATGCTAGATCCATCCATTCACTAAAAACAAAAATGTCAGTGTGAGTATATCAACAAAACAACCATGTAATAATGAGGAAGATGAACACTAAGATATAATTACTCAGTCACATTATCTAAAACTAGGACTCTTTCTGAAATCCTAACCATTATGGTAATGTCACTTAGGCCTAGAGAATACCCTAACCTCTAAAGTTATTTAAACCGACATCTGATACCAACTATAAGTCCCAAGACTTAAACCTTACTTAATCTTGAGTTATTGCAAGATTACACATTAAGGATCTTTTCAGATTTAGAGTTTTAGAGAATTAGATCATAAAACATGAACTACATTCCACATTTAAACAAAGTGGTTACATAAAATATAGTATTCATTTTTTCCATCAACAGAAACATATTTAAAATAAAACATGGATTCATTCTTGACACTTCCTTGACACTATCATCACATCATGTACCATTACCTTGACCTGTGAAAAACATTTCAAAAACTTGGGATGAGCATAAAAATATTAGTAAGGGTTATAAAAAGTATGTAAAAGAAACATGAGTACATATATACATAAGAATGAAATCATACTTTACCCATAAAATATATGAACTTTAACATACCTCATAAAATCATGAATAAATCATAGAAATAATAAGAAATAAAGGTAACTTGAGGAATTCATAACATTCTTACCTAGGGAGTAACCCTCTTGGTTATATTTGGAATACCCATCGCAGTATATTCCCTAAATCTCTTCGGAGAAACATTAACGTATAACTCCTTCGACTTACCCAATGCATTGGAGAGCTATATCGGGCTCACTCGCCCTTAGTTTATCACGGAACCACCTGTTTTCATAACAATTCCCAAGAACCATAACATAAACCTATCACATAAAACATGCATAAAGGAATCATAACATTTCCACATTTCAATCCCAATATAACATTTTAGGATTTTGAAATAATGAATCCATTCAAAAAAACCATTTCAAAACCATTTAAAACATTTAATAAAGAGATTTTTCAATCAAAGTGTCCCATACCACCTTGGAGCTTTTAACATTTTAAACCATTAATATCCATATAAATAAATCCTTAAAACCATTTTGAAAACATGGATATTAATGAGAAATATTTATAAGATTAAATCATTAATACATTTAAAACGATATTTTAGTTAAAGGGCTTTTAACAAAAATAGAGACACATGAATACAATAACTGAGGAATAAAATTTAATCAGAACTATATAATATCATGAGAATAAAGGTATTCATGATATAATATTCCAAAGGACAGTATATACACCATATAAGAGTGAACTGGTGCATAACAACAATGAAGTATCAATAGAAATGTAAAACGAGATGAAATCCATTATACAGAAGGTATCCTTAAATTGAGGATAAATAAATCTCATAACTATGTGTGAAAAAAATAAATACACCCAATATAAGTGGATATTAAGTGTCAAATAATAAAAGGTCATTCACACATATTCAAAGGGTGTAATATTTAATAACTACATGTTTAACCAAAAGAAATCGAAATAGGGTTAAGAAGATCCCTTGACAGCTTTACGGCGTCAGATCAAATTTTAGAAAAAGATTTGATGAGATAGATAAAGGGTATCTCATCTCTTGGACATAAAATTTACGGCAATAAGGATATATAATATTATATCCCCACATAATAAAATGAAAATTAAAAGACATAACAAAATAATTCTTTTAAAAATAGGAGGGTGAAAGGTTCCATTACTGATTTGGGTAACTTTCGAAACGTACACCCCATTGAAGAAGTGTCATACAATGAATATGTAAATACCCATAAATGGAGTTATATTACAAAAGGATTATAATAATAGGAAGTACATTCAACACTCAATGGAAATGGTGCCAAATGTAGCATAAATCTCACAAGAATAAAAGTGAGATGAAAAATCCCTTACGAAAACTTGGTAGCCTAACGACGCCACTTAAAACATCCAGAAATGGATTGATGAGATCAAATAGGGACTCTCATCATATTAAAATAAAATTTACATAAATAGTAATATAATATAACATCCCCCATAAAAACAAATTGGAGCTCAAAAGAATTTACATAAAGGAGAGTACTTAAAAATAAAGAGATAGGTAAGATCTCTTACGAAAATTCGGCAGCCTAACAGCGCCACTCAAAACTTCCAAAATGGATTGATGAGAGAAAATAGGGTCTCTCATCATATGAACATAAATATTATAGTAATATTATATAAACTAACATCCCAATCATAGGAAAGATGAGCTTAAAAGGAATAGAATAAAAGAGTGTACATTAAAAAAAGAGAGAGGTAGGATCCCTTACCTCGTGTCCTACATGACTCGATCGTTATTTAATCTCATGAATAATAAAATTTGGTCAATTTATAATTTCTTAAGGACCTACATGAAATATTATTATTCAGTTAATATCACATATTATAATGTTATAATAATTGGTTAATAAAGTGAGTTCATATCAGACGTTTTTGTCGATGTTCGGTACAGGAGTAAAAATCAAACTTGTTAGAAAAGAATTGTCCATGTACTTATAAGTACATCATATCCAGAATAGTATTGATGTTTTATATATCATATATATCCAGTATATATTCATTTTATACTATTCCATAGAATTTGTAGATAAAAAATTAAAAGCACTGTTCATGAAGACGGTAGGCCGTACGTACGCATGAACGCTACATTCATTTTTTGTCATATTAATGGAATTAAAACAAAATGAGATATATATATATATTATAATTCCAGAATTATATCAATAATTTAGATGTAATATATTACATATATATCCATTATATATATGTACTTATAATAGTACATAACATTTGGAGATAAGAAATGAAATGTACCGTTCATAGAGACGGTATGTCGTCCGTACGCATGAATGTTACTTTCATTTTTTTTGTATTCAATTGAATTAAATAATAATGATATAAAGATATTTTATAATTACATTAGGATATAATATTTAATACGATTAATTCAATCCTTTATATGTCCCACATATGGCATTAACGAATCAAATCGCTTTGAGGGGGCGGTAGTCCGCACTTCCTAAAATGAAGGTATCGCGTTCACCCATAATGGAAACCATATAGGTATGCCATAAATGAAAAATACAGAAGCTTAAGGAAAACATAAACATATAATATATCATATATAAATATAGTGACATCTTAATGGCCACCTTTGAAGGTGTTAAAATAATATTGAACAATCATCGTTTCGTGAGGCAGTAATTCTCCATCCACAGAAACAGTATGTTCTTTAACCATTAGACGGAGGTGTGTGAAAGTTTAGCTCGAATCCTTCTTATAACAACATACTAGTATATTTATGATAATGTTGTTGTTACAAAAAAAATTAATAAAAATTGTTTAGGGGTTTGGAGAAGAAAAATAAAACAATAGAACACAAGGGAAGACATTACCTTTAAATCGGGTAACTCTCTTTGATTTGAGATCAAAGGCTTCCTTGGAAAGGATTATTCCCAAAGTCAGGCTTCAATGATGAATATAGGTATGTGGAGATATGAAATGGTCAGTGGTTGGCTGGGCCAAAGGCTTGAGAGGTGTGTGTAAGGTGGTTGAGGTGGGGGCCTTTTATAAGAGGAGAGGAGGGCACTCTTGGAAAGTTATAAAAGGCTACTATATTATAAAATGATTTTCGGATTTTAAAGGTCCCAAAATTATAAATTTCTAGGATAAGGTTATAAGAGTTAGAAATACACCCATACAATAGGTTTTTGACAAGTTTAAG
This sequence comes from Viscum album, assembly GCA_963277665.1. Classification (NCBI taxonomy): domain Eukaryota; kingdom Viridiplantae; phylum Streptophyta; class Magnoliopsida; order Santalales; family Viscaceae; genus Viscum; species Viscum album. The sequence continues at coordinate 1,735,965,239 of OY728132.1, read as the reverse complement.
ACTTAGATTTCACCCTATCTTATCATTTTATTTAAATCATTCATTTATGAGGTAATCACTGCATCATCACAGTGTCATAAATAAATTAATTTATATAATATCTAAAAATTATAAAAAAAATATCATGATGTATGGAATATTTTTATATTTCTAATTAATATTTATAGTAAAAAATATGACTTGTATAACCCCATATAAATATTTTTTTAGTAAAAAAACACATGTTTGTGACATTTTTATTTCAACTTTAAATAAATAGGTATTAATGTCATTTCCCAACCAAAGTGGCTCCATGGGGTCCCCATATTGACCCATGTATTATTATTGTCGGACATGACTAATCCAATGAGGGTAGAACATGTTTCTAGGTCATTTCATATTATTAAAACATTATTTTTACCTTAAACTACACTAATTATCTCTAATTCCGATTAAAACATAAAAGTTAATATTCACCAAAGAATTATATTAATCTCATTGAACCACATTTTACATTTTAATGAGAACCATGTATGTCGTATTTTTTAAATTCAAATCATAGAGGTGGTAAAATTTCATTTAAACGAAAAATCAGCTTTTTAAGTACCACTTAGTGGTTTCACTATTCATCAAAAATTGAAGTTTTCCAGAAAAATACCAAAAATTTACCCTAAGCTATATTTGATATTCCGAATTCAAAAATGATGACTATTTTACAAAATTAAAAATATATAAGTTACATTAATTAATTTAATAATTAATTTCTGTTGTCAGAGCAGATAGCGTGTTTTTATGAAACAATAAGTATCAAAATATCGACACTAGTTTAATTCCAATTTCAAGATAAAATTAATTCCAATGACCACTATTGGATTAAACGGTAAAAATATATTCTAATTTTACATTGAAACCAATTCAAAAGATAATCTAATCATATAAATAAATTAGGTTACAAAACGGGGTTTGAATTAAAATACAACAATTTTCACTATTCATTAAAAAATGAACATTCTCGAAAAAATACCAAAAATTTACACAAAGTAAAATTTGATGTCCTGATTCTAAAGAAAAGTTTTATTTTGTCAAATATAACACATAAAATTTTCAAAAAGTGGATTTAAAATAGTTTCATCATCAAAAGGCGGTTAATCGTTATTTTAATGAATATTAGAATGTTTACGCTTAAAATTGGATTCATTCGCATTTTTAATCCTCTAACATTTATTGTAAAAAGTAAAAATATTTGACAAACATATATAATCATTTTTTAGTTAGTTCTGTTCATTCCCGCCATTACAATGGCTTGGTGTTAACTACCATTTAAAATAAAATTATTTTATTATTAGAGTGCAATGTACGATTTCAAAGGAAATCATTGTTGCGTATTGGGTAAGCCATCGAGCATAGAGCTCCCATTAAATTTATATTAACATTTTATTCAAAAATAGGGATAAATATAAAAATGCCTTATTCTTTATTTACCTGGGGTGTTACATCTTTCCCCCCTTTTGGGAATTGTGTCACCGCAATTTTAAAATTGGGCTCAGAAACATCATTGAAAGTCCCACATCGGAACAAGAGTCGGAAAAAATATCACTTTAAAAGAAAGAAAGAGAAGTATAGAGGTAACCCGAGTTAACCCATACTAGGATTCCATGTAGGAAAAATTGATATGGAGGAAAAAAAGGGTCATATTCTGAGGGAGAGTGATAGTAAGCATGTCTAGGAGATATTTAACACTAAAAAAATCACAAACTTGTAATGGGTTAAACGGTATTCGATTCCCCAATATGAAATGTTAAGAGACAAATTTTTTGTTTTTAAGTTAATTTTCATTAAGGAATTTATTTTTGAGCTTAACTAAAACATAATGAAACATACTTACTTGTCATGTTGACTTTCAACATTTACTTGATTTCATACACGAACTCATATTTTCTCCAAAAGATGAGTATTTAGGATAACTTGTTTACATTAAGAGAGCTATAATCAACTTATACAGAATCACCTAATCCAAAAAAGAGAACTATATACTTCCCATGACTTTAGATTATAACCAAAACTAAAACTAAAAATATTAGTACAAGATCAGATAATCCACAAGAGGATAATCATTTATAAAAAGAAAATCTATTCATAATCTCCAAAAAACTTCCAAAAAAACCCAATGTTTAACGAAGACCATTCAATAAACAATATGTCCATAAATTTCATCAAAGTAAACCAAACTTAGATTGAAACCCAAATATTTGAAGGATTTAATCACATATTCTTCGAAGGTAAAGAAATTAACATTTATCTCCAAATAACATTAGTTTCTCTTAAAGTCTCATATTGAAAAGTAATTAACCTAATAACATATCCTCCATGATAGGTTAATCATTTCCATATATAACCCAAAATAAACATAATATTGAATCCTAAAATCATCTAACTAAAAATAATTAGTCAAACTAACCAGAGACTTCACATAGTCTAGTGGTAGGCGATAAATACCAGTCGCACTTTGGTTGTGGGTTCGATTCCTAAAGTATTGTCCGATGTGACGGGTTGTGACATGGTCTGCGTGTTGTCCTTTTTATAAAACTCCAAAAATAAGCCTAACATGTTTTAACCTCATGTTTGTTTCACGTCGTTCACATTCCATCATAACATATAGAAACCCATAATTACTTCAAACTTAAGGATCATATAAACCATAATGGTTACCTTTATAATTATTACTTGAACTTCCACATCGAGTTGGTCATCTCGTACATGATGCATTAGAGAACTCACCAAGGTTCAAGTGGTTGATCATGACTCCTTGATAGTTGGTTTACAACAACCACGAGATTCCTCATTGAATCCCTCATTTCATCCAGTCTCTTAATTAGAGAACCACCACAGTTTCCTTCAAACCTATTGTCACATTGGTACCTGCTAGATCCATCCATTCACTAAAAACAGAAATGTCAGTACGAGTATATCAACAAAACCATCATGTAATAATGATGAAGATGAATACTAAGATATACTTACTCATTCACTTTATCTAAAACTAGGACTCTTTCTGAAATCCTAACCATTATGGTAAAGTCATTTATGCCTAGAGAATACCCTAACCTCTAAAGTTATCTAAACCGACCTATGATACCAACTATAAGGCCCCAGCCTTAAACCTTACTTAATCTTGAGTTATTAAAAGATTACACATTGAAGATCTTTTCAGGTTTAGAGTTTCATAGAATTATATCATAAAACTTGCATACCATTCCACATTTAAAAAAATTGGTTACATAAAAGATAGTATTCATTTTTCCCATCAACAGAAACATATTTAAAATAAAAAATTGATTCTTTCTTGACACTTCCTTGACACTATCATAATATCTTGTTCCATTCCCTTGACCTGTGAAAAACATTTCAAAAACTTGGGATGAGAATAAAAAGATCATTAAGGGTTATAAAAAGTATGGAAAGGAAACATGATTACAAATATACATAAGAATGAAATCTTACCTTACCCATAAAATATAAGCACTTTAACATACCTCATAAAATCATGAATAAATCATAGAAATCATTAGACATAAAGGTAACTTGTGGAATTCATAACATTCTTACGTAGGGAGTAACCCTCTTGGTTACGTTTGGAATACCCATCGCAGTATATTCCCTAAATCTCTTCGGAGAAACCTTAACGTATAACTCCTTCGCATTACCCAATGAATTGGAGAGCTATATTTGGCTCACCCGCCCTTAGTTTATCACGGAACCACCCGTTTTCATAAAAATTACCAAGAACCATAACATAAAAATATCACATAAAACATGCATAAAGGAAACATAACATTTGCACATTTCAATAACAATATAACATTTTAGGATTTTGAAATAATGAATCCATTCAAAAAACCATTTTCAAAACAATTTAAAACATTTAATAAAGAGATTTTTTAATCAAAGTGTCCCATACAACCTTGAAGCTTTTAACATTTTAAAACATTAATATCCATATAAATAAATCCTTAATACCATTTTGAAAACATGGATATTAATGAGAAATATTTATAAGATTAAATCATTAAAACATTTAAAACGATATTTTAGTTAAAGGGTTTTTAACAAAAAGAGGGACACTTGAATACAATAATTGAGGAATAAAATTTAATCAAAACTTTATAATATCATGAGAATAAAGGGATTCATTATATAATATTCCAAAGGAAAATATATACACCATATAAGAGTGAACTGGTGCATAACAACAATGAAGTCTCAATAGAAATGTAAAATGAGATGAAATCCATTATAAACAATGTATCCTTAAATTGAAGATAAATAAATCTCATAACTATGTGTGACAAATATAAATACACCCAATATAAGTTGATATTAATTGTAAAATAATAAAAGTTCATTCACACATATTCAAAGGGTGACATATTCAATAACTACATGTTGAACCCAAAGAAATCAAAATTGGGTAAAGAAGTTCCCTTGACAACCTAACGACGTCACATCAAATTTTAGAAAAAGAGTTGATGAGATAGATAAATGGTATCTCAACTGTTGGAAATAAAATTTACGGCAATAAGGATATATAAGACCATATCCCCATATAATAAGATGAAAATTAAAAGACATAACAAAAGAAGTCTTTTAAAAAGAGGAGGGTGAAAGGTTCCCTTACCGATTTGGGTAACTTTCGAAACGTACACCCCATTGAAGAAGTGTCATACAATGAATATGTAAATACCCATAAATGGAGTTATATTACAAAAGGGTTATACTAATGGGCAGTACATACACCACTCAAAGGAAATAGTGGCAAATGTATCATAAATCTCACGGGAATAAAAGTGAGATGAAAAATCCCTTATGAAAACTCGGCAGCCTAACAACGCCACTTAAAACATCCAAAAAAGGATTGATGAGAACAAATAGGGTCTCTCATCATATTAAAATAATATTTACAGCAATAGAAATATAAAATAACATCCCCCGTCAAAATAAATAGGATCTTAAAATAAGTGACATAAAGGAGATTACTTAAAAATACAGAGAGAGCTAGGATCTCTTACGAAAATTCGGCAGCCTAACGGCGCCACTCAAAACATCCAAAATGGATTGATGACAGAAAATAGGGTATCTAATCATATTAACATAAAAAGTACAGTAAGAGTAATATAAAAGAACATCCCAATCATAAGAAAGATGAGCTTAAAAGGAATGACATAAAATATTGTACTTTAAAAAAAGAGAGAGGTAGGATCCCTTACCTCATGTCCGACATGACTCGATCATTATTTAATCTCCTAAATAATATAATTTGGTCAATTTATAATTTCTTAAGGACCTACTTTAAGGATTATTATTCAGTTAATATCACATATTATAATGTTATAATAATTGGTTAATAAAGTGAGTTAATATCAGAGGATTTTGTCGATGTTCGGTACATGAGTAAAAATCGAACTTGTTGGAAAATAATTGTCCATGTAGTTATAAGTACATCATATCCAAAATAGTATTGATGTTTTAAATATCATATATATCCAGTATATATTCATTTTATACTATTCCATAGCATTTGGAGGTACAAAATTAAAAGCACCGTTCATGGAGATGGTAGGTCGTACGTACGCATGAACACTACTTTCATTTTTTGTCATATTAATGGAATTAAAAAAAATTAGAGATATACATATTAAAATTCCAGAATTATATCCATCATTTATATGTAATATATTACATATATATCCATTATATATATGTACTTATAATAGTACTTAACATTTGGAGATAAGAAATGAAATATACTGTTCATGGGGACGGTAAACCGTACTTACGCATTAACACTACTTTCATTTTTTTTGTATTC